>OY728135.1:1132513177-1133713177 GCA_963277665.1 Viscum album | reverse complement strand
GTCAAACAAATCATCAATGCGATGTAGGGGATACTTGTTCTTTATTGTTATAGCATTGATCTCCCTATAGTCGATGCACAACCTCATAGATCCATCTTTCTTCTTAACAAAAAGAACAGGGGCTCCCCAAGGAGAAACACTAAGGTGAATAAATCCCTTATTACTCAATTCCTCTAGTTGTTTCTTTAGTTCGACTAATTCCACAGTGGCCATTCTATAAGGGGTATTCGATATGGGCCTTGATCCAGGAATTAAATCAATGGAAAACTCAACTTCTCGTTCTGGAGGATGTCCAGGTAAATCCTCCGGAAACACATCAACATATTCTCTCACAATAGGTACATCCTCTATTTGAATATTCCTTTCCTCACCCTCAGTAATTTCCTTCTCTTCCTCCCCAATAATTGAATTTAGTTGAGCTACTGGGGGTGGATCTAGATAAGAATTATGTGGCGACGATTCTGCTCTAAAGATAAGGTGTTCCTTATCATCATCATCAAGAATCGCAACCTCTTTCCTCTTACAATAAATTTCTGCATCATGGTCCGAAAGCCAATCCATACCAAGGATTATATCAAATTCAATCATGGTTATGACGATGAGATCAGCAGGTAAAGAACATTTAGGTGCTCTAATGGGAACTAATCGACAAAACTTTGTTGCAACAATACTTCCCTTAGGGGTTTTGACCGACAACTCCCTTGTTAAAGCAAATTGGAAATATCTAATTTTCTTAAAAAACTGGGAAGATATGAAACAATGCGATGATCCAGAATCAAATAATGCATTTTCAAAACTTGAGGAAACCATTAAATTACCTGCCACCACGTCTTTCGGAGCTTCCACCTCAGCAGTAGTGATAACATAAGCCTGGACCTGATCCCTTGGCCTCTTCTGAGGTAAGTTCCCCTGACGCTTAGGACATTCATTTGCATAATGTCCCTTCTCTCTACAATTATAGCATTCCACGTTGACAACAGCTTTCTTTCCCTTGCATTCATGAGCTTGGTGGCCTTTTTCACCACACTTGTAACATACTCCTTTTCCTTTTAGACAGGCACCAGGATGCTTCCTACCACAATTATCACAGGGAGGAAATTCATTTATACCCTTCTTCCCTGTTTCCATATTTCCTTTCCCAGAGTTTTCAGTGGATCTCTTCTTATCTTGCTTCGATTTAAAGTCCTTAGACTTAGATAATTCCTTTTCCATCTTGATAGCGCACGAGACAATACCTTCGTATAGAGAGAAGGTTTGTGATACTAAAGCTCGACAAAGAAATGGTTTTAACCCATCAAAGAAACGATCAGTCTTACTTCTTGGGTTACGTATGTAATCTGCAGCATACCTCGCTATCCTTGTAAAGTTAGCCTCATACTTTGCGACATTCTCATCCTCCTTCTTCCTTAGACTCAGAAATTGCCTTTCCATATCCGCTCGATGGTCTCGAGGAAAGTATTTTTCTAAGAATAGATCTTTGAACTCCTGCCATTCCATGTTTGTTAATTCATCATCTTCCTTAGTGTTTTGAATTAGTGACCACCATTGATCGGCATCTCCAGTGAGGCGGTAAACTGCCATGACAACTTTCTCCCTTTCACTACTACCCAAGGAATGGAATATTTTCTCTAAGGAATTTATCCATTGCTCAACTACTATAGGATTTGTACTCCCATTGAATTTTGGTGGGTGTTTCCTCATGAAACGGTCTAGCATTGATCCTCCACATTGTGGATCAGGGTGCTCCATAAGAGTAAAGTTATTATTCATAACCTGCGTGAGTTGTCCCAGTACGGTGAGAAGCTGATCAGCACCAGTTGTATCACTAGCTCCACCATAATTATCTTGAGCAGGAGGGCAATACCTACACGGAGTGCGTGCATTGATACGATTTCCATTCCTTCCACTAGGCGCCATTTCTAAATAATGGCATAAACTAGATTAGTTTATGAATCAAAATACATAATTCCATACTTGTAAAACACTTAACATAAATTGAACTAATTATGGATATAATCCATAATTATAAAAATATTTTCTTTGAGGAAGTATACACACGTAACCCTTCATAGTGGTTTGTAAAGAAAATGGGAATTATCCTAAGAATATCCCCCTGGAGTGTCGTAACCAAGAGTGCAGCAAGGCCCGTTGTCGTGCATCAGTTCCCGTTCGAGTCTAGCTCAAAGCGGTGTTTTCAGGTTTTACCCCTAGGTACATCTGTGCCAGATCCGCCTCTACCTGCTCGTTTCCAGACAGGGATGTATTGCTCGGAAAACTCACAAAATCTCTACAATACCAAAATTTTAGGAAGTTCTTCTATACTAATCCTCAAAGTTCATCTTAGGTCTACGTGCTCTAATCAGAGTTTGTCTAAATCTAGCTTCTAAGGTTTGTACTAAACTTCCTCTGATACCAACTGTAACGCCCCGACCCCAGTTACCTAGAGTCGGTGCATTATTACATAACATTGGCATGATCACAAAAGATAAAGTCTCGAAATACTGATTAGTTTAGCAGCCTTGGAAACACTAGATACATTCGTAAACATTACATTACATCATAAAAATGAAAACTACAATAACATTGTCTACTTAGTCCACACTCATATCCTCACTAACTATTCTTGCAAGTTAGTCATAATACACTTCTTCACATCCTAAGAAAAATAAAACATTGAAAGGGGTGAGCTCAAATGCTCCGTAAGGATAACAATATAGCGGAAACTTTCATAAGAAAACATAAGCATTTAAGGAAATGTATAACTAAAACAAAAGCCTTATTGAACTTGAACTTCAGCATAATATGGCAAAAGTAAAGTACAATAATTCCATTAATTACTCACATGGATATTCTACTAGAAGAATAATCACATGAAATATCAATAACCACATTCATAACGAGGGAATGTATAATGCCAGACATTCTGAAACATTTTGTCAAGGCCTCGGCCAAGACGTATAAAATGATTAAGGCCTCGGCCAAAACCATAAATCAAAATGGGAAAGTGCCTCGGCCAATTCCACGTCTAGTTTTCTCATGAGACCTACTGATGCATTGAGGAGCTATAGCGGGCTCCACCCATCACTTATTAATTCCAACAAATTCCTCATATGAATAGGTTTAAACATAACATAAATATTCGTATTAAAACTAGCATACGAAATGTCAACAATTTCTCTATAAACTATGGATGGTATAAAAATAACACATCCACAGTCAAATATTTCACAAAATGTTCAATGGAAGTTTTGTATCATAAATCAATTTCAATTAAACTTAAAACCCATCAAAGGATGTTGACATGGATGAAATCAAAGCTATTTGAGAGAAATATCTCTTTTTTTTAAATCATTTAAAAGTCCCATAATTATAAAATAATAAATTTACTTTGAAAATATTCTTATAAGCTTGTAAGGGAAGCTTCGATGAAGTTATAATGGCGGAAAATAGCTGCACCCGCCGTATAAGTTAAAAAAACATTCTTACCTTAAATTTGTCAAAAAGGTCAAAAGGTACGTTGTTTGGAAAATGACAGTAAGATTCCTTTCAAAAACTTATAAGGGTATAAATTACTTTAAACCATTTTCCATTTAATAGTAAAAATGTTTTGAAATACATTTTTAAGAAACATGGATGTGGATGATAACGAGGTCCCAGTAGATAATTATGTATAAACAACCTTGGATAATGAAGAGGTTGTGAAGTAAAACCTTACCTTGTACTTTTCCTTGGTTGGGGTAGGTTAACCTCTTGTATAATGGTGAAATAATTGTTATTAAATTGTACAAGAATCATATACATTCATATGATATCATATATGATCTTTTAACATTGCTTTGTTAACAATATCTTAGATTTATCGTTGTTTCAGGTGTTAACTTACTCGTTTTCGTAAGTCGTGTTTTTCATGGATAGGTTGTATATTATTCATATCCAGAATGATATCATATCCTTAAACATTATTTTTAAATCATAAAATGATAATTATACTTGAATGGATACGACGGAGAATGAATCTCATCGCGTTCGTGGTGACGGTAGTCCGTACGTACGCACGAGCGACAATATCATTATTTTGATATTAAAATAATATATAATTGGATAGTATATCATATATACAGAATCATTATCATGTTATATTTATTATTTAAATGAATTACATGTCATTATTATACCCATCTAAATAATAATATATTGAATAACAATTACACCACGACGTGGAGACGGTAAGCCGTACGTACGCATGTATGGTGACATGTCATTCAAATGATGGGTAGAATACTGAATATGGTTGTTCCCTATTTATAATAACATCACAGTATATAGAAGATACTAGAGTTATAATATTAGAATTGAAAAAATAAACAAAGAGGGAGTGGAAGAAGAAAGAAACTTGAAAGAGGGTGATGAAAACGTTACCTCTTCTTCGGGTTCTTCCTTTTTATTTGATCAAAAGGACTCCTTAGGATGGCTTTATGACTAAAGTAAAGCTTCTAGGATGAAGGGAGAGAAGTTGGGAGAGTATTTGGGCAGCGTTTGGCGGAACCAAAAGGCTTTAATGTGTGAATAAGGTGGTAGAGGTGGGGGCCTTTTATAAGAGGAGAGGATGGGCTCTTTTGGAAAGATTGAAATGTTACATTATTATACAATGATTTTCGTATTCTAAAGGTCCCACACTTATATAATTCATGGCTAAGGTGATATGGGTTCGAAATCTACCCATCCAATAGTCTTTGGACAAGTGTAAGTCTTGGATTTTACATTATCTTTTCATTTTATTAAAATCGTTAAATAATGAGGTCATCGCTTCATCATAATGATGTCATAAATAATTTAATTTATTTAATGTCTAACAATTATAAAAAAACCACAATGATGTAGGAAATCTTTTTAGCTTTCCAATGAATATTTATAGTAAAAAATATGACTTGTATAACCCCATGTAAAAATTGTTTTAGTAAAACATTTCATGTTTGTGTCATTTTTTACTTTAACATTAAATAAAAGGTATTTATGTCATTTTCCAACTAAAGTGGCTCCATGGGGTCCCCAAGTTGACCCATGGATGTCTTGGTCGGCCATTACTCATCCAATAGGGGTAGGAAAAGTGTAAGGGTATTTTCATATTTTTATAATATCATTTTTACCTTAAATTTCACTAATTACCTTTAATCGCGATTAATTAAACTTAAAAGTTACTATTCACCAAAAAATTATTTTAATCCCATTGAACCACATTTTAAATCCTAATGACAACCATGTATGTCGGATTTTTTAAATTCAAAACAGTGAAGTGGTAATATTTCATTTAAACGAAAAAATCAGTTATTTAACTACCACTTAGTGGTTTCACTATTCATCAAAAATTGAAGTTTTTCAGAACAATGCCAAAATTTCACCCTAAGATATAATTGATATTCCGAATTCAAAAATGATGTCTATTTTACAAAATTCCAAACATATAAGTTGCATTAATTAATTTTATAATTAATTCCCGCTGTCACAACAGATAGCGTGTTTTTAAGAAACAATATATATCAAAAGACTGACAATTGTTTATGTCCAATTTCAAAGTGAAATTAATTATAATGACCACCATTGGATAAAATTGTAAAAATATATACTAATTATACTCTAAAACCACTAAATATTATAATTTATCACTATAAATTATTTTGATTAAAAAAGTTGTTTTTAAGTATTTTTCACTATTCATAAAAAAATTAGAAGTTCTCAGAAAAATACCAAAAATTCAACATAGGCTAATTTCGATATTCCGAATCAAAAAATGAATTCCATTTTGATAAATAAAATTTATAAAATTTCAAAAAGTAGGTATTACTATTCACAACAGCTAGTTTAATTAGTTGTGGTGTGTGTTAGAGCTCGAGGTTGCGTACAACACAAGCTATTGCATTATTTGAAGGGAAACGTACCGTGGAAGTTTGGGGTGTTACACTTACCCTGCATAGGATCACAATGGATTACCACTGATTGGGATCACAACAGTGGATGGGGCTTACGCGAGGAAGCTACCCGGGTGCCGCTATAGAGCGGCAATGGTGAATGGGGCTTACACAACGAAGCTGCTCAGGTGCCACTATGGAGCGACATTGGTGAATGGGGCTTACGCGTGGAAGCTGCCCAGGTGCCGCTATGGAGCGGCACTAGTGAATGAGACTTACGCTAGGAAGCTTCCCGGGTGCTGCTAAGGAGCGGCAATGGTGAATGGGGCTTACGCTAGGAAGTTGCCCGGGTGCCGCTATGGTGCGACACTGGGGAATGGGGCTTAATCTAGGAAGCTGCCTGGTGTGCCGCTAAGGAGCGGCAATGGTGGATGGGGCTTACACTAGGAAGCTGCCCGGATGCCACTAAGGAGCAGCAATCGTGGATGGGGCTTATGCTAGGAAGCTTCCCGGGTGCCTCTATGGAGCGAAAATGGTGAATGGGGCTTATGCTAGGAACCTGCCAGGGTGCCGCTATGGAGCAGCACTGGTGAATGGGGCTTACCCAAGGTTGCTACCCGGGTGCCGCTATGGAGGGGCAATGGTGAATGGGGCTTACGCTTGGAAGCTTCCCGGGTGCCGCTATGGAGCGGCACGGGTGAATGGGGCTTACGCTAGGAAGCTGCTCGTAATGTCTTCCTCATTCTAGCCATGGGGGCATCCCAACTCACTGGTGGGTTGAGGGATTTACCTATGCGCTAGTTCATAAGCGGGATAATGCCAAGGGGCGTTGGAATCATGCCATTGTAATCATGGTATGGAGCATCTTACACTTGGAGCTTAAGGCATCTACTATTTGGAACAAGAGGCATCTTACGTTAGGAACATAGGGCGCAAAACAGTTTAGAGTCTTGTAAGTAGGACTATTGGCATCTCATGCTAGGAGCATAAGGCATCTCTCGTATAGGGCAAGAGGCATCCTATGTTTCGGAGATAGGGATTACTACAGTTTAGAGTCATGTAGAAAAGACTATTGGCATCTCATGCTAGGAGCATAAGGCATCTCTCATTTGGAGTAAGAGGCATCCTATGACTGGAACATAGGGTGTACTATAGTTTAATGTCATATAGATAGGACTAGTGGCTTCTTATAATAGGAGCATAAGGCATCTCTTGATTGGAGTAAGTGGCATCCTATGTTTGGGACATAGGGATTACTATAGTTTAGAGTCATGTAGAAAGGACTGTTAGGCAGAAGGTGCCTAGAAATTGTTGGTGTTGGGTCTTACGCATGGGCGGCCCTTTATGGTTCAACCTGGAATAGGAGCCAAGTGATTGGGTTTGGAGGAGTTTCCTGATGAATGGTTCGACTCAAGGTACTTGGGGAATTGATGATGAGAACCTCAACTCACGACATAGGAAACAAACCAAGAGGAATACATCAACTCAAGGTGTTTCATGGTGTGTGGAGGAGTTTATAAAATCACAGTATTCCATAGGTTGAAGGTGGGATCACATAAGTGCGCAATGGAAAATCCCAGCATCCCGGCCCGGAAAGTTCGTGTTGCGAGTCTCCATTTTTCATGGGGGTCTGTGACAATAGCGAAGGGACCGACCTAGAGGGCCGGGATCGCAGCCCGGCATTGACCTCGAGCGGGGGCGCGGGGGCGTAGGCCCCGCGGTATGGACTAGTGGGTGCGAAGGTAGGAGCCTCGCTAAGGATAGGTCTTCGCGAAGTATCTTCGCAGAGCAAAGGTGTCACAAAGTAGCTTCACGGAGCAAAGGGGTATCGCAGAGAAAAGGTCTCGCGGAGCTTGGTCTCGCGAAGCAGCATCGCGGACCATAGGCTCACGGAGCATGGACTCACGGAGGATGGTCTCGCGGAGCAGCATCACAGAGCATTGGCTCGTAGAGCATGGACTCACGGTGCATGGTCTCGCGGAGCAGCAATGCGAAGGAAGCTGCTCGCGAAGCATGGCCTCGCGGAGCCGCAATGCGGAGCTCTACTCGGCCGCCCAAGGGGCGAAGTGGTCGTGGCCATCCGTCCTAAGAAGGGGGGTGAGCTGGGTATTTATAGGAAAGGGGTGCCACGAAGCAGTGCTCACGCGGCGCGAAGACGGAGCTTGCTCCGCGGTGGATCTTCGCGGAGCCGTCCCGCCTCCTTTTCTTCATGGCGGGTTCGCGAACGTCAAATTCGTTCGTGGAGCATCCCGCCTCCTGTGCTTCGCGCCGGGTTCGCGAACGTCAAATTTTTTCGCGGAGCATCCCGCCTCTTATGCTTCGCGGCGGGTTCACAAACGTCATATTCATTCGCGGAGCATCCCGCCTCATGTGCTTTGTGGCGCGTCTTCGCGGCGCGTCGTGAACATCAAACAGGTTCGTGGAGCTTCCTGCCTCATTACTTTGTGGTGGTGCGTCTTCGCGGCGCGTTGCGAACATTAAACAGGTTCGCGGAGCTTCCCGCCTCATTGCTTCGTGACGGCGCTCCACAATCGCAGAGGCGTCTTTGCGAATGGGCTTTACGAACCAGTTTTCCAGTCAAACATCAAATGCCCATAACTCAGAATCTGTAACTATGTTCGGGCCCTACGACCTACCAAATCGAAGCATTCGAAATGGACTACGATCTTGGATCGTGTATGGATGAATTTGGAAAATTTTTGGGGATGTGTTTTCCGGTTCCAACACCCATATATTTAATTCATTTAACAACATGTGCTGTGTGGCCTATTTTTGTTTTCTTAAATTTAAATAAATATTTGAGAATAATTATGAACCTTGAATTTTTGGATCTTTAATTTTTGTTTGGGCTGAATTATTTCTTTATTTAAATTTGAATTCCAAAGCATTTAATTTAATTAACTTCATGTATTGCATAGCCTATTTCAGGGATGTTTAATTTCTATAATTAATTTAGATTAATTATTAACTTTGGAATTGTTAGATCTTTGGTAGTTGGTTGTGCTGAAGTACTTCTGAACCATGAATTATTTGATTTTTGGTAGTTGGTTGTGCTAAATTACTTATTTATTTAAAGGTTCATTTATCTGCTTATGTTGATGCAGTATCTTGCCTTGTTAATATTGTTATGCTACAAAATTTAATTGGTACCTTGTGATGTATGAGTTGATCTGTTTAGTTTTCAAGCTGCAATTTCATATGTTGATTTCATATCTACTGCTGTGAAAATATTAATTAAATTTAATGTGGGGAAATAAGGTGGGTCTCGTATTAAGGTCCACGCTTAGACCTACCATTCATGACGGTTACCACTACGTGCCATGGGCGGTGTCATTGATTTTTCCTGACCGAGACTTCCCCATGCTTTCTAATACTTATGAGTGAAACCATTTTGAAAAGTACCCATCGAGACAGATCCATTGGCAATGTGGCTAAGCCATCCTCAGATGACACTCGACTACTTTTTGCGAGATTGGGACAGACTCATTGTAAAACCATGCCTCGAGTGATACTTGGTGTTTCGAAATATTTCATTGGACGGGCTCAGTGGTATTGGATAATTAATGGATGTTCTGTAGAAAAACCTTCGGGATTGGCTCGGAATCTAACTCTCAACTTGAACCTTTATAATGATGCACTGATGGTTTATATTAATGTCTCTCTTAGTCTCTTGAGATTTGAGAAAATTTCTTGTATCATGAAGCACACCTGGTTGACAAATGACTTAGACCCCAAGTTAAATCACATGCTTGGGGATATGAATCATAATTATTTTACCATACTCCTCTAGGATAATATATATATATATATTTCACACCCTGACCACGGACGCCTATGTTTTTATTCTTTTATCGGTCCCGTGCCTTTAGTCGGAGTTGGGTTAGGGTCCAGGTTTGATTTTTTTGGAGTTTTGATGTTTTTAGTGGGTCTCGGTCCAGTGCGTTGTCACCACACTGCTAGCGGTCACCGCACATTCAGTTCGGGTGGGTACTCGGTCACCGCACTGCTAGTAGCTACCATGCGTTCGGTCCTAGAGACTACGCGGTTGACCAATTATTATTATTATTGTTATTGTTATTATTGTTATTGTTATTATTGTTATTGTTGTTATTATTATTATTATTGTTCTTATTATTAATATTATTATTGTATTATTACTATTATTATTGGATTATTATTGTTATTAGATTATTATCATAATTAATAGATTAATATTATTATTTGTTTACTTTACCATTATATATTTATTTTATCTTATCATTATTCTCTTTCTTCTGCTTTATTATTTTCCTTTTTTTTTCTTCTCCTTGTGTCCTGCTCCCTTGTCTCCATGTTCTGCGTGCAACCTCTCCAAGGTCTTCCCTTGGGTCTCACCTCTCCCCCGCGCTTCATCCAGCAGGCCGTCCACCCCCTGTGATCTCACCCCTGCCGCGTCCGGTGCCCAACTGACCAACCTCTTGGTCCGATTCATTTTCCCTATTGTTCCTGCCAGCTACAGTGACACGGTGGCCGCCTCCTTTCCCTGGTCGAGCCCTCCTGCAGTAGTGCCTGCCCACCTTGGCTCCCCACATAGCAGCTCCTGTTCTCCCCCGCTGCCTCATGCGTTGTACCCGCACATACTTCCAGGACACGCTAGGCCTCCTCCGCTATCCATCTTTATGAAGCAGCCCAACACACTCTCCTTTGTCTACCACCGCACAGTAGCCCAACACCCT
The DNA here is from genome assembly GCA_963277665.1 of Viscum album. Taxonomy (NCBI): domain Eukaryota; kingdom Viridiplantae; phylum Streptophyta; class Magnoliopsida; order Santalales; family Viscaceae; genus Viscum; species Viscum album. The sequence continues at coordinate 1,133,702,556 of OY728135.1, read as the reverse complement.
CTCCTTTGTCTGCTGCCGCATAACAACCCAGCACCTGGGCGCCCCGATTTTCTCCCCCACTCCTTCGGACACGAAACCAGCCTGCCTGGCTCCATCTTGGTCTACCGTTGCACCCGGCCAGCAAATGAACGCCCTCCTCTCCTTAAGTGCAGTATCCCGGAATAAGCACCACCACATATCATGCACTATCTAGTGCCCCATCGCCCCCTATTCACCCAGCGCTACCCCCCCTCGGACGCTCCCTCCTCCTCCGATGGTCACCTTCCCTGCGGTGGCGACCTCTGGTGCACCCCCTGCTAAGAGGCACAACTTTTCTAGATCAATACCTCCATTGTGGCCCCTGCTAGTCGGTGCAACACCCTCCGGTGCACCTCCTATTGGCTGGTGCGTCCTGCTCCAGTCGACTGTACCTTCTCCGGCCAGCCCGCACCCTTCCAGCGACTTCTCCATCTGACAAATCTTCCCCTCCCGATGAGGTTCTATTCACCGAACTATTTCTGATGACTTCAACCTAGCACGCACAACCCCTGTCGGCACGCGCCCAACCAGTAACAACCTTTCAAACATGCGTATCCTCTTCAGTATAGCCCTCTACTTTTCATTTGTTCTTTTCCTTCATTTTTGTTTGGAGTATTTCACATTGAGGATTCGTTTTGGTTGGATTAGAATTTTTGAAACACTCGGGATGTTTTTTCGGGTTTGCATCATCATCGCACTTCAGTTTTGAGGTGAGGGTTTCTTCCCACAACTTGGTTTTATATAATTTAATTGTTGGTTTCGGTTGTGTTTCGAGTTGTTAGTGTTTTTTCGTAGTATGTTGGACCTTACTGTGTGGTGTCTGATGTGCGTCTTCCATTTCATCACGGTATCAAGGTAGGTCCCCCACTGCACTCACCTTTATGTTTAGAATTTATTAATTTCTTGATATTTAATTAATTTTAATAAATGTGGAATAATATAAGACAAATAATTTTATAAATATTATTTTGTGTAAAAAGAGCCGTTTATTTTATACACGAAACTTGAATTATTTTTCTGATGAGTAGACACCAAGTAATTAAAAAATTCCCATTTAGATTTTAAACATAATTCACAAAATATTAAATGTAGTTCTGGTTATTGATAAATGATTTCTTTTGTAGTATGAGAAATCATTTTGGTTCTCTTGAGAAATGATGTTTTTCATTAAAATTGGTGAAGGACCGTTTGACACTTTAATAAAGTAAATTTTTTAGGAAAACTCTATTTGGGGTTACTCAGGGGTGATCGTTGGTGAGAATTGATTGCGTTGGTTGTGTATGATATTTTTTCCTCATGACTGATTGATTTAAATTGTGGACACAACCATTTTTATTGCATGTGTTGACATGAGAACTTGGCATTGTGAGTGAATCTTATGAGAGCGATTGCTACACTAGTTCAGATTATGCACTGGCTAGTGGCCCCATAGAAAAGGAATAATGAGTTATTGCTGCTATGGATATTGGGCCCCATGGTTAGGCCATGATGGGCTATACCAGGCATTAGGGCGTTATAACGTCATCAAGTTAGAGCATGCTTTCAGGATGAGTCACATGTATAGTACATTCTGGATTGTTCACGATCTCTTAGGTTCAACCCATGTTTCTTTTATTGTTTATTTGTATGTGGAGGATGGTTGAGAGGTCTAGTTGGGTTGCTGGCCCATCTGTGCCACCTTTTCAATTTCCATTGGTGTTTGTTGTGTGTTATGTGTAGTTTTTCTTTTTTAGGTAATAACTAATGCTTGGTTTTCTAATTATTCCCAAAAATGTTTTAAAATGTAATGCACCTGTTCCTTTCAAACATTAAAAAAATTAATTAAAAAGGGAAATGGACTATTAATCATTTTAGAAATGAAAGTGTGTGTGGAAACTAATATTTTATATATTTTAGTTCAAACCTGGAATTAGTAAATTTCTTTGTTTAAAGGTAGTGCATTGGGAATAGATATCGGGCTAGCCTACTGAGTTTTAATAGTCATACCTATAGATATTTTCTGTTTTTAGTGTTTGTGCATGCTATAGCTTGGGTGCATTCACCTTGAGTGATGTTTGGTCATGAGTTGGAGAGTGACCTACGAGGTCACATGGAGATAGTGGTTTTCTCTTTCAATTAGTTTCATTTTCATTTGTTCTTGTTTAGTTACTTTACTTTATTTATTTTGAGCTACTATGCTTTTTTTTTCTGCTACTTTATTTATTTATTTTAACTTGGAGAAATTTTTCTCACCACCTCTGTGGATGTCCTAGAACTTGTCGCCATCTCGGGAGGATAGGGAACCCCTCTCGGGCCAAGTCGTGGACCGGCTCGAGTGATCGGTTCAGGGTCGACCCGAGTTGGTTCGTGAAAAAATGGTATCAGAGCTTGTCGGCCCTTAGAGGACTTCACTTTTTAGAGTGACCATTGTTATTAGGGATGTCCAGTAGATGGAGATCAGGACTATCGGGGCTCAGGAGGTAGGTTATGGGTTGGTGCCTGATCACCACCACTCGTGACGAGACCTGAGTTACCAGGGTTAGTCTAGGATTTGAGTCTTTTTTCTTTGGTTGTTTTGGATTGAGGAATGACCATTGGGGTTAATCGGTTCACGTTGTGGCCTCACATGGAGTGGTGACCCATGTGGAGTCCAAGTGCCATTTTAAGGTCCTCTTAGTGTTATTTTTTACTTGGTTAATGGTTCACCACCATGTCGTCAAGTTAGGGAGAGACACTAGTTCCTCTTTCCGATGGTTTATAGTTGGTTTTGATTCATTTTGAACTCAGTCGATGTGAGTGTGTGTTGAAAATGAAAGTGATATCGAAATGAAGAAAATGGGTCTCTTCCAAACTGTTTTTGAAATTAGTAAATAGTGTTCTTATAGGGAATGTGTATCAGTTTGGAAAAACATTGTATGTGTATTGATTTGGTAATGAAAATATGTTTTTGAACCTTGGAACTTCTTATGTAGGGTTAAAAGTGCATGGGTATGTACAGAGAGTGCATGGGGGAACTAGTTTGCAGATGATATGAGCAAGATTGAATGAATGCACATGTGACGGTTCATAAGGTTCCATAGGTGGGTTTTAAATTTTTAAACAAATGTTGGTTTTGGAAAATTTATTTTTGATTTTTTTTCTGTATGTTTGGATCATGGGCCTGTTTTCCCTTGGCTTGTGTTGTTTATTTGATTGAGTTTTGGATTGATGGATGGTTTTAATGGTGTTTTCAATGTTGTTATGAGTATGCTGCCCAAATAGCCTCCAAAAGTTCTCAATGAGCTATGCTTAGTTCTCAGTTACTTTTGTGTATTGCTTACTTTTCGAGGCAATCAAAGTCTATTAGAGGTAGCTGTATAGTTATGAATGATAGTGTGTCTTCGGGTTGTTGGGAACTCCCGATATAGTTAATGTTCATACAGCCCTAGAGTTATTTGAGGGTTTATTCTGGACTAGTAAAGATGAAATGTCTCATCTCCGTTAGAGTTTTGGGTGTGATTAATGGTGGTCGACTTCTACAAAGGTTCCCCATCTAGTAAGGAGTGAAGGCTGGTGGAACCTGTCTCCAAGAAACTATCCTCGTCGGTACTGGCTCCTAGTTCCTCAGACTTCTCTCTTGTGTTCCATGAGTATGGCCTATCCGGACATTCTAAGTTGTCATGTTGAATCCCTTTGAAATTTTAAGACCATATTGGTTGTTTTAATCATCGAAAGAAAGAAGGAGTTAGAAACTAGAAGATGAAAATGCCTGATTGTGTGGAAGGAGAGGCTTCAGCTATCAGGGCCCCAACCACAGGTCATGGGGTGAAGCTCGCACATAGTCAGGAGTTGCCGAGGGTGTGTGGATCCTAAGTCTATATAATGTCTTCAGCTTTCGAAGGGAAATATCCAAAATTTCCCTTGTTTAATTTTCATCACTGTCGTAATATCATCCCTACTGTGGTAGCATGATGAGATCGTTTCCCGACAATTCAGGTGGTCTTATCTTCTCTCAGTGTGGTTCTTATGTTGTTCGGCCTCTCTGAATGGTGTGGTCTTGTGAATAAACAGACCTGTTCAGATTTTCAGTTAGTCCTAGATATGTTCTATAAGGTAGTGTTTGTTTCATGAAGTTGATGGGAGGTTTTGAGTTACTTTCTCATCCACAAGTTGTTGGATTGTTCCGTAACAAGCTTTTCGACATGTCTCTGGTGTCTTGTTCGGTACATGTAGGGAAAAGGAGTGAGTTTGGTTTGGGAGTTCCCATGTTGCCCCCCACCCCGGGGGGGGGGGGGGGTGTTCGGGTTTCAAGGGTTTTTGTATTAGTAAATTTTTGTGGTTTTGAGAACCCTCTCATCTTCTCCCCTCAATTTCGGGTAGTGGTTTCCTTGAATTGGACGGGTGTAACGTATGTTAGGAATGGTCACCCCGAAGCTCTCATTTCTCTATGATTTTGTCTGGGAATGAACCCAAGTTGTGTCAACATTTGGCTTGGTGACGTTCTTGGGGCAGAAAGTGTCTATGGTTGGGAGAATTGTCACACCCCGAACATGGACACCTATATTTTTATTCTTTTCTCAGTCCCACAACTTTGGTCAATGTTGGGTTTGGGTCTGGGTTTGAATTTCTTTTTTTTAGTTTTGATGTTTTCGGTGGGTCTCATTCCAGTGTGCAGTCACTACACTGCTATCAGTCACCACACATTCGGTCTGGGTGGGTACTCGGTCGCTGCACCGCTAGTATCTACCGTGCATTCGGTCCTAGAGACTACGTGGTTGACCAATTATTATTATTATTGTTATTATTATTATTTTTCTTCTTGTTATTATTATTATTATTGTTATTATTATTTTTATTATTTTTATTTGTATTATTACTATTGTTATTCTATTATCATTCTTATTAGATTATTATCATTATTATTAGATTATTATTATTATTTATTTAATTTACCGTTTTTATTTATTTATTTTATCTTATCCCTTTTCTCTTTCTTCTATTTTCTTTTTTTCTTTTTTTCCTTCTCCACGTGTGCTGCTCCCTTGTCCCCATGTTCTGCGCGCGACCACCCTGTGGTCTTCCCCTTGGTCTCCCCTCTCCCTCATGCTTCATCCGGCAGGGCGTCCGCCCCCTGTGATCTCGCCCCTGCCGCGTCCGACACCCAGCTGGCCAACCATCTGGTCCGGCTCATTTTCCCCACTGCACCTTCCTGCTGCAGCGACACGGTGGCCCCCACCTTTCCCAGGCTGTTCCCTCCTTCAGCAGCGCCTGCCCACCTCGACTCCTTGCCCAGCGGCTCCCGTTTTCCCCCGCTACCTCTCGTGTTGCACCTGTGCATACTGCCAGGACCCACTTGGCCTCCTCCGCTGTTCGCCACTACACAGAAGCCCAGAACCCTCTCCTTTGTCTGCTTTTGCACAGCATCCCGACACCCTCTCCATTGTCCACTACTGCACATCAACATAACACCCGGGTGCCTCGATCTTCCCCCCAGCTCTTCTGGACATGAAGCCAGCTTGCCCGACCCCCTCTTGGTCCATCGCTGTACCTGACCAGCTCATGCACGCCCTCCTCTCTTTTAGCGTAGCAGCCTGAACTCAGACCCACCGTAGCTCAGGCGTTGTCCTGAGTCCCATCGCCCCCTGTTCAACCGGCACTAACCCCCCCTCTGACGCACCCTCCTCCTCTGATGGTCACCTCCCCTATCGTGTTGACCTTTGGTGCACCCCCTACTAAGAGGCACCAAATTTCCACCTTAATACCTCTAGTGCGGCCCTTGCTAGCCGGTTCGACACCCTCTGGTGCAACCCCTACTGGGCGACGCATCCATCTCCATTCAACCGCACCTTCTCCAGCAAGCCCGCACCCTTCCGGTGAATTCTCCATCCGACAACTCTTCCCCTCCCAACGAGGATCTGTCCACCGACCAGTTTCTGATGACTTTTTCCCGATGCGCACAACCCCTTTCAGCACGCGCCCAGCTAGTAACCACCTTTCGAACTTGCATAGCCTCTTCGGTATAGCCCTATACTTTTCATTTGTTCTTTTCCTTCATTTATGTTGAGAGTATTTCACATTTATGGTTCATTTTGATTGGTCTATAATTTTTGAAACCCTCTTGAGGTTTTGTCAGGTTTTCCTCGTCGTTGCACTGCAGTTTCAAGGTGAGGGTTTCTTCCCGCCGCTTGGCTTCATATACATTAATTGTGGTTTTTGGTTCTATTTTGAGTTCTTAGTGTTTCTTTTGCAGTACGTTGGACCCTACTATGTGGTGTCAGACGTGGGTCTTCCATTTCATCTTGGTATTGAGGTAGCTCCCCCACTACACTCAACTTTATGTTTAGAATTTATTAATTGCTTGATATTTTATTAATATTAATAAATGGGAAATAATATATGATAATTAATTTTAAAATGATTATTTGGTGTAAAAAGAGCTGTTTATTTTATACATGACACTTGAACTATTTTCTTTGATGAGTGGACACCTAGTAATGAAATAATGCCCATTTGGCTTTTAAACATAATTCAGGGAATTTCAAATGTAGTTCTGGTTATTGATAAATGATTTCTTTTGAAGCATGAGAAAGTACTTTAGTTATATTAGGTAATGAAGATTTTCTTTAATATTGGTGAAGGCCCATTTGGCACTTTAATAAAATAAATTATTTTGGAAAACTATATATGGGGTTACTCAGGGGTGATCATTGGTGTGCGTTGATTGCGAGAGTTGTGTATGATATTTGTTCCTCGTGACTGATTGATTTACATTGTGGATGCACCCGTTTTTATTGCAAGTGTTTACATGGGAACCTAGCATAGTGAGTGAATATTATGAGAATTAATGTTTCCCTAGTTTAGATTATGCATAGGCTAGTGGCCCCATAGCAAGGGTATACTGAGTTATTGCTGGTATGGGGATTGTGCCCCTCGGTTAGGCCATGAAGGGCTATACCAGGCGTTAGGGCATTGTGACGTCATCGAGTTAGAGCATGCTTTCAGTGTGAGTCACATGTATAGTATGTTATGGATTGTTCACGATCTCCTAGGTTCGACCCATGTCTCTTTTAGTGTTTATTTGTATGTGGTGGATGGTTGAGAGGACTAGTTCATTTGATAGCCCATGTGTGAAACTTTTTCCATTTCCCATGGGGTGTGTTCTGTGTTATGTGTTTTTCTTTTTAGCTAATAATTAATTCTTGGTTTTCTAATTGTTCACAAAAATGTTTTAAATGCAATACACCTATTCCTTTCAAACATTAAAAATTGTTTTTAAATTAAAAAGGGAAATGGACTGTTACTAGTATTAGAAATGAAAGTGTGTGTGGAAGCTAATATTTTTTATAATTTAGTTCAAAAATAGAATTAGTAATTTTCATTGTTTAAATGTAGTTCATTGGGCATAGATATCAGGTTATCCTACTAAGTTTTAATACTCACGAGTATAGTTATTTTCTATTTTTATTGTTTTTGAAGGCTACAACTTGGGGGCATTTGCCTTGGAAAACATTTGGTCATGAGCTAGAGAGTGACCCGCGAGGTCACATGGAGAGAGTGGTTGTCTCTTTCGGTTAGTTTCATTTTTTTTCTTTTTTAGTTAAATTACATTGTTTATTTATTTTACGCTACACTGATTTATTTCTGATGCTTTTTTATTTATTTTAACTGGGGTAAATCATTCCCACCACCTCTGTTGATGCCCTAGAACTTGTCTCCAGCCCGGGAGGATTGGGAACGCCTCTCGGTCCATGTCGCAGATCGGCTCGGGTGACTAGTTCAGGGTAGACCCGGGTTGGTTCCCGACAATATATATATATATATATATATATATATATATATATATATGCATATGCATATTCTGCTTACAGGTACTTCTTTCAGACTTCTGGTTTAGGCCAAAGCAGGTTATTAGGGATGGGTGCCATTGGGAACCCAGACCGAGTTATTTATTTCATTATATTTAATAAATTATATGTAAATTTTATATAATGGCACACTACATTTTATTATTGCATGAAATAGAATGGTTTAGGAACCGTGGGTGCCGGCCTACTGAGATTTTATCTCATACCATGATCAGGCGTCTTTGAGACCAGAGTAGATTATATGCTTGTAGGTGTTGACAAAGAGAAGTGTGATGCTTCGATGCTTGATATTTTTTTTTGATTTTGATGGAGACTGGGGTAGAGGAACGAGACTCACTCGTCATGTAGTTGTCACACTTTGTGTCTTTTCATTTTAGTAGTTAGTATGATTGGGTTTCTATTTCTAGTGCTTTCAGTTTAGATAGAAACCATGGAATGACATCATTTTTATACCTGGTTTCATTTATCAGCATCCACATATGATTATTATTCATTTGGATTATTCATATTCCTTCTACTATAGTTCATTCACGTATATGATTCTGTTGTTTATTATTTATTTGTTGTTTGCTTCCACTATGATAATAACTATTACCTATGAGGGCATAGTCTCCCCCACGGACATGAAAAAGGCCCTCTCTACTAGACTATAGCCTCTGGAGTTCCGGGAGATGTACTTGAGGTCATGTGATGCACCAGTCTGACCACTATCATAAAGGTGAGTCGGGACGGGACATTACAAAGTGGTATCATAGGTGGTATTTTTTCCTTTGTCTTAATGTTTTGGGTTGGTATACAGGAGACTAGGAATGTGTCAGCACTTTTTTAATAGCCATGCTTGGGAGTGATCACCCCATGTACGGGAAATGACCAAGAGGCCAGGGTTGATATTTTTGTTCATGATTTTTCAATGTTACAATTGATATGAATTCCCCTCGAGTAATTGGTGTAATTTATGATACTTTTGAATTTGTCGAATTTCTGATATTTTATCCTTGTCCTATTTAGGAAAGGTTGATGCATTGAATGCATAAAATATGCACATAGGAATTCACATGGCATTCATAATTTCATTCCATATAGTAGCATTCTAGGCTGCCTGTTTATTCGAATTATTTTCCTTGAATGTATACTATGTATTGTAATTATTTAGAAAGCATTTTAGATGCCATGTTTCAGTGATATATTTAGCATGTTATCCTATTTCCATGAGGCCTATTTAATACCATGTTTCCTTGTATCATGCTTATATGCCTATTAACTTGTCTCTATGATTAAAATGTTATGCTTCTATGATTACAACATATCTCTCTCTATTAGATTTGTGTAGTGAACTTCTATCTTGTTGTTATGTAATTGGTTACTTTGCTAAAACTTTGTTGGTTTCCTTTTAATGAGAGCCAAATTCTAAAAACAATAATGTGTATAGTCACTTATTAGGTTGATAACCACCCATATATCTAGGTTGATCTGTTTTTAACATGTTATAATTTCAAATGAATTAGTTAACTACCAAAAGTCACAACTTGGACCAAGTAGGCTAGTTGATTCAGGTTTCTTATTAGATAACCCACTATGGGTGTTGTGAATCTTAATAATTAAACAAATGTTTTTGGGTTTCATTCTAATGAACCCAGATCAGGTTAGTGGGACCCTTGTAGGTCACCTTATCTTCTTAAAATTAATTTATGTGATAGATTTCCTAATTAAGGATGAGATTTTAATTAATGTAAAATGTTTTAAAATAGTGTTTTATAAAACTTGCTTGTTTTCCCCTTGAGGAGTTGGTTAAGATCAAGTACCTTGTGTTTTGTTTCAAAAAATGGTACTTTATGTTTTGTTTAAATCTTTGGATGATTAAATATTAAATGTGATTACATATAAAGGGATTTGATATGGAACCTATATTGATGTCCTCTATTTCAGACCCTAGTATATGGGTAGTTTGAGTTTTTCCTCGAGTTTCTTTGGAATAGAACCTTTCACATGTCGTTGTCCCTAGTCAGACCCCCTTGATTAAAAATGATACCCTTGTTCAGACGAGTGGTCATGTTTTCCTTTACTTTTGTCTTGGACATGAGCAACGAGTAATGCTCATTTCCATATGATTAGGAATCCCATAGTAATGGTCATTTTCTTCATAGTTCACTCAACCCTCTCCTCTCCATAGCGATGGAAGACTTGATGCATCATCATCTGAGTTAAAAGTCATCTTACTTCTGTCACACCTCAGGGTATTATGCATTCACGTACGCAATTCCATTGAGTGATTAATGTTTTGATGAGCCGGTTGAGTTCTGTGTAATCGTCATGTGTTTCATTGTTAAATAAATTTTGGGACATCTTTGTAGTACAATGAATTCTGTATTAAACAAATCATGTTCATCCCAATGCTCAGGATGGCTTCTAGAGACTCTGGTGTTTTGAAACACCAACCAGTTTGGTTGGGCTTTCATACCAATTGTTTAAATTTTTTCCTTCTGGTAATCTTATAATACTCTTTGTGCAATATTCTTTAAGTTACGAGCATGTCCCCTGTCTTACCTCCTTCGTTGATGCACTAAGAGAGCATTGGTCTTATTCCATGCTAAAGCATTAAAAGTTTTTGGGATTGTTTAGGGTGGTTTTCTCAGTGTTTCACACTGATGCATCATTCTTATCAAGGATTTTGTTCGTCTTGATTGACCCTCAGATTTCCATGTAGGAATTATTTGAACAAACTCTTGTAAACCATCCATTTCTTTTAACTTGACCTTTAAGACGATGCCACTTAGGGCACGGTTAATGTTTTGATATGGGCATTATGTCCTTGTACCAACATCTCCGTCATTAACATAGTGTATGGACTACCTTAGGATAGTTCCTTATACTAATGTTGTGCCGATCCGAGGTAACCCCAGACTTGTTATCGGGATCAGTGATGCCTTGATCATGGAACGTCACTAGATGTCAGGTATAAATTTCTATGGACTTGTTCGTGGTGAATGCGAGATACCTTGGAAGAAGGTATCACAGTTGAATTCATAAAACACTGACCGTTTAAGCCGAGCATCTTCTTAAATGTTTGGTCAGATTGGATCGACTAGTTCTCTCTCTTTCTCAAAGAAGCTTTCAGGGAATGATCTTTTTCTAAATTGTCATCATGCGAGACAATTGTGGTTTGGGTCGACTAGGGATTTTTATAAAAATCTGTCTCGACATGGACTTTAAGGGTGATGGGGAATCAACCATTTTATTCATTTCAGAAATCATGTGAGAAGTATCGCTAGAATGATTGAGGGTATTCCTTGTAGGAAATCCCAATGTTAAAAGGTGTCATGACTTGGATTTTCCCCCTTTCTAACGTTAAATCCTAAGGTGGGATGTAAGTTTGACCAGATTCTTAATGAGATGATGACATGGTCCTGTCTCTAGAAAAAAAATGGATCTGATTAATACTATCTCATTGTTTCAGTTGGAAAATGGGAATTGGCTCAAATCTTAATGGATTATTTTCCATTTTCTTAACCAATGTTTAAATGCGTGTTGAGCGTTTAGAGACACAACACAACCTTTTTTCTGAGACTTCAGAACCCTTGTGGACCGGATAAAGTTTATGTTGTTCCAAAAGACATCTCTGGGATGAGAATTTCTAAGGTGGGAAGGTTGTAATGTTCTGTGTTTTGAACCGAATGAGAAAGCACAGGAAATAAAATATTTCCATTAACTAGGAAGGTCAGTTTTAAAATCAAGTGGTAGAACTTTTTGTTTTTGATAGTCGACAATATGACGTTGATAAAATAAAAATATTAAGTTTATTTTATTCATATGCTTGTGCCTTTTTTTAAAAAATGAAATAACTCTCAAATGGTGAATTGTATAAGAAATATGAAACTGTCGTTTGGTAGGAAATGCTGGGTTTACCCTAGGAAGGCTATAACTATGATTCACATCGGGTGTTTGACACCCTCACACATGATAATACCATCATTATTTCTAATTAATTAATTATTCCATTTTTTATATAATAAATATTTTTTTCTCTCAAACGGTGTGTTGTATGAGAAATCTGAGACAACCGTTAAGTCCAGAATGCTGGGTTTACCCTAAATATGGTATAAATGTGATTCACATCAGGTGTTTGGCACCCTCTCACATGATAATACCACCTTTTTTTAAATTTATTATTTATTCCATTTTTTATATAATAAATAATAATTTTCTCACCAATGGTGCATTGAAGGAGAAATCTGAGACCTCTATTAGTTTTGGGACATGAGGATTACCCTAGGAAGAGTATAGCATTTGTGATCATTGAACGTTTGTCATATCATACCCGAAGATAATTTAAGTGGGCTCTAAATATTCTTGTTTGAAGTTAGAAATAAAAATAATAATTCTATTATTAATATTATTATTTGAGTTGATGATAAAAAAATAAAAAATGTGCTTTCACAATTAATAATTTTTGTTGCAGTGTAAATAATAACTGTGCAACGTAATAAATGTTATATTGTTAATTATTTTAATTAAATACAAACGCACTGTAACACCCGAGATTTTTATGAGTAATATTTTGTTTTTATATCATCAAAGGAATCTTTCACTGCACACTTGCTTGGATTACTTTACACGCAATCATGACCTTCCTCGATAGCTTGCGTCGTACGCAATACCGAGTTTCACTAAACAACGATATGCTATTAAAACTAGCCATTATGAATAGTAATAACCACTTTTTGAAATTTTATAAATTTTATTTTTCAAAATGGACTTCATTTTTGGACTCAGAATATCGAAATTAGCCTAGGGTGAAATTTTGGTATTTTTCTGAAAACTTTCAATTTTTGATGAATAGTGAAACCACTAAGTGGTAGGTTAAAAACTGAATTTTGCATAAAACTTAATTTTACCGCTTCTGTGAATGGAATTTCAAAAAACCGATAGACACGGTTGATATCAGTAAGTAAAATGTGGTTCAATGAGATAAAAATAATTTTTTGGTGAATAGTAACTTTTTACTATTTTTACCGCAGTTAATAGTAAATAGGGTAACTAAGAGTAAATATGATATTAATATTACCCTAACACATGTCCTAATTCTATTGGACAAGTGTAATTAGACCAAAAACAAACTTAGGAATAAAATATGACAATTTAGGCCCACTTGGATTAGATTAGGACATTTATTATTAATTTATTTAAAGAAGGGTTAAAATAGTTAAAATCAATGTTTAATAAGTAAATAATTTTTAATATGGGGTTATACATTAGATAAATTCGATTGTAAATATTCATTAGAAATCTAAAACAATTTCCTACATGATGGTATTTTATTTGTAATTTTTGGACATCAAATAATTTAATTTATGTATGACACAAAGATGATGCAGTAATTATCTTATTAATGAAATATTGACATAATTGATAATATAAATACAAAAATAAATGTAATTTAAGACTTTTTATGAATTAAACTAATTTTATAGGTTACTATGATATATTAGTGTTGATTTAATCAACTTGGTTCGAACATATAATTCTGTTATGACTTTCATAAAAATCATATATCAAATAGTGTCAAAATTGACACAAAATAGTTTTTAAATAAAATATTATATTATTAATTGTTATTTTATTCCTAAAAATCTATGCTTCGGCCAAATGACATATATAAGGATATATATATTAATAATAAACAATTTGGGGTTCGTTTGGCATGTTATAGTAAGTTTATTAACCATATAGTGAAAGAAAACAAAAAGACACGGTAAAAGTTAAATTATTTAACTTGGAGTTAAATCTAATTGATAAGGTTAAAATAATATCCTAAACTTGTCTAAATACTATTGGTTGATAGGATTTCGACCCTTCCCCACTTTAGCTTCGAAATAAGACCCTTTGGAACCATTATAAACCGATTTTGACTTAATATAAAATAATATTTTGAGATAATCCTAAGGTGCCCCTCTCCTCCCTTATAAAAGGGCACCTCCTCCCCCTCCTCCTCACACCAATTTGAGCACTCAAGCTCGGACAACCCCTGCCATTTTCTCCTCTCCACTTCCCTAGAATAATCCTAGAGGTCCTGGTCTTCTTCAAAGACCAATCTTAGTTCCCTAAGTGGAGGATTCAAAGAGGCGTTCCAAAGAAGAGGTAATATCCATTACCGATCTTTTCAATTTCTTTCTTCTTCAACTTCTTCTTCTTTAGTTGTTTCATGATAAAGTAATAACATAAGTATTACTTACATACTGATATGTTATTATAAATATGAAACAACCCTAATTCACCTTCTATCCATCCTACGGAAAAATGAAATCACCGCGCGTGCGTACGTACGGAATACCGTCTCCACGCCGTGGTGTAATCTATTTTCCACCATCACTTTACAAGGATGGGTATAATGGTGTAATGAGTAACTATTTATGATTATTATAAAGTAATATTGATACTGAAATAATATATATATATATATATATATACTCCAATACAGTTCCACGATCATAGGAACGATATCATCACTCGTGCGTACGTACGGAATACCGTCTCCACGATGTGATGCGACTCGTTCTACATAATCATCATTACATAGTAATTATATAAATTGAATGAATAAATATGATATATGTTACAGTAATACCATTCTGGATATAAGGTATCTATAACCTTAAAAGAAGAATAAGAATGTATTCGGCAAAACACGCATAAGAACAAAAAGCAATAAAGACCCGAGTAACAAGTAACAATAAAATATTACTATCAAGAAGCTAAGAATATGACCATATTTGATATCATATCAATATGTATGATTCTGTAATAAGTCAATAACATTATTTAAACCATTATACAGGAGCTTCGGACACGTACAAAGCAAATCAGACCTAAGGTAAAGGAAATATCACAATCTCATTTTTATCCGAGATTGTTTATTCGTAAGTATTTATTGGGGTGTATTTTATCATCCACATCCATGTTAACTCAATATGTAATATTGTTTCCATCCACTTACACTAGTTTAAATCCAATTTTACCCTTCGGTTAGTTTTTAGTAAAGAATATGAAAGGAATCATTTGTCGTTTTTTTCGTACGAGGTACTTTTTTGACTTTTCTGACAAAAGTACGAAGAATGTTTTTTTAACTTATACGGCATGAATGGATTTATAAAAAATTATTTCCAAGAAGCTTCCTTTACAAGTTTTGAAGTTTATTTTTAATCAACTTCTTTTAGTTTAAAATTGTATGACATGTTAAGAAAGGAAAAGTGTTTTTGAAGTAGAAAGGATATTTTCCTCAAGAATGAAGTTCAAGTGTTTTATCAAAATTATTTTCCATCTAAGATAATAAAGGGTTCTGTTTTTATCCCTATTATTACATTGATTTGATTATGTTGTGAGGGAATTATTTTTATGAAGTCATTTACCTTATATGATTTGTTTTATGATGTCATGATGTTTCAAGAATCTCATTTTTGTTACATGTGTTATGCGATGATGTATGATTTATGATTTATGTGGCACACATAAGAAAGGATTCATTATAAGATGGGTGGGACCTATATCTCCCTCCAATGCATTGGGTAAAGATTTTATATCTCATGAGATAGACAGGGCTGGAACGGTAGGTTATACAGGTTCAGTGAAACAGGACTGAAACGAGGGTTACTCGATTCAGAAAGGGACTTTGTCCACTAAGATAGTCTTGTCAATGAGTCATGACTAACAAGAAATGATTTTCCATGATTATGTGTGCATGCCACAAAGTTTCAAGTTTCATGTTATGATTATGGTGATATCATTTTCACTTCTATGATTTATTCCATGTTAAGATATTATGATCTCTTTTGCAGGTTATGATTTTCAAAAAGATATGATATGATTTTTAGTTCCTTTATTTGCCCTTGCTGAGCATTTGAGCTCACCATTTTATGTTTTCTTTTCCCCAGGTCAGGGAGATGGATATTAAGTAGAATAATCTAAAAGGGACCCTAGATATGATGAAATAAATGGGAGACACTGTAGAAGATTTATGAACCAGTTGTTTATATTTCCCAGTTTCTAAAGACACTATACCTATACAGTCCTTTGTGGTTTTGTCATATGTTGTAATAAGTGTGCTTCAATTTTTAAGTATTAACAATTTATGTAAAGTATGGGTCGTTATAGTTGGTATCAGAGGAAGGGTATAGTCAACCTTTGGAAACTAGGATGTGAAAGCCTTATTAAGAACCCTAAGGATATGTCTAAGCATAGAACACAAATCATAGTGTTTTAGAAATGGCCATGAATAACCTAGGATAAGACCTTAAGCATGAAAATTTTATTCTTGAATTATGTGGTTTTCCGATTATAATTAGTGTTTCTCACACTATTCTTCTTGGTTTTAGTCAATGGCTGGAACCCGAAGGAACCGTGTTAATGCGGAATGCGATGGGCAATGCAATGATTTTCCCCCTAAGCAACCAAACGATATGGGAGCTGGAATGAAAAATCTTGTAGCCATGCTCACACAACTTTCTCAATCTATGAATCATGAAGGACTTCCAAACGAGCAAAGGAAGGAGCAACATTATGTTGAATCCTTCATGAGGCAGCGTCCACCTTCTTTCAGTGGGTCTACTGATCCATTAGTTGCTGAACAATGGATTAGTACTACTGAAAAGATATTTTCAGTTCTTCAATGTTCTGAACATGATAAAGTCATCCTAGCAGTGTATCGTTTGGAAGGAGATGCTGATCAATGGTGGAATCTTATTAAGAATACGAGGCAAAGGGATGAAATTGAGTCCATGGAATGGGACGAGTTCAAGAAATTATTTTTCAATAAGTACTTCCCTCGTATTCTCCGAACAAATATGGAGAAAGAGTTTCTTGAACTGAAGCAAAGGGATGATGAATCTGTTGGTACCTATGAAGAAAATTTTACAAGACTTGCTAGGTACGCTTCTGGTATTATTATCCAACCTGAGAGTAAGATCGATCGATTCTTTAGTGGCTTAAAACCAAGTCTTCGAAGGGCGTTAGCCATAAGGGACTTCAATAGCTACGAGGAAATCGTTCGATGTGCTCTCAAAGTCGATATGGAGATTGGAGTAACCCATCAGTCACATGGGTTTGATAAAAAGAGGAAGATGGAATTCAAAGAAAAATCTAAAGAGCACACGGAAAAGAAGATGAGCTTTTCCTTATGCTCAAAGTGTGGAAAGAAACATGGAGGGAGTTGTCTTAAAGGGACAAGTAAATGTTTTAAATGTGGAAAGGAAGGTCATCAGGCATTTGAATGCCGTGATAATGGGAAGAAGATGTCTAATGACGCAAACAAAGGAAGGGATACACAGAATGAACCTACTACACTTCAATGTTTCAAGTGCAAGGAGATGGGGCATTATGCCAATAAATGCCCAAATCCAAGAGTTGATGATGATGGTCGAAGTCAACAAAATCTTAAGGCTAAAGACAAAGGAAAGTCGCATGTAATTTCTATCAGCGATGTGGAGTACGATAACGATGTGGTGAAAGGTACACTTACCATCCACTCTAAAGTAGCAAATGTTTTATTTGATTCTGGATCCACCCACTCTTTTATTTCTGAAAAATTTTCTAAGGGTATCACCGTACTACCTCAACAATTAGATGTTGAGTTAGCTGTGACAACACCTAATGGCACAACAGTCGCATCAAAAGTTTATAATTCTTCTCTGATCGAAGTTTGTGGGAAAGTTCTTCCCGCAAATCTTGTGATACTTCCTTTAGTGGAATTTTATGTGATTCTTGGCATAGATTGGCTTTCTCTACATGGAGCTCATATCAATTTCCAAAGAAGGAAAGTCACATTTCATATTCCAGATCAATTTACGATTGTATATCAATGCAAGGATGAACATAATCTTCCAGTGGAAATTTCTTCCATCTTATGGGTATTGATTCCACTAAATGAAGGTTATTTATCTCAAATGGTTGGTGAGAAACTCATGATTAAGAATATGCCCATTGTACGGGAGTTTGATGATGTCTTTCCAGAGGAATTACCGGGTCTTCCACCAAATCGTGAAGTTGAGTTTTCAATAGAACTCGTACCGGGTGCTTTGCCTATTTCAAAGACACCTTATAGAATGGCCCCAATTGAGTTGCAGGAATTGAAGAAGAAACTCCAAGAGAATCTTGATAAGGGATTCATACACCCTAGTGCATCACCTTGGGGAGCACCTGTTCTATTTGTTAAGAAGAAAGATGGATCAATGAGACTCTGCATTGATTATCGAGAACTTAACAAGATCACTATCAAGAACAAATATCCTCTCCCACGCATTGATGACTTATTTGACCAACTACGCGGAGCTCAATACTTTTCCAAGATTGATCTTCGTTCAGGGTATCATCAATTAAGGGTCAAAAGGGAGGATATACCAAAGACGACTTTCCGTAAAAGTGATGGACACTATGAATTTATAGTGATGCCATTTGGTCTTACTAATGCCCCTGCTATCTTCATGGATCTAATGAATAGAGTTTTTAGAGACTATCTTGATCAATTTGTGGTAGTCTTTATAGATGATATTCTTGTCTATTCAAAGAGCAAGGAAGAGCATGAAGATCACTTGAGAATTATATTAAAGACCCTGAGAAAGGAGAAGCTTTATGCCAAATTTACCAAGTGTGAATTTTGGCTTAAAAAAGTTGCATTTTTGGGTCACATAATCTCAAAAGAGGGGATATCTGTGGATCCAGCAAAAACAGAGGTTATCGAAAGATGGTCAAGACCAACAACAGTAACTGAGATCCGAAGTTTTCTTGGTTTGGCTGGATATTATCGACGTTTTGTAAAGGATTTTTCCCGATTATCTAATCCACTCACCAAGTTGACTCGGAAAGGAGTTAAGTTTGTCTGGACGGAAGAATGTGAAGAGAATTTCAAGGAGTTGAAAAGAAGGTTATCCAGTGCACCTGTGCTCACACTGCCTTGTAGTGGAGAAAGGTTTGTGATCTACAGTGATGCATCCACGAAGGGATTGGGGTGTGTTCTTATGCAAAATGATATGGTGATAGCTTATGCCTCACGACAGTTGAAAATCCATGAGCAAAATTACCCAACACATGATTTGGAGTTGGCTGCGGTAATCATTGCATTAAAGATTTGGAGGCATTACCTTTATGGTGAAAGGTGTGATATTTATACTGATCATAAATGTTTAAAGTATATTTTCACACAAAAGGAGTTGAATATGCATCAAAGAAGATGGTTGGAGCTGATTAAGGATTATGACTGCTCAATCCATTACCACCCTGGGAAAGCAAACAAGGTGGAAGATGCATTAAGTCGACAAGACCATGCTAGATTATCCATGATGAGGATCACAAAAGATCCAATATTTATGGATTTACAAAGGATGGATCTTGGAATTATAATGGAAGGGGAAAAATCTTATCTTTCTCAAATGAATGTTCACCCATCTATACATGTGAAGATTAAAGAGGCACAGAAAGAAGATGTCGAGTTACAAAAGAAGGTGAGAAATGTTCCTGAATTCAACCTTGATTGTGATGGGATAATAAAGTTCAGGAATCGGGTTTGTGTTCCTCCCATCCCCGAATTAAAGAAGGAGCTGCTGGATGAGGCTCATAGTTCATCGTTCTATATTCATCCTGGAAGCACGAAGATGTATAGGGACCTGAAAGAGTACTTCTGGTGGGATGGAATGAAAAAAGATGTTGCTGAATATGTCTCTCGATGCTTGGTTTGTCAACAAGTTAAAGCTGAGAGACAGAAGTCTAAGGGGATGTTACAACCATTACCCATACCCGAATGGAAATGGGAAAACATCACTATGGACTTTGTCATCGGACTTCCTAAAACATCCAAAGGCAATAATGCTATCTGGGTCATAGTTGATCGTCTTACAAAGTCTGCACACTTCATTGCTGTTAGAGAGGATTTCTCTATAGATCAGCTTGCCAGGATATATGTAAAGGAAGTGGTAAGATTGCATGGAGTACCACTTTCTATTATATCTGATCGGGATCCGAGATTTACCTCGAAGTTCTGGCGAACTCTTCAGCATACTCTGGATACAGAGTTGAGTTTCAGCACTGCTTATCATCCCCAGACAGACGGTCAGTCTGAGAGAACAATTCAAACCCTAGAAGATATGTTGAGAGCTTGCTCTATGGATTTCAAAGGAGGTTGGGATCAACACCTACCTTTGGTGGAATTTTCTTATAATAATAGCTTTCACTCCATTATTCAGATGGCTCCTTATGAAGCTCTCTATGGAAAGAAATGCAGGACTCCAACTTGCTGGGATGAAGTTGGGGAAAGAAAGCTGTTAGGACCTGATCTCGTTGATGAAATGGCAGAAAAGGTTAGATCTATTCAACAACACATAAGAGCAGCTCAGAGTCGACAGAAAAGTTATGCCGACAACCGAAGAAAAGACCTAGAGTTTGAAGTGGGTGATAAAGTGTTCTTACGAATATCTCTCTGGAAAAGGGTTATGAGATTTGGAAAGAAGGGGAAGTTGATCCCTAGATATATCGGTCCTTTCGAAATACTGGATCGTGTTGGGAAGGTAGCTTACCGATTGGCGCTTCCACCGAATCTCTCTCAAGTTCACGATGTGTTCCATGTATCTCTCCTGAGAAAGTACATACCTGATCCTTCACATGTACTCAGCTCAGAAGTTGTACCGCTGGAGCAAGATCTTTCTTATGAAGAACAGCCGATAGAGATTCTGGATCGTAGCGAAAAAGTCCTACGAAACAAGACCACTCGATTGGTGAATGTTTTATGGAGGAACCACCAACTTGAAGAAACTACATGGGAGCTTGAGGATATGATGAGGGAGAAGTATCCTCATCTGTTTGTTACAAAGTGACGAATTTTGAGGGCGAAATTCTTTTTAAGGGGGGTAGAATGTGACACCCGAGATTTTTATGAGTAATATTTTGTTTTTATATCATCAAATGAATCTTTCACTACACACTTTCTTGGCTTACTTTACACACAATCACGACCTTCCTCGATAGCTTGCATCGTACGCAATACCGAGTTTCACTAAACAACGATATGCTATTAAAACTAGCCGTTATGAATAGTAATAACCACTTTTTGAAATTTTATAAATTTTATTTTTCAAAATGGACTTCATTTTTGGACTCAGAATATCGAAATTAGCCTAGGGTGAAATTTTGGTATTTTTCTGAAAACTTTCAATTTTTGATGAATAGTGAAACCACTAAGTGGTAGGTTAAAAACTGAATTTTGCATAAAACTTAATTTTACCGCTTCTGTGAATGGAATTTCAAAAATCCGACAGACATGGTTGATATCAGTAAGTAAAATGTGGTTCAATGAGATAAAAATAATTTTTTGGTGAATAGTAACTTTTTACTATTTTTACCGCAGTTAATAGTAAATAGGGAAACTAAGGGTAAATATGATATTAATATTACCCTAACACATGTCCTAATTCTATTGGAAAAGTGTAATTCGACCAAAAACAAACTTAGGAATAAAATACGACCATTTAGGCCCACTTGGATTAGATTAGGACATTTATTATTAATTTATTTAAAGAAGGGTTAAAATAGTTAAAATCAAAGCTTAATAAGTAAATCATTTTTAATATGGGGTTATACATAAGATAAATTCGATTTTAAATATTCATTAGAAATATAAAAAGATTTCATATATGATGGTATTTTATTTGTAATTTTTGGACATCAAATAATTTAATTTATTTATGACACAAAGATGATGCAGTAATTATCTTATTAATGAAATATTGACATAATTGATAATATAAATACCAAAATAAATGTAATTTAAGACTTTTTATGAATTCCATTAATTTTCTAGGTAACTATGATATATTAGTGTTGATTTAATCAACTTGGTTCGAACATATAATTCTGTTATGACTTTCAGAAAAATCATATATCAAATAGTGTCAAAATTGACACAAAATAGTTTTTAAATCAAATATTATATTATTAATTGTTATTTTATTCCTAAAAATCTAAGGTTCGGCCAAATGAAATAGATAAGGATATATATATTAATAATAAACAATTTGGGGTTCGTTTGGCATGTTATACTAAGTGTATTAACCATATAGTGAAAGAAAACAAAAAGACACGTTAAAAGTTAAATTATTTAACTTGGAGTTAAATCTAATTGATATGGTTAAAATAATATCCTAAACTTGTCTAAATCCTATTGGTTGATAGGATTTCGACCCTTACCCACTTTAGCTTCTAAATAAGACCCTTTGGAACCATTATAAACCGATTTTGATTTTAATATAAAATAAAATTTTGAGATATTCCTAAGGTGCCCCTCTCCTCCCTTATAAAAGGGCACCTCCTCCCCCTCCTCCTCACACCAATTTGAGCACTCAAGATCGGCCAAACCCTGCCATTTTCTCCTCTCCACTTCCCTAGAATAATCCTAGAGGTCCTGGTCTTCTTCAAAGACCAATCTTAGTTCCCTAAGTGGAGGATTCAAAGAGGCGTTCCAAAGAAGAGGTAATATCCATTACCGATCTTCTCAATTTCTTTCTTCTTCAACTTCTTCTTCTTTAGTTGTTTCGTGATAAAGTAATAACATCAGTATTACTTACATACTGATATGTTATTATAAATATGAAACAACCCTAATTCACCTTCTATCCATCCTACGGAAAAATGAAATCACCGCGCGTGCGTACGTACGGAATACCGTCTCCACGCCGTGGTGTAATCTATTTTCCACCATCACTTTACAAGGATGGGTATAATGGTGTAATGAGTAACTATTTATGATTATTATAAAGTAATATTGATACTGAAATAATATATATATATATATACTCCAATACAGTTCCACGATCATAGGAACGATATCATCACTCGTGCGTACGTACGGAATACCGTCTCCACGATGTGATGCGACTCGTTCTACATAATCATCATTACATAGTAATTATATAAATTGAATGAATAAATATAATATATGTTACACTAATACCATTCTGGATATAAGGTATCTATAACCTTAAAAGAAGAATAAGAATGTATTCGGCAAAACACGCATAAGAACAAAAAGCAATAAAGACCCGAGTAACAAGTAACAATGAAATATTACTATCAAGAAGCTAAGAATATGACCATATATGATATCATATCAATATGTATGATTCTGGAATAAGTCAATAACATTATTTAAACCATTATACAGGAGCTTCGGACACGTACAAAGCAAATCGGACCTAAGGTAAGGGAAATATCACAATCTCATTTTTATCCGAGATTGTTTATTCGTAAGTATTTATTGGGGTGTATTTTATCATCCACATCCATGTTACCTCAATATGTAATATTGTTTCCATCCACTTACACTAGTTTAAATCCAATTTTACCCTTCGGTTAGTTTTTAGTAAATAATATGAAAGGAATCGTTTGTCGTTTTTTTCGTACGAGGTACTTTTTTGACTTTTCCGACAAAAGTACGAAGAATGTTTTTTTTAACTTATACGGCATGAATGGATTTCTAAAAAATTATTTCCAAGAAGCTTCCTTTACAAGTTTTGATGTTTATTTTTAATCGACTTCTTTTAGTTTAAAATTGTATGACATGTTAAGAAAGGAAAAGTGTTTTTTAAGTAGAAAGGATATTTTCCTCAAGAATGAAGATCAAGTGTTTTATCAAAATTATTTTCCATATAAGATAATAAAGGGTTCTGTTTTTATCCCTATTATTACATTGATTTGATTATGTTGTGAGGGAATTATTTTTATGAAGTCATTTACCTTATATGATTTGTTTTATGATGTCATGATGTTTCAAGAATCTCATTTTTGTTACATGTGTTATGCGATGATGTATGATTTATGATTTATGTGGTACACATAAGAAAGGATTCATTATAAGATGGGTGGGACCTATATCTCCCTCCAATGCATTGGGTAAAGATTTTATATCTCATTAGATAGACAGGGCTGGAACGGTAGGTTATACCGGTTCAGTGAAACAGGACTGAAACGAGGGTTACTCGATTCAGAAAGGGACTTTGTCCACTAAGATAGTCTTGGCAATGAGTCATGACTAACAAGAAATGATTTTCCATGATTATGTGTGCATGCCACAAAGTTTCAAGTTTCATGTTATGATTATGGTGATATCATTTTCACTTCTATGATTTATTCCATGTTAAGATATTATGATCTCTTTTGCAGGTTGTGATTTTCAAAAAGATATGATATGATTTTTAGTTCCTTTATTTGCCCTTGCTGAGCATTTGAGCTCACCCTTTTATGTTTTCTTTTCCCCAGGTCAGGGAGATGGATATTAAGTAGAATATGCTAAAAGGGACACTAGATATGATGAAATAAATGGGAGACACTGTAGAAGATTTATGAACCAGTTTTTTATGTTTCCCAGTTTCTAAAGACACTATACCTATACGGTCCTTTGTGGTTTTGTCATATGTTGTAATAAGTGTGCTTCAATTTTTAAGTATTAACAATGTATGTAAAGTATGGGTCGTTATACGCACAATCAATATTTATTTAATAACCGTTATCCTTTTTTTAATTGTTGTCATTTTAAAATTAATAATGGTTTAATTGATGAGTTTTATTAAATAATAATAATTTTAGTTATTTTTAATGTCTCGACATAAATCAAGGTGCGAACACTTTATGTTTTTAGTCTAAATCTTTAAATAAACCCCGGGCATGTGCTTGCGCAACCTGTTGTAGGTCCTAGGTAACTGTTAAAATTAATTAAATAATTTCTCGGACATCATGTAAAATATTATGTTCCACCCTAGTGCAATGTTTGAGTTAAAATTAATTAAAAATAATTAAATAATTTTTTAAAAAAACTAAAAGAGGTGGAAAAGGAATTAAAATAAATAATAAAATTAAAAGCAGGAATGGAGAAAATAGAAAAATAATTAAAAATATGTCTAACTATTTGTATTATTGTCATTTTCATTTTCATTCCCTCCCCTTTTATTTTTATTTTTATTATATTATATTTTACTTTTTCCATTATTCTATTTTTTCTTTTCATTCTTTTCTTTCCCTTTTCATTTTTTCTTTTCTTCCTCTCCTCCCCTCCTGTGTGTCGTGCCTCTCCCTCCTCCATAGGTGGTGCACCACCTCGTTCCCCCTTTGAAACACCGTCACGCCACCATTCATAATTATTTTTCCTCACTATCAGGTGTGCTCTAAACCTGTTGGTAAGGGTTATATCATGCACCATGAATAGTGATATATCAATCCAAATCCTTTGCACAATTCGCTGTGGGAAGATTTTATCCTATTTTGGGGTTTTTCTAAAATCGTCATTTTTCATCTGTTTTATGTCAAATCAAACTCTATCGTGTATCATTGGATCATCTACGACTGTAAGGTAAGGCGTCTACTCACTTTAGCTTATTTTTTTTGTGATTTAAAAAAAATGCATGATTGTTCCGTTCGTCGGTGCATACCGATGATGTGAAATTTCACCTAATATTTTCAATTTAATTGTTCTGCTTAATTATTTTAGCCCTAATTCATATAAATTAAATTGGTTAAATTTTATCAACGTGGTCAGACACCCCTTTGGGTGTGCTGACGTGGTCGGTATATTTTTCTGTTATCCCGTATATTTAATTCATTTAACTGCATGTGTTGCGCAACCTATTTTTTCTCTTTAATTTAAATAAATATTTTAGAATAATTATGAATCTTGAATTGTTGGATCTTTGATTGTTATTTTTGCTGAATTATTTATTTATTTAAATGTGCATGCCCGAGCATTTTATTTAATTGACTTCATGTGTTATGCATCCTATTTATGTGATGTTTAATTTAAATAATTAATTTTGATTAATTGTGAACTTTGGAATTGTTGGATCTTTGGTTGTTGGTTGTGAAAAATTACTTATAAACGATGAATTTTTGAATTCTTGGTTGTTGGTTTTACTGAATTACTTATTTATTTAAAGGTGCATTTATCTTCTTATGTTGATGGAGTGTCTCTCCTTGTTAGTATTGTTATGCTACAATATTTAATTGGTACCTTATGATGCACGGGTTTATCTATTCAGTTTTCAGGCTGCAATTTCATATGTTGATTTCATATATGATGAGGTGAAAACATTAATTAAATTCAGGGCGGGGAAAGAAGGTGGGTCTCGTATTAAGGGCCACGCTTAGACCCTCCATTCCGGAAGTTACCAGTACGGGCCGGGGGCAGTGTCGTTGGTTTTTCCTAACCGAGACTTCCATGGGAATTTTAATACTTATGAGTGACACCATTTTAAAAAGGGTCCATCGAGATGGATCCATTGCCAATGTGGCTAATCCTTCTTAAGATGATACTCGACCCCTTTTTGGGAGATTGGGACATACTCAGGGTAAAGGCATGCCTCGAGCGATACTTGGTCTTTTGAAAGATTTCCTTTGATGGGCATGGTGGTATTGGATAATTCAAGGATGTTTTGTAGAGATACATTAGGGATGGGCTCATACTCCAACACTCAACTTGAACCTTAATAATGATGCACTGAAGTTTTATATTATTTTCCCTCTTAGTCTCTTTAGATTTGAGGCAATTTCTGGTATGTTGAAGCACACCTGGTTGACACGTGACTTAGACCCCAAGTTAAAGAACAAGATTGGAGGTATGTATCTTCCTTGTTTTACCTTACTCCTCAAGGATATATATATATGCATATACATATTCTTATTATAAGTACTTCTTTCAGACTTCTGGCTTAGGCTAAAGCAGGTGATTAGTGATGGGTGCCACTAGGAACCCGGGTCGAGTTATCTATTTCATTACATTTAATAAATTATATATAATTGTTATATAATGGCACATTGAATTTTATTATTGCATGAAATTTAAAGGTTTAGAAATCATGGGTGCCGGCCTACTGGGATTTTATCTCACACCCTGCTCGGGCGTCGTTGACACCCGAGTAGATTATATGCTTGCAGGTATTGACAAAGGGAAGTGTGATGCTTCTGATACTTTATTGTTTCTTGCTACGTAGGATGTATACTGGGGTATAGAGAGTATCCTCACTCGTTATACAGTTGTCACACTTTTTTTATTTTCATTTTAGTTGTTATTATGATTGGGTTTCTATTTTCCATGCTTTCAGTTTAGACAGACACCATGGCATGACATCATTTTTATACCTGGTTTTATCAGCTTCTGCACTTGATTCTTATTCAGTTGGATTATTCATATTTCTTCTGCTGTAGTTTATTCATTTATATTCATCAACTATTTATATTTTATTTGATCTTTTACTTCCACTGTGATAATACCTATAACTTATGAGGGCATAGTCTCCCCCATAGAAATGAAAAAGGCCCTCATTACTAGTCGACAACCTCTAGCGTTCAAGGAGATGAGCTTGAGTTCATGTGACGCACCAGTTCGACCACCATCTTAGAGGTGAGCCTAGTCGGGATGTTATAATAGACCCCTTTTAGTCTCATTTAATTCCTCCAATGTACACCCGTTACCATGCCGATATTCCATAAGGAAATTTTCTCTCCTCATTTACATTCAAGAAATTATTTTTTGTTAGGAATATAAATTCCTTTAATTATGTTGGGAAATGATTATATATGAACCCCTCACTATCCATTTCATGAAAATATTACGAGACACCCCTTTCTCTCTCAAAAAACATTTTTAGGAATTCTTACGTCACGCTGTTACGCTGCAAAAATTGAACCGATTTTCTAAGAAAATTTGATTTTGTAGTGAATACCATGCCCATTTCTCTATCAAGGGTATTAAACTTTATTCAAATTTTCTTATTCGTTATAAATATTCATATATGTCATCCGAATCCATTTATCATGGAATAAATGATGCTGATTTATTCCAAGTTGTATGATCTATGTGGCACACTTTTGCATGAAATGAAATGATTATGAAGGGTGCCCCCTAATAACAGTCCAATAAATTGGGTAAAGTATAGTATCATGATATGTCATGTGCAATGAGTGTTGAATCTTGATAATTCAATTCCAACAAGGCTTTACTCGTGCATCATGTGCAATGAGGGTTTACTCATGCTCTATGTGCAATGTGCCTTGGCTCATGCTAATTCCATGTTAAGTGTTATTGCCATATTTTCATGTTATCATTATCATGATTTATCGTGACTTTATGTTCATGTTTCACTTATGATTTATTGATATTCCTATTTTCTAACATGTATTTTTTTCCTCATGTTATAAAATGTTTATTCCCTTACTAGGATTTATAGCTCACCCTTTTCTTATACATGTCCTCAAGTTATCCCATGCAACGCTAAGTACGATGGAATGTAATGGTCATGTAAAATATGTTTTCAATAAAGAAGTTGTGTTTTAAGTATAAGTTGTTATGTAATTTTCCTAATCCCCAAAGACACTAGACCACTCAGTTTTCTTATATTGTATCAAGTGATGGATCTTTTGTAATAAATCATATTTAAGTATGAAATAGAAGATCAGGGTTGTTATATGGACCCCTAGGAAAAATCCGATGTCCAATGATAGAATTCCTAATGATTTTCAATAGTTCAGGGATAGAATCCAAGATGGACTTAACATTTTCAAAGTTTCCATTTTTTCAAAGGCCCCTAACAATAGATCCCCCGAAAAGAGAGAAAGATTAGCTATCTACATTGTGGGTCATATAAGAATACGTAAAATCTTTACTTTGAATTATTTTTTGACATTCCTCACATCCATTAGTTTTTTTAATCAAATTTCTATGGGTGATAATGATCTTATACACAGAATTAAGAGATGAATTCACCATAGAATATCATTTGATATCGTCATCAGTAGTTAGAGTGAAAATCTACTACAAACCCAACCATAATCTTTATCCTTCCTTTATCTATATTTATATTTATATATGATATGTTGGTATGTATATATATTTATATTTTTATATATTTATATATATTTATTTATAATTATATATAAATATAAGAATATATTGATATTTATAAAAATTTACTTATATTTATATGTATATTTAATATGTATCAATATCAATATATTTACAAAGTTATATAAAACTATATTTAAATAAATTTATATGTAGTAATAAAATTATATGTATGTATTTATAAATGATGAACAAATATATTATTGAATGTATATATATACACACACATGTGTGTATGAATATTTATAAGTATATTAAAGTATGTTTATTCACCACATGAAGGTATTGGTGGAGTGATTAAGTCTTTGTAAAATAAACTAGTGCTTAGGGGACTAAATCATTCCTTACACACACACATATATTCTTAATTTTTCAATGTTGTTCTAGGAGGGCATGGTAATAATTGGTTAAGTCTAGGTTTGGGAGGGGTGTTACTAAGATTGGTAAGCCCAAACGAGTCCTAGAATGGGAAGGCCTTCCACCACTATCAATTAATAAATATATAGTATTCTATAATTTTAAAAAATAAAAAATGAAGATAAATAATTTTTTGAAATTTTCATCAAAAAATGAAAATAAAAATCTAACGCTAAACATTAAATATTAATGTTAAGAAACAACCATGAAATAATATAAAATTTGTATTTTGAATTGTAATGAAATAATTCCAAACCCAAGAATACATTTTCATTTTTAAAAAATACTAAAAATTATTTCATGGAATTCTAAACCACTAGTAAATAGTGTTTTGGACGTAGTGTGGGTCAGACAACTCACTGTAATAGTGTGGTTTCTTATTTTTCACTCCAAGATTACACTTGTGTGGATTAATAATTTTATATGGTTTTAATAAAATAAATGATTATTTGAGGTACCTTATAGATGAAATTCAATTAGATATGATTGAATATAGCTGGCATGTAATTTATGTTAGTAATGTACTCTATGAGTTGTGTAAAGGTGTACATATTAGTATCGTTTTAACATAATGATTTTTTGGAAGTAATAGAGTTAGAAACAAAATCATTAGAATGATACATACATGTAATGGTTATAAATATGATAAAATAGTGATATTAAATCCCATTTTGAATATTAAATTTTAAAATCAATTAAAAAAATACACATAGCATGTCCTCAATCATCCAACCAGGTTTTTCCTGAAAAATTTCGGTGTACCTGGATTAATTGTGTATATAAGGCATGTAATGGGTTAACCTAATAGTATTAGGTTAGAATTTTATAACTTTCAATGGGTTACACTTAGTTGGGGGACTCTAATAGAATTTTGTTACCAAAGTTATTCAGTTGAGCTTATCCATATATTGGATTAGGAAAAATTGTTATATAATCAACTATCCAAGAGCCATATCTATTATTATTGACAAATTTTTATACCTAAATAACTAAATGAAGAGATAAAATCCAAATAAACCAAAATCTTTGTGAAATATATATATTTTACCACTAATGGATATAATGAATTTAAAAGGGGTTCTCATTTTAATGGGTTAACAATTAATTAAATTCCTTATAAAATAATATAAAACAAGATACCGAACAAAAAATATTTTATTGAAGAGAAAGGAAATAATCATAATATTTGATATTAACATTGAGTTCATTACTTAAAATTGAGAAATGTAAAATTTTTTTCATACTCATACATAACATAAGAATTAGTTTAAATAAAGAGGAAAAATTCCATGTGTTAGCGACACACCTTCATGTGTAACCAAAAGGTTATGTTCTAAAAAAATGAATCTATATGCTTATATGAATCATAAAATAATTCCCATAGGGATTCAATGTAATTATTCATATAAAATATAACTAAAGTAACATTATTTTCAATTTATTTACTCAGTACTATTGAGTATTTTTATGGATTAATGAGACTAAATGTAGCTTTATGGATTGATCTAGTGAGAGAATTAATTCTAAAAACACCATTGTTAATTTTTTTGACAATTTGAATGAGTTTAAAAAACACATTACCCGATTTTTAAATGTTTTGAGGATAGATGTACTAGAGAAGAAGATATTTAAGTTATAATACTATATTTACAGTATATGGGGGTAAATGTTAAAATTATAAGAATAAATTTGAGTTTGAATGTACAATAATGTTTCATCAAGTATCCCCACAAGGTAATTTAATCCTTAATAAGGTGTTAGTAAGGAAATGAGGTATTTGATATATGGTGAAATTATCATTTTTATCCAAAGAGTTTTGAAATACCCCTTATAGAGTCTATGTTAGGTATCAATGTTATGGATATAAATTATTTTATGTTCAAATGGTATATGATAATAAATTTATACTTTAAAAATGATGTAAATATACATATGTTAAAAAATATTAGAATTTATTTATGAAACTTTTATTTTGTATTCACGTGATTAAACAAAGGGTTGTTGAAACATAACCTGGTATGTAATGGAATATTTCATTCTTAGATGGATCCTACTGATGGATGTGTATATTCAACTCATTTATCTTAGGATAAAGAGAATTTTTTTATTAAACAAAGAGTTATTATATATAAAATGAGCTAATGAATTTAATATAAATTGGTTAAGACTCATCACTTTATATAAAATGAATTAAAAGAAAGTATGTATATAAGGATTTTAATCTGGGATAAAGGATTTATTCAAACATTTTGATAAATTATGGGGGAATGACCCCACCAACATTTAGTGAATATTTTATAGAAAAACATTCTTTTCAAAAAATTATATAAACATATAGAATACCATACTTAATATGGATAAATAGTTTATATCTTATATATTCCCACTAAAATAATATGTATTATTTCCTAGACACAAATTAGAATGTGTATCTTAGAATGATATTCTAAAGAAAATTTAATTACTAATAGGCTAATGAGATTATATTTTTATTTTTGAAGATTAATTTTTTTTAATAAATGATTATAATGGTCAAAATATATAATGAATGTTAATTAATATCATAAAAGTATTAAGATGTGTTGGAAAATAATTAGTGTAAACAGTTACAATAGGTACCAAAATATTTGAAGAAAAATGGTTGATATAATATGATATATGTATAATTATTATAACTATATTATAAATTTTATAAGTTGATAAAATACATCTTCAACATTTTAATCAATTGATGATGCATAGTTAATGAGTTTGAATAATTTTTCAAGGGGTAACACATTTGTAATATGATTACTATGTCTCATCATTATTAAAACATATATTCTTAAAAAATCAGCAAATATTTTATTAGGAGGGTTTTAGAAGATGGTCACATACATATGTTTTAGGAATTTCATTGAGATGTAATGAGTTTAACAATACCATAAAACTATAGAAAATATAAGGATTCTCTTGTAACACATTGAGTATTTATGAATGATTATTATTTCGAATAAATTAAATTTCAATAATATCCTGTGATAAATTAAACACTGTGTTATGATTGTGGTACATGAAGCATTGACGTCGCTTGCGTTGCACACAATAATGAGTTTTATTAATACGTTGATATATTATTAATATAGTTATCTAAACGAGAAGTTATAAAATATATGATAAACTTATTGATACGAATAGTAATAATTAATTTTTAAACATTAATCATATTATATTTATATAAATAATAAATACTTATAATCAAATATATAACTTTCGGTATTGTAATTTTACATTTTAAAAACATTATTTTCTCAGATTTGTTTTTCTAATTTTAGAAAAAAATATAAAATTAATTGTTAATTTTTTTTGAAATATAATTTCATAAAATAAAAAATAATATTTTAATTTACAGTTTCAAAATTATCTAAGGTTATATTTTTTTATTTTTCTGAAAAGTTCCATTTTTTAATGAATAGTGAAAATACTAAATTTTTATTGAAAATTTGAATTTATTTAAATTTATTTATAAAGTCAAATTATATTTCATAATTTTACTAAAAGTACAATTAGTTCAATTATACATATATTTATTCAATTTATTCTAGGGTAATAAATTTCAATTTAAAATTGGATATTAAAACTTTGTGAAATTTTGATCATTTTCACATTAAAAACTTGATTTCTTTTCACATATGTGGGATTAATTTTATATCAATATTTTCCACGTATATGAATTGAATATTTAAAAATGTATTCCATATTTAGAATAATTATATTTTATGTTTCATAATATGATCATCATTATTTTTTTAACAAAATGAAAATTGAATACATCAATAATCAATTACAACTGTTAATTTAAAAATGGGTTTACTTGAGGTTAAACAAAAATGATATGGAATAAATAACCTATAAACCTATGTTAAAACTATTTTATGTCCTTATTTCAACCATTCAACCTATAATTTTTTTTAATTTCATATTTTTGACTCTTATGACATTGGAAATTCATGGGAACACTCAATTCTTTTCAAAACATCCAAGTGTGTCCTCTCCCCTACTTATAAAAGGACACCCCTCTCCCCTATTATTCACAAGTTTAAAAGATTTTGGTTAAATTAATAACTACCCAAATTACATCCCAAATTTCTTCATATCATCATGCACTCCTTACTTTGTACAATAATCTATCCTAGTAAGTCATATAGTGAAAACCTAAGGAGGATACCCGAAGAAGAAGTAACATTCATCAACGAGAAATTTTGTTTTTTTCTTTATCCACCGCCTTAAATTATTATTATAAAATTATGATAAAATAAACTAATTATATCCCATATAATAAGATTTTATTATTTTAATGGCATTTTGTAAAACCACATTCACTTCCATTAAATAGGTAATGAAATCATCATTTGTGTGTACAATGGACTACCGCCTCTCAAACCGATGTCATTTGTTTTTCCATTAAAACTTATCAGAGATATTCATAATAATGTATTAATTTTATATATATTTTATTTATTTATTTGTTATTATTTTTTAATTATTATAAAATAGATAACTTCAGACTCTCCATTTTGTGAGAATACAATAACGTCAATCAGGTGTACAACGGACCACCACCTCATGAAGCTATATAATTCATTCACGCTTTACATAGAAGGTATAAAGGATAGGTTTTATAAAAATATTTTGGGTATATAATACAAAATAAGAATTCTTTAATGATATTATATATATCATTTACTTTTCTTTCTTTCAATCTGACAAGAAAATGGAAACTACTTTCATGCGTACAAACGGCCTACTGTCTCCACGAATTGTTTATTTAAAATAATATCACTAAATTTTATATATTAACATGAATAAATATATTATGAATATATATGACATTTATATCATGGTTTAAATTTTTGATATTGTGAAATCATGATCAAATTAAGAGGATCAAAAATAAAAAGTCGAAACATACCTGAAAAATAAAGGGGTTATTGCCAGAAACGTGACTCTAACATGAAATTGTTAATAATCGGGTAATAAAAGGTCACAATAAAACAATAGATAGTTTTTTTATATAAATATTGTTTTTAATAGAGATGAAAATAAAATTAGTATTATTATATAGGTGTTTTGAATGAGTAAAATTGAAGTCAATACTTAAGTTAATGGATTTTCATCTCAGTTTTTACTTCTGTGAGACACATTCCGTATTCAACACCTATTTATTTTATGTGGTGTATATACTAACCATGAATTTACATTAGGATTCTTCTAATGAAAATTATTTTGGATTACATATCCATTTTTTGGATCTCTCTTTAATGTTTTTTACATTTCAAAAGTTGACAAATCTATAAGGGATTTATATCTCAATCTTCCTTCTTTGAGACGTACGTTATGTTATGACCCTATATTATTTTATTATGTGTATATAAATTCCATTTGAAAAGTAATATAAATAATTTAATTATACTCATGATATTTTAAGTTTCATTTAATGTTATTCTTTCATATGTATTACAATTCAAAGTTACCTAAGTGGTAAGATTTTTATGTTATAGTCTCATTGTTTATCGGGATTGTTTATGATTTCACTTCCAATAATGAATTACTATGATATATATTACATGATAATTATTAATTTTATTCTACTATGATTATATCATAAGAATACATTCTTTCCGTCATTTTACTCTTTTTATATACTCTAGATTTTAAAATTAAGTTTTTTAAGAAAAATCATCTTTTCAGTTAAAAATACCTCTTTCTTCCAAAACAAAATTTTCTAAAAATATTTTCTATTTTTTTAAATTTGTTTTGAATTATTTAATAATGATATTTTTACCCATGTTTTTCCATTTATCAAATGTTCTAAAATAAATATTTCTTTCACTTTCAAAAACTATTTCCATTTTTAGTTTTGTAAAAATTTAAAAGTAATAATTTCTTTAACATGTAAAGCATGTACAAAACATCCCATCTTCATGAACATAATTTTCATTGAAGAATAATATATAAGTATTAAAGGTTATTTAAAAAAAAATTCAATATTTTTTTTATAATGTGTTTTTTCAAAGAGGAAATGATATTTTCTTTAAATTATTAAAATTATTTTCAACACATACTTTATAAGTTTTTAATATTATTTTAAAAGATAAAGATTTTAAAAGAAATAAGTTTTTAAAAAGTTATTTTCAATGAAAGGATATTTTATTTATAAAATGTTCCCTGGGATATTTTAAAAAACGTCATGATTCCAGATGTTATCCTTCGATATAATTTATGATTTACTAGTGATTTTAACTATGTATACCATTCTTATTATTTATCTAAATGGGTTATATTTTTTATGAAAGTATATTTATGAAACCCCATTATCATTCACATATTATACCATGATAGAATTATTATGAAACCCAATTTTTTCATGGGTTATTCTATGATGAAATGATAAAATTATTATGATACCTGTCTCCTTTTGATAGGTTATGATATGATGAAATGTTTATGAAATCCTTTTCATTTTATGGGTTATGATATGATTGTAATGTCCCGGTTCTGGGTGACACTCAATGGGTGCCCCAAACCCGGTTCTCCACATGACCTCAAACGCATTTCCCCAAATGGCAGAGGCAGCCGACTAGCAGTGAGGAACCAAGTCTGATAGTTGGGAAAATATGACCTCTTTTGTCAATGTATAGTGCAACAGAATATAATATAAATCATACAACAACAACAGAAGCAATAAACCATACACATTTAATATTAAAATTGCTGTAAGGGATGAACAGCCAGATATATATATATATATATATGATGAAAAATGTCTCAAGTTCTAAGAAAACAGCCAGAACATGTTACATAGCAGTTCCATATAATACAGAGTACAACAAAAGAGAACAAAGCAACCGGTAGCATCGCGAGCCTAAGACCGATCCCATGATCCCCTACTCCTCAGCAGAAATCAAGTACCTGTATAAAGACCATTACCGTTATCTACACCAGCAGAAACGTAATCTTTTGGGCCAAAAATCATGACCCAAATAGGGTGTGAAAAATGAATCCCAGTAGGCACCCACCAAAGGCCCGTTCCCAACTGTGTATAACATGCAACAACCATGTGCAATAGTATAATGTAATTAACTAAGCAATACTCAAAAGTAACTAACTTTTCGAGTTATTTACATTTTAACATTAATTTCATTATATATTATTTAAGAAAACACCATAGTTTATTTCTATGTAAACCATCAGTGTCCTCAAGCACGCAAACCCTTACCCTCAGGTAATCAGAATCTTTCACTCATACATCAAAGATGTTTCCCTCAAGTGTACGAAGTGTCACCCTCAGGCACAGAGTCTATTGCCCACAGACACGATGAAGTTTCCCTCAGGCCGAAAGAGAACACTGCCCTCAGGCTAATACATTCATACCCTCAGGCTATAGTAAAACACTTCCCTCAGGCACAAGTAACTGGGCCATTCAAAACATGTAAATAAGTAGTTCACATACAATTCCTCTCATGGAAAAAGTAATGTGCAAAATAATTAAGGCATACCCTCAGGTATCCTGGCCAAACGGCTAAACAGAGGAACTCACCCCCGGGGTGGTCAAGGATCTAAGAAGCGATCCCAAAAATCATTTTAATATCACATTTAATTACCTATACAATTATAGGTATTTAAAATAGCCATGGCCTCAGCCACACGACACCCCAAATATGGGTTCGTAGCTCAAAAACACACAAAACGCACGATAGTTTGAATTAAACACCAAGACACCTACCATTAACACCTCATATCAGTATACTCGAATGCAATTCAATGAATCATCCTGGAATGCAGTATATCTGAGGTGAAATAAAACTCTTTCAAACCCAAATAACTTCCCTTAGAGGAAGAATTGGTAAGAACTACTCGAGAAGAAGGGAGAGATTACCCGTGCGGTTCCAGGGAGATCGACGGTGCAATAAACGGATTCTCGACGTGCGCTCAGAGGATATCAAAATCTTAGGCCTACCTCTCCTGCTCCTTCCTCCAGTTATAAGCCATCCTTGTGAATAGGGAGGCTACTACCCTTTTTAAGCGAAAAAAACAAAGTACATGTCGTGTATTTCCAAGTAAACGGTGTGTACTTCCCATTTTTTAACTGTTCCTCTGGCGGTTTCCTGCCAGCGTGGCACTGTTCATCTGCCGACATGACTAGACGACATGTCTTCTTGAGTACACAACGTGTTATGTCTCACAGATAGCCAACACCTTACTATTTGTCTGCCAACTGACTACACGGCGTGTAAGTACCTACTACACAGTGTGTAGTTTGTTTTTACAACATTCATCCCCGACATGGCTACAAGCCCTGTGTACTCATCCCACATGGCCAAAAGTACATGGAATGTGGAAAAGTACATGGCGTGTATTTCCAAAATTTGGGATTTTCCCCCATTTCCCTTACTTTCTCAAAAACACTTAAGGAAAAGAGAAAAGAGGAAACCCTTACCTCATGAATAAGAACCAGGTTCTTACAAACTTCCCCCCTTAAAGAAATTCATCCCAAAATTGACCTTCCAAGGGTGGCGAAGATAAAGCCGTGAATAACTCCGGACACTAAGCACGTACGTCGGTCTCCTGCTCCCAAGTTTCATCCTGCACTCGTCCATGCTGCTATAGCACCCGTACGAGAGAAACTGACCGGCCTCAGAGAACCTTCGTGCTTCTATCAACGATAAGAATCAAATGCTCCTCAAAGGATGCATCAAACTGAATCTCAACCTCCTTGGGCTGGAAAACGTGAGGCAGGTCTGAATGATAGCGGCACGACTGAGATACATTGAAGACGTCGTGCATGGCCCAGTACCGCTGTGGTAACTGCAACCGATAGGCAACCGGTCCGACTCTCTCCAGAATCTCAAATGGCCCCACATACCTCAGTGAAATTTTACACTGTATCCTGATCTGCATGTGTCCCAACCTCGGTGAAACATGCAAGAAAACCAGATCCCCAACCACGAACTCTAAAGGTATTCTGCGGCCATCGGCATAAGATTTCTGACAAGACTGTACGGTAGCCATCCGCTTCGGAATCAACTGGACCTACTCAGAAGTCTCCTGCATGAGACGTGGTCCCAGTAAAGCTGCCTCACCTGCCTCTAACTAGCACAAGGGTGATCGGTATAGCCAACCATATAAATCCTTTCATGGTCCAATATCAATTGTTTCCTGAAAATTATTTTTATAGGCAAACTCGACTAGGGGTATATGCTTCTCCCAAGAGCCCCCAAGTCTAGGAAGCATGCACGCAACATGTCCTCAAGAACCTGAATCGTACGCTCTGACTGATCATCGGTATGAGGGTGGTAAGCCGTGCTCAGAATCACCTGTGTACCCAGTTCCCTCTAAAAACTCTTCCAGAAATGAGAAGTAAAACGGGCATCCCTATGTGAAACAATAGAACGAGGGACCCCATGAAGACGTATGATCTTTGAGATATACAACATTCCGATCTCGTCAACACTGAAGGTATCCTTGATCGGAAAAACGTGAGCTACCTTCGTGAGTCCATCCAAAACAACCCAAATGGCATCATTGCCTCGAGGTGAGCTCGGCAACCCAGTCCCGAATTCCATCGCGACATCATCCCATTTCCACTCTGGGATGGGTAACTGCTGTAATAGTCCAGCTCGCCTCTGATGTTCCGCCTTCACCTTCTGACAGGTGGAACACCTCGTAACAAAACCATCTACATCTCTCTTCATACCCAGCCACTAGTACTGACAACTCAAGTATCGGTACATCTTGATAACCCCGGGATGAACTGCCCAAGATGAAGCATGAAACTCTCACATCAGCTCCTTGCGTATATCCCATGGAACCCACACTCTTCCATGGAAAGGCAATACCTCATCATCACCTATCGTCTAACCAGGAGGAGTGTCCACACTTTCCACTGACTCCCTTAGAACTAGGCCTTCCGAATCAGATTGTTGTATCTTCCTCACTATATCCAGGAGGGTAGAGGTCACAACTATAGATGAAAGATAGGTCTACCCATGACTGTTGTGAACCTCCAAATGCATCTCAGAGAACAAATCCATGAGCTTCCACTTGCCACTGGCCTCCTGCACAGCCTGTATCTGAGTCTTCCTTCTCAGTGCATCAGCTACCACATTACAATTACGAGGTGTATAGGAAAGATCGAAGTCAAAGGACTAAAGGTATTCAACCCACATTTGTTGTCTCAGATTAAAGTCACATTGAGTAAAGATATACTTGAGAATTTTGTGGTCGGTGAAAACCACCAAATTCTCTCCCAAGAGGTAATGTCTCCAACAGCGCAACACATGCACAACTACAGCCATCTCGAGATCATGTGTCGGGTAATTCCTCTCATGTGGCCTCAATTGCCGAGACCCGTATACAACAACTCGATTGCCCTGCATCAACCCTGCTCCCAGCCCAATACGTGATGCATCAGAGTAAACTATAAAGCTCTTCCCCTGATCTAGGAGTATCAGGATCGGTGCTGATTTCAACCTTCCCCTCAAGTCCTAAATGGCAGTCGCGCAAGCTTTCGACCATACGAACTTCACACCCTTCTTAGTCAAACCCGTCAACGACACTGCTAAGCAAGGGAAGTCCTGTATGAAGCGTCTGTAGAAACCAAATATCCCCAAGAAACTCTGTATTTAAAATATGTTCTTAGGCTGCTCCCAAGAAACTACTTCTCTCACCTTCTCTAGGTCTACTGCAACTCCTTCCTCTGAGATGATATGACCCAGGAAGTGAATCTGGTCCATCCAAAAGTGGAACTTTGAGAGCTTAGCATATAGCCAATACACTCTCAGTGTACTCAATACGATCTGAAGAAGGGTGGAATGGTTGTGTCGAGTGTGAGATTACACCATGATATCATCCACAAATACTACCGCAAAAGAGTCCAGATAAGGATGGAACACACGATTCATCAGAGCCATGAAAAATGCTGGCGCGTACATGAGTCCGAATGACATAATGGTATACTCGTATAGACCATACATGCTCCTGAAATATGTGAGAGGTATATCAGATGGTCTAACATGTAGCTGATGATATCCTAATCTCATTTCAACCATCAAGAATACTCGTGCTCCATGAAGATGATCAAAGAGATCTTCAATCCTCGGTAAAGGATATTGGTTCTTGACCGTCAACTGGTTCAACTTCCGATAATCCACACAGAGTCTGAGGGCACCATCTTCCTTCTTCGCAAAGAGGACTGGCAATCCCCAAGGAGAAGTACTAAGTCAGATAAAACCCTTTGTCTGTAACTCCTCTAACTGCCTCTTGAGCTCCTGCAACTCAGGCGTGGCCATCCTATAAGGAGGAATGGACACCGGTGATACCCATGGAACATGCTCAATAGAGAAATCCACCTCACGCTCTGGAGGATGACCTGAAAAGTCATCCGAGGAGACATCCCTGAAATGATCATCCACTCGAGGGAAATCCGTCTGAAAAGTCCCCTGGTCATCCAGATATAAACTCGCAATCAGGGTTGTGACTCCACCTCGCCCATGATGCTCTGGTCCATCTCAACTCGCCTGAAAATCCCATTCGCCCTTGTATAGAAACTCTCTTCCCTCTATTGACATGAAACTCACCCTGTGACGATAGGAGTCTAAAAAGGCTCGAAAGGGAACCAACCAGTCCATCCCGAGAATGACGTCATAAGTTATCACCTCTAAGATATAGAGGTCCCAAAGAAAGTGACACCCACCAACCTCAAGGGGGAACTCCTTGCACTGATGCACACCAGCCGTTCTAGTCCCTAATAGAGTGTCTAGCATCATGATATCAGAAGAAGTAGAATCACAGATCCCAAGTCCCTCCACAATGGGTACAGATATTAAACTATGTGTAGCACTTTTATTGAAAAGTACTGAAGATAAGACCAAAGATACTAGAATAGTACCTCTGACAGTAGAAGTTTCGGGATCCTACTCCTGCTGGGTATGTTGCACTGTATATGCCTGCCCAGTGCCACGGCCCTGCGACACACCCTGGATACCCTGAGCTATCCCACCCTACTGCCTCTGAGATCCTGGTGTCAGGCTACCACGACCATGACCACCATCTCGGCCTGCACGCCCTGAATTATTCTAGTTCCCTGACTGGTAAGAAGCTTCCGGTCCTGCTCCCGCTTGTAGAGTCTGCACAAAACCCCTATCACTTTCCACAGGTAGAAACACCCTGTAAAAGCGCTGCAGATGACCCATCCTGCCGATGGCTCGGCACTCCACTGGGTCTCGTGGACACTAGGTCTCTTGTGTCCCTCTATACCACACAGGTAGAACCTTACCTGACCACCTGAAACATCCTTCTGGCTGGTACTACCGCCCTGAGAGAATTCTATCTATCTCTACCTCTTACTAGTAGAAATAGTACCAGAAACTGGTACTGAACCACCCTGGCCCACACCACTAGCTTCCCGCAGGTTCCTCTCTATAATCAGTGCCTAATTCAAAATAGAATGTAGTGAAGGCAACCTGAAGACATTCACCAGTGCTCGGATGTCATACAGAAGACCATCCTCAAAGCGCCTGGCCCTCAACGTCTCATCACCCACCAGAACGGGTGAAAAACGCTGAAGCTTGGTAAAGCGGGAAGAATAATCCATCACTAACATAGCACCCTACTGTAGATTCATGAACTCTCGAGCTCTATCTTCCCTCAGTGTCTCTGGAAAGAAGATTTCATAGAAGACTGCCCGGAAATCCTCTAACGCCATGTCTCTGCGATGCTTTGTCTGAGTGGTAACATCCCACCACCTATTGGCAGAATCACGCAGCATGTACATCACAAGCTTGACCATCATCCCTAGAGGCGTCTCAAGATGCTCAAAAATAGTATGAACGTCTAGGAGGCGTGACACCGCATGGTCAAAAACACGCCTTAGATTCAATATTATCAAGACTGAAAATGAAGGAACCCCAAAGGAACACACGAGTAAGAAGGCATGTCAATATTTTCAAAACAAGACTACATGGAGTGTATACTGAATACACAATGCGTACTGACTTCTCTTCCCGATCCGGGTCCTTCTACACAGCTAAGCTACACGGCTCCCGTTGAACAAAACTACACGGCGTGTATACAATCTACATGGCATGTAGGGTGTAATTTTCCAACTGCCCATGTCATTTGTAACACGTCCGAATACTCAGCTTGACACAACTCGTCGTGTTACACCCACACACGACATGTACACAAAAGGATTACACTGACCCGTGTTGTTAGTTACACGGTCGGGTCCCCAAGTCAGACTACATGACATGTTCTATAGTGGGCATGGCGTGTATTTCTTAAGGTCTCTTCTATCCATGTTGTTAGTTACACGGGCGAACTCTGGGTCAACACTACACAGCGTGTACATCCGGTACATAGCGTGTGTTCTCCAATATTGTCCCATCCCTGTGTCATCTCCCACATAGTTTGTGACACAAGAATATATTACACAGCGTGTACTCAAAAAGTTTATTTTTCTTCCTGAACAGAAGAACATACATGGAGTGTCTAAAATACTACACGGCGTGTATACTGGGTTTCCAGGAAGTATGCCTCAGAAACTCCTCTAGAACCCATAAAATACCGCAAAACAATGCCTAAGTGTCAAATTCTGATCCGTGTGGGCCCATTCTCCCCACAAATCAAAGTTTGAAATCATATCAGTGTTATAACAAAATAAACAGTCAATGATCCTCCAAACTCTGGTAAATGGGGGCCCAGACTCCCCAAAAACCAATGTTTTGCATCCATTCTATAAACCGGCTCATACAAAAATATTGTATCACATAGTAGGTATTTATCAAGAAGCTATCACAATAGCATGCTATTCTAGCACAACAACTATCACAACAACATGCAAATTCTAATGAACCTACATGGCATGGAAACTATGCATGGCATGTGATTTCTAGCATGTGCCTAAATGATGCATGAGATGGAATAACCTCATCTCATCAGGTTGCAAGCAAATAGAACCCATGAATAAAATATATATATCATAAGACAAGTGTTTCACCCTTTACTGAAAATCAATTCAACTGTAAAATAGAAAAATCAGTAAAATTGCATCATGAGGTAAATTGGATTTTCCCTGTACACGGGTTAGCTAGGCCCGGGAATAGCTTATTACCAACTACCGTTCTCTTCCTATCCATGACTAAGGCTCCAAATAGTAAGTCAAAGAAAAGAACCCCTCTGATACCACTTTGTAACGTCCCGGTTCCGGGTGCCACTAAATGGGTGCCCCGAACCCAGTTCTCCACCTGACCTCAAGCGCATTTCCCCAAACGCCAGAGGCTGCCGACTAGCAGCGAGGGTCCAGGTCTGATAGTGGGGAAACTATGCCCTCATTTGTCAAAGTGTAGCGTGATAGAATAAAATAAATCATACAAAAACTGATAAAGCAATAAACCATACTCATTTAATATAACAACTGCAGTAAGGGAAAACCATCCAGATATATATACATGATGCAACATGTCTCATGTTCTATGAAAACAGCCAGAACTTGTTGCATAGCAGTTCCATACAATACAGAGTACAACAAAAGAGAACAATGAGACTTGTAGCATCACGATCATAAGCCTGGTCCCATGCTCCCCTACTCCTCAGTAGCAATCAAGCACCTGTATAAGGACCCTTGACCTTATATACACCTGCAGAAACATAATGTGTTTGGGACGAAAAGCATGACCCAAACAGGGTGTGAGAAATGAATCCCAGTAGGCACCCACCAATGGCATGTGCCCAACTATGTGTAACATGCAACAACTATGTGGAATAGTAAAATGCAATAAACTAAGTAGTCCTCAAAAGTAACTAACTTTACCACCTATTTACATTTTAACATTATTTTCATTATTTTTTATTTAAGAAAACACCACAGGGGATTTCTATGTAAACCATCAGTGTCCTCAGACTCGCAAAACCTTACCCTCAGGTAATAAATATCTTTCCCTCAGGTATCACAGATGTTTCCCTCAGGCGTAAGAAGTGTCTCCCTTAGGCACAGAGTCTATCACCAACAAGCACGAAGAAGTTTCCCCCATGCCAAAAGAGAACATTTCCCTTATGATAATACAGTCATGCCCTCATGCTATAGTAAAACACTACCCTCAAGCACAAGTAATCGGGCTATTCCCAATATGCAAATAAGCAGTTCACAAACAATTCATCTCAAGGAAAAAGTAATGGAAAAATAATTAAGGCATACCCTCGGGTATCCTGGCCAAACGGCTAAACAGAGGAACGCACCCCCAGGGTGGTCCTGGATCCATGCAGTGATCCCAAACAATATTTTAATATCACATTTAATTACCTATAGAATTCAATGTATTTAAAATATCCACGACCTCAACCACACGACACCCAAAA
Organism: Viscum album; assembly: GCA_963277665.1. NCBI lineage: Eukaryota > Viridiplantae > Streptophyta > Magnoliopsida > Santalales > Viscaceae > Viscum > Viscum album. The sequence goes on along the minus strand of OY728135.1, from coordinate 1,133,657,985 downwards.
TATGGGTTCATAGCTCAAAAACACACAAAAATGCACGACAGATGGAATTAAACACCAAGCCACCAACCTTTAATGCCCCGGATCAGTATACTCAAACGAAATTCCACGAATCATCCCATAACGAGGTAGATATGAGGTGAAAGAAAACTCATTCAAACCCAAATAACTTCCCTTAGAGGATTAATTGGTAAGAACTACTCCAGGAGAAGGGAGAGCTTGCCTGTGCGGTTCCAGGGAGATCGACGGTGCAACAAACGGATTACCGACGTGCACTCGGTGGATCTACAAAGTTCCGGCCTCCCTCTCCCACTCCTTACTCCAGTTCTAAGACTTCTCTGTGAACAGGGGAGTCTACCGCCCATTTTAAGCAGAAAAAAACAACGTACATAGTGTGTATTTCCAAGTACACAGCGTGTACTTCCCATTTTTTAACTGTTCCTCTGGCGGTTTCCCGCCAGCGTGGCACTATTAATATGCCGACATGACTACACGATGTGTCTTCTTGAGTACACGGCGTGTTCTGTCGCACAACTAGCCACTACCTTACTATTTTCCTGCAGACTGACTACACGATGTGTAAATACCTACTACACAGCGTGTAGTCAGTTTTTGCATTTTTCATCACCGACATGGCTACACGCACTGTGTAATCATCCCACACAACCAAAAGTACATGGCGTGTGGAAAAGTACATGGTGTGTATTTCCAAAATTTGGGAATTTCTCCCCATTTTCCTTATGTTCTGAAAAACACTTAAGGAAAAGAGAAATGAAGAAACCCATACCTCAAGAATAAGAACTAAGTTCTTACAATGATGAATTGTTTTTGATCTTTTGGAACACATTTTTAGGATTTTTATTATGTGATGGTGGGTATGTTACAACCATGTACAGTGGTTATGTTATAACCAAGGATGGTGGTTTCATTATAAATAAATATGGGTGGGATCTAAATTTCCCTCTAATGCATTAAGAAAAAATTTCATCGCATGAGATATACATGATCAAAATGGTGTGTGAACCTGGATTAACAGAGGACATTTTCTGCTATTATAGTTTTATGAGTGAACCCATTCCATTATAATAGAATTTATATTGTTCCATGAATGGTATTGAAATAATTTTTTAGTCTTATGTTTATATCACAAATTCCGTATATTATAAAAATGTTAAACTCTCATAGATCATGTTCTTCAATCCCCTTTTTATTTATGTCTTATAAAATACCATCATTTATTCCATGACTCAATTTTATTATCACTAGTAATAAATTTATGGTTTCAAAATGTTATTCTCATGTTTCCATACACTTATATTAATGTTATGCTTATATATCTCCCTTGATTACCCTTATAGAGCATCTGAGATCACCATTTCTTATGTTTCATTACCCCGGGTTATGAATAATTGTATTTTGTATGATATTTATAAGAAGGATACTAGTTATGAATAATGTTGTGAGATATTATATATATCCCTTATGGAATATTGTTTCTTATTAATTTTTTTCCAATGGCACTAAATTGTTATAGCCTTGAAGGGAGTGTTTGTGTAATATAATGAAAATTCCTAAAAATGATGTAATATATATGTGTGATAATCCGAGGCCACTATATTTGGTATAATAGCATAGGTTTAGTTATCCTTTAGAAACATGGATAATAAAAACTTATTGAGTTCCATAAGCATATTTCTAGGTATTAGTTTAAGAATGAGACAAAGTATAAGAAAATATCATGGAATTTTGGTAAAAGATAGAGATATTGGATTCAATGAAATTACATCCTTGTATGGATACTAAAAGTGGATGTGTCTCTTTACCCGAGGCACCTAGGGGTAATAACACTGAAAGAGTGAATTGATATAGACTTAATTTTCCCCTAGTGTATTACAATAGGACTTGATTCACACATGGTTTGACATTCATGGGGGACATAGTTTGGAAATTCACAACCTCTTTAAGAACCATCATTAAGGATTTCAATAGGGGATAACTATTAATGACGTAGGATAAACCTAATGTGTCATATAATCAAAAGGTGTCATGATTTAGACATCCTAAAATGGATTTATCATGATTATGTGGTTCTCTATCATGATTATTGTTTCTCACTCTATGCTTTTTGGTAATATTCAATTGTTGGAAATCGAATTAACTAAATTAATTCTGAGTATGAAGGAAAATGGAATTATCATCCTCATGAGCATTAAAGTAATGGGATATTGAATGAAAAATCTCATTTCTAGGATCACACAACTTTCTCTATCTATTAATCATGTTGTAATTATAAACAATCAAAAGAGGGAACAATATTCAATTGATTTCTTCATGAGTAAACATCTACGTTCTTTAAGTGGTTCTTCAGATCCACTAGTTGTTTAAAACTAGACCAATAATAATAATAAAATAGTTTCCATTATAAACTATTCAAAACATAAAAATTTAATTTTTTATTTCTACCATTTGGATGCTGAATTGGATAATTAGTATATAATTACCAATAATACGAGGAAACATGATAAAATTGACTCCATGGATTGCACCGAGTTCATGAACGTATCTTTCAATAAGAACATTACTCATATTATTCATATAAAGATGAATAAGGAGTCCCTTGATTTAAAGGAAAAGGTTGATGAATCTATTGGTACCTATGAGGATATTTTTAAGACCTTTCAGTTATTCTTCTCGTATTATCAACTAACATTAATATAAGGTTTATCAATGATTTAGTGTCTTAAAACCAATTCTTCGAAGGGAGTCATCAATAAGATACATAAATAGAAATGAATTTATTGGTATATGTGATTTAAACATGAAAATGGAGGTAGTAGTTACATGAAAATATCATGGTTTTTATAAGAAAAAGAATATTGAGTTCAACGGAAAGTCTAAAAAACATAGTGATAAAAAGGTGATCATTCCTTTATGCTCAAAGTGGGTGGATTAGAATGGATTTAATTTCATGAAGGTGAAAATTATATTTATTGAGTGTGTAAGGTAATTTCATTATGATATTTATTTCTAATGTGATTTTAATAAGTTACCTAATGATGATAATAAAGAGAAAACTACACAGAATGCACCTCCCACATGCCAGTGCTACATGTTTATGGAGAATGGGAATTGTGACAACCAATTTCGAAACCCTAGGGTTAATGGTGATGATTGACCCCATAAACCTCATAATATTAGGGAAAAAGGGAAATATCATGAAACCACTATTTCTGATGAGGGTTTTGATAACAATATGTTGAAATCTACACTTACAATCCATTCTACAACTCCTGATATATTATTTCACTATGAATATAACCATTCATTAATATATAAATAATTTTATATGGGTATCAAGATGTCGACCAAATTATTAGATGCATAATTAATAGTGTAAAACCCTAATGGTATTATTATCACATCTCAAGTATATGAGTTGTCTTCGGCGGAAATCTGTGGGAATATTCTTTCGACAGTTATTTTCATTCTTCCCCTTAATTAATTTGATGTTATATTGGGCATGGATTGGATTCCTCTACATAAATAACACATCAATTTTGGATGAATGCATTTCATGTTTTATATTAAAAACCAACTTATTATCATCAATTAATTCGATGATAAGTATGATATTATGATTGAGGTTACATCCATTGTATGGGTCTTAATTCCCATTCAGAATGGGAATTTTCCTCAAATGGTTGGGGAGAACTCAACAATGATTATTTTCCTATTTTTTTATTTTTTTGATTTATATTAATAGGAATTACCTATTTTTCCACCAAAAAATGAATTTTAGTTCTCAATAGTACTCATACCCAATGCCACCCCAATTTCAAAGACACCCTATAGAATGATACTGATTGAGTTGTAGGAATTAATAGAGAAACTCCATGAGAAGCATGATAAATGATTTATTCAGAATGTTGTTTCACCTTAGGATGAACCACTTATTTTTGTTAAAAGAAAATATAGATCAATGTGACTTTGAATTGACTATCAAGAGTTCAACAATATCACGATCGAGAACAAGTATCCTCTACCTCGTATTGAGGATCTATTTGTACAAATTCTCAGATCTCAATACATTTCCAATATTAACATTTGTTTTGGAAATAATAAATTAAGATTCAAGAAGGAAGATATAACCAAGAACACATTTTTTACATGGTATGTACACTATGAATACATATAGTATTGTCATTTGTACTTACAAATTCCCCTCTTATCTGAAGGGATTTAGTGAATGGATTCTTTATGTATTGAATTTATTTGTTTGTGTAGTCTTTATATATATGATGTTATTATCAATTAAAAGAGAAAGGAAAAGAAATAAGACCACGTGAGAACTATACTGAATACCATAATAAAGGAGAAACTATATGAAAAATTTAAAAAGTGTGATATTTTGAAACAAATGGTTTAATTTTCTAGGTCATATTAACTCAAATGAGAGTACCACAGTGACTGAGATCCATAGTTTTCTTAGTTTACCTTGATACCATTAAATATTTATAGTGATTTTTAACCACTATATAATAATTTTACCATGTTTACTTAGAAGGGATACAAGTTCTTATGGATAAAGGAATGTAAGAAAAACTTCAAGGAACTAAAGAGAAGATTAGTCAACACACCTATGCTTACCTTAATCTATAGTGGAGAAGGGATTATATTCTACAGTGATGCATCCAATAATGGATTGGGATGTGTTATTATGTATTGTTATGATTTTATATGTTATAACACACCAAAATTTAATATTTATGAGGGAAATTAACCGCCCCTTGATTTATATTTAGTTGTGGTAATTTTGGAAATAATGTTATGGATGTATTATCTTTATTTAGAAAAGTGTGACATATATACTAATTATAAAAGATTAAAGTATATATCCACAAAGAAGGATTTGAATATGAACCAGAGAATATAGTAAGATATATTTTTATATTATGACTGCTTAATACATTACCACCCTAGGAAAGTGAATAAGGTGGCTGATGTTATGTGTCAAAACGATCCTGCTTTCTTATCCATGATGAGGATCACAAAAGATCCAATATTTTTTTATTTTCAACGTATTGGTCTAGATATCATAAAGGGGAAAATTTTTATCTTACTTAGAGGAATTTTCAACTCTCTATCAATATAATGATTAAATAGGTTCATAAGGTAGATGTATATATTCAAAATAAGGTTAGAAATGTTATTAAGTGTTACCTTGATCGTGATAGAGTGATATTGTTCAGGAACCACGTATTTTTTCCATACATACTATAATTGAAAAAGGAGTAGTCAAAGTATGATAATTGTTCTTCATTCTATATTCATCATTGAAGTACGAAGTTGTATAATGATTTTAAAGAATACATATGATTAGAAGGAATGAATAGAGATATTACATAGTTTGTATATTAGTTCTTAATATGTAAGAGAGTAAAGGATTGGAGACAAAATTTTAAGTGTATGATGCATCCATTTCTTATACCATAATGGATATGGGAAAACACCACCATGTATTGTGTCTCTATACTCCCCAAAACATCTAAAGTGCATGATGCTATATGGGTTATAGTTAACAACATTAATAATTTATCCTACCTCATCGCTATCAGATAAGTCTTCTCTCTGGATCAACTTTATAGGATATAAATTAATGAAGTGTTAATGTTTTAATGAGTAATATATAATATTTTTTAAATATTTCCTCAATGTTATGGTGAATTATTCAGTAATATCTTGATATAGATATCAATTTCAGCACTACTTATCATCCTCAAATATACGGCCAGTCTAAAAGAATAATTAAAACTCTATATATTATATTGAGATCTTATTATTTTAATTTCAAATATGTTTGGCATAAACAAATTCCTCATGTTGAGTTTTCTTACTCCAATATCTTTCACTTACGCATTCAGATGGCTCTATATGAAGCCCTCTATATAAAGAAATGTAAATCACTAACTTGTTGGAGTGAAATTAGAGAAAGAAATCTATTGAGACCTAATATAGTTGAAGAAATGGAAGATAATGTTAAATACATTCATAAAAACCTCATGCTAGGTTAGAGTTAGAAAAAAAAGCGATACCAAAAATCTCCAACAAGATAAAGAATCTGAAGTTGGTGATATGGTATTTCAATGAATTTATCCGTTGAAGAAGTTTGGGAGATTCATAAAGAATGGAAAACTAATACCTAGTTATATCAGTCCCTTTCAAATTATTGATCATATCAGGTTGGTATCCTATGTCTTTGAGATTCCACCAAAACTCTATCGATTACATGTTGTGTTCTATAAATCTATCCAGGGTAAGTGAATACCTGACCATTCACATGTGATGAATTTATGGGTCACATCCCTCGAGAAATATCTTTATTTTGAGGAATAACTGGTGGAAATCCTGAAAAATATAGATACAGTTCTATGAAACATGACCACTCACATTGTTAAGGCATTTTTTTGAAAGAACCCTCAGTTTAATGAAGATATGTGGGAGATTTAGAATAATATTTTATATAAGTATCCTTATTTTTTGATTATCAGAGTGATGAATTTAAAGGATGAAATTAATTTTAAAGGGGGGTAGAATTTATCACCATGAGTTTTTTATAATTATATATTTGATGGATTGTGCTAAATAAAACACCCAATTAAGCATGTTCTTTATGCAACACTAGCCTAGCTTAAGTTACATGCAACACAGAGTTTCAATGAAACCATGATATATTATTAATGTAATAATTTAAATGTGACTGTTATAACCTAGGAATTAAAAATAGTTTTATGAATATTAATAAATAAAATTTAAATATTAATAATAATGTTTTTATATAAACAAAGAATATTTATAAAAAAAATACACAATTTCATATAATGAATTTATATGTTTCAAAAATACCATTTTCTCCAAGAAAACATTTTTTTTGTTTTTGTAAAAAATAATAGAATTATTTTATAATACATTCAGAAAATTAATTTTATTAAATAAAATTAATTTTTGGATTTATAATTATTGAATCATCATATGTTTAATTTTCAGTTTTTTTTAAAAATTTAATTGTTTTGATGAATAGTGAAAATAATAAATTTTAATTGTAAACCACCTTTTCGTTTAATTTACTTATAGTTTAAAATTATATTTAAAATTTAATTTCAATTATAATTTTTTTCAATAATACATAATTAATCCAATTATTTCATATAAATTAATGTTATATTGAAATTGGATATAAAAACATAATAAACCTTTAATGATTTTTGATTTAAAAATCACCTTTCTAACCATGTATGTGGGATTAATATTAAATTAAAACTTCCCACTTATATAAATGTAATCTTGAAAAAATGAAATAAATATTTAAATGAATCATAATTTATATTATAAAAAAATTTCAAATTAATTTTCGACAAAAATTAATAAATAGTGCAGTGTAAATTAATTAACACAATTAAGGTAAAAGTACATTTACAAGGGGATAATCTAAAATGATAAGGGTAAAAATGAACTATAAACTCATCTATAAACTATTTTATGACCATATGGATATAAAAAATATCTATTTTTCTATAATGGTTCATTTGGGAACCTTGATACATATTCATAAGGTGGGGGAACTCAATTATTTTCGAACATACCATGTGTGTCCTCTCCGAAACTTATAAAAGGCCACCCACTCTCTTCTCTTATTCACTCCTTACAAATATTTGGGATTGGACAATACCTTCCCAAATAACTATTCAAATTCCATACCTAAATCATATAATTCTTATTTTGGATAGAAATACAATATAGCAATGATTTTAGTGAAAATCTAAGGAAGATTACCCAAAAAAGAGGTAACATTCATCAATGATCATTTTAAGGGTGACCGGCTCCCTCATGACCTAGACGGCGGTGGTGACCGATCCATCTCCCTATCCCCCCATGACGGGGATGGGGCACCTTCCGTCCTCAATGGGAATCCACAATCGATTCCTTCCCTGTTCAAACCTAGATGTTCTCCCATCGTTTCCCAAAATTTCGATCGGCCCTAAGGTGTCTGATCTCTTCCAATGGTGAATGAAGCTCCCCCTTTCTCTTTAATAGTTCAATGAGGCCTCCTCTATTATTTTATGGACATTAATCGCGAGATTCAAGGACCGTTGCCCCTCGGTGGATGAGTTTGACATGTTTTTTTTGGGTCAGGGAACCTTCATGATCGAGCGACGGTGGGGCTCTTGGATAGTCATCACTTCATGGTTCACTTTGGATTAGAAGAGGATTTGGTCCAAGCCTGGTCTTCTGATTTTCCCATCATAACAAGGGGGTGGGATGTTTTAAGATCATGCCACTGGAAATTGTTTTGAGGTTTTTTTGAATGATAGGGTGTCTTATGTTGGAGATGAAGTCGCAAGAAATGAAGTTGACAATTTGCAGTCTGACTCTCTACCACATGATGTTGTTTTTAGGGAATATTTTCTATAGGAGGGGTTGAATGGTACTAATGATCCCGTGAATCATCCATAATGTTTAGTATCGGTTGATGATGACAGTCACTTTGAGCATGATCAGGGAGTGCATGATGGTTATCAGGTGGTGAAGATCACTGGTAATTGGGGGGATATATCTGATAGAGAAAAAGAGAATGTTGGAAGTAGGGTGAGGAACTCTTATAGAGACATTTTTCAGGGTAGAAATAAGGTTGTGTTAGTGAAGTAAGTTTTTATGACTTCTCCACCAAGACGAAAGTAAAGGAAGGATTATTCAAATTTTCTACAACCAATGCCCACCAGGTCCTCTGTAAGAAAAGGAAAATATATGCAGCCTTCTAAGAAGTATCTATATTTAGACAAGTAAAATCTCAGAAGGAAGTATTTTAATTCACTCAAGTAGTATGAAATCTCGGAATGGGGGTCGGCCACTGCATATGAATCAACCGGGAATGGATATGGTGATGATTATGGTTTTTATAATATGTAGCTGTTTTTTATGGATTGTGTTGCTTGCTTGCTGTACTTTTTCTGTATTTTAATAAATGTTCAGAGACTTTGACTCCGACTAAGATTTCTGGTATATAATAATATTATTTTATATGTAATCATGTACAACCATATCCACTTCAATCAAATGAGTTACAAAATCATCGTTCGTGTGTAAGACATACTACCACCCCATAAACCAATGTCATTTATTTTTTCCATTACAACCAAAAAAGGATGTTAATAATTATGAATGTATTTTTTATACATGATATTTATGATTTTCACATTATTATTTAATTCTCATATCGCACATACCATTATACTCTTGATTTTGTGAGAATATGATAACTTTGATCTTGTGTAAGGTGTACTACCGCCTCACAAAGCGATGCGATTCATTCTCAAATTAAATGGAAAGTATTAAGGATAGATTTAATAAATAAGTGTGATATATATATTTCATAAAAATGGTTCTTTAATGATAATATATATAATTTAAATTCTATTCTTTAAATCTGATAAGAAAATGGTATCATCGCTCATGCATATGTATGACCTTCCGTATCCCTGAATGATGTACTTCATTTCCTATCACTAAATTTTATGAATTTAAATAAATTAATATATATTAAATATTATGAAATTTATATCATTATTATCATTAAGTAGATTATTAAACAATGATCTAGGTAATAAGACACAAAATAGAAAGTCCAAACATAATGGGAAAAAATTAGTTATAGCTCAAAACATATCATTAAAATGGAATTGTTAATAAATGATTAATAAAAGGTTATAAAAAATAAGATATCGTATGATATATAATAATTTCTTATATAATATATTTATAATAAATTAATATGTATTATACATGAGTTTTGAAATAGTATGACAAACATCAAGACTTAAGGTAATGGATTTCTGTCTCACTTTTTTCCTTTGTGAGACACATATCTTATTCACCATGAATTTCTTTTATATGATATCTATAATGATAATTAATTTATATTATGGTTATTATCCTAATATATATTTGGTTTTTCATTTCCATTTTATTATTTCTCTTTTATGTGGTTTATATTTCTAAAGGTAAAAAATCTGTAAGGGTTTTTTGCGTCAATTTTCCTTCTTTGAGACAAGCGTTCTGTTATAAACCTATATTATTCTAAAATGTGTATATAAATCATATTTTAAATGTAATATCATTAATGTAATTATCTAAATAATATTCTTAGTTTCATAAAATGTTATTACTTCTTAGGGATTACGTTTGAATTTTATCTAACTGGTAAGAGTTTTATGTTAAAATCTATTTGTTTATCAAGATTGTTTATGATTATGATTCCAATGATGAAATAATATGATATATATCTAAATAAACTAAATAAGTTTATTGTACTCTTTATATTTTATGATAATACATGGTTTACCATCTTTTTCCCCTCTTTATGTACTTAAAATTTCAAGAAGAACATTTTTATGAAAATCTATATTTCTGGTCAAACCCCACTTTTCTTCCAAAACCATGTTTTCTAAAAATGTATTCGAATATATTTTTAACATTTATTTATATTTTTTATCTAATACATTTTTACCCATGTTTCTAGTTTTTTCCAATTTTTTTGAAAGAAATATTCATTTCATTTTCAAAAATAATTCCCATTTGCATTTTAAAAAAAATATGAGAGGAATATTTATTATAATTTGTCTTGTATGAATGAAAATTCACATTTTTATAACCTTTATTTTTTTGAATATTAATTAATAATTTTTAAGGTTTTTTTTCAAATCATATAATTTTCAAAAGTTTTAATGTTTTAAAATGGTTTTTTCAAATCATAAAGGATATTTTCCACACACAAAAATGTTCAATGAATTTTAAAAGATATATATATATATATATAAACGTTTTATATTTTGTTTAAAAAAATTATATTAATTTATTTTATGTTTTTAAAAATTTATTTTCAAAGAAATGATATTTTACATAAGAAATATTCCAAGTGATATTTTAAAATACTTACCCCTCAAAGATGAAATAATTTAATATAATTTATTCTTTAGTAATAATATTAAACAAGGATACAATTCTTATTTTTTATCAGATGGTTTATGTTTATGATGAAAAGATATTTATGAAACCCATTTCTCTTATGAGGGTTATAACTCAGTAAAAATATTATTATACCCACTTCTTTTCACCAGTTATTCTATGATTAATTGATGAAATGATTATGAAATCTACCTCTTTTCCATAGGTCATGATTTGACGAAATTTTTATGAAACAAATTTATTTTCATAGGATATGATATGATGAATGTGTCAAAATCTTCTGGCACACATATGTATGATTTTGATTATGTGATGGTGGGTATGTTATAACCAAGGATAGTGGTTACATTATAACCAATTATGTGGGTTACGATATAACTATAGATGAATGGACCATATATCTCCCAATAATGTATTTGGTAAATATTTATATCTCATGAGATAAATGAGACTAGAATGAGGGGTGAACCTGGTTTAGAAAGATGGGGCAAGAATAGGGAGAGAACCTGGTTTAGTAGGGGGATTTTTCTGATATGATAGTTTATGGAGTTAACCTATTCCAATATTATAGCCTTGGAATTAAGCCTATATGAATATGGAAATTATTTTATATTCTAATGTTTATGCCACATATTCTATTTCCTATGTCAATTTTATTCTTTTATGGCTCATGTTCTTTGATTCCCTTATGATTTATGTCTTATAAACTGCTAACCTTTTTCCATTAATCAATTTTATGATCATCAATGCAGAGTTTACAGTTTTCAAATGTTATTATACCCTTGTGTTCATGTTAGTCTTATGTATCTCCATTTTTTACCCTTACTGAGCATGTGATATCACCCTTTCTTATGTTTACTTTCCCAAGGTTATTAAGAAATGTATCATGTATTATATGTCTTATAAGGGTTATAGTTATGAAGAAAATAGTGGGTGATGAAATATATCACATATATACTTTTGTTTATGATTCCATGTTTCCAAAGGGAGTAAATAGTTTTAACCCTCAGGAAAGTGTTTTTTAATGTAATAAATATTTTAAAAAATGGTGTAATATCTAAATATGACAATCCTAGGTTTCTATAGATCTGGAAGTATGTGATAAATTATGTGATAACATAATTTCTTTTTTATGTTTTTATTATTATTCTTAATTTAATTTAAGAATGAAAAATATATCATTTCATATATAAGGTAGTCTCCACTTTATTATTATTTCACATTGCATTTATATATTAAATGAGGAGAATGATAATTGACCTCTTAAATTAGCACATTGAGTTATCCCTAACATGTGTATATCATTGAGTATTATTGGTTTTGATGGAATTTTAATATTATGACGAGTATTATTTAATATAGAGATACAGAATTTTCTAATGAAATATGGTCCCTTGATTGAGAAAAAATAGATTAGTTCACAGTAATGAGTAGATTAGACATCTCACATTCATATATATTGGACCAGAAGAATTTGATGTGATCTACCAAATGTTTGAATGACATGTGTTGCATTCATAGAATTGATCATTCTATACCCAGGGAATCATGAATGTATGAGTAGCTATACTAGATTGACAAACCCTATGTCCCGTTGTTAGTAGATGTCTTATAAATAGAATCATTTGAAAATGAATGCTTGCATATATTTAAATTGGTTGAAACTTGTATATAGATACATGAGTTTGATAAATATTTCATTAGATCCCTTTTTATCTTGAATAACATAGATTATTTTATAGAGGTTTATCTTTGATCATATTTTTGATTTTGTGTATTTATACTTATTTTTAATTGTATAATTGATCAGGGGGTCGCACTTTGTGGTATACTGGATGAGGATTGAGTTTTACTTAGAGATATAATCTAAAAGTGTGTTATAGTTAATCCAAAACTAGTTTTGGATCGGTATTAACATGGTATTTCATATGACGCAACACATGGAGAAATTTATGATAGATTTAAATTTTTGTCGAATACATTGAAATAGATTTTTGGATATCATCTCACAAGTTATTATATATGATATAATTATAAGGTTACATAGAACAAAGTATATAAAACTATAGTAAAACTAGTAGAATGAGGGAGTTATTCCATAAATTAAGATATATATATATATATATATGTGTGTGTGTATGATATATATTCTAATATCATATTTTATGATACTGATATGTCATACTTGTATAACATATATAAGGAAAAAATGTATTTTCTTGGTAATATCATTTAGTATGATATACTTATATCATATTAAAACATCCAAAACCAATTGTAGTTTACAATTTACATTAACACTCTTTTATTGATAAGGGTGGTAAAAAGATAAGTTTTTTATGATTAAATCATTACCATGATAGGCTATCAATAATTAGACATTTCACTAGATGAAACATGTGGGAGATGGTTAATGGTTTGTAATGGTTTGTAACAAATGGAACTACTTGGATGTTTTCTAAACATTCGAGTATGTGTATGTTTACTCAAGGAGTATCCTTGAGGTATGTAAAATGATGTTAAGGAATTGTGATATAGGGTTTTTGTGTGTCCCGGTTCTCCTATTAGTTCTCTCATACCTATATTTATCATCCTCCTCCTTCTTTTGTGTTATGAGATTATAGAATATCATGGAATAAATTAGGTCCATTCCATTTTGATGGGTGATTTAGTTTCAACATGTGGATACACAACCTAGGAATGATTTTGATGCCCTATTATTACATATATTCATCATGGGTATGATTGAAGAAGATTAATTTTGTTATAATCTACATAAGGTAAATTGTTTGTCTTAATTTTATCAGTTCATGGCTATGGGTTTTATGCCTGTTGATCATGGTAATTTAAAGTTTCAAATTTCATTCACTGTATTGAATAAGAGTTTTTCAGTCCCTAGATACCCATCAAAATTATCCCTTAACAATGAAAGAAAACATAATTAATTCTAATGTGATACCTCTTTGAATTAAACCCATTTACATAATTTGAAATAATGATAATGATTTTTTAAAAAAAGAAATAAAAAACCAAAAAATGAATTTAAACAAATGAATCACATGTTCGAATCAGTAGAAAAATTTTTGAACCATGCGATACCATCTCATTTTCCAAAATTATAACAAAGAAGTATGTATCACCACTAAAAAATAGTAATGTATTCCCTTTGATTCCATTATATACAATCATGTATATATATCCACTTAATTTCACATGAATCAGGTTATTGAAAACATAATAATATTTCCCCAATAATTCAATTCAAATCCATACAATATAAATTTCATTATGTAATGAAAATAAACCATGATAAATCAAGGATACCTCAAAAATAAAAAGTTTTATTTTATCCAATGAATTACAAATTCAAAACATTATTTTATATATAAACAAAAAATTTAATAAATAATTGCATCAAAATATAATTCAAAACATTTCACCAGACATCTTTTATCTTGAGAAAAATCGTATTCTAAAAATCAATTCATTTCTTAATTAATTAAAAATTGTGTTCTTTAATAACATGATAGGAAACATAATTTTTCTAAATCTAAAAAAAGGAGGTTTTCCCTAAATTCAATTAAATACTTCTTAATAAAATGAATAAATTTCTTATGCCAAATCATTCCCAAGATAACTATATCAAAAATACCCATTTTCAATGTTTACATTACTAGCTAGATTCACCAAACTACGAATCCCCATTCATAAATCCAAAATTCACTCCAAAATTATTATATCTATTATAACTCTATTACCATAATCATTGATCTCCTTAATTAATGCTGTCTAAGAAACCCATCCCTTTTTATTATATTCATATGTTACAAAATAAACGTCACTCTAAAACTATTTTGAACTCAAACACAGACACACACAATCTAAAAAATCCTAAAATCCATGAATAAAACATATATCATAGTCCAACTCATTCTCAAATAATTTTCATGAAAATTAATTAAACTAAAAATTACATAATTTTCAATAAAACTATTCACCATAGAAACAAATAAATTTCCCTTTAAAAACCTTGTTAAAAAAACATATTAATTTCATTAAAAAAAATATTTTCAAATCTGTAGTAAATTAAATACACTCAATTAAAAATCATATTTTTTAATTCAGAACACTAAAGGGTATAAATACCTAATTTATAATTAATCCCATTATTAAAAAACTAACCATTGATTTTTATAAATACATAATTTCACATAATTTAAGAAATTAAAATATTTGAAAACCCGTAATCAATTGAAAAGACACAAAAATAGATAATTCATAAAATATATTAGATTCACACACTTAGACATCTCAATACCTAGGATATAAAAAACTCTATGATATAAAATCACATTGATGTGTTAAAATATTTTAATACTTTTTAATAGGAATAATTACACTTAATACAATAACAATAATAATAAAATGTTACACCCCTATGCCCAAATTCAAAAGCTACATTATGAAGATATATGACAGAGAGTAAATATCTGAGTATTACCTCAATTCAATGTATAATATTTGATTCACACTCATGATACATCAATGATTGGATGATAGATCACCAAAGTCCCCATAAAATTCATAGACAATTTTAAAATATCATTGAAAGAATTAAAATTGTTGTTTTGAGAGTGAAACAGGCTTTAAATAGAGAATATTTTCCACCAACACTTATAATCATGGTTAATATTCATAAATAAGAAAACTATTCACCTAAAAATATTGAAATAATGGTCAAATTTTGTGGTGGCATGGTTAGAAAATAAAATTTGGTTAACAAAGCATCTTTCCACAAAGAAATATATGGAAAATATTTTTGTATGTTTAGCTAACCTATACAGTATAGTTTATTATGGTCCTAAAAGTGAACCCCCATTACTTTTCTAATTCCCCCACCATGTCAATATTTTATCAAAAAATATATAGTGGTCTAATATCTATGAAAATATATGGAAATTATGGTATAATTTCTACCTCTCCCTCTTATGTCTCTTCTTGTAATATCCCATGATTCCATGGTACCCACAACAATGGAATAATCTATAACCTGATAACATTATCTCCAAATCCACAATTTGGATGGACCTTTCCATATAAGAAGTAGTAGGTTTTTACTCAACTTCCTTTAAAACCTAAATAATATGATCAATCTCCCTATCTATATATAGTGACATGTTGTACTCATCTTTAGATATTTACCCATTTATTTCTATTTCCTCTACAAATTACATACATAAATTAAGGATATATGTCCAAGATAATAGATATTAGTACTCTATAAAATATATATTTTTTCAGATAAATATTTCATATCACATAAACTAAAAAAGTTTAATGTATTGGTAAGAGGTCTACTAACTTCATCATCCAATACATGGTAACCAAACACCATCAAGATTTAATAAATAAATTTATGATATAATTATGAAGTCTATAGAATCATCCTCCCACATATATGACTTATCAAGTAAAGGATACAATAAACATACTTGTTATTGATGCTCTACCTTCATCCATTGAAAAACAATAAAATAGAAAAAAACATTAGATGTATCATTCATTATTCATGTCCACTAGAATTATAATATAATTTAATGATACATAATTCAAGCTTTAGAATGAACTACCCAACATAAAACAAGATCAGGATGGTGGTTTGAAAATTCGAGTTTCTTCACTACTTCGAAAGTATATTTTTCTATATGGCTTTAGTTTTGGAATTATAATATATTCATGCGTGCAAGATACTATTTCACGGTGATATTTTTGATCATGTGGGATTAATTTTAGTGATTCCTATAAAGAGTTTGATAATATTAATCCCAAGATTCTACTATGTAATATTTATTAAAATATGTCTACTTTAAATATTACATAATGTTAGAACAATTTTAGAGTTGATCTGGGACATCTATACTAACTAGACCGTAAATAAATGTAGGGACCAATATTACTCAAGGTGATATAAACACGAGATGGAAATATAGAATACTTACATGAAAAGTGAAAACCCAATGGAAAGTTTTTTCAAATATTTTGTAAGCCCATCGATACTTTGTAAGAGGACTAATAACCTACTACCACCCCTACTAAAAAGTTACCCAAAAAAATTCATCACCCACCATGAAATTATAATAATATAAACTCTATGAAACTATTCCCCTTCATTTTACTTTTTCTTCTTTTTTTCTTCTTCGCCTTTGTTAATAAAACTCACACTATAGTGTGAATTTTTAAATGGTTCCTTTGTATTGTAATTAATATTATGCTTCTAGTTTAAATTACTTGTTTCATTTTTCCATCAATATTTATTTACGTTAATTTTTACTATTTTTTTTATATTTCTTCATTTAATCTTTATTCTACTTATTTTTTTTAAAAAATTTATAAGTTCTTTAAACCTTTATTAATCCATCAAAAAAAACATCCATTGAAATCGGGATATAGGTAACCCATTACAAGATCCGTAGGGCCAGAGGGACATAATCCTAAGAAACATATACTTAAGGAGAAGAAATGGTCCAAAGGATCCAATTCCCCATATTCTCAGAATTAATGGCATGAAGTCGCACCATAGGAGGTGTTTGAAGAAACCCTAGATAGATCCATTTTCATGCAACAACATGTCACCACTAGACATGATCCATTGTGAAAGACCCACCAATAAACACCCATAACCAAATCCATCATCATTAGTCATGTCTGCCACCAACACTAAAACTAAATGCCACAACCAGATATTTTCACCCCAAGTCTATGTTGTGTATCCTCACATCGAGGCCACCAAATTATCACTCCAACGATACCCACCTCATCGACCATGAAGAAATGTTGAAACCCAGTGCTCAACCTACTATGGCCTGTTCTAAATACCGAACAAGCCTAGTACGGAATCTTGTGCCAGGATATACCATAAAAATAACATGGAAAATGACTTATATTAGATATGTAGATATCTTTTCCCATCCACCTATGGCTATAACTGAATCACAACCCTCTATAAGCAACGATGTCCAGCGATTGCTTCAATCCACTAACTTTTTGTAAACCCTCCCTCTAATATTTGTTTCCTACAAAACATGGTATGCTCTATTATATCTAATACTTTGAAATGTACCTACTAGTGCTGAGTCATGACACCTTGAATAATATTTTCACATTGAAGGGAATATGTGAAAATTCATCCCATGGAGAGATAATTTTCTTATCTAGACTATGACAGTAAATCTAGAATTGTGACAAAAAATATTTTACAAAATTTAATTTAATTATTACTATGATATTTTACTGGATGAATTAAGGAGTGAGGTAATATACTATTAATATCCCAATAATATATTCTTCTACACTTAAATTAATTACTTCCCTTTACTTTCAACATTTCTCAAAAAAGTGGGATATAAAATGAATAATAAATGGGGTACTTTAGAGAGACATCTAGGAGTTTATTAGATACATTCAAAAATTGAATTCCTAATTTTGGAAGAAATTTTAGTAGGTAATTTTACCATTTAATCTATTGTAATAGTTTTAATGAATCAATATATTACTCATTTAATTTTTGAATCTTGGAAGAGTGAAACAATAAAATAAAATCAAAGGTTTAGTTATTATTCAATTAATCATATGAGGAATATATTATTTATTACTATATTTCTCTTTTATCCACCAAATCTCAGTTTTTCTATTATGTTATTAATTTCTTTTTTAGAACACCCATCATAAATATTTATGTTTTAAATAAATTAGACATATAAAATTAAAATAAATAAGTAGAACATTATTCAAAGATACAAACTATCTCTTTGGGAGAGGATCACACTCATATGATACTATTATTTATTATTTAATTTTACAAATTTACATTTAATGCGACATCATGTAAATTTACTCCATAAATAGGAACAACTATCTTACCCATGAAATAAATGATTGAATCTAACTCAATAGATCATCCATTAATGACCTCCTAACCATTTATTACATCTTTTATTCTCCTATAGTTTTTATCAAAATGTTTTTCATCCTTCACAGACTCCACCAACATGTATATTTCATTGAGGAAATATAGAGTGACAGTATTTATCATTCTCATAACCTCTATGTAAAAAGTCCATAAAAAATAGCAGTATCTTCCACTAATCTCTCGCTTCCTTGACTTCCAGAATCAATTCTTTCAAACATAAAGCATCTTCTACCACAATCCCTTTTCTTGGTGTATACATGAGTTACAAATCAAAGGTTTATAAGTATTATACTGATTCATTATACATAAAAATACACTTAATACATAAAAAATATATTTATTTAATTAATTATCATTATATAACATTAAAATACACACCAAAATCTCAAAAGAGTATGGTATTTAGAAACAGGTAAAACATAGAAAACTATTACATAATAGTTCTAAAACAACTCCCAATTATTTCTTTACAAAGAGAAACCTTTTTAAGTGAATAATACATAAAAATTTTCTTCATATTCTAGGGAAAGGAAAACATGATAAAGTGTGATATCAGATGCTTAGTAATGGTTAATAAGTGAGATGCTAATGATAATTTAAACAAAAGTTAAGAATAAAGGGTGTTCGATCATTATATTATCCTTTGAATATAATTCCCATCAATTTGTAGATCATAACATGATTTATGGAAGTAATATTGTCGATTAATAACAAATGAATCATAAAGGGGTCAATGAACATGAGCGACGAGAAGATATAATTGAGCTAAGATATTTCTATAGAAGAGTTTCATAATGTGTTTAATAGCCATAATCATATAAATATTTTGTCAATGATACCCACCAAGACATTTATAACATGTTAGTCTTGAGATAACCACATGTGTAAATAGTTTGGGCTTTTGATAGCCTCTCATGTACCCTATTTCAGGCTTAGGATAACCTCTCATATAACCTCTTTTGCGCTTGAGATAACATCCCAATACTTGTACTTTGATCAGGGTTAAAACCTCTATAAAATGTTAATAATGATATTATGTATATAAATTATATGTATTTTTAGTATTATTCATAAAATAATGATATATGAAAATTAATTACATCGTTCCTGGAGACGGTAGGCCGTACATATGCATGACAATGTTTTAACATTTCCAATAAAAGAAAGAAAGAATGGTAAACAATAACTGAACTTACTAAGATCATTATTTAATCATATATTTCATATATATATATATTTTCATTAAATATTTCCTTATTACTAACCATGTAAAGAAGATAAAAAAATGAATCACATCACTTTTTGGAGGTTGTAGTCCACTCATATGTACGAGAGAAGTTATCATTTTCTAATGAAATTGGAAAGTAAGAAGGTATATATGATATTATAATTTCCAAAGAACAATTATTTCATAAATATTATGTACAATCATAAATTCCATAAAAATAACCAACCATGAATGATGGTGATGGAAAATAAATTGTATCCATTTGTGGATGTGGTAGTCCACACCTACGCACAAGTGAAACATTCAATTCATATTTGATGAAATATATGGTGAATATTGGTGGTTACATAATCATAATAACACTTAAATATATTTAATTTATTATTTTATGTAGAATACTATAGATTTAGATTATTAATATGATGAAATATACTGAAATATGTTATGCAAGATGATTACCACTTCCTCTGTAGACCTCCTTAAAATTCATTATAAAAGAACCTTAGAATTTCCTTTTATGAATAAAAGTACATGTAATTTTAGTATAATTATTATTGGGAGATACTCGTAACACCATAGGATTTCATAGTACATTATCTCTTTAATGAAATTCTATAGCTGGCACCACACAAAATACTGAGTTTGAGCACACCACAACTTACCAAACTAATAGTTCAAAAAGCAGTTATGAATAGTATTAACTGCATTATGGATTTTATATACTTCATATAATTTTATCATCCATATTATGTGTTTCCTGGACATAATATAAGAACCAATTCAACTATTTAGATAAAAGAATTATTTTAAAAGAAATACAATGTAAACTTCTTTTAATGAAGAACCATTTTAAATCCAATATTTCACACTTTTATATATTAAATTTGAAAAAATAAACTTCTTCTTTAAAATTGGGACATAAAAATTTAGTTTGAATAATTTGTTTGTGTTTTTCTGATAACTTTTATATTTTGTTGAATAGTGAAAAATAGTAAATTTTAATTTAAAACAACTTTTTTAATAAAAATATTTTATAGTGTTAAATTATACATATTAATGGTTTTTAAGTGTAATTAGATTATATTTTTTAATCAAATATTTGTCATTGGAAGTAATTTTACATTTAAATTGGACATAAACACATATCAATATTTTGCAACATTTTATGTCTGAAAAACCCATTTTCTGGTTTTGAAAACCTGAATTATTTTTAAATTAATTAATGAAACATATATGTTTTGAATTTTGTAAAATATACTACTTTTTTGGATTCTTAATATCAAAATTATCTTTGGGAAATTTTTTTATGTTTTTCTGAAAAATTTCAATATTTGCTGAATAGTGAAAAACATTGCGTTATTGTTTATAACTGACTTTGTATTTAAATAATTATTTATATTTATTTAAATATATATTAAATTAAAAGAATATAAATAATAATTATAATATTCTAATGTAATTTATTGGATTCATTTTATAATAAGATTAGATATATAAAATTTTATTGGAATTTTTAACGTCTTTTACCCAACTTCTCGGAACATTTGTAAATTTGCATAAAACATAATTTTACTACTTATATGAATTTAATTTTTAAAATACAAGAGACAAATTTTACATCAGTATGTAAAATTTGGTTCAATATGATTAAAATAATTTTTGGTGAATAGTAACTTTTGACTTTTATTTACCATAATTAAAAGTAAATAGAGCAATTAAAGATAAAATGATATTATAATTACCCTAACACATGTCCTTATTCTATTTGATAAGAGTATTCCAACATAAATCAATCTTAGGAATAAAATATGATCCTTTATTATCCTCTTTGAGTAGATTTGGACATTAATTATTATTTTAATTAATGAAGAGTTAAATGTGTTGAAATCAACTATTAATAACTAAACCATTTTTAATATAGGTTTATACATAAGATAAATTTGACTATAAATATTCATTAGAAAGATAATAGGATTTTTTAAATTAGTGTTTTTTATTTATTATTTTTATACATTAAATAATTAAATTTATTTTGACACAATAATGATGGAGTAATTACCTTATTAATGAATGATTAAAATAATTGATTATATAAATTTTAAAATAAATGTAAATTGAGACTTTTGTGGCATTAAATGAATTTTATAAGTTAATATGACATGTTATGGTTGATTCAATGAATTATTTTCTAAGTAATAATGTTGTTATTACTTTTACAAACACCAAATAATAAATAGTGTCAAGATTAACATAAATGGGTTTTTATAACAACTTTTATATTATTAAATGATATAACATTCCTAAAAATATATTTTTTCAGAAAAAGGACATATATAAGGTTATATATGTCATTAATGAACCACTTTAGGTTCTTCTGGATTTTTATAGTATGTTTATTAACCATTTATTACAATAATATAAGAAGTCATGATAAATGTTAAACTATTTAACCAAGAGTTAACTCTAAAAGATAAGGTTAATATGGTGACCAAAACATGTATAAAACCGATTGGTTGAGAATATTTCAACCCATCCTCACTATATTCTCTAAATAAATCCATTTGGAGAAATTAAAAACTGAAAATGATTTTATAATAAAATAATATTTCAAGCTTTTCCAAAAGTGACCCTCACCTCTCTTATAAAAGGTACTTTCCCTTCTCTTAATTAAACACATCCAAATCCATTTGGATCATACAAACCCAGATCAAATATCCTCAAAACTACACTAAATTCAACCTATATTCACTAAATTGATCATAAATCCATCCTAAGGATCCATTTTTATCAAATAAAAAGGAAGCACCCGAAGAAGAGGTAATTATTTCATCACCTTTTTCAAAATTATTTTCTTCTTTCACTTCCTATTTCATTGTTGTTTCCATACAAAAAATAATAACTCTAGTACCTTATAAATACAGTGATGTTATTATAAATATGGTACAACCATATTCATTATTATATCCATCTCATGAATTACAAAGTCACCATACGTGCGTACATATGACTTACCATCTCCACGTCGTGGTGTAGTTTGTTATTCAACACATAAATATTTAGATGAGTGTAATAATGAGTATAATTGATGTAAATAATAAATATAACATGTTAATTATTATATATATATGATATATCATCCAATTACTTCTGATTTTACCATCAATAGAATGATATTGTCGCTCGTACGTACGTACAGATTATCGTTTCCACGAACACAATGAAATTCATTCTCCAACGTGACCATTTAAGAAAACTTTTTATTTTATAATTGAAAATAATGGTTAAGAACTTAATATCATTATATATATGAATCAAATACATCCTATAAATAAACAAAATTACTTACGTATAAAACATATAAAGGAAAACAAATCATTTAATACCCGAAACAATGATACACCTAAAATATTATTAACAAAGCAATATTAGAAGATCATATATGATATCATATTTATGTATGTGGTTATTGTATAATTTTATAAGAATGATTTAACTATTATATAGTAGGTTAACTACCCTCGACCAAGGAAAATTAGAAGGTAAGGGTTAATTTTACAATCTCTGTATTGTCTGAGGTTGTTTATACCTGAGTATCTACTGGGAAATATTTATCATCAGCATCCATGTTTCATAAAAATGTATTTTAAAACATTTTTAATATTTAATAGACTATGGTTTAAATTCATTTATACCCTTTTTTTGTTTTTATAAAATGGTTTTAAATGATTATTTCTGTCGCTTTCCCAAAAAGGTACTTTATGTGCTTTTTGACAAATTAAGGAAAGAATGTTTTTTATCTTATATGGCGGGTGAAGCTATTTTCTACCATTATAACACCTTTGAATATTCCCTTAAAAGATTATTATAATATTTTCAAAATATATGTTTTCAATAATTTTTAATGTTTTCAATGTAGAAAGAAACATTTCACTCAAACAGTGTTTTTGATTGATTTCATCTATGTCAACATCCTTCATTGGATTTTACGTTTGTTTGAAGTTGATTTAATATGATACAATCTTCCAAATTGTATTTAGGGTTTTGTCATATGTATGACTGTGGATGTTATATTTTTATACCATTCATAGTTTATGGTAAAAGTATTGACATTTCAGACTCTAGTTTTAATACGAATGTTTATATTATTTTTCAAGATTTTTTTTTGAGAAATGCACTGGACTTAGTAAGTGATGGGTAGAGCCTGCTATAGCTCCTCAATGCATCGGTAGGTCTCATTAGGAAAACTGGTGTCTTGGAACAAGCCATTGAAAAAAATCTTATTTGTAGTTTTGGCAAAAGGCCTTTACTATGTGGTTATGATGTCCGACATTATTCATTCCATCATCATCAAATTAGCTATTGATATTACATGTCATTATTCGAATAGTAGAATATCCATGTCAATAAGTAAATGGAATTATTTGATTTATCATTTCCATATTACACTGAATTTTATTTTAAAATGTCTTGTGTTTTAGTCTTATACATTGCCTTAAATGTTTATACTTATTTATGACAGTTTCTTCTATATTTTTATCCTTACTGAGAATATGAGCTCACCCCTTTCAATGTTTTATTTTTTTTAGGATGTGAAGAAGCATATTATAATTAATATGAAGGGCTATTCTAATAGAATAATATAATTTTGAAAGAATTATTTATTTTGTGTTGTATGATAGAAAGTGTAATGTAACATTCATGTATGTAATAAATTTTCCAAGACTGCAAAATTGATTGGTCTTTCAGGACTTGACACCATGTAATCATGCCAATATATTAAAATAATGCACCAATTCCAAGATTCTAGGGCCAAGGCATTACAATACCTATATAGGGTTTGTTTTAGTTAGATAGATCAAAGAGGTGTAAATAAAAGAGATAATGGATATTATTTTATAATGGTGGGAAATGGCACACTTAGAATTACTAAAAAGATAAAAATATAATTTAAGTGATTTTAAAAAAAGATTCTCAATGGAAATAGATTCAAATAAAAAATATATAATGTCAAAATATCATCACCTAATATAATTTAGAAAGGATGTTATGAAATTTTAAACCATATATTTTGGTTTAACCTCTTGGATAACTGATTTTAATCTTAACAGGGGTAATGAATATTTTAATATTAATGGTCATAAATTTAATTATAAGGTAAAAATTGGGTAATAAATGTCTTTGTTATGACATTTTCAACACATTACCATCCTACCAATCCCCTATAAATATTGTTATAATATTTAAATAATTTAATCAAACATTATTTAACATAAAATATCATTAATGTAATATTTGACACAATTTACTTACATTGAATTTAATGACAAGAATATTTTTTTGGAATTTTAGTCTGAAGATCCCACAAAACACTAAAATAGAATATTTATCTAATAAAATCATGGAACACAATAATCCACCCAAATTTTATTACTTTTAATATTTTTAAAATCATTTATCTTATTTTTTTATTATTTAAAAAAATATTTTGTTGGGGCTACATAAGTATTTACGGTAATTATTCAATCCCAAAAATATAAAAACAAATCACAATGATAAAAAAATTAATTATTATTTTAAATAAAAACATATGACCAAAATCATCATCTTTTCTATACTTAATTAAAAAAATTAGAGATATTTATTTAAAGAGAGTGGTATTTTAGAAATATCTTCACTTGAAATAATATAAATTTTACTATTAATGGGTAATAGAAGAAAAATAAAATATATTCATATTTGGGAAGTTATTAGTGAAGTGTATTCCATTAAATGAAATAAATTCAAGTATTGGATTGATTAAAAGACCTCATCTCACGATTTTAATAATGTTTTACCCATTTTACCCTTACGGAGGAGACATTTATTTAACACATTTTTTATTCATAATGAAAAAAATAGAATATACATAATTAAGAAAATTATCCATAAAATTATATATATGGAATCCATTTTCAGGATTAAATTTCAATAAGCGATTGAAATTTATATTTAAATAAGTTTAATATGCAAGGAACCTGCTTTTTTAGAAAAATTCTTTTTAATAAGAAAACTAGATATATTCTTATCTCATGCATATAAAAATCATTATATTGATATTAAATAATTTTTAGGAATATAATATATATATTTTATTAAAACAATTTTCGTATGGTGATTAATTTCAATTATTAATATAACAAACATTTCATATATAAAAATAGTTTTTTAGAAAAAAATATCTCTTACTTCGAAATGATTTTAATTTTTATTTATAATCAACTGATAAACAATGAGTTAGTTATATATATTTATATAACATAATTTTTTATGATATATTTAGTCATATGAAGGCCCACCAAACTAATAACCATTCAATAACTATGAGAAAAATAATAATTATTCAATAATATATCATAGTTTATTTAAACTCATTGGTGCATGTAAAGAAAATTATCAAGGAAATGAAATTTATTTGTAGAAAAATATTTCATAAAATCTCAGGGTCTTATATTTTACCCCGATAAAATAATTTTTTACGCAAAATTTCATCACTTCAATACACATAAATGAGGGTATCTATGTTTCATCACATCCTCATGTTCTCATGTGGATTATTTGAATTTATTATCACACAATTAAACATTATCCGTGATAGAAGTATTTTGTTGTATAACATTATCTCTATTATCCAAGAATTATACTAGTTGTTTATTGTAGGAAATATTATTCTCTCATAGCTTTACCTCTAAATTTAATACATTTTATGGATCAAGTATGTGTTTATTTGGGATACATATATATGGAACACTTCATAAACATGAGTGAGATTTTTTTGGAAGCACCAACTGATAATATACCATACCAAATCTATCAAGAATATTGATGGGGCCCATTTACCAAGGAATTAACATTCTTTTCTTTTTGAATATCATAAAACACTTACATAGATAAATTCATAGGAATACCTTATCACCAACATCAAATTTTGAATTTACCCGATGTTTTTAGCATAATTTCTTTTCTACATTTAGTTTATTTGATGTGACACTAAATATTTTCATCTTTATATGCCATTTACATATTAAAATCATAAACAAATTGATTTAATTATCTAAATTCATCCTATAATGTTGGATTTCTACACTTATTTCAATAGATATGTTCATAAAGATACTCCTGAATACTCAAGTGAAAGATATTTTTATAAGATAAATCATTTAGAGGAAGGTTTTGATGCAAAAAAATTCAAATATGTATAATAAGACATTATCACATAATATTTGGATTAAATGTTTCTCCTAGACTGACCACATATCTGTGTATGATTAGTAGTTCTAAAACTAAACTCTGGATCCAAATCCTACTGAAATTTTTTCCATAACATCAAGGTAATCCTTAGATCATGATATGATACAATAGAATTACACACTCCATTAAAACTTACCACTTCATTAAATTATATTATATCTTGTTAATCAATAGATAAATATTCTCTAATAGTAAAGATGTGTGATGAATTCATTAGGAGATCAAAGACAACCTAAATATAATTTTGTCTATAAGAATTTTTGTTGATTTCAATGACCAAATCCATGGCGATGTCTTCTAATTTTTGTTCTGGTATGGGTAAAAGTTATAACATATACCTAGAATTATTTTTCTATCATTATCTTTCTGAAATACAAATCAATGATATATATACTCAAAAATACCTCTACTCACGTTTTCCTACTAGAAATAATATTTCAAAAATTTATACATCTCTGTACTTCCAATATAAATAATGAATTATGAACTATGAGATTCATCCAATGGGTCCTTCCTTAAATCTGGCATGGATGAATCAAATACATGGTTTGTGAACCTTTTTATCTTAACATAGTCAATGCTATACTCATGATCATTTCGAACCTTATTCTACAACACAACATTGTTAGAACCCAAAATGTGTCTTGATTTGTGAGAGATCGGTTTTACTTAAAACAATGTGGCAACCCATATCGAAGACACATTCTATAATAAAGTCAGTAGGGCCACAAAACTATAATAACATGCATCCAAATTTCATATCCCACAAACAAACCACATGTTCGTGAATGGTTCCTCTAAAGATGAATGTTCTACAGTGCTCCAAGAACCATAAAACATTAGAAACAATAGTTGTGTGTAACATTAGATATTTTTTTGAAATCCATTTGATTGTGCATAAAAAAAATTATGTGAAAAAGGAGGAATTAAAACCATCTACATCCAAGGTCAAACCTGATTGAAAAAGTAATTCGAGGTGTGAAATTAGGTTAAACAACCTTTCTGGGTTTTCATCCATATTTCCACCCATTACGAGTATAAATAAAATCTCACCCTCATATTGATGACAGATCTCTAGATGTCGAAGCATTGACCCATTCCCACACAAACTTCTCATCTATGACATCATGCGACTCCATAATTAGATGTAGTCTCAATGTTATGGAACTTTCTTAACTAAAATATTATGGTCCCTGATGGTTATTGTCTTATGGATGAGAGTTCATCATGAAACACTCATTAGGGATAGTTAGGTTTGCACAATGGAATCTACCTTCATGAAACCCTACAATGAAAATGACCTTAGATGTTTCATGTTTCTATGCCCACATGATCTATGGAGTGATCTTGTACTAGATCCCATTAATAGCACAACTAAATTTGCATGAAGTATAATTAAAATTCATGCAATAACATTAGGTTTTTTAACCCAATGCCTCTTACCACCAAACAAATTTGTACAGATGTTGAATTACTTGGTGCCCTGTTCCCATACGAATTGGCTCATCTGCAGCCCAAATCCCTATGTGATCAGTAAAATAAACCCATGTGTCAACCCCTTTTGTATCATCAATGGCCTATATCATTACGTTACCTTTTTATCCAAAAAATAAGCATCCTAATTACACTTTCTCTAAAGTATAGGAAACATAAAATCAGGTCACCTGATTTCCACTACTTTTTGAAAGTTTTAATGCCATGCACTACCCAGAAGTGTATGAGCATATACATGTAA
Organism: Viscum album; assembly: GCA_963277665.1. NCBI lineage: Eukaryota > Viridiplantae > Streptophyta > Magnoliopsida > Santalales > Viscaceae > Viscum > Viscum album. The sequence continues at coordinate 1,133,628,750 of OY728135.1, read as the reverse complement.
TACCTATATGTGACCTCATAAATAAAATCATCCAAAATTTCATGGAAGAGTGTCCTTTTGATGAATCTTAATCTACCACATTGAAATGGTCTCCCTGGGTGTATGCCACAAAAAATTACAATCTAAATGATATAAAAATTCATATCCCAACGTCCTATTCATATGATGTTAAACTAGAAAACAAAATCCTTAGAACATGACAAGAAATTGTATCCTTACCCTATGTGATGAGCATGAGATACCCCAGGTATGATAATCATGGGATGAAAATCCTCCCCCTCCATGGGATGCCACCCTACAACCAGTTCTCGAAGGCATCCCATACATGTAATCCCACACCATCCATCATTGACACTCCTTTTATGACACAAGAATCTTTACTGCATGATGTCAAACTGTATAGACCTGTCCTTTCACATGACCTTAAATTGAGGTGTAAAACTATGTGGGTTTTAATCCCTTTTTCCCAGTAAGGTATGTAGGACACCTCCATGAGGTTTTCATATAATACCAAAAAAATTGGGTTACTTCCATGATGTTCAATCTGGGGACCCCAACATCGCAAGAAAAACCAAATTGTGAAATCATGTCCCATGGGGCCACACTCCTCAAAATCCATTGTTTTTAATCTTCTCCCTAGGTAATATTCCACCCTGGGGACTCACTCCACCAAATACTTAGTGTTAAATATTCCCCTAGGGTATTAACATAACAAAATCCCATGTGTGAAATCATCCCACCCGTGAGACACTCTACCAAATCTCATATGTAAAATCTTCCCTATTGGGATCACACTCCACCAAATACCAACTCTGAAATATCACCACCTAGAGACACACATAATGAAATCCAGTGTTTGAAATATAACCCATGGGTACATACTATGAAAAATATAAAGTGTGAAATATTCCACAATGGGGACACATTCCACCAAATCCAGAGTGTGAAATATCCCCCCTAGGGACACAGTTAACCCAAATCCCATGTGTGAAATATTACCCATGGGTGAGACAATTACATGGAAGCATGTTCTCATAAGACATTAAACATATGAACCACCCATGAACATATTATATTAAACCTGTGACCAATCCATCCCCACAAGATGTTGAACCTTTGACTAATATTTCCCTACAAGACATTAAACCTATGGCCTGATCTAAAATCTATACACTATAAAATAAACATGGGATATCTTAGGTAAAAATTATAATAATTATTCCAGTGGAATCAAATACCTTATGTCCAATATGGGATTCCTTAGGTTACATGCCTAATATGCCCCATATGAGATGATTCCAACTCCAAAAGGGGAATAATTTTCATATTCCCAGCATGACCAATGTCTAAAAATTCCCAAGAATTCCAATCATTAATATTTGTTCTAATAAAAAGTTTTCTATCTAATCAAGGAAGAATCTGTGTAATTAACCGATGTACACCTCGAGATGGAGGCATGAGTAAATTTCATGAAAAGTAATTTAATCTATGAGATAGACCCAGATAAGAAAAAATAATCCAATCAAGAATCCATTGAAGGAAGAACCAGAATCCCATCATCCTTTTTAGATCATGTAGGTGATATCACCAATTAAAGTGATGGAGTCCCCCATCCTTTGGAAATTTTGTATGAGGGGAAATAAGTAGTGCATCACAACTAGATGGAAAGATAATGCACAACCTCGATAGAATTTTATGGAAAAAAAACTGTTGAACTTGATGTGAAACTATTGTTTTTCATATATATGGACAAGTAATACTAGGGAACTATCATGATTTCATGTCACCAGATCTAGATATTTGGCACCATGTCCCACCAAAGAAGTAGTGGTACTCATATGAAACTATCCTGTGACTTGGTGAAGATAACATTGGGAATTCTAGGCCTACAATAGTATCAAGTTAGATCCATCCTCTATTTCATAAGGAATGGATGACAATGGGGAATTTTGAATAAAATTCATTAGATCTATACCAATTATTGATTCTATATACATTACATGAATCAATCTATATGAGATCTGTGATGTAGTCACAACATCCATGGAGCCATGGGGAATGTGGGTGTGCTAATCCTATATGATTTAGTCCCTTTTAAAATAACCATAATGTATTCAGCTACAAGGAACCCACACCCCATTTAACCTAATGGGGTTATCAAGAGGAGGGTGAAAAATTCCCTTGTTAAGAGATATGAATAAGATGTGTTCATTCTTACAACGGATATGGTCCACCAGGATCATGAACCATCGACACCCACACTTACATTTCCATCGTTGAGGGATACCGATGGGGAAACCGCCCCATGATGTAGTGAAAACCATCATCAAGACAATATCTCTGGGTAACTATTATGGATCACTCTCTTAATCTAAGGTGTTAGGGGATGTTCAAGTCATAACCATCATGACCACTACATGACAACTTCCTAGGAGGTCTCCTACCATGCCATGTCAGTGCAAGAACCTACAAGTATCATGGGTCGATGAGTAGTTTTCCCCATCCCCACTCCCCTAGCCATAATCTATAACACATGGTTCTAACCCTAAGGGGATGCAATGAACTTTTTCCAATAATATTCATCTTATACAGCTCTAGTTTCCCCTTTCACCACAGGAATATCTTATCACATTCCTGAAACATCTAATCAGTGATCTATTTTTTCCAAATTAGGATTTAGACCAAAACCACCTCTCAGGTTTTCTGGGTTGACTCTTAACCTTTGGAAGCATGAAAAAAAGTTATGGGATATCACATAATAAATAATACTAATGAAAATGACCTCCCCACACCACCACCTACTAGTGTGGAAATCCTCCCTATAATGAAGACAATTCTTACTCTGTGGGTCTGTATAGATACATGAGGGAAACTAACCACCATGGGGGATGTACCCACAATTCTGGTAACACCACACATTGAGGGAACCCCAGAAAAACAATATCTTCGGCCTTTAGAAGACCCATTCCCTCATAAGTAGAACCCGGGGATGCTTTATGTCACCATCGACTTCTGATACTCTGAAGCAATGGATAACTCTATAAGGAAATATTCTCCTCCACTATAAGAGAACTATGTGGATGCCCATAGATTGGGTCTTAAAATCCCGGATTCTATGGTCACTAGATTTTCAAACCCCTCAAAAGGTACCTATAAGTGGAGAATTTTTTTCCACCTTTTAATGACTCACCAGGAAACCATTTCTATCAATATCAATTTCCCTCCAATATACCTCTATACTAGAATTTTGATTGATGTCAAGTTTGTATTTGAACCCATCAAATGATGGTGAGAACTCCACTAAGCTTCAATGGGATGTTTCCTCTCCTACACATGAAGAGATAGTAGACACCCTATATAATATGGATATGATCTTGCAGCTATCCCTGCCTCTAAGGAACATTCCAATATGAATTAAATGTTTGACCAGTGTGGTGCCCACTCCTATAAAATCCTCCACAAAGTATATATGTGTCAATTCCATAACCATTTTCTCAGCTGACACCATCCGGGGCTTATCCCAACCTAGAGCAGGATTATCCTTTGGTAATGAACAAGAACAATTTGGGAAACTCTTGTATACCAACAAGATATCAGTCACATTTTGGCCACTTGCAACATTGAAATTTTTCATCCCAAAGTCCCACACTAAGGAACAATTATTTTTTCTTCTATAATATCATAGAAATATTCAAATTATTTCGAGGCCATATTCTGGACAATCCATAAATCCATGATCACCTCAATGATATTCATCAATAGTGAAATAGGGGTGAGATCAATGTGACCCCAATGGTTTAGCACCATAAATTACTTGATTACTAAAATAATATCTCGAAAACTTATATTGATATCCTCACCTTGATATTTTGGGTCATGGAAGAGGTATCTCAACACATGAATATCTGTGTATTTGGGTAGTACATTACCCAGTATTTCATCCCAATCCAACAGAAACAAAAGGTACATCATTTTGGACCTCTTAATGAATTTGAGATTTCATATCTAAATAAATACATGGTTAATCAGTTCACCATTGACCATCTAGATGAATAGAGAATTTGAGCTAATAAAATTTGAAATGACAGGGAGAACCCACCTAAAGGGGTGGCACAGTACTAAGAATATCCCCTTAATGGTGTCCACACATATCATTAGAGACTGGTGATATGTAGTGCAAGTCCCACTAATGATTAATTATAGTCCACCCACTAATATATCAAACAAAAAGAAAAAGGGAATGATGATATTATCATCATATTTGAATTTTCATTGGAATCCATGTTAGACCCCAGTGTATCTTATTTGTTCATGGAGATAAAGGATCACAAGAGGATTAATAATGAAGTCATCTTCAACATGTGAATAAATCATGAAAAATTTATAATAGACATATTTTCTCCTCTATATAGGAACCCATGTTTAATTTAAGTTATCCCACACATCTGGTCTAGGAAAAAGATAGTGGATATGGTAAATGTTCAAGGTATGAACCATCCACTATGTCTAAGCAATTTGCCTATCCTCGCTGAGATCAGGGTCATCCAACCTTCTAAGATGATTATCTTATTATAACACTAGGGACTAGAAATACTCATTAAGACGATGTGATAAATTCTCTCATTGCTACCTTAAAGCTCTAGAAATGAAACAAATATCTATTCCATTTGAATGAAATCAGAATCTGATGTGGGTGGAATGGATTTACTCACCAACAGAATTTTTAAACACAATGATCAACCCATTAAATAGTATATGAGACCCATTGTAACATTTGTCCCACTTGACTTAGTGGTGCGGTAACATGTTGGGAACTATAAGACACATGAAGCTTCAAAATTATGATTTTTTAGACCATAGAAGTACATATATTTATGTGGTATAACTAGTTGGACCTGAGTTCCATTATAGGTTGAGAGGATATGTGTATAAATTTCCTCATCCAGTTTAGTTATGTCTCATGAAAGACCACCAACACCAACCTCTATAGATGAAAACAGAGTCCCGATGGGTTACTTGGTAACGTCAACACATGATGTGAAGGCCTCACATACTAGATCAACAACCCACTTTCACAGAAAGATATGCTTACAATATGTTTGAATAATGTTAAATAAGAGATAGTTCCTACCCTCATATCCATGAATTACATTTGAATATTTCTCGAGCTCTCTGACAAAGATCCATTTCTATAAGAAGACTTACGGTAGACCAAACATTGGTCATTCCAAAAAACCCCTTCTGGCTCCCATGATGACGATCCTGAATGTGTACACATCTGATAATGTTCTTGTAGATGCTTCTAATCTATTACACTTTACCCCCTTTACCAGATGTGAATCATCTAGTAAAACCCATCCAAGTGACACCTCACATGTTTTAGCCTCATAGGGCACAAACACAACCTCACATAGAGAATGCTTCTCTAGTCCCTCATCAAGGCTAGAAACCCATGATTTATTTTGAAGAAATAAGTACCTAGACTTACTTCATTGAGGATGAAAAATTCACAATATATTTTATCGTTTCCCTAGATAAAGGGTTCATGAAGTATCTCGACTGCAACAGATTCCAAGAGTCCAAACATAAAATCAGAACCAATAACTTCTAGTGTCACCAAATCCATATAATCCCCATCAATGATTTTTTTTTAAAATATTAGCTTTAAAACCAAGTAGATCATGGCTTAGTAAAATTTATTGACATCCTGACCTAGCTTTCACATGTCTCCACTTACGCCAATAGTGACATTGAATGATCTCTTGAAAAGAAACAAGCCCAATGCCACATAAAATAGAATTAAAAGGAATTATAGTCTTGTAAAATAGTTTTTCATGCCCATGGTATCATTCATGCCTATTGGATAAAGGAGGAACATCATGTTTTTATCATGCCACATTTAGTAGTTGCCACTATATCTGTTCCATATCCTTTTGTGTCTCAGATGATTAGACATGAAAAATGTAATGGAAATCAAAGACATCAATGTATACCAAAAACCAATCAGCTTCCTTAATGAATTATTGAATACATAGTTTGGAGATGCATTTAGAGTACATCTAGCTTTGGAGTTTTCTACAGATGAGGAGAAGGATTACATATCTTTTAATTTCCTTATACTAGTGTACCAATATGTGATCCTCAATAATTTGAAATTTCATGAAAACCCCTTTGTTACCATTGCTCGATGATGATGATGGAGAGGTTGTGGATATACAAGCCAAAATAATTCTCAAGCTAGTACTCTAGACCAAGCTTTTCACAACCATGAGACCAAGAATGAATCCTTATGAATGAATCAATAAGCATATACCTCTCGATCCACTCCATCAGGTATTCCCTTGCATCTGACTGTATTGGTTGAATGCATTGGTAAGCTACGACCATGCCACAAACAACCATGTCCACCCAGGGCACGAACAAATTCATATGTCACCGAGTAATTATATGTTCATAGAAGGCCATATAACCAGTTTAAGAATATTCTCCACACTATGTAGGCCCCAGTTCCTCACCTAACAACATATGTTACACAATTGAAAAAGTAATGACACTCTGAAAGAATAAATATGCCCTTGGAAAAGAACTATGATGTATTGAAGCACCTCACTAACATAAATGTGAGTATCTCAATTCTTGAGGAACTATTATTGTCAAATTAAATGTGTGATAACCTTATTGAATCCTTTACAACCCCCTTTCATATAGAGGTTAATGTGGCTGCCTCCAAGGCCTACTACGTAGAGGAGGCCAAAAGAGAGGAATTTCAATCCATCATCTCATTTTTTGGGAGAAGATGAGGGTGTCACCAATCAGGGGTACATATTCCAACTGTATATCATAGACCAGTTCAATGGCATAGAAATATGCCTCTACTTGGTGTATATTGTCTCTTGAATTATCCTCATCATGAAACAGATGCTCTATAAATTGGGACATACAAAATCATATATAAATCCATCCAACATAAAAATTTAGGGGTTTGGTAAGAGTGAGTAGAAGACATGTGGAAATATTTAGCTCAAGTTTTAATTTGGAGGCCTAGTATCATGAACTAAATTCATCATAGACTCACAAGATACAACCTAAAATGATTTATTTGAAAGGTATTAGGTTCATTTTCATGTAGTGGTTCCCTCTTTGTATCACCAATTCATCAAATAATCCCTTGATGGTAAAGCAGGGATAATATTGTGTAATTTTCCCCCTTTGATTTTTGTTATTCCTTATATTTTTTTACTAAAGAAGGGAATGAAATGAGGTTCGAATAGGCAGACTTGAGTGAATTAATTACCCTGACAATCTAATGGGTACTGATGTAGATCCATGTGCAGACATGAAAGAATTTTTTTCTCACAATCCATTAGTTATAATCCATGAAACTAGACCTAGGAGGTTGTTTAATAGTTAACATGAAGAATGAGTGCTCAGATTTTACATAATAAGATTACATCAAACATGTATGACTGATACCATAAGACCCTACTCATGTAATGTAATATGAAGTTCTCCCTATAGACACTAGTCCACAACATTCCCACATGTTCTAAAAATCATGGTTTACTCAATGGAATTAGATCCTTAATCGTTGAATTTATATTAATAGTGTACCTCATGGTTATAAAATTCATGAGATTAGGCCATCAAATTTTTAAACTATTGTATTTGTAGAGAAATATTACTTAATTAAAGGATCCTCTGCAAACATATTTGATTTGGATGCCACCACGATATTGCTGTGTTGGGAGAACTATTGATGTCCTTTGAACCTCATATATTAAAAATAAAGAAGATATGTAAGATGACCCTACTGTATTTGAAGAGGGTGTCTCAACCAATATTCATGATCTGCCATAGGTAATCCTTGTCACTGAAGAAGTTATTAGGAGGAAATTGATCAGCACAAATATACTGTATAGGATAAACAACATTATGTGGACTTCTTGAAACAAAATAATGACATGTTTTCATGATGCAATAGTGGGATTCTAGTGCATGATCCCAATTACTTTGTTCATCGCCTTATCCTCTGAGTGGGTCACTATATGTTCAAATAGACTCCTAGAAAGGGGAACCCCTATCAAGGTACCTTGGTTGAGGCCAAATTTGATAAGCTTATTAAATCCAACATCGTTAGAAAGGTATGATACCACAAATATATAGAACACATTGTAATAGTCGGGAAGAATAATTTAAATTTTAAATTAAGTATTATATTTTCATTTCTCAACCGTAATTTTCTAAATGATGACATTCCCATTCCTGTGATAGAGCTGTTGATCGATCTTATGGCTATGTTTCAAGGAATATATTTCTTGGATACAAAAACCATGTATAAAATGATCCATATGGCCCCCATGGACAAGTATGACACTTATTTTAGGAATCCCCAGTGATCATATTTCTAACAGGTAATTCTATTCATCTTGAATAATATTAGATCCACTTACTAGCATTCCATGAAATTGTTCTTCAAACCTCTCTTCAAGAAATTGATGTTGTATTATTTGGGTTGTTTGGTTATCAAATCATGCCAACACCAGGTCTATGATTGGTATATTTATGACGTGTTTGGATTCCTCCGTTCCTACCATTTGAATATGAACCCATTGATGTGTGCATTTGGGATCAACTATATAAAATTTCTTATATTCATCATCAAAGATATATTCATAGAGACTAACCTAAATAAATTAAATATATTAACCAAATTATCCCCCTTTAAACCCTCTGAGAGTTTTGGGGCCACCAAGGACACTTGTATAGTATTCCAATATTTTTTCAAGTATAGAAACCAATTGTAATCCCTTCTCGAGGATCATGAAAAATGATGTCATGTACAAGGTTATGGGGATTGTCATATTTCCATTAATGATATTAAGAAGTATCTACTTCAACTTCCAGTTCATATGCCACCCATCTACAGAATTAATCTAGTTATTTATGTGACCTCCCTAGAATTTTTCCTTATAAATCTCATATTATATAAGAACAATTAGGGAAGAGAAAAAAATCATATACTACTTTATATGAAAACACCTTTACATAGAATCTATATACTCCCCAATAGAGAAGAGTTTACTTGAATTCGTGTTTGTTGGGATAAATGTACGACATCATATGAAGAAAAATGATATATAACAGGTGTCACAAATCATCCCCATAAAGTAAATACCTAAACATCCAATTCTATCAAGGAAATTGGAAAGCTAGGCAGTATTCCTCTATAGTTTGACCTCAGGTCTTTATCATTGAAACCAATCAAGGTCCAACAACTAGAATATTTAAAAGTTGTACATTAGTCACTTGAAGAAGTTATCATGCATGTAAAATTTTATAGATTAATATATTTTCTCAATGAATCATTATATGTTGATTTGGTCGATGAAATTCGATGTTACCTCCACGTGACTATCCACTAAAAGTTTCAATAACCCTAACCCAAAAATGGTGTGGCAAGGAATTGCCTTCATCACTCCTACACGGGAAGTCCTTCTATAATCATTATATGCTATCAGAAGTATGAAATAACAACAAGGAACAATATTATAATCTTATCACTAGTCTCAATATTGACATCAATATTGATGTCAAATATTTATATGTGAAGGTAAACTCCAAATTTGTCATCAATAAAATCAAGGGTGATTGTGTCGTTGGAAAGAAAGAACTTTTCCCCCTATTAGAAAGATCTCATTAGCTGCTAGCATAGTTCCCATCCTAGCCAAAGGTGACAAATGTTCCACCCTTACACAATCATCGATCCACCACTTTCTAAATCATAGCCACATTCCTTGCAGATCCCAACCAAGATGACAAGGTCATTCATGTGACAAATTAGAGGGTCATCACTCTTGAATAATCGGAAAATGATGAAAATCAGTGGGTATGTCAGTTGGTTGTGTGATCATATATATTAGGGCCCTTAAGTTCTCGTATGATCAAATAAATTACTGATTTGAAATCTTCCTTCATCAATTTTCTCCAACATGGAATTATCCCTCCAAGTCGAGCCGAGTGTGAGAGTATATTCCGGTGTGAAGCTCATTTGACACTAAAGTGTGGGATCAGCCTTAAGAAAACCCTCTAAAAGAGAAGGTTCGATGGAATTAGCCTTCATTGCATCCAAGAATATATGATACCATTGGTTATGATGTAGGTCTATGCCATGTCATGTGGATCCCATCATGTATGATTGAAACTATCTAATAAAATTAAAATTTTGGGTTACTTATGCTCCACCATGGTTCATGAATTCATTGAATTCCCCATGATGTGATATTCATGTCAGATCCATTCAAATTTTATATTCCATCAATGGGATCTTCTACATACAACCAAATAATCATTCCCCTTTACAATTTGGGGACTTGAGGTTTTTGTTCCTTATTTAATAGTAATGGCTTGACAGTGCATGATTATTTTGACCACAATATTCTTATTCTAAAAATGTGTATCCATTGTTCCACTCAAAGATTTTGAAACCCGATTTGTGATAAAATTAATGAAATATCACATCATCCATAATATTGGGGTTCCCCACACTAATCTCATAAAAATGGAACTAAAATTTAGGTTTTTAACCTGAATAAACTATATGACAAGTTAAAAGTCTGAACATACCATACTTCCTGCAACCATGCACAAGATAATTGAAAGATTGAGGTGCTCGGCATAACCCTCTTTTCATCCTACATAATATGGGGGAAGTATAATTATTTCCCCCATTAATACCTATAATTCCCTTTGATAAAAACTCTTCCTAGGCTACCCTATACTCTATAGTGTGTGGAAAAGAGGTAATTTCATCTTTTGAGGTTTAGTTTTCTACACTCTTATAAGACTTTAATGATAAGAATTTTCCATAAAAAATGGTGTAGTCTTATCTTGATGAGTATGATTCTAATGAATAAAATAATCTTCATGAACTTATCAACATAGAAAGGCACTAGAATATAGTAGATAGAGAATTCAAAAATAAGGTCTTCCTCCCCTCTTTCCTCTTGGGTGACATGGTAATGGCTCCCTGAATGATGTTGATGCCCATTAAATGTCCATTGAATCTTGATCCCAAATGGGAAGGAAAATACATTATCCATATGTTCTACACAAAAAAGTATTTTATTTTATTACCATGGAAGGAAAATGTGTCACACCTCCCACTGGTATCAAGTTCCTCATGAAGTACTTCACATTGACATATTGGTTAAATATATATGACATTAAACTATATAAAATATATGAGACCTTAAACTAAAGTGACATTGGTCTATAAATTATGTCCTTAAAACCCTGTTCTGAGCTCTATGACTATAATCAAAATTCTTTCCTTATGGTCTGAGACCTACAACCTTAGAATAGCAGTATCCATATTCATATTTGTATAACTATAAAATACAAAGACCAATTTCCTCTTAATAAGAGATTAAAATGTAGCCTTATACTATGTGATGATCATAGGATTCCTTACATAATAAATATGATATGAAAAAAACTAAAATCCCCAATACATGACATTAAATTATAGCCTCAACCTATATTAATGAAGGGGAGGCTTCAAAAGACGAATATAGAAGGGATAAATCAATATTTGCAATACAAAATATGAAACTATAGACTTACCCAATGTGACAAGAATATGATTCATTGTGTGAAAAATATGAGATGATTCCTTGTCCTCATAAGAGATTATTCTACCTTTCAAGAATTAGACTCTGACCACATAATGATCAAAAAATATGTCTGGTATGATCCCATGCCTGAGGGGATATATTGGGATGCTTGGATCTAACATAATAGGACAAACCTAAGTGCCAAACTATTTTTGGGGAATCCCCTGGGTCTAAGCCTAAGGACATTAAACTACCTGCAACAACTTTTAGAATTTCCTTGTATGTTGTAGGGACTCATTATTCCCTCCTTCACATAGAATTATAATTATTTTTTACCACCAGAACATATAATAGCACTTATACCCGTTTAGGTCAAATCATTATGGCCATAAACTAAGTGAAATGAGTGTTTTGTAGCCCCTCATTAACATAAAATGGTTCATCCCTATTGTTTCAACAAACCAATTCCCCCTTTATCTTTTTCACTACATCCTCTCTTAAAAGGATGGAACACTACTGGCATTAGTCTTCCACCACATGGGATATATAGTGATGTCCATATCTCGTATCCCAAGTCCTACCCCCACCAACAACTCATCCCATGGATTTTCCTCCCTCGTCGTCATGACATCAAATTACTTGAATTTTTCTTGGAAGTTTCTAATGAAAAGGGCCTCCTCATCTCTCTGTGATGTCATGTTATCACTATTTCGTGCCATATAAAAATTTTTAAGGCACCCAAACACTTTAGTCCAAGCTACATGACATTAAAATATTAGATTCTTTAGTCTGAACTAGAATAATTTAAAATTAAAAGACCAAATTCCTCAGCACATGAACATAAATAGTAGATTTACCCCATATAAACCTGGTATACCACACATAAAAAATAAATGATGAAAAAATATATCATTCTCAGAACATAGTGTTAAATTCTATCCTTAAACTTTGTGATTATCATAAGATATATCAAATATTCAGGGTATGGTTTCAAATTTTAATATCAAGTTATCATACACATATGGTCATGATATATTGACATCTCTCTTTTTTATCATTACTAAGAATTATAGATCACCCATTATTATGATTTATTTCCCTAAGTTATCATTAAAGGTATTATGTATGATATTTATAAGAAGGGTGATAATTATGAATGACATAGTAGGATATGAGATAGATCACTTATGGATTAGTTATTTTTGTGTCCAAATTTCCAAAGGCATTATACCTTAACAATATTTTGGAATGTTTTTATGTAATGTTATAAATATTCATTGGAAAATATGTAGTATATATGAATGAAATGTTTGGTTAAATACAACAAAATCACCCCCAAATCTCAAGAGTGAAATCTTCCCCATCTTAGGGGACACACTATACCAAATCCAAAGTGCGAATTCTTCTATTTTGGGGACACACTCCAACAAATCCCATATTTAAAATCTCTCCCCATGGGGACACACTTAATCAAATCCAGTGTGTGAAACCTGCCCCCTAAGGATACACTCAAAAAAATCAAAATTGTTAAATATTCCCAAATAGAATACGCCTTCCTTTAGAAAGATGGAATGTGGGATAATAAAAAGCATTTCACCACCAAATAGAAAGATGATTCACCTCCTCGGTGAAAAGAATCTAAATCATACATCTTCCTTATGTGCATGTTTCTTATTTAGTTGGATAGATTATTAAAACCTTATTTTATAATTATGGGATTTCTCACCTTCTATAAATATTTCTTTATTCATCCTGTGAACATATGGAAATATCAGATATTTTTTTATCTTTATTCGAGTCTATCTATAATGATCCTTTTGACTAAAAGCATTGGTTATATTGTTCACTTTCCCAAGGTGGTAATGTGTTGAGTGATCATAATCATTAATTAACATAAAATATTTTCCCTAGGACATATTAATATATATTTGAGTGAATACATACACTAAAAGTTTATGCCATGTATATATATCACACATTTTCCCAAAAACACACTACCTCTATATAATTAATGAAAACTACCACAACTGACTCCAATTAATTAGTTTGGTAATTTTTGTCATGAACCTTCAATTATAATGAGGTCTAAACTATAACCATATCATTCTCCATCATAACACACCCTAATCCTTTTTTTGACGCATTATTATAGATCCAAAACTCTTTTCCATTATTGGATAATGAAAGAAATGGATTACTAAGTCACCTTTTATATAGTCACATGAAATTTTATTTATAGTTTTTCCAATGGAACATGTCTCTCTTTCGAGTTAACATGGTTATTGGACAAGATAACCATAATTAATTATCCACAATGTGTCAATAATATCCATATAAAAAAATAATATTGAATATATCAGTCATAGTGGTTGGTCCAGGAATATATTCAATAACTTCCATATTTTATGGAGACATCGAAATACCCTCGTTGAGATTATATAACCAAAAAATAAAATATTGTATCCAAAATTCATAATGAAATTTTTTTATTATAGATTCTCCTTCCATATGATCTTCAATACAGTCCTTGTGTGATCTTCATTCTTTTCCTTTATAAATAAAAATATAATAATATTTCCAATAAATACTAACAAAAATTTATAAATCTATTCTCTAAAGATTATATTCATTAATTCCATGAAGATAGTGGAGGAATCAGTATGAAAATATGCAATCACTATAAATAGTTAGTTCCATATATCACAAGGAATGTTATATTGAGTATATCCACCTTTTTCAACATTAATTAATAGCATCTGTAATGATGTTCAATCATTGAAATGTATCGATCTCCATAAATTTGATCAAAAAGGTCATCGATACGAGGTAAAAGATAATTATTCTTGATTGTGATCTTGTTAAGTTCCTAATAACTAGTAACTAATCACATTTAACCATATTTATTCTTAGCTAAAATAATAGGTTACTCATAAGGTGACTCAGTTTTCTTAATGAATCCCTTATTAGGATTCTCCTATAGTCGGTTCTTCAATTCCTTCAACACAATTGGGCCAATTATATATAGAGACATTGAAATAGATATATGAATGGACATGAGATCTATGGAAGAATATAGATCAACATTTGGTGTAAGTAAATGAAACTATTTTTTAAATACATAAACACTCCCACAAAATAGTTGAATCATAAATTTTGAGTTTTCCTCCAACCATAAAATTGAATCAGCCCTTTTAAATAAGAATTGAGACCGATATTAAGGATGTTATTTACATCAGATGTTCATATATACTGTTTCACTAATATATGATCATAGTATGGTTCAAAATAAAAATGTGACTTCCCTTCTATAGAAATTTGTGTTGTACATATTTAAATAAATTTAATACATGCATAATATAAAATACAATTTAACTAGGGGGAAAACAATGAAATTTGTTGGATGAACATTACAAAAATAATTATCTAGATAAGAATCATAGACAAGAGATATAATAATCATAATATTAGGTTTTTTCCTTAATAATTAAATATATAATAATTTATGTTTTATTAGGATACCCTTAATAAGTTCTTTAGATATAAAAGACTGGGTAGATCCAGAATCATGTAAGACATTATTAGTTGTGGAGTGGATGGAAATTGTACCTTTTACCACATCATTATCGTACCCCTCATTAGTAATAGTGATCACTTGAGAACTTAGTTTGACATTGGTACTAATATGTTACTGATGTCTAACACCATTATTATCCTTTGGGTTCAATCATTAGTGAGTACAACTCCCATTCCTAGAAAATTTGAAACACTAGTGTGTGGGTAGTGAAATATATGGTAGTTTTCCTCCATCTTTGTATAAATTATTGCTATCACATTAGAATTTGATTTACTAATGATCATTATTTACACACATAAAGAATTTACTATTCCACTCAAGATAATTTTTTCCATGTATCCTTCCACACATTGATCACAATAAAAGGCTCATCTTATACCCTCTTTGGGGTTTTTATAATAATTTCCATTTAATTATATTATTCTTTTAATATCAAAACCATGGAATTAATGTGTAACTACAATATCCATTTATACCCTGGTAACACATCAAATGATTTCTTCATAACTATTAATACTCTTATAGATAGTTCTATTTGGAGAATTTATTTTAAACAACTAAAGAAACTATCATTATTATTTTACAGTACAGTGATAATACAAGAATATTACCTCATAATTATTATAAAATTTTTCTCATATGCACTAATAGATTCATCATCTTATATGGTATATTAAGGAATCCATTATTAATATTCATATGAATAATATATGAAAATTAATTATTAAAAAATATATTTATAAACTCTACATGAATTCTATTTCTTCCCATTCCCTTGTGTTCTTGATATGTTTCCACAATTAATATGCATTATTTCCAAAAGAAAAATAGCTAAAATAAAATTTATAAGCTGTAAACACTAGATTATTGAATATGTTTTTCCATGGTATTGATATATTAATCAGTAATTAGTGGATCAG
This sequence comes from Viscum album, assembly GCA_963277665.1. Taxonomy (NCBI): domain Eukaryota; kingdom Viridiplantae; phylum Streptophyta; class Magnoliopsida; order Santalales; family Viscaceae; genus Viscum; species Viscum album. Next base: position 1,133,612,644 of record OY728135.1, on the reverse strand, counting down.
AAAACCCACTAAAAAGGTGGATGTTTTCTCATGAAGGTCTCAATGAAATTTTATTCCCTATAATCATTTCGAATCTCAAACTAATTCATGGATTGAGAAAGTTTTTTAAGAATAGAAATGATATTTTTCATTCTATATCATATAAATTTAGGTTTATTAGTGGTTCAATCAATGCATTTTATGTCACGTTTAGCATTTACATGGTTTCTTAAGGTTCCAGTCATCGACTATAAACAAAATCCATAGCGTGATCCACAATATTCATAGCGGAAACCACTGAATCATGACATTAATTTATAATATTTCTAAATCATGATTTTTTTTCAATGTATAAAACCTTATTTTTAACCTAATTCATTCATGTTCATCATTTATTAAAATCATTCGTAATGTTTCATAAAGAAAATTTAACTATCTCAAACATAAACCTTGGGAGTGTCAAAATAGGTGAACAATAAGGGCACACTCACAGTGCATTATAATGATGGCTGAGATATATGTGACCAAGTATTTTTATGGATTTTACCCATAAATACATATATTATAATACAATATCCACATATAGTATCCATACTTGGATGGTTTTCTATAATAACCACACTTCATTTATACCATAACATAAAAAATTATCCTATACATAAGATTGTCTTAAGGGTCCTCACTAAGGTTATATCATCCTAGTTTCCAAATTTAACTAAACATTTCTTTGAAACCATATTTTGTGACCCATGTCTTTCATATGAAATATTTCATCTTATTATATGAATATTAATTACAAGACATGATGATCCGTATGAGAACAATAAAGGATTAGTGTCTTTGGAAGCATTGATATATAAACTACTAGATTATAATAAATCTAAAACATATAGAACATAGTTCTTAAAAAATATCAAAATTATTAGACACACCACTCTTAAAAAATTTCTTCATATCCTAGGGAAAAGAAGACATAAAAAGTGAACCCAGTTATTCAAAAAGGGTAAAAAACGGTGATAAAAATGATCTTTGAAAAATAACATTAGAACAAAGGGTATGAGAACATGATCTTAAATTGTTTAAATCATACATTGAAATTCATAGATCATATCATGTGTCTGGACATAAATCCTGGAAGTTTATAAGACATTAACCATAAAGGGATAAAAAAACATGAGCCATTATAACATAACATTGACATAATATCCTGTTATAAAAGAGTGGAATAATTCACGTCACAATCATAATATTATAAATATTTTAGAAATACTACACACTAAGAAATTTATAACATGTTAGGATTGGAATAACAACATGTGTTCCTGCTTTAGTCTGGGAAAAACCTCTAATGTACACTATTTTGGGCATGGGATAACCTCTCATGTCCCATAATTCAGGAATTTTATAAGCTCTCGTGTAATCACTGAGCTCATATAATATTTATATTTACCCAAAGAATTATATGTACATGTAGTTCTTTTCCCACTAATCATATAATCATAAATAAATTCATATATATTCCACGGGATCATAAAAACATTCCCCATAACTTAATGGGGAAAATAATATGGGTTTAATTTATATTTCATAATCATAACCACAAGACATCAAGATAAATAACAAATATAGTATAACTAGATCATATCCCCAGTAAATCATAAGTAAAATCAAAGGATTTCATCATATATGATGCTATTAAAATATCAATTGGAATATTTCTTCAGGAAAACACACTTTTAATAATGAAATCACTACTAAACAATTTAAAAATATTATGAAAAGGTTTTTTTAAATAACCATGGAATTATTTAAAGGAATAATCAAAAAATTAAGAGGTTGTGAGATTTGAAAACTTCATTCTTTTAATATACGTTAAAACAAAGATTCCTTTCCCGTTTTTGATAAAATTCAGAAGTAACTCATTTGGAAAATGAAAAGAAAATTCCAATTAATTTTTTTACAAATTAAATCATTTATGAAAATAAATTTAAAACATTATTTGATATTTTTAAAACATTCTTTAATTTTTTTAGAAATCATATACATGGAAAAAGAAGTATTTTCGACCGAAGAGTGGAATAAAGTAATTTTTACTTAAATATTTTTGGTATCTTGAGCACTTAATGTGAGAAAAATTAAATGTTAACTTGTATTATAAATAAATAACCAAAGAATAATATCAATATTGAGTTTCTTGAGAATTATATCATAAAAAAATAACCCCCATAACATAATCATAAACCATCCTGATAATCAATGTGACTGTAACAATGATCAGTTACCTCCAGTATCACTTAATATGAATTAACTCTAAAATAATATATAATAAGTTTTAATTTATTATAATTCATTAATACAATCACCTATATACCTATAATATCATATATTATCCCTTTATAAAATTTCAACATCAACTTATTTTTAATACATTATTCAAACAACATTTCTGGTTACTTACTATTTCCTTTTTCGTGAGGATTTTAGATAGTTTGACCCAGTAAATGTACTCTGATTACAGTCCCATCATCTCTATAATTTTAATCATTATACAATATATATTCATAATATTTATATTTTTAACTATCCATAAAAATAGTGATAAGAAATTAATTACACCGTTCATGGTGATGATAGGTTGTATACACTAATGAATATTGTATTCACTTTATGATGCATGGAATAAAACAAATGAAAATAATAATTATTACTTATAGAACCATTATTAAATCATATATAAAACATATATTCATTAAATATATCCTATTACCATCCATGTAAATCATGGTCAAGAAATTAATCACATCGCTTCGTGGAGGTGGTAGACCACACATACCCACGATGTAACGCCCCGACCCTAGTTGCCTAGAGTCGGTGCATTATTACATAACATTGGCATGATCACAAGAAAGATCAAATCTCGAAAGACCGATAGGTTTAGTAGCCTTGGAAAATGCCAGATATATTCATAAGTTTTACATTACATCATAAAATGAAAAACTACTACAACAACATAATGTTTCCACAGTCCACACTATAATCCCCTCATAATATCCCTGCAGGTCATTCATAACTTACATCTTCACTTCCTGGGAAAAATAAAACATAGAAAAGGGGTGAGCTCAAATGCCCAGTAAGGATAACAATATAGCAGAAACTTTCATCAATAAGAATAAACATTTAAGGCAATGTATAACTAAAACAAAAGCCTTTTAAACATGAACTTTCAACATGGTATGGCATAAATAAAATGAAATAATGCCATTTACTTATTCACATGCATATTCTACTAATCGAATAATCACATGCAAAAATCAATAACCACTTTCATAATGTTGGAATGCATAATGCCAGACTATCATAACCACATAGCCAAGGCCTCGTGCCAAGACTACAAATAAGATTTTGTCAAGGCCTTGTGCCAAGACACTAGTTTGTCTCATGAGACCTACCGATGCATCGAGGAGCTATAGCGGGCTCCACCCGTCACTTATTAAGTCCAATGCATTCCCATATGAAAAGGTTTAAACATAACATAAACATTCGTATTAAAAATAGCATACGAAATGTCAATACTTTCACAATAAACTATGAATGGTATAAAAATAGCACATCCACAGTCAAACATATCACAAAACCTTCAATACAATATAGAAGTTTTGTATCATAATAAATCAACTTCAAATAATCTTAAAATCCATCAAAGGATGTTGACATAGATGAAATCAAAATTCTTTTTAAAGAAATATATCCTTTTATTTTGAAATCATTTAAGATCCATATAAAATAAAACATTTTCTTTGAAAATATTCTTATAAGCTTGTAAGGAAGGCTTTGAAGATTTTATAACGGCGTAAAATAACCGCACCCGCCGTATAAGTTAAAAAAACATTCTTACCTCAATTCTGTCGAAAAGGTTAAAAAGGACCTTGTTTTGAAAACGACGGAAAGATTCCTTTATAAACCTCTTATAAAAAGTCAAAAAAGGGTATAAATGACTTTAACCCATATTCTTGTAAATAGTAAAAATGTTTTGAAATACATTTTTAAGAAACATGGATGTGGATGATAAAGAGATCCCAGTAGATTATTACATATAAACAACCTCGGATAATGAAGAGATTGTGAAATAACCCTTACCTTGTACTTTTCCTTGGTTGGGGTAGGTTAACCTCCTGTATAATGGTTAAATAATTGTTATTAAATTATACAAGAATCATATATATTAATATGATATCATATATGATCATTTAACATTGATTTGTTAATAATATCTTAGAATTATCGTCGTTTCGGGTGTTAACTTACTCACTTTCTTTATATGTTTTGTTACATAAGCCATGGTTGTTGTATCTTATTCATATCCAGAATGATATCTAGTCCTTAAACATAATTTTTAAATCATCAAATGATAATTATACTTGAATGGTTACGATGGAGAATGAATCTCATCGCGTTCGTGGAGACGGTAGTCCGTACGTACGCACGAGCGACAATATCATTCTTTTGATATTAAAATAATATATAAATGGATAGTATATCATATATACAGAATCATTAACATGTTATATTTATTATTTACATGAGTTACACATCATTATTATACCCATCCAAATAATATTATATTGAATAACAATTACACCACGACGTGGAGACGGTAAGCCGTACGTACGCACGTATGGTGACATGTTATTCAAAGGGTGGATAGAATACTGAATATGATTGTACCATATTTATAATAACATCACAGTATATGTGAGATACTGGAGTTATTATTTTCGAATGGTAAGAACAAAGGAAGAAGAAGTGGAAGAAGAAATGAACTTGGAGAAGGGTGGTGAAATCATTACCTCTTCTTCGGGTTCTTCCTTTTGATTTGATCAAAAGGGCTCCTTAGGTTGGCTTTCTGATCAAACTAAGGCCTCTAGGTTGTATTGAGGGATGTTGGGAGAGTATTTGGGAAGAGTTTGGCCGAACCAAAAGGCTTTGAAGGTGTGAAGAAATGAGAAGGAGGAGTGCCCTTTTATAAGAGGGGTGAGGGGCACCTTTGGAAAAGCTAGAAATATTAATTTATAATAAATTCATATTCGGTTTCTAATGGCTCCAAAGTTGATTATTCAAAGGTTAAGGTGGGGATAGGTCGAAAAACACTCAACCAATAGAATTTAGACAGGTTTGGGTACTTATATTAACCTTATCTTTAAGTATTAACTCTAAGTTAATTAGTTTCACTTTTACAATGTCTCTTTGTATTTTTATATAATATGGTTAATAAACTTACTATATACATCCAAGCGACCCCCAAGTGGTCCATTAATGATTAACCTATCATAATATAAGTCTCTTGGCCGAACCTTAGATTTTTAGGAATTTAATATCAATTAATAATATAATATTTGTTTTAAGAACTCTTTTATGTCAATTTTGACACTATTCAATAGTTGATTTTTGTGAAACTCATAACAGATTTATTACTTCAAAAAAAGTCAATTAAATCAATTCTAATATATCATATTATCCTAGAAAATTAGTTTAATTCATTAAAAGTTTCATATTATATTTATTTGGGTATTTATAATATCAATTATTTTAATTTTTCACTATTATAGTAATTACTGCATCATCATTGTGTCATATATAAAATAAATTATTTAATGTCTAAAAATTATAAATAAAATATAATTATGTAGGAAATTTTTTTATCTTTCTAATGAATATTTATAATCTAAAATCCAACATATATAACCCTATGTAACAATTGTTGTTCTAAAAGATATATGCTTGTGTCATTTTTGTATTCATTTAAACTAAATTAAAATAAAGTGTCATTATCACTTACAAGTGGATCCATGGGGTCCCAAAATAGACCCAAAGATGCCCATGGTCGACCATGTATCAACCAATAGGGTTAAGACACGTTTTAGGGTAATTTAGTATTATTATAATATTATTTTTTAACCCTTATTTACCGGATTTACCCTTAACCATGGTAAATAAAATATTTACCGCAGTAATTATTCAAAATGTCTAAAAATAAAAGTTACCTATTTACATAATTTGAAAATCCTGATTCCAAATATGGAATCCATTTTTCTAAATTCAAAACATAGAAGTGGCAGAAATTAATTTAAAATTAATTCCCGCTGTCAAAATAAAAAGCGTGTTTTTAAGAGATAATAACTATCAAAAGATTGACACTTGTTTATGTTCGGTTTAATTGTAAAATTATGTCCAATGACAAACATTAAATTGAATGGTAAAAATATATTCTAAATATAATTTAAAACCACTCAAATTCATAATATATCAATATTAATTATTTTGATTAAAAAAGTTGTTTTTAATTAAAATTTAGAAATTTTCACTATTCATCAAAATATGAAAGTTATCCGAAATGTACCAAAATTTCACCCTAGGCTAATTTCGATATTCCGAAACCAAAAATGAAGTCCATTTTAAATATAAAATATATATGATTTCAAAAATTAGGTATTACTATTCACAACGTCTAGTTTAATTAGTTGTGGTGTGTGTTAGAACTCGAGGTTGCGTACAACACACGCTATCGCATTATTCGAAGGGAAACGTACTGTGGAAGCTTGGGGTGTTACATTCTCCCCTCCTTCAAATAATTGCGTCCTCGCAATTTCTAGGGTATTACTGCATAAAAAGACTCGGGTGGTTCTTCATCATAAGTTCCTCGGGTTCCCACGTTGCCTCTTCCATCTTATGATTCCTCCACAAAACTTTTACCAGACGCGTCGTCCGGTTTCTCAGCACTTGTTCTCTCGTATCAAGAATCTTGATGGGCTCTTCGCAATAAGACAGATCGGGTTCCAGTTCTAAATCTTCATAGGTGAGTACATGCGTTGGGTCAGGCATGTATTTTCTCAACAGAGATACATGGAACACATCGTGAACTTTGGAGAGACTTGGCGGCATTGCCAATCGGTAAGCTACAGCCCCAATTCGTTCTAGAATTTCGAAAGGTCCGATGTACCTGGGACTCAATTTACCTTTCTTACCAAAACTTATGACTCCCTTCCACGGAGATACCTTCAGGAAAACATGATCACCGACTTGAAATTCCAAATCCTTCCTTCGATTATCGGCATAGCTCTTCTGCCTACTTTGAGCTGCTTTAATGTGATTTTGGATTACCTTCACCTTTTCCACCGTTTCCTCCACCAGTTCTGGGCCTACAAGTTTTCTTTCACCAACGTCATCCCAACAGGTTGGTGTACGACATCTCTTTCCGTATAACGCTTCATATGGTGCCATCTGAATACTCGAATGGAAGCTATTGTTATAGGAAAATTCTACTAGTGGTAAATATTGATCCCACATACCCTGAAAATCAAGTGAGCAAGATCTCAACATGTCTTCTAAGGTCTGAATAGTCCGTTCTGATTGTCCGTCTGTCTGAGGGTGGTAAGAAGTGCTCAAATGAAGTTCAGTATCCAGGGATTTCTGAAGACTTTTCCAAAATCTTGAAGTAAAACGGGGATCACGATCAGAAACAATCGATAGGGGTACTCCATGAAGTCTCACAACTTCATTAATGTATAGTCTTGCTAGACATTCCAGGGGTAGATCTTCTCTTATAGCAAGAAAATGTGATGACTTGGTAAGACGATCAACAATAACCCATATTGCATCGTTCCTTCTAGGAGTCTTTGGTAGCCCCATGACAAAGTCCATCGTAATATTGTCCCATTTCCACTCCGGTATGGGAAGAGGTTGCATGACTCCTCCAGGCTATTGCCTTCCAGCTTTTACTTGTTGACAAACCATACATCTTGACACAAAATCAGCAATCTCCCTCTTCATGTTGTCCCACCAAAAATGTTCCTTCAAATCTCTATACATTTTGGTGCTCCCAGGGTGTATAGAGAAATTGGAACTATGAGCGTCATCCAGCAATTCCCTTTTTAGATCAGGTATATTGGGAACACAAAGTCTCTTCCCGAATTTCAAAATTCCATCTTCATACACAAAGTCTCTCAATCTCCCATCATTCACAGCTTTAATCTTCTTTTGGAATTCTTCATCATCGGTCTGAGAACTCTTAATCCTTTCTAGTAAAGATGGTTTGGAAACCATTTGAAAAAGCATTGATGTTTCACCTTCCCTGGTTATTCCCATGTCCATCTTCTCTAGATCCATGAAAATTGGATCCCTTTCAATTCTCATCATGTTCAGAATTCCATGGTCTTTTCTACTCAAAGCATCTGCTACTTTGTTTGCTTTCCCCGGGTGGTAGTGTATCGTGCAATCATAATCCTTGAGTAATTCAAGCCATCTCCTTTGCCTCATGTTGAGTTCTTTTTGTGAGAAAATATACTTCAAACTCTTGTGATCAGTATAAATCTCACATTTTTCACCATAGAGGTAGTGCCTCCATATCTTCAAAGCAAAGATCACAGCTGCTAACTCAAGATCATGAGTAGGATAGTTTTGTTCATGAATTTTCAACTGTCGTGATGCATAGGCAATGACTCTATCATTCTGCATAAGGACACAACCAAGTCCTTTCTTTGATGCATCACTATAAATAACGAACCCATCATTCCCCGATGGTAGAGTCAATATAGGAGCATTGACTAATCTTCTCTTCAGTTCTTCGAAACATTCTTCACACTCTTTTGTCCAAACAAATTTAACCCCTTTACTTGTGAGCTTCGTTAATGGGTTAGCCAATCGGGCAAAATTCTGGACGAAACGTCGATAATAACCTGCCAAGCCAATAAAACTACGTACCTCAGTTATACTCGTAGGTGCTGGCCATTCTTGGATTGCCTTGGTCTTAGAACGATCAACAGAGATTCCATCTTTTGAGACAATATGGCCAAGAAAAGAAATCTCCTGAAGCCAGAATTCACACTTGCTAAACTTCCCATATAATTCATGCCTCCTCAGAGTCTTCAAGATAATGCGCAAGTGATTTTCATGATCTTCATAGGTTTTGGAGTATACCAAGATATCATCAATAAATACCACCACAAATTCATCGAGATACTCCTTGAAAACTCTATTCATCAGATCCATGAATACAGAGGGTGCATTAGTCAATCCAAACGGCATTACAGTAAACTCGTAATGCCCGTACCTGGTTCGAAATGCTGTCTTCGGAATGTCTTCCTTCTTTACACACAACTGATGGTATCCAGATCGAAGGTCAATCTTTGAAAAGTATTTAGCTCCATGCAGTTGGTCAAATAAATCATCAATACGAGGTAGGGGATACTTGTTCTTTATTGTTATAGCATTGATCTCCCTGTAGTCGATACATAACCTCATAGATCCATCTTTCTTTTTAACAAAAAGAACAGGGGCTCCCCATGGAGAAACACTAGGGAGAATAAATCCCTTATTACTCAATTCCTCTAGTTGTTTCTTTAGTTCGACTAACTCTACAGTGGCCATTCTATAAGGGGTCTTCGATATAGGCCTTGATCCAGGAATCAAATCAATAGAAAACTCAACTTCTCGTTCTGGAGGATGTCCAGGTAAATCTTCCGGAAATACATCTACAAATTCTTTCACAATAGGTACATCCTCTATTTGAACATTCCTTTCCTCACCGACAGTTATTTCATTCTCTTCCTCCCAGATAATTGAATTAAGTTGAGCTACAGGGGGTGGATCTAAATAAGAATTAGGTGGTGACGATTCTGCTCTAAAAATAAGGTGTTCCTTATCATTATCATCAAGAATCGTAACCTCTTTATTCTTACAATAAATCTTCGCATCATAGTCCGAAAGCCAGTCCATACCGAGGATTATATCAAACTCAATCATAGGTATGACGATGAAATCAGCAGATAAAGAAAATTTATGTGCTCTAATGGGGACTGATTCACAAAACTTTGTTGCAACGATACTTCCCTTAGGAGTTTTAACTGACAACTCCCTTATTAAATCAAATTGGAAATATCTAATTTTCTTAGCAAACTGGGAAGATATGAAACAATGAGATGATCCAGAATCAAATAATGCATTTGCTAAACTTGAGGAAACCATTAAATTACCTGCCACCACGTCTTTCGGAGCTTCTACCTCAGCAGTAGTGATAGCATAAGCCTGGCCTTGATCCCTTGGCCTTTTCTGAGGTAAGTTCTCCTGACGCTTAGGGCATGCATTTGCATAATGCCCCATCTCCCTGCAATTGTAGCACTGAACGTTGGTAGCTTCCTTCTTCCCCTTGCAATCATGAGCTTGGTGGCCTTTTTCACCACACTTGTAACAGACTCCCATTCCCTTCAAGCAAGTACCAGGATGTTTCTTCCCGCATTTACCACAATATGGATATTCAACCTTTCCCTTCTTCCCCTTATTTCCATTCCCAGATTGATCAGAAGGTCTCTTCTTCTCTTGCTTTGCTTTAAAGTCATAAGACTTAGAGAATTCCTTTTCGGTCTTGATAGCACATGAGACAATGTCTTCGTACGATGAAAAGGATTGTGAGACTAATGCTCGACGGAGAAATGGTTTTAACCCATCAAAGAAACGATCAATCTTACTTCTTGGGTTGCGAATATAATCTCCAGCATACCTCGCTAACCTTGTAAAGTTAGCCTCATACTTTGTGACATTCTCATCCTCCTTCTGTCTCAGACTCAGAAATTGCCTTTCCATATCTGCTCGATGGTCGTGAGGGAAGTATTTTTCTAAAAACAGATCTTTGAACTCCCTCCATTCCATATTTGATACTTCATCATCTTCCTTCATGTTCTGAATCAATGACCACCATTGATCAGCATCTCCAGTGAGGCGGTAAATTGCCATGAAAACTTTTTCCCTTTCACTGCTCCCCAAAGCCTGAAATATTTTCTCTAGGGAAAATATCCATTGCTCAGCTACTAAGGGATTTGTACTCCCATTGAACATTGGTGGTTGTTGCCTCATGAATCGATCTAACATTGATCCTCCACGCTGCGGATCAGGGTGCTCCATACGGGTAAGGTTATTATTCATAACCTGAGTAAGTTGTCCCAGTATGGTGATTAGCTGATCGGCACCAGTTGCATCACCAGCCCCACTATAATTATATTGAGCAGAAGGGAAATCCCTACATGGAGTGCGTGCATTGATACGGTTTCCATTTCTTCCACTAGGCGCCATTTCTAAACAATGGCATAAACTAGATCAGTTTATGAATCAAAATACATAATCCCATACTTATAAAACACTTAACATAAATTGAACTATTTATGGATATAATCCATAATCATAAAAATGTTTTCTTTGAGGAAGTATATACTCATAAACCCTTCATAATGATTTGTAAAGAAAATGAGAGTTATCCTAAGCATATCCCCCGGGAGTGTCGTAACCAAGAGTGCAGCAAGGCCCGTTGTCGTGCACCAGTTCCCGTTCGAGTCTAGCTCAAAGAGGTGTTTTCGGGTTTTACCCCTAGGTACATCTGTGCCAGAGCCGCCTCTACCTGCTCGTATCCAGACAGGGATGTATTGCTCGGAAAACTCACAAAATCTCTACAATACCAAAATTCTAGGAAGTTATTCTATATTAATCCTCAAAGTTCATCTTAGGTCTACGTGCTCTAATCAGAGTTTATCTAAATCTAGCTTCCAAGGTTTGTACTAAACTTCCTCTGATACCAACTGTAACGCCCCGACCCCAGCTACCCAGAGTCGGTGCATTACTTCGTAACATTGGCATGATCACAAGAAAGATCAAATCTCGAAAGACCGATTGGTTTAGTAGCCTTGGAAAATGCCAGATATATTCATAAGTTTTACATTACATCATAAAATGAAAAACTACTACAACAACATAATGTTTCCACAATCCACACTATAATCCCCTCATAATATCCCTGCAGGTCATTCATAACTTACATCTTCACTTCCTGGGAAAAATAAAACATAGAAAAGGGGTGAGCTCAAATGCCCAGTAAGGATAACAATATAGCAGAAACTTTCATCAATAAGAATAAACATTTAAGGCAATGTATAACTAAAACAAAAGCCTTTTAAACATGAACTTTCAACATGGTATGGCATAAATAAAATGAAATAATGCCATTTACTTATTCACATGCATATTCTACTAATCGAATAATCACATGCAAAAATCAATAACCACTTTCATAATGTTGGAATGCATAATGCCAGACTATCATAACCACATAGCCAAGGCCTCGTGCCAAGACTACAAATAAGATTTTGTCAAGGCCTTGTGCCAAGACACTAGTTTGTCTCATGAGACCTACCGATGCATCGAGGAGCTATAGCGGGCTCCACCCGTCACTTATTAAGTCCAATGCATTCCCATATGAAAAGGTTTAAACATAACATAAACATTCGTATTAAAACTAGCATACGAAATGTCAATACTTTCACAATAAACTATGAATGGTATAAAAATAGCACATCCACAGTCAAACATATCACAAAACCTTCAATACAATATAGAAGTTTTGTATCATAATAAATCAACTTCAAATAATCTTAAAATCCATCAAAGGATGTTGACATAGATGAAATCAAAATTCTTTTTAAAGAAATATCTCCTTTTATTTTGAAATCATTTAAGATCCATATAAAATAAAACATTTTCTTTGAAAATATTCTTATAAGCTTGTAAGGAAGGCTTTGAAGATTTTATAACGGCGTAAAATAACCGCACCCGCCGTATAAGTTAAAAAAAACATTCTTACCTCAATTCTGTCGAAAAGGTTAAAAAGGACCTTGTTTTGAAAACGATGGAAATATTCCTTTATAAACCTCTTATAAAAAGTCAAAAAAGGGTATAAATGACTTTAACCCATATTCTTGTAAATAGTAAAAATGTTTTGAAATACATTTTTAAGAAACATGGATGTGGATGATAAAGAGATCCCAGTAGATTATTACATATAAACAACCTCGGATAATGAAGAGATTGTGAAATAACCCTTACCTTGTACTTTTCCTTGGTTGGGGTAGGTTAAACTCCTGTATAATGGTGAAATAATTGTTATTAAATTATACAAGAATCATATATATTAATATGATATCATATATGATCATTTAACATTGATTTGTTAATAATATCTTAGAATTATCGTCGTTTCGGGTGTTAACTTACTCATTTTCTTTATATGTTTTGTTACATAAGCCATGGTTGTTGTATCTTATTCATATCCAGAATGATATCTAGTCCTTAAACATAATTTTTAAATCATCAAATGATAATTATACTTGAATGGTTACGATGGAGAATGAATCTCATCGCGTTCGTGGAGACGGTAGTCCGTACGTACGCACGAGCGACAATATCATTCTTTTGATATTAAAATAACATATAAATGGATAGTATATCATATATACAGAATCATTAACATGTTATATTTATTATTTACATGAGTTACACATCATTATTATACCCATCCAAATAATATTATATTGAATAACAATTACACCACGACGTGGAGACGGTAAGCCGTACGTACGCACGTATGGTGACATGTTATTCAAAGGGTGGATAGAATAATGAATATGATTGTACCATATTTATAATAACATCACAGTATATGTGAGATACTGGAGTTATTATTTTAGAATGGTAAGAACAAAGGAAGAAGAAGTGGAAGAAGAAATGAACTTGGAGAAGGGTGGTGAAATCATTACCTCTTCTTCGGGTTCTTCCTTTTGATTTGATCAAAAGGGCTCCTTAGGTTGGCTTTCTGATCAAACTAAGGCCTCTAGGTTGTAGTGAGGGATGTTGGGAGAGTATTTGGTCAGAGTTTGGCCGAACCAAAAGGCTTTGAAGGTGTGAAGAAATGAGAAGGAGGAGTGCCCTTTTATAAGGGGGGTGAGGGGCACCTTTGGAAAAGCTAGAAATATTAATTTATAATAAATTCATATTCGGTTTCTAATGGCTCCAAAGTTGATTATTCAAAGGTTAAGGTGGGGATAGGTCGAAAACCACTCAACCAATAGAATTTAGACAGGTTTGGGTACTTATATTAACCTTATCTTTAAGTATTAACTCTAAGTTAATTAGTTTCACTTTTACAATGTCTCTTTGTATTTTTATATAATATGGTTAATGAACTTACTATATACATCCAAGCGACCCCCAAGTGGTCCATTAATGATTAACCTATCATAATATAAGTCTCTTGGCCGAACCTTAGATTTTTAGGAATTTAATATCAATTAATAATATAATATTTGTTTTAAGAACTCTTTTATGTCAATTTTGACACTATTCAATAGTTGATTTTTGTGAAACTCATAACAGATTGATTACTTCGAACAAAGTCAATTAAATCAATCCTAATATATCATATTATCCTAGAAAATTAGTTTAATTCATTAAAAGTTTCATATTATATTTATTTGGGTATTTATAATATCAATTATTTTAATTTTTCACTATTATAGTAATTACTGCATCATCATTGTGTCATATATAAAATAAATTATTTAATGTCTAAAAATTATAAATAAAATATAATTATGTAGGAAATAGTTTTATCTTTCTAATGAATATTTATAATCTAAAATCCAACATATATAACCCTATGTAACAATTGTTGTTCTAAAAGATATATGCTTGTGTCATTTTTGTATTCATTTAAACTAAATTAAAATAAAGTGTCATTATCACTTACAAGTGGATCCATGGGGTCCCAAAATTGACCCAAAGATTTCCATGGTCGACCATGTATCAACCAATAGGGTTAAGACACGTTTTAGGGTAATTTAGTATTATTATAATATTATTTTTTAACCCTTATTTACCGGATTTACCCTTAACCATGGTAAATAAAATATTTACCGCAGTAATTATTCAAAATGTCTAAAAATAAAAGTTACCTATTTACATAATTTGAAAATCCTGATTCCAAATATGGAATCCATTTTTCTAAATTCAAAACACAGAAGTGGCAGAAATTAATTTAAAATTAATTCCCGCTGTCAAAATAAAAAGCGTGTTTTTAAGAGATAATAACTATCAAAAGATTGACACTTGTTTATGTTCGGTTTAATTGTAAAATTATGTCCAATGACAAACATTAAATTGAATGGTAAAAATATATTCTAAATATACTTTAAAACCACTCAAATTCATAATATATCAATATTAATTATTTTGATTAAAAAAGTTGTTTTTAATTAAAATTTAGAAATTTTCACTATTCATCAAAATATGAAAGTTATCCGAAATGTACCAAAATTTCACCCTAGGCTAATTTCGATATTCCGAAACCAAAAATGAAGTCCATTTTAAATATAAAATATATATGATTTCAAAAATTAGGTATTACTATTCACAACGGCTAGTTTAATTAGTTGTGGTGTGTGTTAGAACTCGAGGTTGCGTACAACACACGCTATCGCATTATTCGAAGGGAAACGTACCGTGGAAGCTTGGGGTGTTACACACGATTGATGTTATCCTTTTCTAATGGATTTGATGGTAATAAGGTATATATTACACATTAACTGAATATGAATAATTAATTCATAAATATCAATTTTAATAATTAAATTCACTAATATAACCACCCATTAATGATGGTGATGTAAAATTAATTATATCTCTTTGTGGAGGTGGTAGTCCAGATGTATGCATGAGCGATACTTTCACTTCCTCTTTTATGGAATATAGGTTCGATATTGGTGGGTATATAATCATAAAATCAATTCATTATATATGATACTTAATATATTATTTTATTGTTATTAACATATTTTTAAAGGAGGTATAAGAATAAATAAATTTAAAGAGGTCATGTAAGTGGAATACCTCTTATTTGTTAGGCCTCCTTTAGATCCATTAATTAGAACCCTTTGAATGGTATTTTAATAAGACTAGTACATATAATTCATCGATAGGGATGTTTTGAAGAGAATTATTTAAAGGTTTATTGAGCAATATGGAACAAAGTTGTGTAAATAAAATAGATTAGCGGTGTTCTTTTATAATGGAGGGAAAATACACACATGGAATTACTAAAAATATTAAACATTATCAAAACAATTAATTCTCAATGGATAAATATTTAATAAATAGAGGATAAGGTCTAAATACCATTAGTAAATTAAATTTAGATAGGTTTTGGTTTCATTTCAATGCTTATATTTTAATTTAACCCCTTGGATAAAATGTTTTATTCATAATCATGGTAAGGAATTTTTTAATATTAAAATGTTATAATTTTACTTATAATAAAAAAATTGGATCATTAATGGCCAAGATATGATGTTTCGAACAATTTACGAGCCTTTATGTCCAATTAATCTAAATACACTGACCTAAGTATATGAGATATGATGATCCCTTTATTATAATGATGTTAGATATAATAAATTGTACCCCAAATGATTGAATATTTTAGTAGTCCCAGTGATCTAAAAACATACTTTAATTTCAAATTACATTTGAAAACATAAAACAAAACATAGTATTTTATTCAAGAACTTCATTTTACCCTTTATCATAATACGATGTATTAATTATAAAAGAATTATTAATATCCTTGTAAAATGTAACATTAGAAAGGGGTGAGTTCAGATGCTTAGTAAGGATATGATTATAGTATAAGCTAAAAATGGTATGAAAAACATAGTAGAAAAAATTATAATCATATAATTAAATATAAAATAATAAAATTAGAAAAAAATTATTCATGTATATTAAAACATTTCAAATAATCACATATAAATCAAAAAAAGAGTTCATGATGAAGGAATTATTAATTACATACATTTAAAACCTAACATCAAGGCCTCATGCTAAGACATATTAAACATTTTGTCAAGACCCCATGCGAGGACATCATATATAAATGGGTAGGTTTTTGACAAAAAACCCAAACTATTTTTTCTAATGAGACCTAGTGATTAATTTATGGGATAAAAAATTCCAAGACCCACCCATCACTTAATAAGTCCAATGAATTATTATATGAAAAAATAAAACAAATTAATCAACATTACATAAAAATCAATATCTCTTTATATAGTATGTATTAGCATAAAAAATATCAATTCTTTACCTATTAAAAATTATCATAAACCATACAAGGAAATAATAAGGATTCTATAAATGCAATATATCTTTAGTGGATACTAATTAAAATAAATTTTTTATGTCAATCATGAATCTAAATAAAAATAAATTATCCCTAAAAACATTCTCGAAGAAAATGAAATTTTCATTATTAATAATCTTTTTTAAAAACAACACATTTTCCAAATGTTATGGAAAATAATTTTCATTGAAAATAACCCTATAAAAAATTAAATTAAGCTTATAATCATTTATTGGTCATGATAATTTGAAATTTCATTCATTCATTGTAAATTTGAAAAAACAATCATTTCAAAAAATCAAATCATACATCGTTTGGAAAATGATGAAATGATTCCCTTTAGAAAATTATATAAAAAGGGGAATATTGGTTAAAACATCATAAATAAATAATTTTATATTATTATAAATATTATTTAAAACATTTTATTTAAATAATGGATCTGGAATAAAAATATTCCCCTATTGGGGACTCAAACATAAACAATCCTTAATAATGATGACAATGTGAAATAAATCCTTACCTCAAGATTAAATTACATTGAATGTGACTGAACCTAGTATATAATAAATATATAATTAATTTAAATCTAAACCAAACCATAATCATAAATATAATACCATATATTACTTTCTTATAATCTTTTATCAAGATTTTATTAAAAACACTTTGTTAAATTCAATGTTTCTGGTACTAACAGATTCATTTTATGTATGTTTTTTCTAGATGTTATAGTCTTAATTTTTACATTAATTTTCCATAATATAAAAAATTATAATAATGTTATAAATACCATATATATTAATTATATTTATATATATAATAATCTATAAAATATAGATATATAAATGAATTACACCATTCATAGAGATATTAGGACATACGTACGTATGAATGTTGTGTTCAATATTCGAGGGATGTAAAAAAAATATTTTTAAATAATAATTCACCATTAAAAATCATTAACATAAAATATAAATCATATATGTTCATAAAATCCATTCTTATTACAATACAAGGAAATAATAAATTAAAAATGAATCATATCATTTCGTGGAGGTTGTAATCCATATGTACACAGAAGCGACATTATCATTTCACAATATTTGGGAAGTTAATAAGTTAGATATGATATTATACTTAAATAATTATATATATTTCATAAATATATGAAGGTAAAATTGATAATATCTATATTTGGAGATGGTAATCCATACATACACACGAGCAATACTTTCACTTCCAATTTATTTAGAAAAAGAATGGATAATGGTTGTTTCATAATGATGATAACATTTAATTATATTAAGTATAATAGTTTTACCGTTTTATTATTAATACCATATATTTAGAGGAGTCAAAATAATAATAAAAAATAATGTGATCGACCAAGACAATTACCTATTCTTCATAAGAACTCCTTTGGATCTCCTATTAATTATTCCATGTGTGGTCTTTTTGGAGTACCAGAACCACTATAATGTTTCTATATATGTTGATAATATATTTTTTTAGAGTATGGTCAGTCTATATGTCTCATTGGAGTGTAAATATGAGAAATGAGGGATGTTATTTTTAGAAGAGGTGGAGAGAACACACTTTTAATTTCTTAGATGAATATAATATAACAATTTAATTCTTAAGAAAAGTGATTATAAATGGTACAGTTCATAATTTTTTATATTATTAGGTTGTAATACAATCCAAAAATAGAATCTTGAAAGTTTAAGTGGTGATCTAATCCGTATCTTTTAGTTTAAACCAAATGTACACCCTTTTGACAACTACTATGCTATTTAAGTTTCCTAAACATTAATGGTTAATAATGTTATTATAAAATGATAAAAGACTAATAAATATACCATTTATGAGGTTTTAAATCATATTACATTCATTTATTCGAATATAATATTTTTTTTGAATTTTAAATAATTTAATATATTATTATTTATTATAATATACCATTAATGTCTTTTGAATCACTGTTCATTTAATTTAACTCCATATAAATCTCTAAAAAGGGATGATTCAAATATAATGATTAAAAACCTTCTTAATCATTAGTATATATATCTAAAACTTGTAGAAAACATTAAAAAAATAAAATTTTATCACTTTTAATATATTTAAAATCATTTGTCTTGTTTTTTATTTAATAAAATAAATAATGTTTTAGCATTTCACAAGAATTTATTGTAATTATATAATTTTTTTTAAATATTAATAAATATTTATAATGAAAATAATTTCATTATGCTCATAAAATACATTTATATTTGTTAATAACATGATTTTTTCTCATATGTCGACACATAATAGGTATTTAAAACAATGAAACTGACACTCTAAACTTTCTTGCCAATAAATATTATATTTCTCATTCTCATTGAAAAGTATCACTTAAACCATTATATTTTAATCCTAATATAATTATGGTCGATTTATATTTATCTGACATGAATTAATATGAAATATTATGGCCTTATCACTTAGTTTTAACCAAGGTTTAGCTAATTTACCCATTACCAAGGTGATAAATTTTACCACAGTTACAATTCAAAATTCCCCAAAATAAAAGTTTTCTCTGAACCAAATTTTTACATAATAATTCCAAATATTTAATATATTTTTTCAAATTCAATTAATATAATTTGAATAAATTAGTTTTAAAATATGTTCATAAAATATGAAGAAACCCACTTTTAGAAAAATACATTTTTTAAGCATTAAACTTGATTTATTCTTATCCCATGCCTTGAAAAACATTATACGAAATATAAAACATTTGATTAAATTTGTAACAAATAAATATAATTATAATAATTTACCAATCATGACTAATTTAGTTTTAGATGATAAAAATAGTTGCGTGCACAAAATGTTTTTTTTCATTAAAACATCTCTTTTATTTTCGGTTGATTTTTTTAATTTCTAATTAATAGATAAAAAATGAATTTATTTTATACATATATAAACCATAAATTTTTATAATTTAGTTATTTATATTTATAACTCCAAATCTAATGTCTTGTATATAAAAATTACATAATATTCAACAGTAGATAACAATTCGTTTATGTTTAGTGTTGTGTGAAACACAAGCTATTGAAGAAATAAAACTTATTAAAGAGAATTGTATTTTAAAATCTAATGATGTTACATTTTACCCCACTTAAAATTAATTTCACTATAAATTTTTTTTACCATGAAATAAAATAAGGATGATATATCTACCTCATATCATCCTTGTGTTCACAAATAGCTTCCTCAAATTTATAGTTTCGCTTTAAAACTATTACCATGTGAGTGGGCTTGTTTCATAGTAATTTGCCTATATGATCTAGAATCTCCATTGACTATTCCTCATAAGAGTGGTCTTATTCTAGTGGTATCACCTCTGAGTTTAATATTTGTGATAAACCATGTATTTAATTCCTTAGGATAAATACCTGGAACACATCTTGGACTTGAGAGTGATTCGGTGGAAGTGAAAATTAGTAAACTACCATTCCAATATGATCTAGAATTTTTATGGAAAAGACATACGTTGGGAAAATATTTCCCTAATTCCAAAATGTTTTCACCCTCTTCATGGGAGATATTAATAGAAATACATTATCAATAAGATCAAACACTAGATATTCCTGCCGATTTTTTTCATAACTTTTTTTCAACTTTGAGATGATATTTTGTGTTGATGAATGTATATAACCATATCTTCCATTTCCCAAAACTAGGGCATGTACCAATTTGTTTCTTTATCTAACATGATTTCATCATGTTAGAATGGTAAACATCTTTCCATAGTGGGATTCATATGGAGATATATGAATGCATTCATGAAACTATTATTATATGAAAATTTCACAAGAAGAATGTGTTGATCCCAAAAACCTTTTATATACATAGATAAAGACTTAAACATGTCTTCTATATTATAAATTGACATTAAAACCACCAATCAGGGTAAAGATTAAAATTAGTACGAAAACATAACTTGTTGTATAAGGATTGTTGAGGAATTTACCAAAACACTAAGGTAAACTTCTGATCCAGATTAGAAACAATTGAATATGGTACTCCATGAAACCATAAAAGTTTTTTAATATAAATTCTGGAAGGATGGTCAATAGTGGATTTAAATCTTATGGCAATAAATTTTTTCACCTTTTTAAGGATATTGACTAAAACCCCAACAAAATTGTTCACATTAAATTTATTGGTGAGTCTGACAAAAAATCCATGTTGATGTTTTCCCATTTCTATTCATGTATTGTTAATGGTTATAATATCTCATCAAACATATGTATCTCATCCTTAACTCATTGACAAACCAAGCACCAAAAAACATATTTTTCTATATATCTCTTCATTTTTTCCCACTATAAATACTCATTTAAATCACTATACATCTTCGTACTTCTAGAATTAATATAGAATAATGAACTTTAAACTTAATCAATAGACCCTTATTCAAATATGGTATGCATGGGAGACCTAAAATGTTCCTAAAACATATCATTCTGTCATACTCAAGGTTGAAATGAGGAACAATTCACACCTTCTCCATATATGTATCTTCCTTATCTACCTCTTTAATCACCACATGGATAGATTGTTGTGTTGACATTTGAGAAAGAATTGATTTATCCCCTTCCATAAATATTTAAAGATATATCATTTTCAAGTCAATAAATTTTGAATATTTTTTATCCTTATCATATAAAATCCATCATTTTCATTTTGAATCATATAACCTTCCAACTTGTTTGGTTTCCCAAGGTGGTAATGTACTGAGCAACCATAACCATTAATCAATTCCAAACATATTATCCATATCATTCTCAACTCTTTCTATATGAAAATATACTTTTAACATTCATGATCATTAAATATGTCACACATTTTTCCATAATGTTAATTCCTACATATTATTAATGAATGAATTACCATAGCTAACTAAAAATCATGAGTTGGGTAATTCTTCTCATGGACCATTAGTTTTCATGAGGGATAAACTATCACTGTATCATTTTCAGAAGGAAACATCACATTCCTTTCATTTATGAATTACTATATATTACAAACCCTTCTCTACTATAGGTAAATTTAATCAGATGTTTACTTACTAACCTTCTCTTCTGCTGTGTGATGTTTTCATCACATTTATCTTTCGAACGAAACTTGGCTCCCTTATGAGTAATCATAGTGGGTGGTTTGTAAATCCATGAGAAATTCTTCAAAAATTGTTTATAAAAACCAAACTACCAAAAGGAAACTATATATATTAGTCACCATGGTTCATCTAGGACAATGTTCAATAACGTTTATTGTTGATAGATCCAAAACTTTTCCCTTACATGAGATTATGTGGACCAGAAATGACAATTTTTAAGACAAGATTCACACATGTAAAAATTTCACACATATATTCCTTCCTTGGGGTCATTAGAATAATCCTAAAGTGATCTTTATGAAATTACTTTATCTTTTAATATATTATAATATTTTATATAAAGACTATAAAAACTGGTCAAGTTAATCTATAAAAAATCCATTCATTAAATCAAATAAGACAACAAGGAACTAATAGTACCAAATGAAATCAATATAAATTTGTAGTGTCCATATCTTATATGAAATTTTTTCTTTGGTATATCCTACTTCTCAACCCTCAATTGATGATATCCAAAATGAAGTTAAATCTTGGAAAAATATTGAGCTATGTTCAGTTGGTCAAAGAAGTCATTAATACATGGTTGAAGATATTTTTTCATGATAGTGATCTTGTTATATTATTTATAATATTTACACAGATTCATTCATCCTTATTTATTTTTAACCAAAGCAATAGGTTCAGACCAAGGTCATACACTTGTCTTAATGAATGCATTATTAATATTCTCATAAAGATTCTTCTTTAATTATGACACCATATTCGAGGCCATTCTATATTAACTCTTTGAAATATATGTAGCACCATGTATGAGTTATATTGAAAAATCAAATTAAAAATTCAGTGGAGGAACATACATCTCTTCTATAACTACCTCAATATACACCCACAAAATTTGGAAGATCGTTGATTTTGAGCTTTTCTGACCCCATTTCAGATAAACACCCCTTTTTAATAGTAATAAAAAACCATATAATGGATGTTATTATTATTTGAAGTTCATATCTATAGTCACAATAATATAGAATCATATATTGGTTTGGAATATAAAATGTGACTTCCCTTTCTTAGAAATTTATGTGAGATTTGTGTAGGGGAATCCAATACATGTCTAAGATAACATAAAACTTTACTAAAGGGATAATAAAATGATTTTCATGGAAATAATTCCCAAAGACTTCAATAAATAATGAACTATAGACTTTTGATGAGACCATCATACCATTTTGAGTTTTCACTACTAACTCAATATCTAATTGATGATGTGGTTAATTGATACCCATAGAAAACTTTTGAAATATAATAAAATGGTTAAAAAAATCAGATATATCATTTATAATTTTTGAGTAACTGATTTGTGTACCTTTAACCACATCATTAGTAACATTCAAGTCAATTGTAGTAATTGTATAATCATAGACTTATTACATTGTATTATTTTATGGTTGGTTACCTTGATTTTTGGGTATTTTGTTTGGATAATTATAAATCTCTACATAGTTAAAATATTCTACATTGATGGATCCACCCTTACTCTTATACTCCTAAGAATGATAGAATTTTCCTATCCACATTATGAAAAATCCTTTTCCTTTTATACACATACCAATTTGTTTCTTTCTAGAAGTATAACATGTTATAAAATTACACTTTCTCTTCTTCCCCTTATCCATTTTGTTATCTACCCTCATCTTCTTCTATTATATTCCTCTGAAGCCATAATATGTGTAGAATTATTTTTATATCTTGATAAGATAAGATATTATATGCTCATATGATGGGAATATCTGGGACACTAGTTCCCTATAAAGTATTGGATTAATCCTATCATTGTAATGGTTGATCCTGATATTTGGGTTGTGTACATAGGCTACAAATTTTTTTCTAGACATTTAAAGTTAGATTCATACTTCTAAACATTTTACTCAACTATTTATCTCATAATCAAGAATTTACTCTAGATATATGCTCGTTGTTCACCAGAAAAATATGTTTCCAAGATATTTTCCTTAAAATGATTCCACTCCATTATTTCAACTTCCTCCTCATCTATAGTTTTTTTGAATTAATGACCCCCATTTATCTACATACCATGAGAGAAGATAAACATCCCTGACAACCATATTCATTTCATTAATTCCCAGAGTGAGGAATATCATTTCTAAGTATCTTATCCATTACTTATATAGAAATGGTTTTGTAGTATCACTAAATGATTAAGGCTACTGACTCATGAAAAATTATAAGATTGTTACACCACATTATGGATATGTTGGATACTCCATATGGATAGGTTTATTTCATATAAACTATGTTAGGTTCCCCAATATTGTTATACATCATTGAGCTCCAACTACATCTCAAGATCTAGCTTCATTATCTTTCCCATGAGGGAAATCCCTACACATATTACGTGTATTGATTGGCTTCCATTCCTTTTACTAGGAACAAACTATAAACACCCCAAACCTAGTAGTTTATATATTGTAGTTACATTGTTACATTTTCACTAGGTACAAGTAATCACATCCCAACAGATATGATAAGATTTTAGTCTTGGTGAACTAGATACATACATGAATTTCAAATTTATTTTCAAAATCATAAAATATAATATTGTTTTTTTAGAACATCACTATCCCATTTATAATTTACCTATCTATTAATTATAAAATACATCCTATAATCCCATGTAAAATAATAATAAAAAAGGTTTTATCTCATAAGTAAGGGTATGTATACAGAATAAGCTAAAACATTTATGAATAATAAGTAACATAAAAATGACAATCATATAATTCTACAAATAATTACACCATGAGAAAAAAATTTATCCATGGATATAAAAACTATTTAGATAATCACATGGAAATAAATAAATGTGTGTATAATGAAAGAATGAATAATAAAAAATATTTGAAATATACTATCAATGCCTCCTTTGAAAAAATATTGAACTTGTTGTTAAGGTCTTGTGCCAAGACATCCTATAAAAATTGGTAAGTCCTTGTCCAAAAACTAGAAAATAGTTTCTCCAAAGAGACCTATTGATATATCAAGGGGCTATGTCATATCAGTCCCCACCCATCACATAATAATTTCAATTCATTCCTTATATGAATAAATAACACAATTTAATAATAATTCCTTAAAGTAAATTAACTTATGTATTCAAATAACTTCAATATAGAACATCAATGCCTTCCCAAATCAAACTGATAATAAACCATCTGATGAAAGAATAAGGATGGTGTTAATACAACATATACTCAATGTATCATAGTTAAAATTAAGTGTTTATGACATTGATGAATATAAATACCATAATTTTATCTTTAAGAGGATTTTGAAGAAAATAGACTTTTCATTATTAAAAAGAAATTCTTAAAACTAAAATTTTCCCAAATATTAAAGAAAAAATTACCTCTAAAGATAACCTTGTAAAATTGTAAATGAATCTTAATAAAATTGAATTTTCTTGATGGTGTAATCTTTTTTTATCTCTTATAAGTTAAAAAACATTCATTTCCCAAAGACAAAACATGCCACGATTGGGAAATGATAAAAAAATTACTTTTTAAAAAATTATAAAAAAACAAAAATTGTTAAAAATGTCTTTAATAAATCATTATATAGTAATATAAATATTATTTAATAAGTTTTAAAGAAAATATTGTTTGGGATGGAAAATATTCAACCAGTGGAAACTTAAACATAAACAGTCATGTATAATGATGATCTTTTGAACCAAACCCTTACCACAGGTTCGACATCTTTCTTATGTGCCCGAACCTCCTATATAAAAAATATATATTTGTTATACATATAATCTAGATCCATAATTATATAAATAATATCATATATGTTTTTTATAATCTTTTATCACCTTTTTATTAACAATTCTTGTTAAAATCACTTTTTTGTCATAACTTATTCATTTTTATGTATGTTTTGGTTTGGTTGTTTTAATATTTATACTATTATTATGTTACCATAACCTATGTTTTTTAATAATGATATTAGTATCATATAAACTCATTTTAAATGTATTTATAATAATCCATGAAATATAGATATTGAAATGAGTTACACCATTCTTGAAGAAAGATGGTTGTACGTATACATGAACGCTAAATTCACATTTCGACATATGAAACAAAACAAAGATAAATAATAATTTACCTTTCCAAAATAATTATAATATCTTATAAATTATATATTTCCATAAAATCCACTTATATTACCATATAATAAAATTCCAATAAAAAATGAATCACATGGCTTCATGGAGGTGGTAGCCTACACGTACTCATGAGCTATGTTACCCTACTAGATGTTGGCTATAAGTCAATGGTTCTATACCCAAAATATAAAAAAACTATGGATATAATCCATTTTTCTAAACTAATACCCATAGTTTTTAAAAAACTGTTGGAATGAACCCATAAAAAATGACCCTTTCTTGGGATTCTCCTTCCCCTCCCCCTTCAATGAGCCCTAATATTCCCTTCAATAGACTCCCCTCCCCACCTACGCCACAACAACCTAGCCTTAGACTCTTCATCAACCTTTTGTCCTCCACGTCATAGCCACCATCTCTCACCCTCCAAATCAACCTCTTGGCCCCCGCACATCAGCGTCTGCCTCCCTTCCACTGAATCTTCCTCCCCACCCCACATCCCTATCTTCACCTCTAGGTCTTCGCCTTCCGGCTTCAGCATCCCAGCCCCTGCTTCCCTCCCTCCATGTATCCCTCCCTCCCACCACCCCAACCTCTTGACCCACACCTCTTGACCCCCTCCTCCCTCCCTCTTTCTTCTTTCCTCCCCCATCCTACCTCTGCATCCACCTCATCATCCGCGTCCACCTCCCTTCCTATACCTCCCAACCTCCACCTTCCCACCTCCAACTCAAGATCTGCCTCCCCCTAATATCTCCCTTACCTTTCCATAAACTGTAATTTACATGGACCTCCTTGTGTCATATGTATTTTTGATTAAAATTTTCCTGTAATTTTAAATTGCCTCTCAAATCTCAAATATAAAACCTACTATATTTGATGAAGGAGAATTTGTAAAATATTTTTTGATAAGTATTGAATTGTTTGAGAAATAATTAGATTAATCCAAATAGGTTTTGGTATCATTAAAGTGATATCTATAAGTACGTTTTATTTAATTGAAAAATGAAAATTTTTGAAACACACAATCAGCAAATACCACTTTACTTTGTGCATGAACAATAATTTTTTTATTTCATTCACATTAATTTACAAGGATATTTGTAAAACTATGTGATCTATTGTGCATGAATTTCATTAGGTTGTGTAATAGATTTCATGATGCATTAAACTTTGGGAACATGATTTTTAGTTTGATTGAATTTATATTGAATATTTATGGATATCCATGCCACATTATAATGAAAAAATATTGATGATGAAATGGGAATTTGAGATAAACCATAATATAGTGAAGGTTTTTGTCACTGTAAAATTAATATGACGAAACTGTCATTAAATAATGGTGGGAGTTTTGGTCATTATAGTTGATTAATGAATCAATGGGAGTACTAAATTGAAATGACAGTCATTTCACTAATCATTGTGTAGGTCATGAGGGGGATAGGGAAATAATAACACAAAAATAATTGGTGTGCATTTCTGGAAATATGATTATCTATGATAAACATATTATAATTCATTCTATGGTGAATACCATGTTCGAACTCATGATGATGCACATATAAAACGAGGGATGAGATTCAAAATTATGAGGACTACACTATAGTAAATTCTAGGCGAATATTTTGAATATCTTTTAAATCTATAATTTTACTATGGTCTATCATAGGTAAACCCACACATAAGTCTACGTTTTGTTTCCAGGAATTTCATACATACATGACTTAAATATATTTATATTAATGGGATTTATGGGGATAATGAAGAAATGATAATTAAAATATTACATAGATATTATAATAAAAAATATATGAGATATTATTGAAAACAATATTATTTTGAAAGGATTTTAAATGATAATATATTGAAAAATGGCCCAATATTTTCATGTTTATGATAATTCATTCAAAAATAAAATGAATACAAAAAACCAAAAATGAACCATACATTGAAAATATATAACTAAACTAATATTAAATAAATTAAAGTGAAGTGAAGTGAATTGAAGTAAATTGAAAATAATCAAATGGATTTAGAATGAAATAAATAAAAATAAATTTAACTTTATGAAACTAATGTAAGGTGGATTGGTCAAATAAAAATAACCAGTATCAACCACATTAAAATACACATAATATAACCAAGAAAAATAATGCCTCGCCAAAAAAACAAAAAAGAGGATGGAACCACATCCTCTTGAACTAATATAATATGTTTCTCCTTTCGCGCGAGTGTATGTTTTAACCCATGTGTCTTTGAAGTTATTATATTGGGGAAGAATCTTGTATAGTCTCAAGAGATAGGTATGCAATTGTTTAGTTTTTATTTTATTTTCTTTATCGCATCAGTCACTCATGTTGTTTACTGCTTTCTATAGATGGAGGGTAGTTATATTATGTGAAATGGGATAGAAGGGAACTAGAGGTGGCAATGTAGTTTTCATTAAAGGGGAGGGAGATCAGGGTAGTGGATGGATTGATTACCCTGTTTTATTTTTTCTACCTTTGTACTATATTGTTTTTGTTTATTTTATTTTTCTTCAGTGTGGAAGACCGATGTACGAATGGGTCATGCTGAAATTTTATTTATTTTCTGGTTCCATTTTAATTAATTTTTTGTGCTCGAAATTAATCCTGAGGGGTGATTCCTTGATCCCCAGACACTTGTGCCCACCTGTGGGCATAACCCATCTGCTTTAGTCAATCCTAGTATTACTATACTAGAGTCTATGTCTGAATCATGGAAAGGCCCTAGAAACGTGGATAATTAGAGAGGTATTGGGAATTTCTACCAATGAATATTGAATTTCCATGGATAAGGATGGAGGACATTAGAATTTTTAATGATATGATATGGGAGACTATGAAATTTATATTGATTTTAGAAATTCTATGGGTGTAAATGTTTGTGAAATGATAATGTGTTGGGAATAATAAATGGAAATTCACATTAATAACCAATTTCATGATATAATATCACATCATAATCTACTATACATTGTTAGTGTTTGGGATTACACTAAATCCCAATGGAACTATATAAATTCCTTTATTCAAAAAATAATCTGTCATAAACTAGGCAGTTTGGTTTGAAATTCCTTGTAAAATCTTCATTGACCTCAAGGAAGGACTCAGAACATGTTAGGAGATCACAAAATAGGACAAGGTAGTTCGTCAACTATCACAGACACTGAGTGGGGTGCCACATAACCCTAAATATATTAATATCCCCAAAAGAAATACCCTAGGATGTTTGAAGCTACCATAATTCTATGATATATTGCAAGGACCAGGGTGAAACTTACCACAGGTTCTTCTATGAAGATTTTGTTCATTCTTAGAGCAACAACACAACGTTTTTTTCCAATGATTCCCACTCATGATGAAAAGGATTCATAAATTCCTCATGTTAGTTGGGATCTATGTATTAACCTGTCAATCTCTGTAGAAAAAAATAAATGACCCTTATAAGATTTCCAACTTTCATACATATCGCTCCCAGGTTAAGGTTGATTAATCCATTGTCTAAGACACCAAAGGTAGTGCTGCATAACATATATAAAAGATAGTTTCATATTTTTCTTGTTATTTATACTTCAGTTTTAAAGGTGTGAAAACCTTCACCGTGGTAAAATATGTGATCCACTGAAATGTGTGAATATCCACATTTAATATATCCTTTTAAACTCTTGAGAATATATACATTAGAATCTATATTTAAAAAAACTATTTTATAAACCCAGTCTGCTGAGTCTTCATTAAAAAAATTTTGCAAAAGAAAATATCGAATATGGCAACACGATATTCTTCATTTAAGACCCCGAATACTATGAAATCTATATTATAAAAAATATTCCTTCAGTACATCATTGGACTGAGAACCAAAAACACGATTCATGCAATAATCCGAACCATGTAAGAGTTTCATTCACATGATCCATGTTTTCCATCATGAACACTTTATTTTAGCATGTTTTTACAGCTCTATAGTCATAGTTTCCACTCTATAACAACATTAAGGAAGGTTATAACTCCCTGTGAAAATTATGTAGGCCGTTGAAATTTTGTGTAACCTCTTCCTACTAAACCAGTTGAACATTTCTCCATAATTCATGTATTTTTAATCAATTTAAGACCATAGATATTAAGATCAGTTTCATCATTAATATATCAAAAACCTCTTCAATTAAACCATTGAATATGATCCACATCCAATTTCTAACTTGTATCAACTTTCATTTATGCTCCAACCACATATCAATATCTCCAAATCTTGAATGTCAATTGATTATGCAAGCCATCCATGAATACATTCACTGTATGTCCTATTCGAATACATATTCTTTTTGTTAACACATCGAATTAACTATACACATATATATTTTCCACACATCTTCATGAAATCGATCTTCACTCCATGATTCTTGAAAAATACCCTACCTCTAAAATCAAACATACCTCATTTCTAACCCATATATTTTCCACAAATCCAACTGATCAATCCTTAGATGCAACAATCTCCCCCTTTGATTTTTTAACAATTTCAAAGCATTCCCAATTCATACAATCCACAAAATCATTATTCAGTCCTCCTTTTTCAATAAAATACAAAGGATCATTGTCTCTTTGGAAAAGATAAAGTCCAATTTATAAATCCCCCCCTTCCTCAACATACTCCATGCACTAAATATGTCCAGAGAAATTGTCACCATTAAAACCACTTCATGAATACTACATTATGAGATAAATTTCCCCTCTGGATTGATTTCACCTCTAAAACACATTAAAAAGATATCAAAGAATATGTGTGATACTGATACAACCTTATAGAGTGAATTTAATACCTCATCTACTCTGTAAAAAGAAAGATTCCTATAGATCATCATAAATCCTACATCTTCAGTCTGATTCCAACATATAAAATTAGATCCAGATTTGTTTTTTTAGATTAAAGATTCATTAATATTGGTTAATAAATTCATTCATGCCACTATATTCCTTATACCTTTCTTAATTTTCCCTATTTTTAACTTTTATTGGGAAATTTTATCAATGAAACTGCATTCATTTTCACAATGCATATCCATATTTGGATTTTCAATCCACTAATCATCAAGCATCCCACATGTAAACTTTTATTTTCATGATTCCAATATATTTTTGGTAATACCACTGAAAGGTTTCATGAAACCCATATCACAAGGAATCTTATTTCTTTCATATTAGGCTAATCAAACTGTATGAGAAATTTTTTCAACTCCCCCTTAATGTCTCTGTTTCCTACCACCATATGGTGGATTAATTTTATAATGATAGGCACATGATAAAATTGTCCTCTTCCAGAATATTAAAGTTTATCTTTGAAAAACCTCTCAGATAATAAAATCATGTTTGGGAAAAATAAATTTGCATGAAATATTAAATAATGATACTTCCTCAAAAAGTTATCCAATCACTTCAGCAGGGTATTCCATTAAAATATCGGTCTTAAACTCAGTTTTTGAGTCTTCCAAGCATGTCTTGAAACCATTGGGGGTCAAGGTACTTGAATTTTAAAATTGAATTACTTAAAATAAGCCATGATATCCCCTATTTTATAATATTTCTACATGCATAAAAATATTTATGAATGTATATATAGATTCATCATAGTTTTCTCCAAGGTTATTAATGAGATAATATCGTTTCATAGATTTTCCTTGCCACTGATTTCATAATATCGGTTCACTTCCAATATTTATAGATAGATTTTAGCATGGAAAACACAAATTCTAGAAAATTCAATCAGATTCCAGCAATAAACCCCAAATATAACAGATTTAATAATATAGTTGGACAAATTCTAATTTGTGTAATTCAAGGTGATACATTTAAACACCAATTTCACTTAAATTATTCCTCAAATACTCAATGCTTTTTTTATGCACACGTAGTGGAATTCCCCATTTTATTGAATCCCCCCTAATTCAAGGCACACTTCAGTTTAAACAATATAGAGAAATATGAGAGGGGTATCTTCAATATATTCATTCTATGAAATATGGATGGTTTTTGTGAACCAACCCCATCCAATATTCTTCCATTTTTTTCATTGATGTGAAAAACTTATAAAAATATCCTCATTTCATGAATTAGAATTAACCACTTTTGAAATAACTATCTAACTGGTAATTAATTATTCCTTTGAAGCATAATATTTTTAGTTTTTCCATAACTCTATCTACATATAAGATATACTTCATCATTCATCTATTTATGCTTCATAGTGGTATGGTTGAAGTGGAATAGACATGTCATTATGGTAACTTCTTTATATACGAGCTTGATAAATTACCCACATATTTTTTATTCATATTTTTGAATCCATAACAAAACACTTCTTTATATTCTCTATTTTTAGGCTTCTCCCTCACAACATGGAGCTCTTCCTCCAACATAGTGACCCTAAACTCCATGGACTTGGGTAGTTCTTCGATATTATAAATGAGAGAATTATTTTAAGTTTAAACTATCACTATCTTATCTTGAGGATATATTCTAAGGATAGACATGGTGACTTCATGTTTTTTATTAATTTTCATGCTTGCCTTTAATTCTTATTTTAGTTCTTGAATTACATCATTTTTTCTCAATATTCTTTCTCATATTATTGATAAGTTTCCTCCAAATCGTATATAAGGATAGAATTTCTTTTGTTTATTTCACCCATATATTATAGGTGTATAAAACAATTTGGTTGTTTAAAATTATTCTAAACATATAAAGCTAATGTATCACTTTTTTTATAAAACATACATATTATCATCCTAGCTATTACATAATAAATTGTTAATCTTATGTATCACTATGAGAATTTGTTCCATGTTCTTAATAACTTTTATCTTATAGTAAAGTATTATAAAAATTTTAAAGGTTTTCTCATTTAGCTCCCATTGATGCTTCTACTTTCAGTGGTCGGTACTTTATCTTTTGGATATACAATAGCTTTTATCTACGAATCATATTTTGAAAATGTATCTACATACATTTTTCAATTCAACGTATCATCCAAATGTGCTTCTTTCTTAATCTATCATCTTCTAGATTCACATCAGATTATCATCAATAACTCAACCAGTAAAATTGGGATAATAAATTATATAATGCTTAATCATTTATGTAATGTTAATATTTCATAAATTATAGTTATAGACATAAATAATTTTGGGTATATTATGTATGGTGTGATAATAAATACCCACGGTTTTATAAATTCGGGGTATAGATATATTCCCATGGTTTAAATTAAACCATGGGTATTACGGAAATTGATAGCACTATATCCATGGTTTCTATAAAACGATGGGTATATCTCTATACACGCTTCATTAGCCCATTGTTTATGAAACCTTGTGTATAAGATTTTTTTTTCAGTAGTGTTATTATTTCCAAATGGTATGGATGATATATAGGTAGATATGATATCACCATTATATAATTATAATTAGGTAATAAATATCATATATAACCACTAAACACTGCATAATTACAATATGTGTAATATGGTAATGATAAATGACTTGTATCGCTATGTGGAGACGGTGAGTCATACGTACACATATGTGATACTGTAAAATCCCATTTGATGGAAAATAAGGTGGATAATACTGGTTAGATAATCATGATAAGAGATTATTATATTAAGAAAACTAGTTTTACTATTTTATAATAAATACCTCTAATTTAGAGGATGTAAAATAATAAATAAAATGAATGTGACAGGTTAAAGAGATTACTTATTCTTCTAAAGAAATCCTTTGAATATTCTATTATGAATAATAGTAATGGTATTATAGGAGAACCGTGAATTCTAATATATTTCTAGGGATGTTGGGAATATAATTTGGCATGGAATGGAAGAGCTAGAAGGCTCAATGTGGTGCAAAGGGTTGTTGTTTTTATTATTTGGGGAGAGGAAAAATATTGGATTTCAAAAAAGAATAAAATATAACAATGTTAGTATCTATCTAAATGCTTAAAAATGGAAAAATATTTAAAATTAGGATCTGATTAGGTAAAAATTAATTTATAAAATATAATTTTTATTGGTTTAAGTAGTGTTTTAAAACTTATCTTTTAGTTTTAACCCCCATTAAGCCTTTTAAAAACTTCCCTAATATTAATTTTGTGATGATTTGAGGGTTAATAATGCTACTATAATATAAAAAATGAGTTATAAAGGGACCATGGTTGTTTTTTAAAAAAACAACCAATTTATTTTTATTAATTGAATAATTTTATGAATTTTAATTATTTTAATTAAATATTAAATATTATAAAATATTTTAATATTATTTTTAACATTATTTATTTATATTGACATCAAATATATCATGAAAAAGATTGAATCAAAATATAGTTCCTCTAGAACTATATAATATGTATTATAAATATTGAAAATATTTAGACACATTTACCCATTCAAATTATACCCCTTTCAATATTTTCTAAAATCATTTATTATATTTTTATAGTAATTAAATAATTTTAATATTATCATTGAACAAGAATTTATGAAAATTATATAATTTATAAAATAAATAATTATATTATTAAAATAATTTCACTAATCTCAAAATATGCATTTATAATCATTCATAAAATTACTTTTCCCCAATGTAGAAACATAATAGATATTTAGAACTGTAAGAGTTACTTTTTGTAACTTTCTTTGCTTTAAATATTACATGAGTTAGTTTCACGAATACATATCTATTAAACCATTACATTTTTAGTCATATGTGATAAGTGTTGAATTATATTTTCATAATAATAATTAATATGAAGTATTATGACCTTATCACTTAGTTTTAACCTAAGGTAACATAATTTACCATTTACTTAGGTGATAAATGTTACCACAATTTTAATTCATAATGCATAAAGGTAAAATGGACCCATTTACAAAATTTAGACCAGCTGATTCCAAATATTGAATCCATTTTGTCAAATCTAACCACTTTAAATAAATGAAATTACCTTTATTCTAATTGCACAAAACACGACAAACACCACATTTATGAAATATATTATTTTTAAGAATTTAGCTGGATTTATATTTATCCAACACATAAGAAGGAATTATATGAAAGTTAAAAAAATTATTTAATATATTACATATTAATTTCATTAAAATAATTTATCAATAGATATGAGTTTAATTTATTATGTTAAAAATACACTTCATACATTAAACAAAATATTTTTTGAAAAACAACTCCATTATTTTCAATTGATTTTGATTTTGATTTATAATGAATTGATAATCAATGAATTTTATTTATACATATTTAAGGAATAAAAATTCATAATTTAGTTAGTCTTATTGATACCCAAAAAACTAATAGCTAGATAATATATATTAAATAATGATTTAATAAAATATCAATGTTATTTTACACTCATTGCTGGGTGCAACATAATATATTAAAGAAATAAATTTTTTTAAAGAGAAATATATTATAAAATATTTGGTTGTTTTGTGGGAAATATTTTTTTTCATTTCTTAAAAAATTAATAAAATATGATTTAGCATAAAAGTTGATAAGGAATTAAAATATAAACTTATTATACATCCTTGAAATGTCATATTTGTCTCAAATTTTTTTGGAACACAATAATTTACCAAAATTGAATTAATTTTAAATATTTTATAATCATGTGTTTTAATTTTATATTAGTTTAAAATATATTGTTTCCTTGTTTCATTGGTATTTAATGTAATTATTCAATCACTTGAAATTATAAATAAATCACCAGGATAAAAAAATTAAATTTTCTTTTAAAAAAACTTTATAACTGAACATATATATTTTAATTCCTAATTAATAATTATAGGGATATTACATTTAAGAGAATGTCATTTTATAATTTTCTTTACTTAAAATATTATAAATTTCATTATCAAGGGAAAATGGTACCAAAATAAAATATATTTAATTTCAGGATGTCTATGGTCAAATATATTCCATCCAATAGAAAAAATTAAAGTCTTGGGATGATTTTGGGACATTTTCTTGTTGTTTTAACCATGTTTTACCTATTTTACCCTTATCGAGGTGATAAATATTTACACTGGTTACTATTAATAAATATAAAAAATAAAAGTGACATATTTTCCAAAATTTATCTTCTTTATTAAAAATATATAATCCATTTTTTAAGATTAAATTTTTATAAGTGAAATAAATTAATTATAAAATTACATGAAAAAATCTGATGAAAACCATTT
Organism: Viscum album; assembly: GCA_963277665.1. Taxonomy (NCBI): domain Eukaryota; kingdom Viridiplantae; phylum Streptophyta; class Magnoliopsida; order Santalales; family Viscaceae; genus Viscum; species Viscum album. The sequence continues at coordinate 1,133,575,990 of OY728135.1, read as the reverse complement.
TATAGGAAAATAAAATTTTAAGTAAAAAACTGAATTTATTCTTATATAATACCTAGAAATATAATTAAATGAATGTTAAAATATTTTATTAAATAAATATTATTATAATTTCAATAAAATCATTTAAAAATAGTGTTTATTTTAATTTATTAAGATAAATGTACATTACACGCATAAAAAATGTTTTTATAACGTTCGTTTACTTTCTTTTTTTGTTTTCAATTATAATAAATTGATAACCAATGAATTAATTTTATACATATGTAAGCCCTAAATTTATAGTAATTAATATAGTCCTATTTATATGCCCCAATCAAATGACAATGTGGTAATGTTTATATTAAATAATTATATTTTAGTAATATAAAAGTGTTTTTTAATGTCTACGTTGTGTATAAAGTAAGAAATCAAATAAATAAAATTTATTTATAGAAAAATATATAATAAAATATCAGGGTTTTAAATGTATAATATCTTAAATTGAAATAAAACAATGAGAAACCGTACATGATACTATTTTGTTGAAAATATATAATAAACTTTACACCAAAAAGTTATAAATCTTAAAATCATAAACAAAAACATATAATTGTTATTCATTCATAGGTTGGTTATTCTCATGAGGAATTAGTTATCGAAAACCATATTAAAAAACCTTACTCCCATATATCAAGACACATATCAATGGCAATTATAATGGGTCACATAATACCACATACTCAATTCCTAATTCAAGAGGAATCAGAACTAATTATTAGGTGAGCCATTTTTTTTTCAATGACATGTTTTATTTTTAATTCCATTTAAACATCCCATTCATTTTTTAAAAGTAATTATTGGAGGAAAGAACATTGAAAATATTGAATAAGTCCACGATACCATCCATCCAACCCCATAATATCTACATTTCAAGTACACTCTCTGGTCCTTCTCATGATGTCATTTATCTTAATTTATTAAATTCAATAAAAATTACTTTTTTCTTAAACTGGGAAACCTATGAACCCCATATCCGTAATCCATACATGTAATTTTGAGAATTAATCACAAATTATATTCTTAGAGAAAATATTTATATTAATATTTAGGTGTATCCTATGATATTTGTTTGATAATGAATAAATAATTAAAATATTTAAAAATAAATATCATATAATTGTTGTATCCATAATTATAATATGTTTTGTTCTCAACCATATTATTTCTCTTATCCTTATCCCACAACTTTTATTGTATCCAGATTTAATAATCACACATATTTTATCACTCATGGTCTATAATCATTTTAAGATGATATTTCCATCCTAGGAGGGTTTCTATAGGATCTATAAATGTCAAAGTGTTCTATATTATCATTATCATCATTTTTTTAATTTTTTAGTATAACATCGTAGTCCAATACAACATTATCCAATTTTAGAGACCTCACTTACCAAAATGTTCTATTCACATTCAAACTTATTATGGGCCCAAAACATAACATTAAAAATAATATAATTCCCAATAGTTTCTAATTCACTATAGTGATCATACATCGTAAATTCTTCGATGCTTTTGTTAAGCTACAGAGTTCATTATCAAACCAAATAATTTGATTAAATATTGATTTATTATTATTCAATTATTGGATAACTTCCCATTAAGAAATGGAATAGTCACGACGGTCAAAAATGATGCAGTCTAAGGGCATCACCTTGCACCAAATTATTAAATTCTTGAGGAAGCGATACTGAACTATAATACATGATCCACAGATCCTCTTGAATACTCCCCCAATAGAGGTCATCTGCAACGAAGTTGGCCTCCCTATGCACATGCCTAACCGAGTAACCACGTATAAGGTCCAAGGAGCAACTACGAACAAGGTAATTCAGGTTCCAAGACGGTTCCACCTATCCGTTTAAATCTCGTACAACAGTTTCAGAATTTGAATCCACCTTTGAACACATCAACACTATGTTATTGGAAATCATGATACCGGTGTGAATTTCATTAATCTCTACACCCATCAAACTCCCAGAACCATAAAAACTTCTGATGGTGAACATCACCAAACCATGCACATCCGGCAGTAGACCGCCCCATGCATTTTTCCATTCATAAATGACCCATCCACATTAAGTTTATATATGTGCGGTAGTGCTCTCTATCTAATCCAGATTCCATGAGAACTGGGAAGAACTAGTGGCCTATTGAGTAACCTGCATTTACTATGAGACTGATATTCACTTTTAACTAGAGAACATAGAACGTGGATCAGACCTTTCATTCTAACATGAATAAAAGCAACTGAAGGTCACACTTATTTCCTCTCTTTATTTCATTCCTCCCATAACGTCTAGAAAATAGAAATAAAAATGATGCCATGGATATTGTATTCCATTTATTGATTTCCCACTCCCAAAAAAGTGCTAAAGATTAAGTCCTGTATAGAAGAGCATGATGAATTGATATGACCCCAGTTGCCCATAATAGAACAGAAGTTGTTGGCCCATTTTCTCTTGACAAAAAGTTAGAAGGCTGAATCTAACTGTGGGTTAGTACAATAGTAGCAACGTAGGCCAAGGAAATACCCTTCTTTTGAACATAATCCTCCGTTGGAAGTGCTTGGTTCCACAAACTCCATACGAGGAAAATTATTTTTGTTGGAACCTCTTTCCACCATAACCGAGAGGCCCACTCATCATGATCCCCTCCATGATGAATACACATACTATAATCATTCCCATTGAAATATCCTAAAGTGGAACCTGTAGAATATACCCTATCATCCTCCTCATTAAACACTATCTCCTTGAATGTGACCATCTGATACTTATTCCGAATACATCCCCTAATTCCTGTATGCTGAGAAGCCTCCTTAATTGTCATATCAGGAACTTGATATAATAGAAAAAATATCTTCACACCAACCCATTTATCATTCCATAAATTTATATATCCTTTCCCCACCACCCAACATGAGGAGTCCTAATGAATATCTAGAGGATATAGGATGGTTTTCACCAAGATGGACAATTTTTGTCTGTCCCACTCCTCCCAATGTTGTCAATATTTTTTCTGATGACTTTGGCCTAAAACGATTCTCCAACAATAAATTCCCATGCCATACGATCCTGAATTTTATATTTTGATAGTGAGATATCCTTGAGACCGACTCCTCCATCCTCTATTGGTTTTGCAAGATGACTCCATGAATCCCAATGAGCCCTTCCTGTGAAGTTGGCATCACATAAGAAACTATTCCTAGTTTTTTCTATCAATTAAATAACTCCATTGGGAGGAGATATAATAGAAATTACATGCATCTAAATTGATGATAGAACATTGATGGTAAATGAAACATGACCATAGAAAGATAGGAATATTCTCCTCCAAATATGAATCATCCCAATAATTTTATTGATGTTGTCATAAAATAATAAATTTTTAACAAGACCATTAGCAATAGGAACCCTAATGTAAATCATTGGAAACTTCTTCCGCTGGATTCCCAGAATGTCCTCGATTTCTCGAGCCCTCTTTCTTGAACACTTATTTGAAATGAAAACACTACTCTTCTTTACATTGATACGTTGTCATCTTATCCTACCATAGACCTCCATAAATTCAATAAGACTAATAATAGAAGATCTCCTTCCATTCAATATAATCATAATATCATCATCAAACATAATATATGATAGGAAACCATCAGAGGATTTTGTGTGATAAGAGTTGATTCTCCTTTCCTCAATTCCTCTATGTAAATTCCATAAAATATCCTACTGGGAAATGATAAACACAATGTGTGACAAAGGATCCCCCTACCTCACTCCCCACACACTTTTGAATTATCCAAAAACCTTAACAATAAAAGAGATGGTAATTCACAGTGATTAATAACAACAAAATAAGAGGTCAAACACCCATTCGATAAAGACCAGATTCCTCGTGTCCTGGATAATAAAACTACAATTCATATTGTCATATGCCTTGTCCAAATCCACTTGGATGATGAGTTTGGACACAATAACCCTTTTATTTACATCTTCCACCAACTCATTGGAAATTCCAATCACCCCTTGGATTCCTCTACCCTTGATAAAGTCATGTTGTTCCTGGGAAATCACCTTCAGGGTCATCTTGTTCAGCCTCCAAGTAGGTAGACTTTCCAAAATATTATAAGAGACATTACATAAACAAATGGGTCTAAAATGATCAATAGAGGAAGGTTATATGGTTTTCTGTAACATAATAACTCTAGAAGAATATTTTCTCCTATTAATGGCTCCCCCCTAAAAATTATTGAATATACTCAATCACAAGTATCCACACAAAATCTCATTCCTCTACAAAGTAACTCCTTGGAAAGCCATCCAGGCCAAGTGCAATATCCAAAGACATGTTGCTGACTATGTCTCAAACCACATATCCTGTCATAATAACCATGAGGGAGTTGTTATCCTCCACTTCTATCCTAGTAGTAATAGACCCTGTGAATGACTCCTTATCCTCATAGAAATACCATTCCCTGGGTTCCCCCATTTATCACCTACTTGCAACATCTCAAAGTACTCCAAGGATAACCTTCTTTATACATTAACATCAGAGGTATAAGATCCATCCTCAAATTTAATGTTTATTTTAATATTCTACCAGTCCTTCAAGCATGCCTGAAAGAATGAAGTGTTGCAATGACCCTCTTTAATCCATATGACCTGGGAATGGTGTCTGTAGCATCATTCAATCTCAAGTAACCTCTTGTCCAGAGAGACACATTTATTAGATAACAAGAGGAAGATTCCCTCATCCAATCTCTGTTGGATTTGGTCCTCTAAATTATCAATTTCCACCTGAAGGGAATCCAAAAAATATCCATGATAAAGTTACTAATAAGAAAAAAAGAAATATATACCTTAAGACGCTTCAACCACCCAGAAAGCCCCACCTAGTCCCTCCCAGCTATATCATACTCCCAATAGTTCCACATCATTGGTAATAAAACCCTCTAAACTGTTCCAGTTAAATGAATAGATGATAAGATTATTCTCTTAGCCCCATTGTTTAATCTTAACCAGTAGAGGTTCATGGTCCAATAAAGCATTAGATAGGTGAGAGATAGAAGAAAGATAAAAGTATTCTAACCCTTGGATGTTGGAAAGACATCTGTCCCGACAACTCCATATGTGCCTAGTCCCTTTGCAGTTATTACACCAGGTATATTTTCACTTTTTGAATCCCATATCAGGAAGGACCATACTAGACATGAAATTCAGGATCCTAGAATACCATTAATAGAGCTCTGTGATCCACTTCTATTTTCAGAAACCTCAAAAATCATATTAAAGTCCCCACCAGTAAACCAACGTAGGCCCACTGGATCAGAAGCCTCCAGATATTCCCACAGGAACCTTCTTGCTAGCATATCATTAATAGCATAAATGAAAGAAAAACATATATCAATACCTTTGATCCCAATCAACACTATTATACACTGGTTAGTTTCCTTCATTAATTTCATCTGCTTGTTCCATTTCCAGAACAACCAATAGTTTTTATTTGTGGGATGTCCATGCAAGAAATAATCGAAACCCATATTCTTCATGAAATAACTGATTTTACTAACATCTTGTTTAGGTTCTAGACTCACATCCAAGGAAACCCAACATATTTGAGACTCAGAATCCAAAAAAGTCACATTTTTAATTTACTCTAATACCCCACGCATTTCATATAATCAAATAGATCATTACTAGATAAAATTATTTTCCCTATGGCCATTGCTACCTAGAGTCGAAAAAACAATGTTCTGCAACACTCGTCCTTGGACATCGAATGTGTAATCGGCCTGGAATATCCTTCTAAAAAATAACCCTCAATTGGAATGATAATCTTCTTTTTCAATGGTCTATCCACTTCATCTAGCTAGAGGATCCTATTCCTCACATATAAAAAAAAGAGACCCTAGATCTGCCTCATACTAATGTAGGCCAGCCAACATCAACTGTTAATGTGACATATGGGATACAACAATTTCCCTCTCCACCCCATTCGGTAATGTGCACCTTTAAAGGTTAGAATTATCATCTCTAGAGTAACCTATATTTGTCAAAAAATATGATTTCTGTGTTTCATGAAGGAAAGGGTAAGGTAACTGAGAACCTATATAAAGTGGTGATAACTCTCTGGGTATTCCTGCCACCATGCATGCAAGGAAGAGACCCTTTCTTATAGAGAAGAAGGAAGTGACCATCGTCATATTTATCTCTGTCAAACCCACTTCTTATAATTCCTTTGATTATTCATTGGTTTATAAAGGTAACATATTGGACAATTCATTATCCTCCAAAAAATATCTCCCCACCTGGGTCCCCTCATCGGTATTGAAAATCATTTCTGTCATGAGTCTGACATGATTCAAAAATTCAAAAATATATGTTGGCCCATTGACTTTTCCACCACTTCCAAGGAAGATGACAGTCTATCCCACAAATACTATGTCGCACCAACAACTCACTGTAATTCTATCTTACCACAAGATCCGTCCTCAACCTCGGATGAATAATACATCAGAAGAACACTATGGAAATACATGGACCTCTGATTCCATGGTATTGACTCCCCTTTCTATAGATCTCCACTGAATTACCTTGAAATCCACAAACCAAGAAAAATCTAGGTAGATTTTGGAACACCAAACTCTGCCACTATTTAAAACCCTCATGATACTTTTAGACTAGGTGTGAATGAAGTATCACCAATTGGTTCTTCTCAACACAGGGGGTTACGCATGTCTATTATAACATCAGTGTTCAGATCATAACCAAGAAAAATCCCTAGGGAATCACCCACCGCCTCCAATATTAAAGGATTATGGAAAGGAAATGGGAGCCCCAGAAGTTTGACCCAAATCCTATCCTAGAGGATACTCTGCTATAGGGACACTCCTAAGACCAACGTGAGAGAGTAAACTGATGGGAACTGCAACACCTTTCCTCAAGCACCCATGCATGCACTAAATATTTTTTGTTGAAGAGGTGAATGAAAAATGAAAACTGAGCTACTATACTCAATGTCATATAACATCATAATATACTACACCTAATCCATGTAGAATTAAAGAAAATACGACCCTCTCATTTTCATAGGTTATTTGAAACCTTGGTCGAATCCTAATAGTTATTATAATATAGTCTCAATGGAATCCCACAACTTGGTTCCATGTATTTAGGGAAAAATTGTAGTTTCCTCCACTCTAAAAATGTATCATTCTTCCTAAAATGTATCAACATTTTCCAATGAATATGTATCTTATTCTATCATAGGTCATTCATATCAAAATGATCATAACATTTGATTAATATTTGGTCATTTTATTACTAATACCACCGATGGATACAAAAAATCCAATCTCTTATCCCTATAAAAATAGAGTACTTGAAAATCACTCTCACCATGGTATATAATACTCCCAATTTTCAACAAAAAATATTTACATATAGTTTTCCACTATAGTTATACACTTTTATAGAACATAAATCATGTTTTAATGAATAATAACTCCTTGATCTTATTATCACTCACCTAATCATTTGATTATCCATCAAAATCATGACCAATATATCCCATGCAAGAATCACTATCCACACTATCTTTAATATATAAATTCTAGGTAGTGCACATTATTGAACCCATTTTATGATGACATATATCATTTAACCATTTCCATCATATAAAGAACCTACCCATTCCTCTTATCTAAATATGAACGAAGAAACATTTCATATTAACCCGCTTACACAATTGAATCTATACTAAAATAATTTGTATAAAATCATATATATATATATATTCTCTTTTATATTTTAACAATCATGAACCCTTAAGTAATAATTTATTAATCTTCATAATCAAATAGGACATTTCCTAGTTAGAATCCATTCAAATCCATTAGTTACCCATTAGAATATCTCCCATCAATTGAGGGTCTATGGGAGCATGATTTTCCTTCTAAAAAACAGTCTCAATCAACCCTTTACTAATACTAGAGTATTTCCACCATAAGGTATAACGTGTTTATTGATCACCATGGTCTATAAAAAAATTACAAGTTAGTCAAAATACATATTTGAAAAATATTTTTCCTGAATAAATATAGAACTAAAGAAGGTATTCCAATCTAGAACCCAATATAAAAATCCATATACTAGAAAAATTGACAATATAAAATAAACACTTTTGAAATAAAAAATTTGAAATAAGTATTAAAATGAAAAATATCCTAGTAATAAAAAAAATTATACCACGAAAATTATATACAACCAACCACTATGTATAATATCTGAAATAAATCCAAAAAATAAGAAAAAATGTGGTTTGAAGTATAAGATTTATGGTGCAGGAGAGTAATATAATAACTAATCAAAATAGAAACAAATAATACCCTAATGTTACCAATATACATGTGAAGAGTGTTAATATTATATATTTTATGTTTTTCAATCCTAAACAATACATTCTTGTTCCAATCAACACATATCAAATCCTTTCATTCTACTACATTAACAGAGACCAATTCTACATACACATGAAGTGTGTATACTGGGTGTAGGTGATGATTCCCAATATGATTTCTTAAAATGATATATTCATATCATTTGAATAATAAACTATCCTATACTCTTTAAATATAAAGGAAAATATACCATTTAATTTCTAATGGAAAATAACTAACATGGAATAACAAATTCATACATTTCTACAAGAAATAAATAAGTCACCCTTTTTTCGATACAATTTATTTATCATAAATGAAATCATAATGGAAAAAAAGATCTAATATAGTTTGTTTCAAAGAATAATGAGAGTATACTTATATGAATAAGTGAAAAATATATAATATCACCACACTAAAACCATCAATCATCTCAATTCAAGTTACTAGTTAGTGTGGAATCCTAAACATGTATGGTGTCATTAAGAGAATTATAATACTAATCTAGTGAATAAAATGATCCCAACATTGGACTATTTTGTGTAAAAGATTTTATCATATCCAGAGTAGAACCTCAACTATAAGTGAGTAAGGATAAGTAGACTGGAATCATGTCCTACCTTGGTACTCATCACTATAATATTGTCCTTATGCACTCAAATTATTCTTGTAGTGATTAATAAAATAAAAATAATTTATAAATTATATTTTCATTAAACAAACTCACACCACACCTCCAAAATCCTATCAAAGAAACACCCTCCTCAAAAATATCCGTGATATGTCAATAAAAAAACTCATGTATAAGTATTTCAAAATAAAAAAGAAGAAATAATATCAAATTCCTAAATGATGTAGCGTAACAACCATGAAACGTAAAACTCCTCTGTATTTTGAAAACTACATCTAAAATATTATGTTCCTATGTTATAAATCATAATACATCATTCAATGAAAATAAATAAAATTATTTAACTAAAAAACAAAACATTATTTTGTCACAAAATTATTATATGAATATTTTATATAATTGTATAAGTTACACATTATAAAAAATTATATTTTTATTTCAAGTAAAAATGATGTGAAGGAATACATAATTATCATAACATAACTGTAGGTATAAAATGAATATTTAATTTATTTTAATTTTTTTATAAGACATGCAACCACACATACATTTTAATTCCATGTAATATGAATGAAAACACCTATTTATATTATGTTAATTTGATTCCAAAAATTTTTATTCAAGTAATATTGATGCATAAAGATCTTTTAAGGGTTATTAGAATAATAAAAAGTAAAAATACCCAAATTATAATCATGTGAGAAGGAACCCTCTACCATCATGGCTATGATAGGTCATACAAATGAATGAATAGGGAACATGAAGATGGACAAAGATGGTTTAAAGTGACATTCCTTAATAAATCATGCCACGTCAATGAAAAATTTCCATTTAAGAGACCATGAATAGAGGTGAACCTAGTAAGATAACATTTAAGGAATTCATGAATGATTTCAATGAAAAGTGTATGAAATATCATATAAATAATATTTTTAAAAATTAAAAATTTCAAAAAACAATTAATGGGTTACATGGTCTAGATTCCTGATTAGATATAACCTTCACTAGCTCAGAATAATATAGCATAGTTTAAAAAATCATTATTAACATGAACTATTAGTGTAAAAAATGTAACTTTTTCTTACATATGAACTCATTTTTTGTTTTTTCTAAAACATGCATATTTGGTATATATTAAAATAATTGGGTGGCCATGAGTGTTTTGAGAAACCCTTAGGTAGAAACAAGATAGACTGCATAAAAAGAATGCATACTATAACCTAGTCATGGTGTGACAACTTGTGTCATGTTATAACATTCATGGAATGGATTGGGATCCCACATTATCAATTTATTCATGGGCTAGATGAAAAATTCATTTTGTGAATAGTCTACTGGGTGTTGTTTATTAGTTTGTAATTATTTAATTTATGGGGGGCATATAAAATAAAGAGGGTTCTCCCCTTAAATAAAATCACGATGAATGCCCTGTCTCTCAGAGTTTTCTTCTACTCCTAACAGTATATCTATCTAATTTATCTTTCTATTTAGCCAATGTCATTTATTTTAGAGATAAAGTAGTATGTATACCTTTTTTTCTCTATATATTCTTTATTTCCATCACTTTGATGTGGTTTATAATAGTTTCTGTGCATTTATATCTATTTTTAGTGTACTCTTCTATCCTATTTTTAAAAAATTATTTTAAATCAAAGGATAATATTAGATAAGTGGATTTATATGAGTATGGGGTAGGTGTTTTATAATATTTTCCCTAAATTAATTTCCATTTTTAATTGTACATATAATTTGTGGTCATGCCAAACTTTCATGCATTTGAACTAAAATTTACAATTAAATAATGTGGCCCCAATTCATGAAATTGTACCACTCAATGGCCCAATATGATCCTATTTGGGAGTATACTAGTACATCATCCATTCGATGGGTGTGTGAAACCATCCATATATGGGAAAATTTATAAATTTGACCCAATGGGCCCCTTAAAACATAAAAAGTGACTATAAGTGTGTGATTGGGATATTAACCACTATTTTTAGGAATTTTACTTTAAATATTAGGTCTTTTAATTTAAATTAGTGTCCTTTAGGGTTACCTGACTAGATTGATTCACCATTTATGTAGATGGCGAAGCTTGGTATGTGCTCTAGGTTCCTATAACTTTAATTTTTGTATTAATAATTAAGATTATACTAAAATAAATGTTATTTTGTTCCCAAATTTTTGAAAGTTAATTGGGTAACCCTAGGTATTCCTGAGGATGAGACATGTTGTATTTTAAATTAAATGAGTTTATTTATGAATTTACTATGGTATCAAATTATGAAAAATGTTTGTAAATCCAAGGGTGAAACCCCTTCAGTCATATGATGATGAATAAGACTTTGGAACACAAAGGATGATACCCCTTGGGTTCAGGGATGGTTCTTGAGGATTTGGAACACCAAGGGTGATACCCATTGTGTTTGTTGATTACTCCTAATGCCTTAGAACACTAAGTGTGAGACCCTTTCTGGCGATTAATGATAATTTATTAGTTAGATCACATTAGATCAAACTATTAAAAGTTTTAATTATTGCTTGATACTTTGTAATTACAAGGGTGATACCCCTAGGTTTTATTACGATGCTTTATATTTTGGAACACATTGGGGTGATTTTACCTTGGGTTCGATGATGATGCCTAATTACATAGAACACCCTGGGTAATTCCCTTGAGTTAGGTAGTATTTCTTGAGGACCTATTATATATAATGAAATATAGAATGTTTGAATTATTTATGATCGACCCAATGTGACATTTTTGGACCCGAGGATCAATGGTGTTTTATTTATTAATATTGTTCATTTAAATTATTATAAAAATTAATATACACTTTTTTTATTTGACTATATATTCTTATAGAATATATTGTTAGTCTATTGAGTAGTACTCACACCCTTCTAAGTATTCCATTTGGTATGTGATTAGAGTTCATGGTTTCATGATAGCACCATGTAAATTTCCTTGTGGTTGATACTAGATTTTGACTATGAGGACAAAGCTTTGGAATTTGGGATTAGGCTAGAAATTAGGATAATTTTCAAGGTACAATTTTAATTTTTTCTTTGATATTTTTTCTTCTTGATATATATGATTTTATTTAAATATATGATTGATTTAAATATATTGTATAGGTCATTTTTGGTATAAAATGGGTTTTGATTTATGTATCAACACTTTCCCAAATATCATGTTTACATATTCTCTATTTGATATTATATTATATTACCTTATTTTTATTCTATTGTTTCTAATATGATAAATTGGGTATAGTCTAACTATATTACCAACATAGACCTTGTCTTCTATTCAGAAACCCCTAAATTAAAAGGAGTTTCATGTGAGGTAAAGTGACACTATTTGTTGGGACAAATATTTGTGGCCTTTGGTCTCTCGATGTCTCAAAGTGGTATCAAATCTCATTATTGTATCTAAATATTTGGGTAAGGTATATTAGAGTTATGTATTTGTAAAAACATGTTATGGAACTTATTTTTAGGAATTTACACCACATATATAAGGGAATTGCATGTTTTCAGGGATGGGATTGTTGTTTTTAATTTTCGGTTGTACTATTGACCTACTTTATTGAACAACATTTTTTGGTACCTGACCCTTATTTTATATAATTTAAGTATATAAAGTGATTCTATTATGTTTTGGGATCTTCATAGGATACTTGTATTGTTTTTGTTGGTTATCTAGTAGTGTTCGACTTCAAAAATACTAGTAAAAACCATGAGACACCTCCAAGAAATCGAGAAAATGAAATAGTGAATACTTGGTTGGAGAATGGTTTAGAAAAACATTTGTCTTCCTTGTAAAAACCATTCAAGGCTAGATAGTGTGGTATAACCTAATTGGTGAATTTTTCTTTAACTATGTGATCCATCCATTTGAGTTGTGTTTTGAGGTAATGGCTCATCCATTGATAGGACACTTTTTTCTAACTGTACATCCAAACCATGCACCACTGAAAATTTGATTAAAAATTATGGAACTCTCTCAGTTTACATCATTAATCACTTATTACCCCATATAGGTCATATCTCATATTTCTCTCCCTCCCATGGTATAAGAAACCATCCCTTTTGATCTAGGATAGATTCCTATGAGAATCTATGTGTGTTTGTGTTCTCAATTCATTGGTAAGTGTTGTTTACTTGTTGTTTTCCTTATATTTATCTACTACCCTTTATTATAAACATGAATTTAGTCTATTAGGGATAAATACAAGTTTTTTATGTCAATATTGATGATATATGATTGTTTTGGATGATGAGAACAAGGTCTATGGTCTATTCCTTAAGATCCCTGCTGGGATTTTTAGGTTATTGTTTTGTTCATTATTTTCGTCTAAGTTTGTGAATTTGGTCACCCCACTATTGAATCTTCTTTATTAAAAATTATATTGATTTAAAATTTATTTAATTTATCGAATTTAATTTGTGAAATTGATGTCTGATTCATAATGGAAATCCACCTTAGTACTGATTTTGTGAAATTACAGAATTTGGTTGTTTTGTGGAAAGTAAATTGGGTTCATTATTTTATACTTTTTGGGTTAAATTATTGATGGGTTTTGATGAATGAAATAATTTTTTAGAATTTTTTCTCAATAAAATAAATGTTTTATTGAAATTCATTGGAATTTATTTTTGAATTCATGGTTGGTGTGAGTTATTTTTCATTGATGTGGCCCCATGGAGTTGGTGTGTTCCATTTGAGAACATGGTATTGGTTACCTTGTAAAGACTTGGTAGATCAAAAATTGACCTATCATGAGTATAAAACTGTCACCTAGGCATGCATGTGTGAATTTGTGGACGTTATGAATGGGTATTTCAAATAGAAATTGAAATTTGGAATTTTTTTAAATAATTTTTTGTTATCTTTACTTTGAAAACACTTGGGTTTGGAATGCAATTTGAGTTTTCATATAAATGCTTTATTTTTTTTAAATTTTTTTATATAAATATGATAACATATTCTATCCAAGTGTAATGAGTTGGGAAGTAATTAGAGAAAATATAGTATGTTTTATACTCACACCCTTCTTGGAAAATTTGATTCATTTCATGATTTTATAGATCCGTAGAAAGGTAAAAGAATGTTATTTCCATTCATTAGTGATACTTCTGGATACCATGGGTTGGGCGTACTGTTTTAGATTTTGGAGAATATTTGGATTTGTAGGTTGATTTAATCCATGTCTTTTAGTTTGGTTGATCTTGGTTTCCTCTTTGAACATTGATTTAGTTTGGTTTGGTTGTGGGTTTTTCTATACTCTGAGTTTTATTTACTTGTAGTCATTCATCATAAAGTTGTTTTTCTAGTATTTTTCTTGGTAAGGTTGTTTTATTTTAAAAGGTAAAATCATCCCCCAACTTTTTAGTAATCTATTGTCATATATTTCCAGAGATTAGTGTCTTGGGTATGTCACCTAAGGCCAGTAACACCCCTCTGCCTCTTCCCAAGCAAATGAGTGAGGGGTAGAATATTTCAAATGGTATTATCTTGTTCATACCTTAATATGAGAATATTTTTATCCTATCTATTAGGATTTTATGAAGGTTTTGGATCATCATAACCTGAAATATATATTATAAAGTGGTATAGATAACCAATTTATGATAAACATCATGTTACTAGGATGTTCGTGTAAATAAGTGTTTTGAGACACTTCTAAGATTTGTATGCTAATAACTACAGGATTAGCTAATGAGAAGATCATAACATGAATTGATTGTATTGAATTCACACTGGGCATTCATAATTCAATTTGACTAATGACTTATTATTTGGTAAAAAGTGTTTATTTTTTAAAATAGTTGAAAATGATTTGACTGTCGAAAATCGTGGTGAATTTTTTGCAAATGGGTTGAAAGTGAAAGTTTTTAAATTTTTAAAAGCCTTGTTATGATATCCATGATGTGGTAAATTTTAAAATTTTAAGACACCCATTCCTTGATAGTGATACTATGTTGACTTTTATTATTTTATAGAACATGTAACTAGGGAGGAATTATAGGAACCAACTAGAAGAGGGTATTGAGAATCTTTTTTTAGAAGATCCACTAGTGAACCAACAATTACTTCAGAGTATTTTCCAGAAGTTATAGTTTGTCGGTAGAGGATATATAGGCGATGAACCAAGTAAAGTAGATATTTTAGTTTATTTACAAATTCATAATCCTCCCATCTTCCATGGTGATTCAGAATAATAAAAATAAAAATTGTGGCTAAATAGGATGAATAAAGCATTAGATTTCCTCAACACAACAGATGATCTGAATGTGATGTTGTAAATATACGTGATTGAAGATCTTATGTGTAAATGGGGGGATTTATCAATATAGGATAAATCATAAAAAGTAACAGCATGGGGGGATTTGGATAATTATTTTATCAAAATAATATATCCTCATACTTTTCATATTTCAATAATAATAGAATTCATTAGTTTGAATCAGGGTAACCTCACAGTGATAGAATTTAGTTAAATTGATAAATTTAGTCCACTTTTCACTAGAGATTTTAATAAGTGTTTCCTTAACAAAAATATTTTTTCAATCGATTTTGAGGATAGATATTCACTCAAGTATTTCTAAGATTTCTATATCAAATTATAATGAGATGGTCAATAGTTTGTGAAAGTAAGGGATATATAAAGAAAATGGGAAGAGAAAGCAGGTTTATACCTATGGGAAATGGTGGTATATCTAATGTGGGAATAAGTGGAAGAGGGACACATATTTCAAAATTGGTTGAATGAATAAAAATCGGTCATACGGATCATTTAATCATCATCCTAAACCAACAAGTAGTCATGGATGTTTTCATTGTGGTTACATTACCATATAAAATTGGATTTTACATCACTAACTAGAGATGTTATAATTGCAACCAGATGAGGAATATTCATCTCTATTGTCACAATTCTTCAAGGTCAGGTCTTATGGTTACAAATCATGTTTCGTAGATTTCATATGCTTCATCAGAATTTGTGTAGAAAAACATGTCTTTTTCTTAAAAATGATCAGTCCATGGTAATTATAGGAATACCAAGAATCCTCACCCAACAAAATCTCAACATGGTTAAAAATAGAAAATTGTAATGAGTACTATATTTTATGGACCTGGGAAAATTATTTTGGATGATCTATTTATAACTTTAATAGTGAAGGGTAATATATTTTTTAATTGTACCCCAATGAAATATTTGTTTGATATGGTTTAATCCCACTCATTTATTAGTTCTCATGTTGTTGATCTTCTTGGTTTTCATCTTGAGATGATGTATTATATTTTTTTAAACATGAATACCTCTTTGGAAAAGTGAATTTAGAGCTTTTATCTAAAAATCTTGTTCTATAAATATTAATGAGGTTGAATTGATATGGGATTTCCCTATTCATTATATGGATTCCTATAACATAATCCTAGTCATAGATTGGTTGAAAATGATCAAATCTCACATCAATTATTATTCCCAATGGGTTAGTTTTACAATTCATGATGAAACTAATAATCTCATTAGTGGGGATTAGAATGTAAAGGAAAGAAGATAATGATTTTTTCTAATGCCCCGGCCCAAGATGCCCGAAGCTGTGCATTATTTTATACTTTGGCATGATTACAAGGAATAAAGTCCTGAAAAACCGATCAGTTTAGCAGTCTTGGAAAATAGATTACATACATGAATGTTATATTACACATTCGAACATAATACCCAACATAAATAATATGATGAGAATGCCATTATTCCCCTATAATAACCCTATATACCGAACATAATACACTTATTGGAATCCTGAGAAAACCAAACATAAGAAAGGGTGATCTCAGATACTCAATAAGGGTAAATAATTTAGCATAAGCTATAAACATTCAATGCAAGATGTGTAATAAAAACAAAAACCATTTAAACATAAACATGAACATAATATAGAAAATATAAATCAAACATTACCATATAAACATGCACATGGATATTCTATTATTCTAATAGTCACATGTAATAATGAATTTTATAATGAGGGAATGCCTAATGCTGGACATCATTACCACATAGTCAATGCCTCATGCCAAGACTACATATAATTTTTTTTCAAGGACTTGTTCTAAGACACTAAATTGTCTCATGAGACCTTCCAATGTATTTAAAATCTATAGAAGGCTCCAAATATCACTTACTAAGTCCATTTCATTCCTCTTATGATAATATTTAAAACATAACATAAAAATTAGTATTAAAACTAGCATATGAAATGTAAATACTTTAACCATAAAACATGAGTGGTTTAAAAACAGCACATCCATTTTCAAACATATCACAAAACATTCAATACAATATAAATGATTGTATCATAATAAATCAACTTCAAATAAATGTAAAATCAAATGAATGATATTGACATATATTAAATCAATCCAAAAACAATTTAAGTGAATTATATCTTTCTACATTGAAATCATTTAAAAGTAAATAAAAAAATTATTTTAAAAATTATTTTTATAAGATTTTGAGGGATGATTATAAGGTTTTATAATGGAATAATAGATCCTCACTCTCCATATAAGTTAAGAAAACATTCTTTCCTTAATTTTTCTAAAAGGCCATTAAGTACCTTGTTTGGAAAATGACGGAAATATTTCTTTCAAAAAATTATATAAAATGTCAAAAAAGGGTATATATGAATTTACCCATAGTCTAGGAAATATTAAAAATGTTTTGAAATACATTTTTAGAAACAAATTTGTGTATTATAAAGAGGTCCTAATAGATACTTACGTATAAAAGACCTCATATAATGAAGAGATTGTAAAATTAACTCTTACCATGAAATTTTCTTTGGTCGAGGGTATGTTTAACCTCATGTATAATGACCATAGTATGTTGTTAAATTATTAAAAGACCATATTCATATTTATTATATTATAAATTCCTCATTTATGAATTTATACTACTCATTTAATAATTATTTCCATGTTATATTAACATTTCGGGTAAAAATCACTTTCTTTATCATACGGGTTTTATCTTTTATTCTTGATCGTATCATTTAGATCATTATTTAAATAAATAAAAATATAAAACATGATTTATATATCATATATATTTATAATATAAATATATATAATAGATATGTTTATGAAATGGAAATCACTGTTTATGGAGATGGTAGGTCGTACGTACGCATAAACGTCGTTTCCATTTTCATATCATATTGAACAAAAGAATGTGAATAAGATATATGTAAGTACAAATACACAAAAAAAAAAAACACACACACACACACACAGATATATATATATATATATATTTCTAGATTCATTATTATTTCATATATTACATACTTATTAATAATATATATTTTTATAATCATAGTTTAATGGTGAATGTGGAAATGAATCTCATCGCATCGTGGAGACTGTAAGCCGTACGTACGCATGGACAATGATATCATTCTCTTGATGGTGAAATAATATGTAATTTGATGGTATATTATATATAAAGAATCATTATCATGTTATATTTATTATTTACATCAATTATATTCATTATTATACCCATCCAAATGATGACGTGTTGAATAACGAACTTCACCCCAACGTGGAGATGGTAATCCGTACGTACACACGTATGGTTACTTTGTCATTAATAGAATGGATATAATATTGATTATGGTTGTATCATATTTATAATAACATAAAATATTTTATACGGTTCTGGATTTTTTATCTTGGTGTGGAAACAATAATGAAATAGGGAGTGGAAGAAGAAAAGAACTTTGAAAGAGTTGATGAAGTAACTATATCTTCTTTGGGTGTTTCTTTTTTATTTTAAAAAAAGGGATACTTAAGTTGGCTTTATGCTCAAGGTAAGGCCTCTAGGTTGAAGTGAGGGAAGTTTTGAAGATATTTGGGTAGGGTTTGGCCAAACCAAATGGCTTTGGAATTGTGATTTTGGGAGAAGGGGAAGCACCCTTTTATAAGAGAGGTGAGGGGCACTTTAAGAAATTATTAAAATATAAATTTATTGAAAAATCATTTTCGGTTTATAATATCTTCAAATAGATTTATTTCAAGACTAAGGTGGGGATGGTTCTAAATATTCTCAAATAATATGTTTTAGACATGTTTAGGTCACCATATTAACTTTATCTTGTGTATTTAACTATTAATTAAATAGTTTAACTTTTTCCATGTCTTCTTGTATTTTTATATTACATGATTTATAAACTTACAATAACATGAAAAAATAACCTCAAGTGGTTAATTAATGACATATATATCATTTTATAAGTCATTTGGATGAACCTTATATTTTTAAGACTATTATATAATTTAATAAAATAGTATTTGTTTTAAAAACTCATTTACATAAATTTTGAGACTATTTAGTATTTGGATTTTGTGAAAGTAAACACAACTTGATTAATTCCAAGACAATAAATTTAATCAACTATAACATTTAATATTCACCTAAAAAATTTGTGTATGTCATAAAAACATTGAAAGTATATTTATTTTAATATTTATAATACCATTTATTTGATTCATTCTTTAATAAGATAATTATTACATCATCATTGTTTCAAAAATAAATTTAATTATTTAATGTATAAAAATTATAAATAAAATACCTTGATGTAGGAAATTTTTTTATCTTTTTAAATAATATTTATAGTAGAATTTATCTTATATATAAACCAATATTAAAAATGTTTTAGTTATTAAAAATTTAATTTTACACTTTTAACACTTCTTTAAATAATATAATAATAATTGTCCTAATCTAATCCAAGTGAATGAAAAAGGATAATATTTTATTAATAAGGATTTTTTGGTAGAAATATACTTATCCAATAGAATTTGGACATGTGTTCGGGTAATTGTAATATCATTTTTACCTTTAATGACCATATTTACTTTTAACCGTGGTAAATAAAATTCAAAAGATACTATTCACCAATAATTATTTTCATCCTATTGAACCACATTTTACTTACTGATTTCAACTATTAGTCTTGGGTTTTTGATATTTTATTCATATAAGCAGTAAAATTAATTTTTATGCAAATTTGTAAATGTGCCTAAAAGGTGGGTAAAAGATGGTAAAAAGGTCAAAAACAAATTATACATCTAATATTATTATAAAATGGATCCAATGAATTAAACGGAACTTATATACGTATTATTTATCTATTTTGACTTAAAATAAATTTAAATAAAATAAATAATTATTTAAATAAAATTTTGTTTTTAAATAATAACGTAATGTTTTTAACTATTTATCAAAAATTAAAAGTTTTAAGAAAAATACCCAAAATTTATCCTAAGATAATTTTGATATTTCGAATTCAAAGATGAAGACTATTTTAACAAATTAAAATAATAGAAGTTTCATTTATTAATTTATAATTAATTACCATTGTCAAAACCAAAAAGAGGGGTTTTAAAAATGTAAAAACTATCAAAAGATTTACATTTGTTTATGTCCAATTAAAATGTGAAATTACTAATAATGATATACATTATATTAAATGATAAAAATATAATCTAATTATTCTCTAAAACCATTAAAATGTATAATTTAACACTACAAATTATTCTGATTACAAAAGTTGTTTTCAATTAAAATTAAACATCTTTCACTATTCACCATAATATGGTAGTTATCAGAAAAACACTAAACATTTATCCAAAATAAATATTTATGTCCTGATTCAAAATAGGAAGTTTATATTCTCAAATTTAATATAAAAGTGTCAAATATTACTTTTAAAAAGGGTTCACAATTAATAAGTGGTAAAATTTTATTTTTTGAAAAATAATTCATTTATCTAAAAAATTGAATTTGTTATTATATTATGTATAAGAAACACATAATTAGGTTGTTAAAATTATATGGAGAATATAAGATTCAAAAATTAGTTAATACTATTCAAAACCGCTTTTTGAACAGCTAATTTGGTAAGTTTTGGTACGGTCAAACTCGGTGTTGCGTGTAGCGCAAGCTATTGAATTACTTTAATGAGATAACGTATTAGGAAATCATGGGGTGTTACATTCTCCCATACTTCAATAAATTTCATCCTTGAAATTTGAAATTAATCTTTGAAAAAAAAGGTTGAAAATAGAAAATATCTTTGTGGAAAACCCACATCAGAAATAGGGTAAATAAAATTTAGTCTTAATAAGAGGGAAAGGGAAATGAAAAAGTCACCACCAAATTAGGGTTTCAAATAAGAGAAAATTGGTGGAAATTATTGACAAATAATTAGAGGAAAATTGTAAATATTTATATGTAGTGATTTAGGTCATCAATCAAAAACAAGTTTAATATTTAGGGCCTCAAATCCATCAATATATGATGATTTAAAATATCATCACTTACACAAAACATAAGGTATTAAAATAACACATTTTTTGTTATAATATCCTTTACATAAAGGTTAAGAATTAATTTCATCATATAATAAGTGAAAAAAATATACATGACAAGTATAGTTTCATCTTTCAACTAATTTCTACCACAAACTCATATTTCACTCTTAAGGATAATAGAATACAAAAATATTCTATTTATACTAATCATATACGGTTCCAAAAATAATGAATTTATAATACATTTTTCAGACTATTTAAAAAACTACATTATAAAAACCATGATATCACATAGGATAATGGTAGGTGAATCGCCATTTTCTCTTTTCGGTTGCGGGTTCAAGTCTTGCGGCCTTGCCGGATGCGATGGGTTGTCATCCGACCTCCTGGTTGTCCTTTTTATAAAAATCCAAAAATAATATTAAGAAATGTTTTAACCTTATACAATAGTATAAAATGTCCAAATTAATTCATTCTATCCTTTATAATTATCCAAAACAATTTTTTCAAAACTCACAATAAAAAATTTATAAGGAAGGTAACATAATGAAGATCTTTTTTGCTACGTAATAACATGTTAATACATTCATCATGTATTCTTTTAAAACATGGTAACACCCTGAATTACTCTAAAAACATATTGAATAATTTTGTGCTCTCTTATTCATTATAGAATACAATATATACTTCTTATATCCAAAAAAGTTGTAAACTCCAACAATGAAAGAATAAAAAACTATTAATTACTTCCAAGGTATTCAATAATATTCAACACACTTTATCCAACTCAATTATATTTTTATTCCAAAATCATTATCTCTTGTTAAGAAACATATTAAGGGTTATATTTCCCCCAACCATATATTTTACAAAATTATTATCTTGAAACTGTGTCACTATATTTGGTACCATAAAATCTCAAATCCTTAATGAAAAAGTACTGAATTACAATCCATATATACTTTATAATTCATATAACATGTACTCAAATGAAAAAATTATTTAATAACAACTTAATAACACTAATCATTCCTCTTCATCTACAGTATTATAATAACGTTATTATTATCCAATAACATCATTTGTGGTATACTGTGATGACTTGGAAATTGATTCATGTAGTGTCCCAACTCTCTGCAGATGAAACATTGTACATTTGAAATCTTTTTCTTACCCTTACAATCACGAACATGGTGTCCTCTTTCTCCACACGTATAACAAACTCCCATTCCATTCCAATACTTCCCAGGGTTATTCTTTCCACATTTATCACATATGGGAAAATACTTCTTCCCCTTCTTCCCTTTATCCATCTTTTTCTCTACCAACCTTTTCTTCGTTGGATTCCCTTAAAAGCAATAGGACTCAGTGAATTATTTACTTATATTATTATCACATGACAATATTTCTACATATTATGAAAATAAATGAGAGACTATTTCATTTCTAAATGTTGGATTAAAAACATGAAAGATTTGATCCTTCTTACTCTTGTGATCATGCAAATTTATTAAGTTCTCATTCCTTCTACTAGGCACCATTTCTGAACAATAGCGTATACTAGGATAGTTTATGAATCTAAATGCATAATTCCAACCAGGTAAAATACATAACATAAATCAAATAGTTTATTCATATAATCCATAATCATAAAAATGTTTTCTTTTATAAAGTATTTACTCATAAATCTTTCATAATAGTTTTTAAAGAAAATGTAAATTTATCCTAAGCATATGCCCCGGGAGTTTCGTAACCAATAGTGCAACAAAGCCCATTTTCATGTACCAGGATACCCCAGGTCAAGCCCAAAACACCTTTTTGGAGTTTTTCCTCCTATATACATCTGTGAAAAATCCACCTCTACTAGATCATATTCAAACAGGGAGTATTTATTAGAAAATTCACAAAATCTCTACATTACAAAAATTCTAGGAATTTTTTATATAATGATCCTCAAAGTCTATATTAGGATAATGTTGTATTATGAGTGATTATATAAATCTAGTTTCTATGGTTATTGCTAAAATCTTTTGATACCAGCTGTAACGCCCCAACCCCAGAAACCCGGAGCTGGTGCATTATTTTAAAACATTGGCATGATTACAATTAATCAAGTCCCAAAAGACCGATCTTCTTAGCAGTCTTGGACAATAGATTACATATATGAACATTAAATTACACATTAAAATATAATTCATGGAATAAATAATATGTTGATAACACCATTATACCACTAGTTAACCCTCTATATAAAATATAATACACTTCTTGTAATCCTGGGAAAACAAAAAATAATAATTGGCTGAGCTTAGATGCTCAGTAAGGGTAAAAAATTTATCAGAAGCAATAAAAATTTAAGGCAAGATGTGTAATAAAAACAAAAACCTTTTAAACATAAAATTGAACATAATATGGAGAAAATAAATTAAAAATTACCATATAAACATGCACATGGATATTCTACTAGTCGAATAATCACATGTAATAATTAATTTCATAATGAGGGAATGCCTAACACTGGATATCAATACCACATAGTCAAGGCCTTGAACCAAGACAACACATAAAATTTATGACAATGCCTTGTAAAAAGACACTAATTTGTCTCATGAGACCAACTGATGCATCGAGGAGCAATAGTGGGCTCCACCCATCACTTACTAAGTTCAATGCATTCCTCATATAAAATTATTTCAAACATAACCTAACCGTTTGTATTAAAACTAGCATACGAAATGTAAATACTTTATCCATAAACAATGAATTGTATAAATATAGCACATCCATATTCAAATATATCACAAAACCTTAAATAAAATATGGAATATTTTATCATAATAAATTAACTTCAAATAAATTTAAAATCCAATAAAGGGTGTTGACATAGATGAAATCACTCTAAAAACTATTTGAGCGAATTATCACTTTCTACATTGAAATCATTTAAATATAAAGAAAACATTTATTTTTAGAAATATTCTAATAAGAATTTAATGTAATATTCAATGGTTTTATAATTTCATATGTGTTCCGCACTCACTTTATAATTAAAAAAAACATTTTTTCTTAATTTATCGAAAAGGTTATAATGTACCTGGTTTGGAAAACGACGGAAAGATTCCTTTCAAAAAAAATTTATAAATAGTAAAAAAATGGTATAAATGAATTTACCCATAGCCTATAAAATAGTAAAAAAATTTTGAAATACATTTTTTAGAAACACATATGTGGATTATAAATAGATCCTAGTAGATACTTATATATAAACAAACTCAGATAATGAAGAGATTGCAAAATTAACAATTACCGTGCATTTTTCTTTGGTCGAGTGTACATTTATCCTCCTGTATAATTAACATAGTTTGATATTAAATTAAAGCAGAACCATATTCATATTTATTATATAATACATGATTCATTTATGACTTTATACTACCCATTTAATAATGATTTCCATTTTAAATTAAGAATTCGGGTAATAATCTCTTTCTTTCTCGTACGTGATTTAACTTGTTATTCTTTATCGTATCATTTAGATCATGATTTAAATAATTATAGAATATAAAACATGATTTTTATACCATATATATTTACAATATAAATATGTGTAATAGATAGATATATCAAATGGAAAACACTGTTTATGGAGACAGTAGGTTGTACGTACGGAAAAAAGATGTTCCCGTTTTCATATCATATTGAACAGAAGTAAGTGAATAGGATATATGTAAATATATATATATATATATCCAGTAGTATTATTATTTCATATATTACATACATATTAATAATATAAATTTTTGTATTCATCATTTAATGGTGAATGTGGAAATGAATCTCATCGAGTCATGGAGACGGTAAGCCGTACGTACGCACGAGTGATGATATCAGTATATTGATGGTGAAATCATCTATAAGCGAATGATATATTATATATAAATAATAATTAAAATATTATATTTATTAATTACATCAATTATACTCGTTATTATAACAATGAAAATTATGACTTGTTGAATAACGATTTTCACCACGACGTGGAGACGGTAATCCGTACGTACGTATGTATGATGACATTGTCATTCCTAGAATAGATATAATATTGAATATGGTTGTATCATATTTATAATAACATCACAGTATGTATAAGGTACTTTATTTATTATTTTGGTATGGAAACAACAAACAAAGTTAAAGTGTAATAAGGAAATAACATTGAAATCAGTGATGAAATATTTACCTCTTGTTTGAGTGTTCCCTTTTGATTTGAATAAAAGGGCTCTTTAAGTTGGCTTTCTGCTCAAGGTAATGCCTATAGGTTGAATTGATGGAAGCTGGGAGGTTATGTTTTCAGGTTTTAGCCGAGCCAAATGGCTTTAGAGGTGTTATTTTCAGATAAGAGAAATTACCCTTTTATAAGAGAGGTGAGGGGCACATTAGGAAAAACATGAAATATTAATTTATTCTAAAATAACGTTCGGTTTAAAATAGCTCAAAATGAATTTATTTTGAATCTAATGTGGTTTTGGGTCTCACTATTCTCATAAAATAGGTTTTAAACTTGTTTAGGTCATTATATTAAACTTATCTTTTAGATTTAACTCTAAGTTAAATAGTTTAACATTTACCATGTCTTCTTGTGTTTTTATATTTAATGGTTAATAAAAATACTATAAAATTCCATGAGAACCTCAAGTAGTTAATTAATGACATATATATCATTATATAAGTCATTTTACCTTGCCTTTTATTTTTGGGATAATTTTATAATTTAATAAAATAGTAATTGTTTTAAAAATTCATTTATGTCAATTTTGACACTATTTAGTATTTGGTTTTTTTGAAAGCCATCACAACATTATTACATCGAAAAAATAAATTTAATAACATCTAACATGTAATTTTCATCTATATAAGTCGTTTATGTCATAAAAACATTGAAATTATATTTATTTTAATATTTATAATACCATTTATTTTATGTTTTTCATTAATAAGGTAATTACTGCATCATCATTGTGTCATAAATAAATTTAATTATTTAATATCTAAAAATTATAAATAAAATAAAATGATTTAGAAGGTGGGTAAAAGACGGTAAAAAGTTCAATAAAATTTTATATGTCTAATATTATTATAAAATAGATACAATTAATTACAATGAAATTATATAGGTATTAATTATATATTTTTACTTTAAATAAATTTAAATAAAATTAATAATTATTTAAATAAAAAGTCGGTTTTAAATAATAAGGACTATTCATCAAAAATTGAAATTTTTCTGAAAAATACAAAAATTCAGCCTAAGATAATTTCGATATTCTCAATTCAAATATAAAATTTATTTTTCCAAATTAAGAACATATAAGTTTGATTTATTAATTTTAAATTAATTCCCATTGTCAAAACCATAAAGTGGGTTTTTTTAAAGTAAAAACTATCAAAATATTGGCATCTGTTTATGTCCAATTTAAAAGTGAAATAACTTTTAATGGCCTAAAATGTATTAAATGATAAAAATATAATCTAATTATACTTCAAAACCATTGAAATGTAAAATTAAACCCTATAAATTATTTTGATTTAAAAAGTGTTTTTTAATTAAAATTTCGAATCTTTCACTATTTATCAAAATATGAAAGTTATCAGAAAAACATAAAACATTTATCCAAACTAAAATTTTATGTCTCACTTATAAATAATAAGTTTATTTTTTCAAATTTATGTATAAAAGTTTCAAATATTTAATTTAAAAAGTGTTCAGCGCTAACAGGTTGTAAAATTGCATTTTTGGAAAAAATACTTCCTTTATCTGAAAAATTGAATTTGTTATTATATTATGTCTAAGAAAAAAAATAATATGTATGTTAAAATTATATAGAGTATATAATAATCATTATTTAGTTATTATCACTCATAACCGCTTTTTGAACGGTTATTTTGGTAAGTTATGGGGCGCCCAAGCTCGGTGTTGCATCTCGCATAAGCTATTGAATTACTTTAATGAGATAGCATACTATGAAATAATGGGGTGTTACATTTTTTCCACTAGGAGTTGGAAATATATAATACCAGTTTTAAACCTTAACCTCATAATCTATGTATGATATTGATAATAGTAGGATTCCAAAAATTACTTATAATTTTTCAGATGCTTTTCTTGAAAACTTATTATGGTTTCAACCCACAAAGAGAAGTGAATTTTACAATTGATCTCTTAATTGGGACCAGTCTTATCTTTATTAAATATTATTATATAAAACCAGTATAATTAATGGGATCAAAAGTAAAATATGAAGAGATGAAAATAAAAGGGCTCATTTGGCCGAGTACTTCTTCATTGGAAGCGCTAGTTTTGTTTGAGAAAAATATGGATGAAACTCTAAATATTTGTGTGGATTATGCTAAGATTAATAATGTTTGGATAAATAATCTATATCCATATCCAGGAATTGATGACCTATTTGATCAATTGAGCGGAGCCTAGTGGTTCTGTACAATTGACTAGTTTTTGGGATATCACCAACTATGATTTTGTGAGGATATTCTGAAGGTATCTTTCGAGATAATAATTTTCCATTATGAGTATGATTTTATTCCTTTAGTAATTATGAATGCACCATTTGTCTTTATGGAATATATGAATCGTTTATTTCAAAGATATTTTGATAATTTGTCGTAGTTTTATGGATTAAATATTTGTATATTCAAGTAAAAAGTATGATCATGACAAACACATAATGATATTATCGGGAATTTTTCTTCCATAATTTCAAAGTTTTATTTTTTTCTATCAGAGGTATATTTTTATTCCATTGTATATATGAAAAGTAATTTCTATGTATCCAATATATTGAGATTTTTTATCTCTTGGATACCGAAAATGAATGTATTTGAGATATATAGTTTCCTTGTCTTGTCTGTTTATTACAGACATTTTATTCATGACTTTTCATGAATATATTCACTACTGAAATATTTTAAAAGGAAAAGTGTTCTACTTCAATATAAATATTAATATTAGAAGTATTTTTATTGGATTAATGTTTTTCATACATCAAAAACAATCATTATATTCCAAGAATTTGGAAAATGGTCTGTGGGGTATTTTGATGCATTCAAATCTGGGTTTGGGTGTATTGTCATGCAGGGAGATCATGTTTTTACTTATGAATCATGAAAGTTATGTTTTCATGAGAAGAAATACCAAATACATGATTTTTATTTTGATGATGTGGAACATTCTCAGAAGACTTATCATCATTATCTCTTTGGTGATAAATTTATGTGGTGTATAGATCATAATAGTTTGATACACAATTTCACATAAAGAGATTTTAATCTGATACAAAGAAGATAGATGTAGTATCTTAAATATTTTGACATTTACATGCTTTATACACTAGGTAAAGTCAATTAGGTTGATTATTTATGAAGAAGGATGTCTTATAGTGTGTTGTTGAAAGGGGATTCAGATCAATGGTAGCTTGTGTTAGTGATTTCCAACATTTACATGGATTATAAAGACCAATGTAGTGTTTCTTTTTTATTTCTAATTTATTTTGTTTCTAATTTTCTTGTGAGGGTTAAACAGGAAAAACTTATAATTCTAAG
Organism: Viscum album; assembly: GCA_963277665.1. Taxonomy (NCBI): domain Eukaryota; kingdom Viridiplantae; phylum Streptophyta; class Magnoliopsida; order Santalales; family Viscaceae; genus Viscum; species Viscum album. The sequence continues at coordinate 1,133,546,869 of OY728135.1, read as the reverse complement.
TGTGTTTATATGAGCTTAAGACTCAATGGTTGGGATACAATTGTGGTATTTATTCTTGATAGAGGGTCAGTATTGTGTTTATGAGATTATATGGTTATACATATGGCTTGTTCGTAACAAATCCTTCAAGATTACCACCACTGAATATGGGTGTCTAATCATGGAATACAGAATATGTTTAAGGCACTAACAGAAATATTTTGGTGGGTTTTCCTAAAAATAAAATTGTTTGAGTTTATTATGAGATGCCTCAACAGTCAAAATGTTAATATATATCACCAATAGACAACATGTATATTACAATCATTTAATATTCCCATGTAGAAATTGGAGTACATAGCTGTGGATTTTGTAATAGGTCTATAAAGGACAGTTTAAAAACATAATTTCATATGGGTGAATGTGAATCTTTTCACAATATATTTCTATTTAATACCAATTCATTAATCTCATATGTTACAGTACTTGTAAAAAATATATATCCAAGAAATGATAAAGAGGCATGGCATAATTGTTTCGTTAGTATCAGACAAGGAATCAAGGATTATGTTTGGATTTTGGAAATCATTACAACTATCCCTGAGGAGCCATTTTACTATGAACATGGTGTATCATTCTCAAATTAATGGAAAATATGGAAGGGTTATACAAATATTGGAATACATGCATTGGGATTTTGTAATGGATTTTAGTGTATAATGGTATTAACACACAATATTAGTGTATTTATTGTATAACAAATTTATCAAGACTTGATATATATGGATCCTTTAAAATAATTGTATGGTCATCCTTTTCATTCTCCCATTTGATGGGTGAAAACAGGTGAGACTTCACTGGTTTGACCAAGCCTTGGGAATAAGAGAACAAAGAAGATTCAATTGGTCAGGAACAGAACAGAGGCCTCTCCAAGGCATCCAAAATCATATGAATATCATTGTCTATGGATTTTTTCATCTAAGGTGAGTGATCATGTTCTCTTTAGAATATCATTAAGGCTTGGTCATTGTCATTTTGGTAACTAGGTATTGTTATCTCCTTGATACATAGGGCCTTTTTAGATACTTTGTTGGATAGGTGGGGTAGAATATCAGTTGGATTATACAACATGGTTTAGTTTAGTTCATAATTACTTTCATATATATCAACTAAATAAGTACCAACCTCAACTATACCACGTAATTTTGTGGGAATAGCATGATCTAGATCGAGATTCTATTTTGGTTTATGTGCTATTACAATTTTGTCATAGAAAAAAGAATGTTTCTTCAAGAGAAAAGCATAGTTATAGTGACAGTTTTATAGAAAATGGTTAGATTTTGGAAGAAAAAATGGATCATGAAATGGAGAAAGTGAAACGATGGGTAGAACATTTCGAGAAAAACTATTTTTTTCAAATTTATGAGGATAGACAGACTAATTGTGGGCTTAATGTAACATCCATCGGTTTTAGGAAATCACAAATTAATTTATTAAATTTATATATATAAAGATATTGGGTTAATAATCTTAATGAAAAAATTATATTAGGGATATTTTGTGTATTTTATATAGGTGAAAATTTTGATAAAGGTTACAAGAAATCATGTAACACCTCTAAGAAATTGTTAAAAAAAATATTGGGCACTCTGTTGGTATACAGTTTGGTCTGACGGTGCGGCTGCCCAGTAGAAACCATTCAACGATAGAAAGTGGGGAATAGAAATTTTGGAACAAGTTTTATCTAACCAAATTTTCCAACCATGTGAGTTGTATTTGGAAGTAGTGACTCTTTCATGGTTAGCACACTATTTTCCTAACATTGCACCATAACTGTTCACAAAGGAAAATTAGATATGAAAATTGTTGATCTCATTTTATTTACCTCCTAAATACATTATTTCCCCTAAACATATCATATATTGAATTCATCTCCCTCCCAAGGTTTTGGAGACCATTCCATTCGATTTGGGGGTGATTCTTAGGTGAATCTAAGTGTGTTGTAGGCCCGAATTCATCGATAAGTGTTTGTTCTTTATCATTTCCCTTGGACTTCTCTTCTTCCCTCTCATAGAATCATGGATTTAGTATTTTGGTGATAAATACACACCTTTGGATTTCAATCATGAAGATATATGATTATTTTAGTCATAGGGAACATGATATATGGTGGAATATTGAATATTTAAGCTAGGTTTTTAAAATATATTGTACAGTTTATCATTTTCTCCAAGGTTTGTGATGTAGGTGGATTCTCTCTAAAATCATCTTGATTTTAACATGAAGACTTGATTTCAAATTAAATGAATTTATTTAGTTTAATAATGAAATTGATTTGTTATTCTTGATGTAAATTTAGTTTAGTGATGGTTTTGTAAAATTTTGGAAATTGGTTGTTTGGTGGAAAGTTTATTTGGATTTTGAATTAAGATCATGGTTTTCAAATTATGGTTGGGTGTTGATGTATATAAAATGTTTATAGTATTTTTCTAAATAAAATAGTTTATTTATTGCAATATCTTGGAATGGGTTTTGGAAGAAATGGTTTGTGTGAGTTGATTTTCAATGATGTGACCCTATAGAAGGGAAGGGTACCATAGGGACACTTGGTATTGATTATCAAGTGATGAATTGGTAGATCTACAAGAGAACACACTTGAGTGTGGAAATGAACCTAGTAATTCATGTATGGTGGTTCATATGTTTGAAATGGATATTCCAAATTGAAATGGAAATGAAAAATGTTTTAAATAATTGTTTAGTTGATTTCCTAAGAAAACTGTTTTGTTTGGAAAACTATTTGAGTTTTTATATAAACTGATTTAAATTGTTTCAAACTATTTTATATAAAAGTGATCACTAGTTATATCATAGTGGTTTGTTTTGGGAATTCTTTGGGGAAAACCTACATAGTTTTACACTCATCCCTTCTTGTAAAAATTGTATCATTTATAGATTTTATATATCAATACATAGGTAAATTAAGGAATCCTAGTTCTTTAGGGATTTTTCTTGATATCTTGGGCTGGGCATGTGTTTTTGTATCTTATTTAGTATTGGAAGTTTATATTTAACATGTACTTTTTCATTGCGTATTGTTGATCTTGGTTTACACATTTGACTTTGATATAGTTTTTTTGTTGGGGTTTTTTATACACTATGTTTTATTTCCATTTACTAATGTGTCATATAGTGGTTTGTTTGGAATTTTTCTTGGTTTGGTTATTTTATTTTCAAAGGTAAAGAAACCCACAATTGTTTATGAAGCCCCTAGAATTTATTTTCATCCTTTATTGTTTTGGGGAAATCACTTAAGGTTAGTAACACCCCTCCACCTTTTCCCAAAGACAACGGGTGAGGGGTGTGATTTTATATAATTTCACCTTCACATATATACATGATTATGATGTTATTAGTTTATGGTATTTTACCTATTTTTTGGTATGGAAGGAAAGAATATGTTTATGAATCATGTTATGCATTTAGGGATTCACATGCATTGTGTGATTTTTTATTATTATATCCCTATACCATGACCAGTGTTAGTTATTAAAAGTGTTTATATCAATTCATATTGTGATTCCCTTTTAATTTTATAGTTGAATATTTATAAAAAATACTATAAATGAATGAAACATGTTAAGTGGTTGGTTATATTAATTATTATGAGGCATCTATAAAATTCTAATTTAAACATATAAATCATTTCCCCCATAACATATAATTGAAATTTCATTTAACTGAGTTTAAATTGTGAAATGTTATGGTAAATGTAAATTGTTGAAAATGTATTATGTGACAACTCATTTGGATTATCATTTGGTCTCAACTAAAAGAAATTATAAATAAAATTTATAAATATTTTCCCTCTATAACATGAAAATGATATTTAAATTAATTTATCCTCATTATAACTAATTATATTAAATCATAAAAATGAAAAATGTGATTTGGATTCATGTATATATGATGTGGACTTAATTTTTATATAATGTTGAACCTGCGTGTGTAGTTGGGAAAATTCCAAGTGTCCATGTTATATGATTCTTATGATGTGATATATATATATATAATAGTGAATCACTTCTCCTATTATCAAATTCCCTTAGCTATGAAAGTAAAGAATTTTAAATTAATATGTGTTCAGATGTGAGTCACAGTGTTCATAACCATATATTGATAATATATAAATGTGTCTAGAGAGATACTCCATGTTTTGATACCTATATGATGTGGGGTGTATTGGATGAATGGATTTTAGGTCTGTAATGGCTATCTATGACCCTTGTAGGGTTTATTATTGACTCAAGAATTGGTATAGTATATTATACTTGAGCATGTATATGAGAACATTATGATATAGGGCCTGAGTGGAGTGATAAGATTTGTTGTTTCGTATTTTTTCCCGATGGTGAGTATAAATGTGATATGAGGACCACACTTGGGTATGTATATGGGTTGAATATAGGATACATGATATTAATTTTTATGAAAACCCTAGAGATAGTATTTTGTCCAATTTGTGATCTTAGATCATTGATATATTGATGAAGATGTTGGGAAGCAATGTATTGTGGTTGAGTCACATGATATATTCCATATATTGTAGAGATAGATGTGATTTATGATTGTAACCCAAGAAAGAGTCTATCCGTACTTGTTTATTCCATAGAAAATTAAATAATTTTAGATATTTTACTTTGATATTTATAGAGATTAAGTGATAAAAATTCATGGAAAATGCATGTAGATTCTCTATGCGTTATGGAGTGAGGTCATGAGTTTTCAATAGGATTGGTGGATTATTGGATTTGTAATTATGGAGGATTATCATGAGACACATTGTTTGATCGATGAATGTGATGATTGTAAAAACCCTTGAATCTATATCATATTAATGTAAAAGTAAGAGATGATCTACAATATGACCGAGAATATATTTTCATGGAGAATGATACATTAGTGTATGGTCGATGCATGAAATAAGGTCTCAGTAAGTGAAAATGGTATTACTGTGGGGTCAGGATGATATTTGTTATGTCAAGATGGTAAACTCATATGAGAGATGTTTTACGACTTCCTATTAAAATAGATTTTTTTTGTTATGATAACCTTTTACACTTGTGAAACACTGAGTGGCTTGATATTTTGGTGGAATAGAATGTTCCTCAATAACAATTATTTGGGAACCAACATGGTTTTGAGTTAATAGTCGGTCTATGTAGGTCCCATAGAAATAAGAACTTAATATTTCTATGCTGTTGATAATTGTAGATGTATTTGAGTTAAATTCATCAGGATCGAGTGAACGGTGTCACTTTTTTTGATAATGTTTGAAAATATATTTTGTAGAGCACCAAAGTAAAACTAGAGTCTCAATTAGTATTTTATTTGATGACTTGCTCATGTGGAACGAGTGAGGCTTGAGTTTCCCAAAAATTGGATGATTGTTGATTTTTGGTAGTATAATGATTATAATTATTTAATAAGGGAGTATTGGTATGGGGGAGAAACCCCAGATAGTTTGATCATGTGGAACTCATTTTGAGACAGTTTGTTGAATGTTAGAAGTGACATGTTGATAATGTAAAACCATATTTATTTTTAATTTTTTAAAATTACTTATTTTGTAGTTAATTTTTTACATATAGGATATGGAATTCACCTAAGCTTGGGTGTTGGTTGATGAAATTTATGTGGAGTTAGTACAATCATGTTTTGGATAACCACTGTGTATAGGGTAATAGTTATGTGGTATGACCAAGTGTGAAAATCGGTAAGAGGGTTGATGGGGAGATTATGTCTATGTGAAGTTGGTTCTCATGTTAAACCTATTAATGTGAATGATTAGATGAGTCCTTGTGTTATAAATATTCTCAAGAGTAAAAATGTTGGTTTTGATGAGATAGTCGGGTGAGAAGTGGATAGGTTTATACTATTAGCATCAACCTATGAGGTGTGATGTTGTATTTTAGAACTCATCAATTATACTAGAAGTGAGGTATCATGGTGGAGTTATTTAAGATAATCATTGTCACGATGCATGGGCTAGTGAGGTTTTGAGTATTAAATCTTTGGTTGGTACAATGTTGGCATGACTATAATTGGTGAGAGGTATAAAGTTGGGATAGTGCATCAGGCTAAATGACTATGACAACCCGAGAGTAATGTTAATTTTTTAGGAAATGATGTGGGAATCTCTCTTTGGTTTTATTAGTTCTTAAGAGAACCTCTAGGCTTTTGTAGAGTTACGACTTTGTTTGTGGGAGAATGGTGAGATGTGTTGTTCAGTACAGGTATCGTGAAGAAGAAATTAAAGGATGTTCATTTTATTATGAAATGGTTGGAAACTACCTAGTGAATTTTATGCCATGATTCAAGAGGTGAAAACCATTTTTTAGAGTGATTTAGGGGGTTAACCCCTATTTTTTGACGTGATTTATGGTGAAAACCTCTTTCATCACTTGATTAAATGTGGGAAACTCTATTCTGGTTCATGAATCAATGGGTGAATCATGTGAATAACCCTAATGAAGTTCCATTTTTGAGGTGTCAGTTATTGGAAAGAAATTTAATTAAATTTTATGGATTTGTGGTTTTTAGAGGGTCCCTATGTGTGGTCCATTATTATGTTATTTTTATTCAAACTAACATGAAATTGAAGGAGAATAAAGTTTGTATATGTTTATTAAACTAAATTATTCTCTTCATTCTGATAAATCTCTTCTAGTGTATGGGTATATTCAATATAGACATATACTAGAGAATACATGATAGCAAGAGTCAGGTATAAAGGCATTGTGTCCTGTGTTTGTTATAGATGAGGCTAGATATTGTTTGATAGTGAAACTCAATGATAAACTGATTTAATTTGTGGATGTTTTAAAACCTCAATCTTTTTCTATAGTTTTAAATCACATAATGTTTTTTACCACTTAAATTATGGAAAGTAGTGAACCTTTTAGGGGTTGGAAGTGGTCAAAAATTCCCATGGGGAGAAGAAAGAGAATCCATAACTAAAGGATTAAAACTTTACCTTTTCATGGTGTGATAAAATCTACCATTTTTTTAATTTTCATGAAATATGGGATGTGCCCCTCTCCCAATTTATTCACAACCTAACAGAATGATTCATCTTGTGAATGGTCAACTTGGTATTTTTTATTTTATTATTAATTATTTTCAGGGTAGGTTTTATAAAATAAAATCGGGTATCCCGTCAACTAGGATCATGATGCACAACCCTTATCTAATGGTTTAATTTTCCTTCAAAGATAATATCATCTTCATTTCAACTAAGATTCATCTATCTTGAGAAGAATTGGAGAGATAGTAGCGAGTTTACCATATAACTACATTATTTTCTTTGTTTATTCTACAATCATAAATTTTATCACCATTTTGTTCATTTTTAAATTTTTTTAGTTTATTATTCAACTTTTCAAATTTCTACAGGATTATCTCGGATCAAATCATGATATCAAAAAAGTATATATAATACCCCATGTTTTAGGATCCATTAATTTTTTTCTTATAGTTAATAGAACATTTCTCCATTATTTCTAATGAATTAATACATTATTGGATATTGGTTCATAAAATATATAAAAAATCTCAATGACACTTTATTCAATTATTATGGAATATTTAAATTAAATCACATGAAACCATGACTCACAAAAAATGTATTATCTCACATCATGGACGATCACATCCATTGAATCAAAAAAAAGTAGGAAATACATTGAAAAGAAAAAAATATCTTTATAACTAGAAACATCCATGGACTATATTTACATTTAATAGTCATCATTAGTATAACAAAACCTATAATTAGAAATAACACCATGTAAGGATAAATCATGTTATGAAATCTAAAATGGATACTATAGAAGTGGGAACTTTGAGTAGAATAAGTTTAGTAAGGTTATATATATATGATGTAAAATTGAAAGAATAATAATTAAAAATATAGTCATTTAAAATATATTCACTGGATATATATCTAATAGGTATATATAAGTCATGTTTTTTTAAGTTGACAATATAAATTAATATAACTCACAATGGAATAAAAATATGATTTTAATATATTATAAATATATATATTTTTTATGTTTTACGCATATATATATATAATTAATATTATTAAAATATTATATGATGTATCTATAAAACTGAAATGAATATTTCAATATCAATTGAGTAGTGAAAATATATTTTCAAATAGAAAAAATTATGTTTAATTATAATTTTAAATGATTATTTAATATAAACGTAATTTTTTTTCAATGAACATTTTTGTTAAGAATAATATATTTTATCCCAATATATTAAACTGAAAGGCAACAAATTTATTATTTTATGTTAACTATTATATTATTATCATTTATATTGGAAATTGATATGAAATAATAACGCCAACACAAAATGTTTAAAAAGGCATATTTTTTAATAAAACATGTTTAACCTTATATTTTGTATTTTGATTGTAAATATATATGTTTAAATTTTAGAATTTGAATGAGATAAATGAATATTAAAATTGAATTAATGATGTAAAAAATAATATAGAGTGGAATTTTTGTATTTTTCAAAAATATTTGATTTTTAGGTGAATAGTCCAATATACCATTTTAAATAATACTCAGAATTTTATGCCATTATTAGTTTATAAGTATGAATTAGAAATTTTTGTAAGTTTTTTATTGGAAATGTTTATTTTACAATTTAAATTATACATTTTAAAATATTTATGATATTTTTATAAACCAATTATTGATATTTTAAAACTCAAGAATTTTTTTTTTCAAAAATTATTTTAATAAATAAAAAATTTATTATATTTTAAAAAATTATTTACACTTATATAAATTGAATTAGAAAAAACTGAATTTGAATTTCTAATGAATGGGTCAAAATAATCTATTAAATACCACCTTATTTTTTATGCACAAACATTTTGTTAACATTGGAAAACATTGTTACTCCAGAAAAGGTTAAAATGAAAAAAATCAATAATTTAAGGGATAAATGGATTGAAAAAAACTTAAAAACAGGTTTATAATTGAGTATTTGAGACATTATTAACCTTTTCATAGTATAATATAAATTATTTTCTCTTTTTGGAGCTACTTTACATGTTTAAAATTTGCTCATCTTATGTTCATATATTTAAAAAGTTGTCATTCTCACCACTTAAAAAAGGGTCAACTCACCACCAAATGAATACCTCTATCCAATTTTGGAATCCTTCTAAAACTATACAATATTTCTATAAAATATAATCTTATTTCACACTGAGAAAATTTTGGTTAAATGATATTATTCTAATCCCGTCCTTCCTAAGTAATCCTTTAAGAGAATCTCAAAGCTCACAACTTAAGTTCAATCTTTTTGTGAACATATTTTGATTTTATATTAACATGTCACAATTATTTTCCTAAATATTATAAGATTAATTATTTATACATAATATAATTAATGTTTCTATACTTTGGTAATACACATCAACCACCTCTCTCTTTCCCCAAAAGAAATGTAAAAACAACAATCATTCGTGTCTGGGGACTACCACCTCTACAAAGTAAGGTGTTTGTTTTTTCCATTCAGTACCACCATTCATGGATGGATATAAGAATAGGATAAATGTTAAATATAATTTTTATGATATAAATAGGTTTATGGTAATTGAAATTGAATAACCACTTTATGATATGAGTGATATTCAATTTTTATAAAATTAATTGTCTTAAATAAGAAAGCAATGGGGAAACATTTTTTACATACTATATAATTATTTATTATCCATAACTTAATTTATTAACTATTTATAAATATATTATATCACACTAATAAACTATAAATTATATCATTATTCTACTGGTATAATTATATTTCAACCAAATTATCTCTTAATTATCTATTGATTATGGTATGTTTACATTTGGGTCAGTTTGACCACATACGTGAACCATGCTATGGAATTATATCATGAATTATAAGGAAAAACAAATATGCTTTAATATTATATAAATATTTAAACAATTATTTGTTTTTTTATTGTATGGGTACATTAAAATTTTACTCATTAATTAAAAAAAGTTATAATTTTATAAGAAAATCAGTGATGTCTTCTTTTATTGATTTAATTTTCATGGATGAATAGTGGAACACATACTGAGAGAAATTGAAACAATATAATTCATTTAATATAATACATTATATTAAATTTAATGATATTTTAGTCATGATTTTTTGGAATAATAAATCATACTAACACCACTCCTATGAAACTAGAACAAATTGTCAAAACGATAAGCACTTGATGTGGGAAAATTGGGAAAACTATCAAATATACATATAAATAATGATTATAAATGAAAATTAAAAATAATTTTATGTATTTATATAATTATTAAATATTATATTAATATATTTATGCATACATTATATGAGGTTATAGAGAACTCGACTGTGTGTTAATAAAGGCAAGGGCTTCTTTGTCTAAAATTTAAATCCCTTTAGACATGTTTATGTTAAACAACATGTATTATTTTAAATAGTGGAAATAATATTCCATTTTAATTTTTTATAATAGCACCCTTATATTTTCTTATATTAAATGTTTTATTAAATTTTATACCGCTCATGTGGTTTTGATTCAAATGTTACAAATTCTGTAAGGGGTTTTTCATGACTCAAATATTTTCTTTGGTACATAATCAAAACATTTTTATTGTTATAATTGAAGATTTAAATATTAAAACATAGGAAGATATTATGTTCTATTTCCAACATATTGTTTAGGTAAATCATGTTTCACACATAATCCTTCTACATTGATTAATCTTTTATTTTTTGAAAATTGTATTTTATTAAGAACATTTATTAAATTTTTAATGGACTTTTCATTTTTATACATGTATTTTACTTCCCATTAATTTTATCTTTTCTCTAATGTAAACTTATTTTTTAACAATCAATGATTATTTTATTCCCATTTATTAATTTTAAAATTACATTTTTAGCCTTTTAAGGATTTGGGTTTTTGATAATGGCGTTTTAAAATATTTAAATGTTTTTCTTTTTTAATAACATTATATTCATCTATTTTACATTGAATTTTTTACATTAGTTTTAATTCTTATCAAATAATATTTATTTGATTTTTAGGATGATATTTTTTAGGAATTGTTCACTCTTTGAAAAATTGGTTTCTGTAACGTGACTTAGAAAATCACATTGTTTTTATGTGATAATAATAATTTCAGTTTGTGGAAAATAATTTTTTGGATTTAACATCTATTTTCCATGAATTCTTATCAAATGGAATAATTATTCATAATTTCCATTATATGTTCTCTTCTTAATTAATCTTTTTGGGAGACAGCTTTTCTATATTAAATGACAAATATTTTATTTTTTGATACAATTTGGAAAATTTATTTTCTTCTTTAGGATTATTTAAAATAAGATGAATGATATTATTTTAAGTGTAAATAATATATATATATATATATAAGATGATTATTGTTACCCTATATCACCATTTATTGTTTTGTATTATGTTTATATTTCATGATCTCAAATGGGAACACAAGAGGTTTTATCCTGTGGCTAATGGTATACGAGAAGATTTATCCCTAACTAATGGGGTACATGGGTGGTTTTATACCATGACCCAGAATGTACATGGGTAATTGTCCCAATATGGATATATAATGAATTTCTAGTTGTTAGCCTTTAAATATGGATTCTATGTTTATTTTTTTGAAACATTTTTATTCATGTTCTCATGAAAATTTTATTCTCTCATGGATCATGTTTATTAACTAATGCTTCCACGCTCTTATGATTCTCTAGAAATGGTATTTCGAGCCTTAATTCCTGACTCTTCATTTACATCTATTTTTTTGGGCATTATTTTCTTATGTATCTTGACCATACATATATTACCATATTATGATATTTTATTCTCTTATATTATTATCACTAATGTTAACCCTTACTGATCATCTTAGGATATCCATTTCTTATCTTTCCATTTTATAGTTTATGAAGATGGGTGTGAAATATGATATATCATGAAGAGGGTTTAGAGGAGAATAGTTAGGAAAAATGTCAATACTTGTTAGTAAATAGTAATATTTTGTATTTACTAAACCTTTCAGACATCAGGATATGTTAATATTTTTGAGATGTATTTTCTAAAACATGAAACCAAGGAAATATTTATATATGTTTATCATGGGTCTCCAAAGTTGGTATTTGAGTAAGGCTTATATATTTGGGATATTAGTTTAGATTACATTATAAAAACCCTAGGAGAAATTCTACAGGATGAGTTTATGTATAGTTTAGCATCCTATGGTTTTTGTAAAGTAAATATTATGTGGCCATCCTTGAAGTAACAAACATTTTTATATACTAGATTGTGGATACGACCATGGAAGATCTCAACTAGTTTTAATCACACAGAAAATGTTTGGTAGATTCATAACTCTATCATCATCATTATACATAATGACTTGACTTAATACTGTCCAACTGGATAGAAACACTTTGGGGATATGCATTTTTTAATTCACTTTCATTTTATGAGACATGATGAGGTATATGAATATGTTTATGTCAGAAAACCTAACTATAATGTTACCATGGGTAACCTAGGATTAATCATATGGGGTCATAAGTTATAATATATACATCACTTATAAATTATTTATTATAAGCTCATAATTTTACCTTAGCTCATTTTCAAACATATCTCGCTAAATATTGTTTTATTTGAAGTAATTTCTAGAATAAAGAAGAACTGATCTAATAACAAGTGTGATGGAAAATTCAGGGAGATTCCAAATGAACTACCAAATAGGATGGGCTCTAGTGTACAAAAACTCTTATTAATGTTCACATAACTTTCATCATCTATGAATAATAATGTGAATCACATTCAGGTCACAAACACACTTAGGAAGGACCCGATTGATATCTATTCATTTATATGACAACATATACCCTCCTTTAGTGGATCTTTGAATCTATTTATCACTAAATAATGTATCAATGTGATAGAAAATATATTTTTCATTCTTGAGTGATCATAGAATGAGAATATCATTTTGGTTATTAATCATCTATAATGAGAGGCTGCAAATGGTGGCCTATAATTAAGAATAAAAATGGAGGAATTATACTATATTAAATTTGAGGAATTAAAGAAAGTATTACTCATCATGAAAGTTCCTAAAACTCCTCAGGTAAAGATGGAGAAAAAATTTATAGAGTTTAATCAAATAGAGGATGAGTCTATTGAAACATAGGAAGTGAACTTCTTAAGGCTCGTAAGTTTCACATATGGTTATATTTTTAAACCTAAAATCAAGATCAACCATTTCATTAGTGGTTAAAAACCATGTATTCAAAGGTAATTATCCATAAGACACTTTAGAAACTTTGAAGATATTATTCTATGTGAATTGAATGTGGAAATGACAATTAGGGACTTCTATTATCTCAGAGGATAGAAGAAAATGTGGAGTACCCTGGAGTTATTGATGATAAAAAACACAAGTGAATGAATTTTGAAATACCTATGTGTCAAATATATGGGAAGTATAACTATTAAAATTATCTCAAGGGATATATGAATTGTTTTATGAATGTTAGAGCATGAAAAATTTCACAAAACTATCGAAGTAGTTCTAAGAAAATAATTAATACAATAGAGGAAAATAAATTCCCAACCAATGTGCCACCTACACTTCAATGCTTCAATGGAAAAGAGTTTGGGGACTATGAAAAAAACTTCCTAAAACCCATAGATATAGAATAAAATATGCATTAACAACCTAATATACAATGAGATTAAGGAAATAATATTAAATTATTACCGTTTAAATGGATAATTATAATAAAGTGGTGTTGGTACACACATTATTCACTATGGATTTTAATATGTCTTATGTTGTCTATGTTTCTAGATAATATTAGCTAGTAAAATAAAAAAACTTGGTGCCATAATTATGTTATCCAATGTATATGAATCATCTTCACGGTTTTTTGAAATTTGATTCATGTGAGTCATATTTTCCTTAATTTATAAACATTCAATTTTAATTTTGGAATTTATTATTCACTCTACTTAGAAGAATACTTATTTTTTGGAATAAGGGAATCATGTTTAATATCAACCTATAACGGTATATCGATAAAAGAATGATAAATGATAAAATCTTGGCTAAAATATAGGATAAAAACTCAATATTAATTATAAGCCTATTCTACATAAATGGATATGATATCTAAGATTGTAAGGTTTACATTTATCTAGAAATTATACATTGAGTCATTACTACCTTTTCAATAACCTTATATATTTTCAACAGTATGTGATAATTAATGTGGTGGGCTTGGAATTTATATAGGGTTATGGGGAGAATATAACTCCCTAGGATTTAAGTGAAATTAATTTTTTTCATATAATTATAAATAATGCTTCTATATTCTTTCATAAGAATTAATACATGGTTATAAATTAGTTCAAAATAGATATTATAAATCTAATGAAACATTAGTCAATTATAATTGAACAATACAATGAAAATACATTAAAAAATTCATTGAATATTTTGGATTATTAAAAAACATGGATGATTATATCTACTAAAAATTAAAAAACCAAAATTGTAAAATAAATTAAAAAATAATAATAACACTAAAACAAGAAACACCCATAAACAACCTTATCCTTTAAGAATCACCAAAAGTTTAACAAAACATATAGTATAAATAATAAAATGAAAGGATAAATCATGTTTTGAGATCTTAAATGGAAACTATGGAAATGGGAAGTGTGAATGGTATACGTTTATGAGGTTATATATATATATATATATTTAATGGCCGATGAAAATATGGTTATTGAAAATATGGTCATTTAAAGCATGTTCAGTATATATATGCTAATTGAATATATATCCTACAGGTATAATGAGTTTTTTTATTGTTAAATAGTAACTTTAAAATAATATAACTCGTAATGAAATAAAAATATGGTATTGAATATTATAGGTATATTTATTTTATGAGATGCATATAAATTGGAATAATATTATTAGTAAAATATTATATGATATATATTTAAAATTAAAATATATATTATCATATCAATGAATCAATAAAATTAAATTTAATAAAATATGTAATAATTATTTTAAAGGTATTTGATATTAGATATTTACTATAAGAGTATTATTTATTTTTTAAAGAACCATTTTTTATGTATTTTATATTTTTTATAGTTTAAATTTAAAAACATTTAATATATTATTATATAATATCATTTCATCAGTATAATTTAAATTAATGATTGATATGAATTAAAAATAAGAACACATAATGTTTAAAAATGAATCTTTCAATAACTGGAATTTGTCCATATATTGTGTATTTCTATACTAATGATAAATATAAAATTTTTATAATTTATATTGTATATAATTAACATAATTTTATAATTTATAATTTCAAAATTAATTTAGGGTAAAATTTTAGAATTTTTTTGAAACATTTAATTTTTAGGTTAATAGTGCAATGTACTATTTTTAAAAATATTTTAAATTTTTCTATTATTTTTATATAATAATAAAATATAAATTTATTAATAAATTTTCTTGAAAAATTATTAATTTTATAATTTACATTAAACATTTTAAAATATTTATTATTAGTAATAAAAATATGATTGATATTTTAAAACAGAAGTAATATTTTTCTCAAAAATTATTTTAATACATTATAAATTTGTTAATTAAAAGTTA
Source organism: Viscum album (assembly GCA_963277665.1). Lineage (NCBI taxonomy): Eukaryota > Viridiplantae > Streptophyta > Magnoliopsida > Santalales > Viscaceae > Viscum > Viscum album. The sequence continues at coordinate 1,133,531,066 of OY728135.1, read as the reverse complement.
ATTTTTAGCACTTTTAGAAATTTAATCATATGTAATATATTTGAAATTAAGAATCTAATTTTCAAAATTATCTAATACGCGTAACATTTTTTAATCAAAATGATTATGTTTTCTAAGGTCGAAACTTGTTACCGTGGTAATATCATAAATGGAAAAAACTAATAATTAAAGTGACAGAATGGTTGAAAAATGTTAAAAAATATTTCTAATTTATTGGTTGAGATTTGATTGAATTTATATCACCCTCCACTCATTTTTTTATTTTTGGGAGACACCTGACTTGTTTAAAATGTGAACTTAATATACTAATTTGAAATATTTACAGAAAATTTCATTCTCAAAAATTATAAAAGGGTCCTCTTAACACCCCTTAAACACCACACTAATATTTTTACATATAAAAATATTTCATCCTTCCATTACCCACTATATATCAACCCATTCTAAACATGACAAAAATAGAACATTAATTTGATAATTGAAATAAAACATTTAAAAAATATTCACATAACCCAAATACCTAATGATTTAGTGACATAGATATGAGCTATATAAACATATTAATTTAAAATATTTTCTCCATAATCATAATCATGTTGAATCCATTATATTCATCCAATAAATTACACTTATCGTCATAACTCAGGAAAGAAAATCATAAAAAATTGGTATGTTTGAATGATCCATAAGGGGAACTTACAAATATGTCATCAAGGGTCTGATTATAGGCATATGATAAAATAAGGGAAATGGAGGAATTTATTATTAAAAAAATGGAATAAAATTATTTTTCCATAAATCATTATATAAGTTAATGTAATAATAAATGGAAAAAAATACAATGGAAAAGTGTACATAATCTGGTGACAATAAACATTAGTCTAGGAGTATAATAATAGGCACATAGAAATATAGAATCTCATATGACAATGAATTTTGGAAGAAACATAAAAATATAGATATTATATAATTTTGACAAAAAAATTACAATACTTAATGTTATGAATAAAAAAATTCCAACCCATCATGATATGAACAAAAAAATTCCCACACATCATGTTGTGAGAAAAACAATTTCCCATGCATCATATCAGGAACAGAAAAATGTACATGTTTCATATTGTTTAAAAAAATTCCCACACATAATGTTGTGAAACAAAATTCCCATTATTCATATTGTGTAAAAACTACCCATGATTTATCTTTTGAACAAAAAATTATCACACTTCATTTTTTGAATAAACAAAATGCTACATATTGTGAAAAAAAAAAATTTCTATGCTTCATGTTTTGTAAAAAAAATTCACATGCTTTATATTATGATCAAAAAAATTTCCCATTCATCTCTTTGAAAAAAAATGCACTACTGTAAAGTGGTCTATCCCCATGAAGTTATACCCACATTTTATAAAAACCATGGCTTTAGGAGTTTTTCTCTGGTCTATACCCATAGTTTTATTAAAATTCTGTGTATACAATGGCCCAGTTTCGACCCTCCATTGAGCTTATCCTCCTAACTTATTTTTTACATCGGTCTCCCCCCGATTGAACCATTTCCTCACCAACCACCGCCTCTTGGACCTCTCCTCTCCTCACTAACCACTGCCTCCCGGCCATCAGACCTCCACCTACTGGCCATGCGACCACCGCTTCCCGAAAACCTCCTCCCATTCCGTACCTCTGCATCTAGGATCCACATATGCTACTAACCATGACCTCCCAACCTCCACCTTCGCCTAAATTTCCTGGCCTATACCTCTATACCCTCATCCCCTCTTGGTTCATTCACCTCCAAAGATGTCCCCCTCCCCCTCTCAGCTCCCTCTCCTCCAAATACAACCCCGCCCGATTCATTTCATCTAGGTTTTAATTTTCATCTCATCCTTTCATTTTTAAAATTTAAAAACTAATCACATATTCTTATATCAACAACCTCAACAAGTTGACTACAAAATTTCTATTTTGTATTTTTTTAATAAATAATAATTCACCATAGATGTAAATTCTACTTCCTCACATTGTTACTGTAATATCCTTTTCATTGATTATTCGTTGTTTGGTAGGATAGTTATGAAATGTTTTTTTTCTACATGTAATTTTCTCAAACCTTTTATAATTTTTTATTTTCAATCCACCATTTATTGATGCATCCTAAATATTTATATCATCTTCATGTAAAGACACCTATTTTACTTTTTATTTACCATGATCTTTTTTTTCAAAAATTATTTATCTTGGGTTAGTTGGTTAGGAAATATAATCAATCATACTTTCTTTTATTTCTCTTCATTTTCTTAAGGTTTCTCATTTAACTTCTTATCGTCATTAATTATTCATAACATATATAGGGTTTTAATCAGAATAATTTTCTCTCTCACACCATTAGGAATATATCCTATGAGTCTGTTCTTCAATACATAATATTTATGATATTATTATCTACATATACCACACACTTCCTCTAAATTTTAAATTCTATATTGGCTGGTAAGTTTTAGTGATATTATGGTCAAATATATATTTATTTAGTTCCCCCATTAATTGATAAGAAAAAATCCCTTGTGGTTTTTTATTTTAACTATAAATGATATATTATACTATAAAGAAAAATATATGGGTCCATACCTTCCACAAAACCAATAAAAATATTGAAATATTTATCTTTCAGGTTGATTCAAGATCAATCCTAGTCTATTTTCTAGTTTTCATAATTTAGTGTAAGATTACTCCACAAGTGAAACAATATATTGTATCTCCACACGTGGGTTGCTCCAAGATTAAACTAATAATCAACAGAAACATTCTCATGCACAAAATTATCATGAAGACCTTATCTAATGTCCAATTACCTAGATTTAATCTATAATATCACAAGATTTCCCAGAAACTATGCATTCTTATTCTATATTCCAATATCACTAAGCATAGAGAACCTTTATTCTTTCTTGAATTCATAGGCATATCAGTATGTCAAACTATGTAAATGAAAACTCATAATCATATCATCATTTTAAAATTCAACTAGAGTTCATTCATAGTCTCACCATTATATTAAAATCTTATCATGAGTTTATAGGGCCGTGCACATAATCACTTTTCCATTAAAAAATATAAATTCTTTCAAAACACTATCTCATAGAGTTTATTCATCTCAAGATGCCCATTTATCTCCATATTCTCAATCCCAAACTCCTACAAGAGTGTTATTACCCATGGTCACCTCACATTCTATCCACCATAAATATAGTTGTTCTACCTGACATGTACCGAATTCACATAGGCTATGATTCTAAATGAGTCTTCCCTTCCAGAAACCATCCCTAAGGATGAATGAACTAGCACATAAGTACTTATCTCAGAGAACCCAAGTCACCTAAAACACCTATCATAAATAAATTTTAAAATTTTTGTGAATTGATATCACAAAATGATGTTTTTACTTATGCCTCACACATATAACTGTTCCCAAAAAATGTCCAACCATTATGATAGGTAACCCTGAAAGGTTAGAATGTACTAAATTCAAAACCAAGTTATATACTAAATAAGGTAACCATTCCTTGAAACCTACTCCACAAATTATTCCTAACATTTGTAAAAAATATTGGTGTCACTCATCCCCATCTCAATGTAACATGGAATTTAACATTCCAAATACTTACTTTTATGTTTCAAACACCTATTGAAATAAATTTCGACATACATGTTCACATATCAAGCATAAAGAAGAAGTTTCACAAGTAATCACTACACATCTCGAAACAAGCTCACTCACACTTTTACCTACATAAAAATGCACTATAGTTTTGGAGCCTCCTCATCATAGGGATTCAACATAACTTTGAAACTATCAATATCCCCATCCACCCAAACACAGGGTCCGCATCTACTACCCCCATGCCAAAAATATATATATATATATAATTAAAATTTATTTTCATTACACATTTTAATTTTATATTAACCCATAAATTCAACAATAAGGTCTTATTGAAATTAAATTTAAAATAAATTTTATAGATAAAAACTCACATTATAAAGTACAATGAATTTTATTTTATATGGTGAATCATTATAATAATGTTACAGAAAAATAATAATATACCTTAACCATTTAAATTTACCCAAAACACAATTACTATTACTCAGTTAAATAAGATGTTAATTACAAGAAATTTAGGAAAACATTATTTATGTAATAATTGGCATTTTGTTTTGTTAGAACCATTTGATAATCTCTCCTATTTGTCATGGAACATGTCTTTTATAATTTATGGGATTGGATATGTAAGATGAAACCATACACTTATATGAAAAAGTTTAAATTTTCTCAAACACATGAAATAACTAACTCAATTCATAGTTCACTTAAATAATAAAAACACATCATGATCAAGAATACTACATGCTAGATGATATTCATGAACACATTCCATCTTATTATACTCTTCGCTATGATGAATCCTATAAATCCTTTAATTAATGATCAATTGTATCACATATGGTTAAATTAGATCAATTATATAATTAAATAATATAAATAGAAATTTAGTCCTAGATAACACGGAATTTCCTCATAAATTAGTTGGATACTCCCAAGGAAAATCTCTATACCATGTCTCGACACATTCTTATTCTATTTTGTACCATTCAAAAATAGTATGACTAAAAAACTGTAATAAAAGTTTCCTAAATCCTACCACCACATACCACCAATCGGTTCTTGGACCATTAGTAGATATAATACCCCGTGAATTCCTCCCCATGTGATGGATGATTATAACTAATAGTGAGGGTATCAAGTAGTATGGTGGGGAGACTATTCCCGTATATTCGATTAAAAAATCAAAGAAATAAACATACTAATATCAACCCATGTAAATAATACATTTAATTTTATAATGAAATGTTTCAATAATAATATAGAAATTAATTTTATACAATATATTCTAGGTAGTCATAATATAACCATAATACTTGAAGATACATCTATGAAAACTATGAAAAATGGTATTGAGTATCAACCTAAACCCAACAAACATGATTAATCCTAGAAACCATGCAATAAAAAACATCATATTCTTTCAAAAATCTAAATATACAGCATAAGAATGATAATAACTTTGGTGCCCATATTCCATGGTAGAAATTGTAGTGTTTTATTTTAACTAGATAAGACTCTAAAAATGGAGTCCAAAATCTAAATATACAATAGAGAATTTGATCTCAATAAAACTCATACAAAATACAAAGGGGTGAGCCTTTCTATTCTTCTAAATACATTCTACCAGTCTAAACTCAAGGAATCATACTTGAAATTTTGAATAATGGTAGTATTATAACCCATATCCTAAAATGGATGTATTCTAACCAAATAGATCAACTATAATCAAGTTAACTCATTATTAAATATTAAATGATGGTAATCCATAATAATCCAAAACATTAATCGATGACATTTGTCACATAAGACATTACCAAAATCTTAGGGGTGATTCCCCTATCCATTTCACTTCAATTTACTTCATTTAAATTTCTTATGAGAACCTGAATCATGGGGTGTATAAAATTTAGTGTTAGAAATTAATCTAATAATGTGTATTTGATTTTTATATTGATTTTAAGTTCATTCATTTTACCATAATGACTTTTCCTTTATAAGAGTCTTTTTGTGACTTGTTCCACTTTGTATGTAGTAGGTGTTTCTAGGTAATTATTTTATTAAAAAAATTCATGAAGTGATTTAGTGTATTAAATTAATATTCTAGAATATTTATAAAAATATTTGATACCCATGATTATTTTATATAAAATTTATAAATGATTTTCATTCTTGGAGATAATGTAGTTTTCCTCAAATTTATTTTCCCACTTTTAAATAAATTTTTACCCATGCCAAATATTAAATTAAATGAATATGGGGATTGTTAAAAATATTTATGATGATGGGTAAATGTTTTTATATCTCCCTTGGTTTTTAAATGAAATAAAAAATGTTTAAGGGTGTGTTATAATGTTGAATTTTATTTTATGTTAAACCTAAGGGAGGAAAAACTTTTTTTATCTCTCTCCTAGTTTAACTATAATGACACATACTACTCTATCATAGAAATGGAACCTTCTTTGTCCCATTATGTTTAACCTTGTTGTTAATCTTTTTATATGATAGAGGTAATAATTTTATCTCTCATATTGAAAGGGTTGAAATAGGTGATAAAAAATAAGGCCCCTGCAATACAAATGTGAATTAGAAATAACTATTAATTTTTTATGTTTTAATTGATTTATTTCAATAGTACATGTACCTTTTTAATTATAGTTTATAGTGCTTATTGGGAGAGAGTTTATTTCTTTTTATAGAATGAATATAAGCGGAATTTATCATATAGATCGAATTTCAACTGTGTTTCTAAATAATTTGGAGAATTTTTAGATTTTTCATTTGATAATGCTTAAAATAGAGGTTGTGTATAGTATCAATACTATAAATGGGTTGGAGGACCATGATTAATCATGGAAGATATTAGCGACTATATAACTAAATTTTGATTTCAAACAATCTTTTATGGTTGGTATCACCATGGAGATATGAGTCAATGTTGTACTATTCATTAACAAAATGAAAGAAGTGGTATGGAAATTTTGATATTTTTTCAGTTCCCATTTGTGAACCATCCCAAGGGAGATAGTATTCGAGTGAAAGAAATAAATTATATCAATACATATAAGGAAAACACTGAAGATGATGATGAGAGAATGAAAAAATTATTGGATGATGCCAGAACTCTAGGATATCAGGGATGATCTAGAATAACCATGTTTGAATTTTTAATTCATTTATATCATGGGAAAACCATGCATGGAATTTATAATACCCCCATTGATTATATTCTTACATTTTTTAGGAAATTGTTTTCCTGATGGTATAGATATTCCGTCAAATCATTACAAGGAATGGACATTAATTAAGAATCTTGGATTTGATACTAATAAAGTCCACGCTTGTCCGAAATATTGCAGCATATTTTTGGAGGAAACAACTTACCGTAATGACAATAAATAATGTTGTACATCTTGATGGATGAAAAATTCAAATGGAACACCATCTCATGTATCGCAAAAAGTCATGTGACACTTTCTATTGATTCTCAGACTTCTAAATATATTCATGTTTGTAGAAATATCATCCAATATACGATGGAATGATACTTAGAGAATTAATGGTAACGATGAGTTGGTTCATCCTGCAGATAGATTAGCAAGGCAGAAATTTGATGCACAACTTCCATATTTTATAGCTGAGTTGCATAATTTATGGTTGGGTCTATCTTGTGATGGTTTTAATATGTTTGTTCAGATGCTTACTGCTCACTACACGTGCCCAGTTTTTATTTATTTTTATAATCATATTCCACGTTTGTGTATAAAAAAACTTTCACATTCTTTATTATACGAATATCTGGACCTTCTGATAATGGTAATGATATAGATATATACTTTCATCCATTAATGATAGAGTTAAAAAACATTGGTGTTTGGGTGTGCAGACATTCAATACTCCTTTAAAGAATACATTTTATATGTCTTATTCCCTTTAATGGAACATAAAGGATTTCCCAACTTACGCAATTATGTATGGGTGGATCACCAAGGGAAACTATCATGTCCAATTTTTATGAAGAATAAATGATCAAGAATGCTTAAATATCTTTGTAGTTTTAGTTTCAAGGGGAAACAATGATTCTTACCAATGGATCATCAATCCTGGATGAATCATTAGAGGTTTGTTAATATAGTTGACCCTGAACAACCACCTCAATGTATGTCAGAAAGTAATGTTCTTAATGATTTTAAAGATTTATGTTTTTCATTAGGGTATGGTCTACTGAAATCTAAAAACATGATGAATTTTGACATTGAAGCCACTTAAAATTGAAGAATGAGAAGTATTTTTTTGAGCTGTCATACTATTCTACCAACTTGTTACGTCATTGTTTACATCTAATACATATTGAAAAAAATATGTGTGAAATGTTTCTTGAAACTATTCCATATATCAAGGGGAAGACCAAAGATGACTTTTGATCACCTAAATACATATTGGATTGGGGTATTTGACCCGAACTACATCCTTTGTGTATCGGTGAAAACAAATGAAATGTTCCATGTGCATATTATGTAATGACACCATTAGAGATAGGTCAATTTTTGGTAGTACTGGAGAATATCATGGTTGTTGATATCTATTACAACGAGATATATAAATTAGTCAATAGAAGATATATGAAAATAAAATCCCTAAAACTCATGATTATAACATCATTCTTTATGAATTGATTCCAATAGAAATTCAGAATTTTATATCCAATAATGTAAGGGTGAAAGTGATTCACCTGTTCTATTTTTTAGATACCATGGTTCTAAATGGTTACCCAAGACATTATTGGTAAAAATACTATAGGAAGTTCCATTAATTTTATGTGATATGGAATAAAAATTCATCCATACATTTTCACTTACATGTTGCATTTAACAGTTCATCTTCCAACTGAATCACATATTGGTGGACCTGTTTTTTCAGTGGATGTATCCTATTGACAAAAATATACTCAATGAAATCATATTTCTGAAGAAATAATTATTCGTAATGTTTTATTGTGAGGGGTTATCTAGCTCAAGAATGTATGGATTTTTGGTCAATTTTTTTTTGATGTGACCACAAGACATAATTGGCCAATGAGAAATAATGATGACCAGTATAGGGTAACTGAGACCTCATTTCCATCACTTCCCCAAATAAGAGGAACTTTTGGGTCTTATCCATTTTTTACACTGAGCCTTGAATAGTGGGAGATGGTATATCACAGAGTATTGTATAACTATGGAATGTTTGATGACTATACCAAGTACGTAAGTTGAATATTTATATGTTATCTCATATTATTAAATTTTACATATACTTTGAACTTTTATTATCATTTTATGTAGGAAACATAAAAAAATATAAGTAGAGGACCTTGATCTTTTACATTGAGAAGGAGGGAGGCTTTTCATAGCCAAGAGTTTTCTTCTTGATTAAATCAAGGGTATTACTATTACATTAATTATCTTAAAATATAGATACCCATTTATTTGTATTATTAATATATATTCCAGGTGTTGAGTTTACTAGTTGACTTTGTTTCTCAAGAATTAATAGCATTGTTTTTTGGTCCTAATTAGTTGGTTCGTGAATGAAAATATTTAATTATAAAATGGTATAAATTTGTTACAATTGATCGAGACGTGAAAATGAGAACACAACATGATGTCATTATGTTAACTGCTATAAAAGATTTTTATGACGATGTATAAGATAGTCATCCTCAATATGAGTTGTGTATTATTATTTACTTGTTGAGAAAATATTTTTAATGGATTACTACTCTCAAGGTAGATTCACTATAATGAAATGTAAATGGTTAGATTCAATGAGAATAAATGGTGTATTTATTGATGATTGTGCATTCAGAGTTTTTGGCACAAGTAAATTCAATTTTACCAATGAACCATACATTTTTTCATCAATGGATACACAATCGTTTTATGTGAAAGATAATATAAGTCATAATTATGGTATCATTAATGAAATAATCCCAAGACATATTTTTCATGACACTGGTGATGAAATTTCCACCACTAATTCACCTAAGGGTGTTTTCGAAAATATTGAATTTGATGAATTAAATATTAACACTCTGAGAGTTAATCTTGAAATAGAGGTATCCTTCTGTAATATATAGAATCAACCATATATGGTCACTATTCATTCAGTTTACATTCTCATGACTATCAGATTAGTATTACTGTAATAACATTAATTATGTTTAATTTTGGAATGATATGTTTGTTTTTTAATTCTCTACTGTTGTTTCATTAAATCATATTTATTTCAATGTAGAAAACATTGTTTAAATATTATTTTTATAAAATGTATAACTTGGTAGTTTAATTTTAAAAACAATGTTTGTCATTTCATTGTAATCATTTTTAAAATTAGTAATTAAAATATGTAAAATTGTTTCCTCTAATTAATTTATAATAGATGTAAGTTGTATGGATGATTTGTAAAAAAATATTCCTAAACAATTTACATTTCATTTTTATGTAGATTATTCCAAATACTACAGAAGGTTGAAGTAAGCAACTATTTGATCCTAATTGACCACAGTGTGATTGTATGTTGCCTCCCTTACTTCAATCAGTGAGTATAATATTTGTAATGTTTTTCTTCTGCATTACATATAATTTCATGTTAATAATATTTATCAATTTTCTAGGGACATTCAGTTCCACTAGATTTGAATCCCCATCCTATTAGCATGTGTATGAGTTGGGATCCTCCTAGACATAGACAGAGCACTCATTATACCCGTTCATACACTGACCCACTAGAGGACACCACTTCCACCACACCTTTCCATCCTCTACTAGAGTCTTCGAGGATGTTCTTATCCATGCCTCCATCATCATCTTAGCAACCCTATTATTCACATCCCATGTCTTTTCCACCTTTATGGATGATCCCACTAATGCCTCCATCATCTCATTTTTCCTCTTCTTACCATACGATGACTACACTGCCTCCATAGATGTATGAAAATTTACCATATCTATATCTGATGATGTATCCTCCATCCTACTACCCATATTATGGTATGTATAAAATGTCTAAAATTCTTACTATCTAGCTAGAATATAATGAGTATGTTCTATCATCTTCTACTATGGTGCATGAAGGCCACCCATAACATGCACTGGAATAGACACTTCCATCAGAGGCTACTGATTCAGGAAAACCCACCGTTCTATCATGGTCTATTGAGTTTCCTACATAAGGTGTTTTTATTATATCTTTTTCAAATAATATAACATTATTTTTGTTGTGTTGTACCATGACTTTATTATTCATCCCCCATCCTTTTCTTATTCATTGGGGTCTTCTACTAGGAAACATGAACGCACTCGGATGAAGGCAGTTTGGAATAAACAGACATAGCTTATAATGGATTACAATCGAAAAAATCAGATGGTAGGTCCAAATGCAATGCAATGTAGAATTTTCAAGGCCACATTATCCAAGTATCAAAATATCATTCTGGTGGAAGCAGTGTCATGGTGACATATCAGTAAAGTGATCAAGGACAAATCCTAGGAGAAAATATTGGTTAGAAAATTTTATTATGTGTTATCTATATTATTGTTGTATTTATGTGAAATAAAAATTTCATTACAGATTTTTTTTAACATTCCCAATGGAGAAGCTACAAAAACTGTATGGTTTATTGATGTTGGGGAGTTCTGGAACTCATACAACCATGACTTTTATGTTTTTTGTAATAGAACGGTTTGTAATGACTTAGAGGGTGTACCCACATTCCCTGATAATCAAAAAAAATATAAAAAATTGATTTAACATTGGAAGACTACTGAGTTTAAATTAATATTAATATTTAATGGTTTTTGTGTAAAATATATTGTTTATTACTTGTATTGGAATTTTTTGAGGAAGTTTCATAGAAAAACAAAAAATAATAAACATTCAATGACATATCTGCACACATTGGGGCACACTACAGTGTCTGAGTATGATAATCACCATGTACATTGACCATCTATTGTGATGTTATATAGGTTGATCTACTAAAAATATTATTGAATATAAAAAGGAATATTTTTTTTAATTTTTATATATGGTTCTAATATTGATTTGTGCATTTCTCATTTGCAATAAGAAATATTTGAAATCAATGGTCACGTACCTCGTGCCAAATTATTTTTCTCTAGTAGAAAGAAAAAATATGGACGTGCATAAAATTAACAAACATAAGATAAATGTCTAAGTATTTTTATTTATATTTTAAATATTTATACAAAATTCATAATTTTATATGTTTACAATTTCAACAGTCTTTACTTGAGGCCCTCAATGGTAAGGAAGATAAAAACATCAGGACACATGATTGTTTAAGTCATGTATTAGGTGAGGAGCACCCCCGGAGAGTATGATGTCGACCAGGGAAAAAATTATCGTTTCTAGGTATTGGTAATCATTAGGATCCTCTCAAGAATCTCAGACCTCTGAGCTGGAAATCACTCATGCTAAAGAATCTAAGGAAAATAAAATTCTTTAGAAAAGTGTGAAAGAAGTAAGTTGTTGACTGAAAATTTCAGGAAAGCTATGGTAGTTTTGAGTCAATTTCTTCCATGAGAGACTATTTCTTTATTTGAATCATATATGGCATCAATGATCTCTATAAATTATATGTAAGGTGATTCTAATGAGGTTCGTCCTTATAGGACCCCGAGACACCCTGAGAGGGGAGGGGTGAATCAGGGTGTCAACTTTTTCTTCTTAAAGTTGTAGATCTTGTTCCCACGTTGGTCGGAACTACATAAACTTGTATGATGGATATGATCAGCAATGAAACATTCACATGCAGAGAGATGAAACAGTTATTTTTACTTGGTTCACCACTAAGGGCTACGTACAAGGAGCATACGCCGACAGGTTGTCAGTCGTACCTAAATCCACTATGCTTCACTAGCTGTAGATTACAAAGGTTCAGGTACAATCACTCTTTCCCAGGCTCACTGCCTTCACAAAAGTTAAGGGATATCTCACTGCGTCCCTTGGGTCACTCTCATTGACTCCCCCTGGATCACTGCTGTTGGTGAAGTCTCAATCAGTTTATAGACGTGAAGGTCTCTTCAATAGATTTGCATTGAAGTCTTTGTCTCCTGTTCAGCATGAGACTTTTCTTGCATCAGAGTCCTGAGTTGATGCTCTTTTGTATTCAACCTTTTACTTTAGTGCAATGACTGAATGCACTAGATCCCCTTGTCTTCATTTTCCTGAATTACAATCACTTGTGTGATTTCTCAATAAATGATTCTCTGTTGAAGTCCAAATTTCATCCACTGATGAATACCCCTTTTTCCCCTATCCACTAGGCGAAAAACCTTTGGAAAGGGCCTTCAAAAAGTACCCTATTTCATAAGGATCCCAATTTTGGAAAGCTCAAACAAGTCTTCACAGAGCCCCGGCCTTTTCACGAAGCTCAATCGTGAAGCACTCTCGTGATTCTCTAGCCTTCGCAATGTTGGGCTATCGCAGAGCTCCTGCCTCTTCGCGAAGCTCACTGAGCCAACGCGGGGCGCAAGACTTTTGCGGAGCTAGAATAGCCACCACGAAGCTCCTCTTTCGCGAAGCACACTGCCTTCACGAGAGACCTTTGAGAACCAAGAGAAAAGGACTTTCTCTGAAATTCTCTCTACTACTCTTGAGGGGGTCAGCCTCTATTTATAGGCTATTCCACCGACCCTCGACCAATCTGCGCGAAGTCAACGCCACGTCAACTCAAATCGCGAAGCTCTGAAGTTTCCACCGGAATTCTGTCAAAATCGCGAAGCACTACGGCAATTTTCCATTCATGGAGATCTTCATAATCGCGGATCATCCTATCAATTACTTTTCACCTTTGCCGCAAATCTCCCTCACAAAGACCTTCATCGATGCGAAGCTCCCATGCAAATCCCTTCATCGCCATGGAGCTCTCCAGCCTCTGTCGTTCGTGAAGCTTGACGTAATCACAAAGAATCACCGCCTCCATTCTTATGGTCTTCGTGAAATCCAATCCATGCATCCCATCTTCGCGAAACTCATGCCTTTTCCATATTAAATTATGATCTTCCTGGAAATCCACTTTTCGCGATGCTCACCAACCTCCAAATTTTGGACCCCAAAAATTTGGCAAACATTGGAAAACGGCGCCACCTTATATCTGCTCTTTTTTTCCGCCTCTAGATCATCCATTCCTTTTTCGATGTTCCTTGAAAAAAACATGGATCATTATCCACAGTCCTCGAACTCAACATGCCACCATGGAATCTCCTTTTTCAACAAATTTGTATGTCGTCTGTTTGCTTTGTCAACAAGCACGATCACCTCACCAGCACTTCTTCTTGGTGATATGTATCCTTCTGCAACTCTTCTTCTTTGATCACAAACTCCACTTTTGTGATATGTATTCTTTGAAGGCATAGCTTCAGCATAATCATCTTCTATGACAATGTGATGTGCATGGCTATCACAGAATTCCAATCATTGGCACATTGTCTTCTTCATCAACCGTCATGATCAACTTTATGAAAACCATGTGATTATATTCTTCAAGAAGTCTCTTGCATGGTTCTCATGCAATCATGAGTAATTGCATGGTCTTCATCAAAACCCATGGTTCTCATGAAATAATGAGGAATTGCATGGTCTTCATCAAATCCCATGGTTCTCATGCAATTAGGATGAATTGCATGGTCTTCATCCAAAAAAACCCCATTCTTCTTTAATCATCCTCAGATGGATTGAACCTCACATTATTCGTTGTTGTAAACAATGTATCACCTTTGACTCGTGTTCTTTGAACATACGATCAGTACAACAATCGTCTGAATCACCATTCCACTACGTCATCGGAGTACTTCATGATCTCCTTCATTTTGATCTTCCATTCCTCCATTTCATTGGAGTACTTCTTGATCTCATTCATTTTGATCTTCATTGACAACTTTTGACAGCAAATACAAACTTATACACAAATTGGTTCCAACAATCTCCCCCTTGGTATTTTGTTTTCAATACCTTATACATCTTCTAAAATGAATTCGTCAATGTCAAAATGAGAATCTTCTCTTCAATCAACTTTTCTTTTCAAACTGCCATTTCAGTTTCTCCCGCCCCCCCTTATTGACAATAAATAAAAAACTCATGGTAGGGAGGGTATCAATCCAAACTTAAGAAATGTTTCATTAATCATTTCACTCTAAGTCTACATGAGCAATGCTCGATGTAGAAAACAAGAGGATTTGATTTAGTCAACAAGGTTGTCCATTATTCACAGATCATGATACCAACATGAGATGATAACTCATTTATTTTGTCTTCAAGGGTTTACCACTTTTATTTCAAGTGGACGAAAAAACAAATGTGATAGGGAATAATCAACCTGAAACTCCTACACTCACATCCGCAAACAGATCAAAAACATTCAAGTGCTATCAGCATGATAAGTGACCATGGGGAAATTCCATTCTTTTTATGTCACTGATCAATTCAGTTACTCCTCCTTTGTAGAATGATCTTTGATCTGAGTATACAAGGGATAGAGATTGAGAAATGGCATACCTTCTCCATTTCAACGTTCTTCAATAAATTCACATAGTAACTACTTTTGAGTCTAGTTGAAGTTGATATTGATTGAGATAGTGATTACGGAAGCTTCTTCATTTTTCTCCCCCTCAAGGGAAACACTCCTCATCATCTTCATCAAGAGTGATCCTTCATCATCATAATCTTTTAATATCAATTTAATAATCTACTAAGGATGGAAAATTCCTTATCTTGGATATCAAGAGTTGACAGCATTCACTACTTCTCTGGTTCTCCCCCCCTGAGAGCATGCTTCACCATCAATTCCCTGCATTATTAGCACAAATACAATACACAAATGATTACAGGAATAAGGTGGTTCCTCCTTACTTCATCATAAAGACCTTCATGGTTGAGGTTATTTTCTCAACCAAGTTCCTCTATTCACTCTAGTCTTCATGCCTGCACATTTGAACATATGTTCTGACATCTGTTGGTGTGGCATGGCTCTTTTCACATACTATTCTTCTTTATATGAAGAATTGTTCTTCTTAACAGACATCATGAATGATACATTCTTACTCCTCTTAAAGAATGCTTCTTGTTCTGGTATTAAGGTTAGAAATCCTTTTGTAATGTGACCATATTTATTGAATCTCTCACACAAAACTTCTTTGAAACGTGTGATTCTCTTTGTTTTCAATCTCTCATGAACTCTGTCTTCATCATGTGAAATTTTTCCTTTTCCTTTGTCACCAGGCTTGGCCTTTTCATCTTTAAATTTCCTCATTCTTTTCAAATATTCTGGCCAGATGACCCATATGTCATTTGGAACTGTTGCAGCTGGTTTGGGTCTTATACATGGGTTCATCTGAGTTTCATCCCACTTAGTGTTTATTTTGGATGAATGACCCTTCAATTTCATGGATCTAAAATCATGGGTCTTCTCAGCTTCCCTGATTGAGATCTTCCTGGGAAATTGTGTGTTCACAACATTCTTCTGATTTCTTCCCAAGGTAGATGCTTCATTCGTTTCTGGTATCAGAGGTATTCTTTTCTTATCAACAGTGAATGAATATGGATGTGGGCATGTACTTTCCACGTGACCTCTTCCGTTGCATACATCACAGATGTCATCAAGAATTCCAAATCTGTTTGCGGTGAACATATGCTTCTAGATCTGCGGATGTTGCCTCTTCTTCTCTGGATTCCTTCCCTTTGATATAGGCTTTCCCTGTGCTTTTACATGTATGGGATTATAAAAACAATCCAGTGCACAGTGCCCAAAACTGTTGCAGCACCGACATTGGCCCAAAAATCTTTTCTTTTTATTTCATCTATATGAGGTTGTTGGGCCATTTTCTTAATTCTTTGTGCTCTATTTGAGGAACCAACTTACTCCTTTTGCTTCTCATCCACCCTATCCATGGTGGTAGGTTTATTCCTTTCACCTTTCCTCATCCATACTTGCTTAGAACATTTCTTCCAACCTGCACTGATTGTTGGAACGTATTTAGAAACATGAGTACAAGATGGTTTGGATGGTGCCTTCACTTTCTCAGTTGCTTGTGATAGATCAATGAGTGAATTTATGTTCTTCTTATCACATGTTGGAGGTATTTTGACAATAGAATCCTCCAGTGAGCATTGAGTACCAGCAGTGACTGATTCTTGAGGTGGACACTCAAGAGTTGTCATAATCTTCTTGTCACATGTTGGAGGTACTTCAGCTTTAGTAGACTCCAATGAACATTGAGTACCAGCTTCTTATGTTTCATTCTTTTGTGGAGTCTCAATATGTGTCTTCTCAAGATTTGTCAATTGGGCTTCCAATTTTTGACTTTCATTATTGAGAATGATCTTCTGATCTTCAATCGTGATCATATTCTCTTCACAAGTCTTCTTCAATATTTCAACCTCATCCTCATGCATCTTAACTATGTTTTTTAACAAAGAGTCAAGTTCCCTAAATTTCATGGAAGTTTCTTCCCAACAAAAACTCTTGACATCATTGTTATTCTTCAGCTCAGCTTCAAGTGCATGGATCCTTTCTTTTAGAGTCTTATTGATTTCCTCTTTTTCTTCAAAGACTTTCACCTGTTTAGTGAGCTTCATACTTTCTAGAACTTTTCTTTCCAACCACTTTTCCATATTGTCATCTTCCCTTTTTAATCGAGTGATCTCAACCTGCATAGATTGGTATAGGCTACAAATAATCACAACCCTTTCTTTAGGAATATCAGGCATATATGTTTTGAGTTTTTCTTGAAAGCTTGAATTAGGAGTGTCATCCTTTCCTTTGGAAGGATTCTGAGCCAACTTATCGATACTTTCCAAGCCTGATATTTCTTCATTATTGGAATGGAATGGAGAACAAGACACTGAATCTTATTTGGATATGAGGGACTTCTTTAGCTGCTTCTTCTCTTTCTTTTTCTTATTTGTCATGGTCTTTCTATATGTAGACTTCTGCTCAGAAATGACTGAATCTTCATCAAGACTTCTCTTCATTGTTGACTTTAGGAAAGAAACTCAAATCCTCTTCTAAATAGAATTACTAGAGAATATCCAACATACGTCAACATTTCCCTCTGATAACACTTATAGGACCTCGGGACACCCTGAGAGGGGAGGGGTGAATCATGGTGTCAAATTTGTCTTCTTAAAGTTGTGGATCTTGTTCCCATGTTGGTAGGAACAACTTAAAACTGTATGATGGATATGATCAGCAATGAAACATTCATATGCAGAGAGATGACACAGCTATTTTTACTTGGTTCACCACTAAGGGCTACATCCAAGGAGCATAACTCGATAGGTTGTAGGTCGTACCTAAATCCACATTGCTTCACTAGATGTAGATTACAAAGGTTCGGGTACAGTCACTACGTCCCAGGATCACTGACTTCACAAAAGTTCATGGATAGCTCACTGCGTCCCTCGGGTCACTCCCATTGACTCCCACTGGCTCACTACCATTGGTGAAGTCTCACTCAGTTTATAGACGTGAAGGTCTCTTCAATAGATTTGCATTGAAGTCTTTGTCTCTTGTTCAACATGAGACTTTTCTTTCATCATAGTCCTGAGTTGATGCTCTTTTGTATTAAACCTTTTACTTTAGTGTAATGACTGAATGCACTAGATACCCTTGTCTTCGTTTTCCTGAATTACAATCACTTGTGTGATTGCTCAATTAATGATTCTCTGTTGAAGTCCAAATTTCATCCACTGATGAATACCCCGTTTTCCCCTGTCCACTGGGTGAACAACCATTGGAAAGGGCCTTCACAAAGTACCCTATTTCGCAAGGCTCCCAATTTTGGAAAGCTCAAAGAAGTCTTCGCAGAGCCCCTTCCTTTTCGCGAATCTCAATCATGAAGCACTCTCGCGATGCTCCAGCCTTCACAATTCTGGGCTATTGCAGAGCTCCTGCCTATTCCCGAAGCTCACTGATCCAACGCGGGGCGCAAGACTTTCGCGGAGCTAGAATAGCCACCACGAAGCTCCTCTTTCGTGAAGCACACTGCCTTCGCGAGAGACCTTTGTGAACCGAGAGAAAAGGACTTTCTCTGAAATTCTCTCTACATCTCTTGAGGGGGTCAGCATCTATTTATAGGCGATTCCACCGACCCTCGAACATTCTGCACGAAGTCAACGCCACGTCATCTCAAATCACAAAGCTCCGAAGTTTCCTTCGGAATTCTCTCAAAATCGTGAAGCACTACGGAAATTTTCCATTCGCGGAGCTCGTCATAATCGTGGAGCATCCCGTCAATTACTTCGCACCTTCGCCGTGAAGCTCTCTCACAAAGCCCTTCATCGCCGCGAAGCTACATTGCAAAGCCCTTCATCACCGCGGAGCTCTCCAGCCTCTACCGTTCATGAAGCTTGACGTAATCGTGAAGAATCACTGCCTCCATTCTTCTGGTTTTCGCGAAATCCAATCCATGCATCCCATCTTCATGAAACTTGTTCCTTTGCCATATTAAATTACGATCTTCATGGAAATCCACTTTTTGCGATGCTCACCAACCTCCAAATTTTGGACCCCAAAAATTCGGCAATCACTCAAAAACATCACCACCTTATATCTACTCTTTTTGTCCACCTCCAGATCATCCATTCCTTTGTCGATGTTCCTTGAATAAAACATGGATCTTTATCCACAGTCCTTGAACTCGACATGCCACCATGGAATCCTCTTTGTCAACAAATTTGTATGTCATCTATTTGCTTTGTCAACAAGCACGGTCACCTCACCAACACTTCTTCTTGGTGATATGTATCCTTCTGCAACTCTTCTGCTTTGATCACAAACTCCACTATTGTGATATGTATTCTTTGAAGGCATAGATTTAGCATAATCATCTACTATGAAAATATGATGTTCATGTCTATTGCAGAATTCCAATCATTGGCACATTGTCTTCTTCATCAACCGTCATGATCAACTTCATGCAAACTATGTGATTCTATTCATCAAGAAGTCTCTTGAATGGTTCTCATGAAATCATGAGTAATTGCATGGTCTTCATCAAAACCCATGGTTCTCATGAAATAATGAGGAATTTCATGGTCTTCATCAAAGCCCATGGTTCTCATGAAATTAGGAGGAATTTCATGGTCTTCATCCAAAAAACCTCATTCTTCTTTAATCATCCTAAGATGGATTGCACCACACATTCGTCATTATGTTAAACAATGTATCACCTTTGACTCATGTTCTTTGAACATACGATCAGTACAACAATCGTCTGAATCACCATTCCTCTACTTCATCGGAGTACTTCATGATCTCCTTCATTTTGATCATCCATTCCTCCATTTGATTGGAGTACTTCTTGATCTCCTTAATTTTGATCTTCATTGAAAAATATTGACAAAAAATACAAACTTATACACAAAGTGGTTCCAACAATATTCCCCTTTATATTATGTTTTCAATACCTTATACATCTTCTGAAATGAATTCGTCAATGTCAAAATGAGAATCTTCTCTTCAATCAACTTTTCTTTTCAAACTGTCATATCAGTTTCTCTCCCCCTTATTGACAAGAAATAAAAAACACATGGTAGGGAGGGTATCAATCCATACTTAAGCAATGTTTCATTAATCATTTCACTCTAAGTCAACTTGCGCAATGATAGATGTAGAAAACAAGAGGATTTGATTTAGTCAACAAGGTTGTCCATTATTCACAGATCATGATACCAACATGAGATGATAACTCATTTATTTTGTCTTCAAGGGTTTACCACTTTTATTTCAGGTATAAGAAAAACCAAATGTGATAGGGAATAATCAACCTGAAACTCTTTCACTCACATCAGCTAAAAGATCAAAAAGATTCAAGTGCTATCGGTTGGATAAGTGACTTTGGGGAACTTACATTCATTTTATTTAACTGATCAATTCAGTTATTCCTCCTTTGTAAAATGATCTTTGATCTGAGTATCCAAGGGATAGAGATTGAGAAATGGAATACCTTCTCCATTGACATGTTCTTCATGAAATTCACAGAGTAACTGCTTTGGAGTCCAGCTGAAGTTGATATTGATTGAGATAGTGATTATGGAAGCTTTTCATTTTTCTCCCCCTCATGGGAAACACTCCTCATCATCTTCGTCAAGAGTGATCCTTCATCATCATAATCTTTGAATATCTATTGAAGAATCTACTAAGGATGGAAAATTCTTTAGCTTGGCTATAAAGAGTGGATAACATTCACTACTTCTCAGGTTCTCCCCCTGAGAGCATGCTTCACCTTCAATTCCCTGCATTATTAGCACAAATACAATACACAAATGATTACGGGAATAAGGTGGTTCCTCCTTCCTTCATCAACAAGACCTGCATGGTTGAGGTTCTTTTCTCAACCAAGTTCCTCTGTTCACTCCAGTCTTCATGCCTACACATTTGAAGATATGTTCTGACATCTGTTGGTGTGGCATTGATCTTTTCACATACTCATCTGCTTTATGTAAAGAATTGTTCTACTTAACAGCCATCATGAATGATACATTCTTACTCCTCTTAAGGAATGCTTCTTGTTTTGGTATTATGGTTAGACAACCTTTTGTAATGTAACCAGATTTATTGCATCTCTCACACAGAACTTCTTTGACATGTGTGATTCTCTTGGTTTTCAATCTCTCCTGAAATCTGTCTTCATCATGTGAAATTTTTCCTTTTCCTTTGTCACCAGCCTTGGCCTTTTCATCTTCAAGTTTCCTCATTCTTTTCGAATCTTCTGGCCAGATGACCAATAGGTCTTTTAGAACTATTGCAGCTAGTTTGGGTCTTCCACATGGGTTCATCTGAGTTTCATCCCACTTAGTGTTTATTTTGGATAAATGACCCTTCAATTTCAGGGATCTAAAATCATGGGTCTTCTCAACTTCCCTGCTTGAGATCTTCCTGGGAAATTGATTGTTCACAACATTCTCTTGATTTCATCCCATGGTAGCTGCTTCATTCTTTTCTGGCATCAGAGGTATTCTTTTTCTTATCAACGGTGAAAGCATATTGATGTGGGCATGTACTTTCCACGTGACCTCTGCCGTTGCATACATAACAGATGTCATCAAGAATTCCAAATCTATTTGTAGTGAGAAGATGCTTTTGGATCTGCAGATGTTGCTTCTTCTTCTCTGGATTCCTTCCCTTTGATATAGGCTTTCCATGTGCTTTTCCATGTAAGGGATTGTAAAAACAATCCAGTGAACAGTGCCCAAATCTGTTGCAGCACCAACATTGGCCCAAAAATCTTTTCTTCTTTGTTTCTTCTATATGAGGTTGTTGGGCCATCTTCTTAATCCTTTTTGCTCTATTTGAGGAACCAACTTCCTCCTTTTTCTTCTCAGCCACCCTATCCATGGTGGTATGTTTATTCCTCTCATCTTTCCCCATTCATACATGCTTAAAACTTTTCTTCCAACCTGCACTGATAGTAGGAACGTATTTAGAAACATGAGTACAAGATGGTTTGGATGGTACCTTCACTTTCTCAGTTTCTTGTGATAGATCAATGAGTGAAGTCATGATCTTCTTATCACATGTTGGAGGTCTTTTGACAATAAAATCCTCCTGTGAGCATGGAGTACCAGCAGAAACTGATTCTTGAGGTGGACACTAAATAGTTGTCATAATCTTCTTGTCACATATTGGAGGTACTTCAGATTTAGTAGCCTCCAATGAACATTGAGTACCAGCATCTCCTGTTTCATTCTTTTGTGGAGTCTCAATATGTGTCTTCTCAAGATTTGTCAACTGGGCTTCCAATTTTTTACTTTCATTATTGAGGATGATCTTCTGATCTTCAATCTTGATCATCTTCTCTTCACAAGTATTCTTCAATCTTTCAACCTCATCCTTATGCATCTTAACATTGTTTTGTAAGAAAGTGTCAAGTTCCCTGAATTTCATGGATGTTTCTTCCAAACAAAAACTCTTGACTTCATTTCTCTTCTTCAGCTCAGCTTCAAGTGCATGGATCCTTTCTTTTAGAGTCTTATTGACTTCCCCTTTTTCTTCAAAGACATTCACCTATTTGGTGAGCTTCATACTTTATAGAACTTTTCTTTCCAACCCCTTTTCCATTTTTTCATCTTCCCTATCTAATCGAGTGATCTCAACGTGCATAGATTGGAATAGGCTACAAATAATTTCAACCCTTTCTTCAGGAATATCATGCAGATATGTTTTGAGTTTTTCCTAAAAGCTTGAATTAAGGGTGTCATCCTTTCCTTTGGAAGGATTCTGAGCCACCTGCTCGATACTTTCCAAGCCTGATATTTCGTCATTATTGGAATAGCATAGAGAACAAGACATTGAATGTTCTTTGGATATGAGGGACTTCTTTAGCTGCTTATTCTCTCTCTTTTTCCTATTTTTCATGGTCTTGATATATGTAGACTTCTGCTTAGAAATTACCGAATATTCATCATGACTGCTCTACATTGTTTATTTTAGGAAAGAAACTCAAATACTCTTCTAAATAAAATTACTGGAGAATATCTGACATATGTCAACCTTTCCCTATGATACAACTTGTAGGACCTTGGGACACCCTGAGAGGGGAGCGGTGAATCGGGGTGTCAAATTTTTCTTCATAAAGTTGTGGATCGTGTTCCCACGTTGGTAGGAACTACTGAAACCTGTATGATGGATATGATCAGCAATGAAACATTCACATGCAGAGAGATGACACAACTATTTTTACTTGGTTCACAACTAAGGGCTACGTCCAAGGAGCATACACCGACAGGTTGTCGGTCATACCTAAATACACTATGCTTCACTAGCTATAGATTACAAATGTTTGGGTACAGTCACACTGTCCCAGGCTCTCTGCCTTCACAAAAGTTCAGGAATAGCTCACTGCGTCCCTCGGGTCACTCCCATTGACTCCCCCTGGCTCACTGCCGTTGGTGAAGTCTCACTCAGTTTATAGACATGAAGGTCTCTTCAATAGATTTTCATTGAAGTCTTTGTCTCCTGTTCAGCATGAGACTTTGCTTGCATCAGAGTCCTGAGTTGATTCTCTTATGTATTCAACCTTTTTCTTTAGTGCAATGGCTGAATGCACTAGATCCCCTTGTCTTCGTTTGCCTGAATTACAATCACTTGTGTGATTGCTCAATAAATGATTCTATGTTGAAGTCCAAATTTCATCCAAGGATGAATACCCCTTTTTCCCATGTCCACTGGGCGAATAACCTTTGGAAAGGGCCTTCATAAAGTACCTTATTTCGCAAGGCTCCCAATTTTGGAAAGCTCAAACAAGGCTTCGCAGAGCCCCTGCCTTTTCGCGAAGCTCAGTCGCGAAGCACTCTCGTGATGCTCCAGCGTTCGCAATGATGAGCTATCACGGAGCTCCTGCCTCTTTGCGAAGCTCACTGAGCCAACGCGGGGAGCAAGACTTTCGCGGAGCTAGAATAGCCGCCGCGAAGCTCCTCTTTCACGAAGCACACTACCTTCGCGAGAGAACTTTGCGAACCGAGAGAAACAGACTTTCTCTGAAATTATCTCTACCTCTCTTGAGGGGGTCTTCCTCTATTTAAAGGCGATTCCACCAACCCTCGACCCTTCTATGCGAAGTCAATGCCACGTCATCTCAAATTGCGAAGCTCCGAAGTTTCCGCCAGAATTCTCTCAAAATCGCTAAGCACTACGGAAATTTTCCATTCACGGAGCTCATCGTAATCGCAGATCATCCCATCAATTACTTCACACCTTCACTGCGAAGCTCCCTTGAAAATCCCTTCATCGCCGTGAATCTCCCATGAAAATCCCTTCATCACCGTGGAGCTCTCCAGGCTCTTCCGTTCCCGAAGCTTGACGTAATCACGAAAAATCACCGCCTCCATTCTTCGGGTCTTCGCGAAATCCAATCCATGCATCCAATATTCAAGAAACTCATGCCTTTTCCATAGAAAATTATGATCTTCCTAGAAATCCACTTTTCACAATGCTCACCAACCTCCAAATTTTGGACCCCAAAAATTTGACAAACACTGGAAAACGGTGCCACCTTGGATATGCTCTTTTTGTCCGCCTCCAGATCATCCATTCCTTTGTCGATGTTCCTTGAATAAAACATGGATCATTATCCACAGTCCGTGAACTCGACATGCCACCATGGAATCTCGTTTGTCAACAAATTTGTATGTCGTCTATTTTCTTTGTCAGCAAGCACGATCACCTCACCAGCACATATTCTTGGTGATATGTATCCCTCAGCAACTCTCTTGCTTTGATCACAAACTCCACTATTGTGATATGTATTCTTTGAAGGCATAGATTCAGCATAATAATATTCTATGACAATGTGATGTGCATGGCTATCGCAGAATTCCAATCATTGGCACATTGTCTTCTTCATCAACCGTCATGATCAACTTCATGAAAACTATGTGATTCTATTCTTCAAGAAGTTTCTTGCATGGTTCTCATGCAATCATGAGTAATTGAATGGTCTTCATCAAAACCCATGGTTCTCATGCAATAATGAGGAATTTCATGGTCTTTATAAAAGGCCATGGTTCTCATGCAATTAGGAGGAATTTCATGGTGTTCATCCAAAAAAACCCCATTCTTCTTTAATCATCCTAAGATGGATTGCACCTCACATTCTTCATTGTTGTAATTAATGTATCACCATTGACACATGTTCTTTGAACATACGATCAGTACGATAATCGTCTGAATCACCATTCCTCTACTTCATTGGAGTACTTCATGATCTCCATCATTTTGATCTTTCATTCCTCCATTTCATTGGAGTAATTCTTGATCTCCTTTATTTTGATCTTCATTGAAAAATATTGACAACACATACAAACTTATACACAATGTGGTTCCAATAGTTCTGGCGATGAAAGTGGTGGTGATAGAGATGTTGGTGGTGAGGAGGTTGCTGATGCTGCTATTGGTGATGAGGCTGTTGATGATGTTGCAAATGATGATGATGATGATGATGATAGAAAAGTTTACGGGGATGGGGATGTCGGTTATGGGGGGATATTAATCCCCTTCTTTTTTAATTTGTAGGGAAACTTATGTATGTACTTTAAGAACATAAATTGAATTCTTATATGGATGATAATGCTTAATTTATATTTAGTTCATGTAAATTTTAAATGTTATGGATTTTTTTAATATTTTTCTAGATATCATTTTTTCACTTATTTGAGTTCTTGATTTACAAAAATATGTTCATGTCGTGTTAGGAGGGGTCAATAGGTTGGGAGGGGTCTGAATGTTTGGGGGAGGGGGTGCATGTATGGAGGTCAGATAAGTTGGGAAGGGGGGGATGAATGTTGGGAGGGAGGGGGTGGGGGGATGCAGATCGGGAGGGGAGTGGGGGGTGCAGGTTGGGAGGGAGGGGGAAAAAGGTTGGGAGTGGGTGGTGCAGGTGGGGATGGGGTGCAGGTTGGGAGTGAGGAGGTGCGGGTTGGGAGGGAGGGGTGCATGTTTGGAGTGAGGGGGTAAAGGTTGGGAGAGTAGGGGTGTTTAGGTTGGGAGGGAGGGGTTTCCCGTTTGGCGGGAGGAGAGTGTTCAGGTTACTAGGGAGGCAAGCAACAGGTTGGGACAAGATAAAAAAGAAATGGTAATTTAATTGTGAGTTCTTATATATATCTTCTTTATTATATTATTTAGTTTATGGATACTAATTTTAGTGGTATTTTGGCAAGGGAATGTGTACTGATTCCAACTTATCATATAGTAATTTGGTCAATATGATGGGGAGTTTTCTCCGCTTTTATAGAGGATGTCATTGAAGGTTGAGCACAAGTCAATGGAGAATGTTTTTGTGCGACAATGATTCCTGGTTATTTTGGATGAGTTGTGCCACATTGGATAAAATAAATAATTATTTATTTATGGTGATACAATCCCAAATACTTGTGGCTTTCCATTAATGATCCGAATTTATTTTTGAGTTTTTTTGTTGATTTAAACATGTTTCATTCGAGTAAAAATGTCCAGGTCAATACAAAATAGTAACCAAAAAATCGAATGGTATCATTGAATATGTAGAGCTATTAGTATGTCAAGATTATGGGTAAGTATAAGATAAAATAATTGGGACTCAAGAAATTATCCCCGAAAAAAGTATCAAAATTCTCTTTATGGTTGAAAATCAAGTTACCAATTATTTTGTGGTTTTCAGTCAGAAACCACCAACAACGTTTAGATATTTGTTTAGATGACTCATCTATAGGTAAACAAGAATCTATAATGTGTTGTACAGATCAACCATTAGCCAAATATCATTCAGTTACTTATATCAATTTATTTGAAACATTATGACCTTTTCATTCATATAATATAGTTATATCTACATGAAAAATTTAC
The DNA here is from genome assembly GCA_963277665.1 of Viscum album. Lineage (NCBI taxonomy): Eukaryota > Viridiplantae > Streptophyta > Magnoliopsida > Santalales > Viscaceae > Viscum > Viscum album. Next base: position 1,133,504,019 of record OY728135.1, on the reverse strand, counting down.
TAATTATAAGTAACTAATAATTTATACATTGTTTTACTATATACATTATTAGGGAAGAAGTATTTAATTTAGTTATTCACATGGATGTACATTAGTATTTCTGATATAGATATACTTATGATGTTTCATAATTGTTAATTGTAAATATTATACATAGTTTCTTTTAAATCATCTTAACATGATTTAATTTAAAAAAATCTACATTTACCTTTATCATATATTAGTACCATGATAAAAAATAATATTAGTTTGAGTGGGTAATCATTATTTCCATGAAATACTTCTATATCATTAATGACATATAATTATCTTATCCTGCCCAAATTTATTAATTATTACATATTTCCATGTAGTGTGATGTTATTTATTTGATAATGGTAAAACTTATGATAAAATTTTTATTGATATTCACATATACATTTATCATGATAAAATAGAGTGTCGAAGTTAGTGGTCATTTCAAGTATAAGTTAATGTCATCTAGTCAAAGAAATTAAAATTATTCACATATTTTATGATTTCCATTCATATTTATTTTCATGAATTATATTCATTGATCTATAACTAATGTTGGGCAGTACAATGAATGGTCATTAAACCCTCATTTATATACAAATTGGTGTACTAAGTTTCTATAAACGTATAATGTACGTTCAAATTATTGCACTATCAGTTTTTATACCTATAAAATTCACTAATAGAAATGAATTTTCAATTTACTTCTGTTTTATTTTAGTCATTAGTCAATTTATTTTTAATTTTTTTATTAGTATTATAATTTTATCCATTTAATGAGTATACTATTCCACTATTCATATACAATTCACTTTTATTTTATTAGTATTGTAAATAATTTTTAGATTTCTCCATCTTTTTAAAATCATTTTTTAATGTTAATAATGGATTGACTAAAAAAATATCTTTTCATTATTGAGTAATGTAATAACATAATACACATATTTTATATTTATATTTCTCTATTAATATTTTATCGATGTAATTATTTCACTAAAGAAAAAAATATTTTCATTTTTTTCATTGTCATTTATTCATTAGTAAAGAAATAAAATGTTTTCTATTTATTGGGATCCACATATTATGTTCTTCCACTATTTCTCCACTAATATACATTTCTACGATGACACAATCTCTTTCTCATAGTCACCACCAATATGGGAGTCAAAAAAAATCAACCTACCTTAATCAAACTGTCACAATATTGAAGAAGTGATCTTCTCTTCAGTGGTATTTGACTTCACAATATAGATTCTCATGGATCTATTTTGGATGGGGTTATATGAGAATAGGTACAGTCGAACAGTCGAACGGTCTCACTTTTCTTCTTTTCATAGGTTTTCCTTTCTTTAAAGTATATCATTGATATCTATTTTTAATCATGATTCATCATTTCTATTGTGATTTCTTTTTATAATTTCACAATGTCTGCTAACTTTCACCACCAACATAGATAGTGGGAAATTTGTATAAATATACCAAAATACCACTATCAATTCATGAAATTTAATATATATTTTAATCATTAACTATCCCCCATCACTCTCTATCTCTATTGGGTTCACTCCACCTCTCTACCTCACTGCCTTTTCATTTTTGTATCTATCTTGGATAACCCCTCATATTAGTACCCTCCCATAGTTGGCCATCATTTACAATATTAATTCCATGGTTGAAGTTTTATGGAATAAATTGATTGGAGAAAAATGAGAAAATTTAGTCAAATGAGTTTTCCATCAAGATGGAGGATAAGAATCAACAAAAGAGGTACAAATAAGTATGGATCCTCTCATATATTAATCAGATAATATTCGTCAATGTTCTTTAAATGTATGAATTTTTACAAAATATGGTTTCTACAAACAAATTAAACAAACATTCCGGATTTGGGTTTTTTATATTGAATCATTTTCAACTAAGGATTCTTGAATACATCTCAAGAGATGGAAGTTAAATCAATATCTTTTCACCAAACATTGAATATGTTTTCATTAAAAAGGAATTATATTGACCATTTAAATTTATTTTTTCTAAACCTTTATTTTGAGATTGATGTTACAAATGAAACTTTCATAAGATCAATCAAATATTTTTAGTGGATATCCTTATCAAACCAATGAATTGATGAGCATCTCAATTTTTGGACATGGAATATCTCTTGAGCTTTATGGTTTTCTACCTGATTTATCAAACACATCATCCATCCATAGAAAAATTAAATACGAACTGGGTATCATATATTTTGAAAAAATTGTATTCTATTATAGATGCAATGTTTTCTTATGATCATGTAAGACAAATCTAGGTATGGATAAAAAAGACTTCTAATACTGAACATTCATCTCATGTGAGAAATTTTATTTTTCAAAAAATCAATATTTAAGTCAAACACCACATTTATTTAATCTGAACACCACATTTATGCTATATACATTATTCACAACTAGATTACAAGGGGGAAAACCTATCTGAGACCTATGATTTCACAAGTCTATTTCACCTTACATAAGATCAACCATTTAATTCCCTTCCTAAAGCCCCTAGAACCAAACACGTAAATTATCTTATCCAGAATTATCAATTTCAAAAAACCCTAAAATATTAGGGTTTCCATTAAGAGAAAACCTAGAATAATAGAATAGGAGGAGATCTGTAGTGAAATACCTTAGATTAATACTTCCATCACACTAATATACAAGATTAAGGATATATAGAGGGAAGTCATTACCTAGAAACGGACCAAAATATAAAGATATATGGATTATGGGGAGAAAATGTGTCCAAAATATACCAAATATGGTTGAAATTATGGGTTATTGGGGTGTATTTTTAAGCGGTCACACTTCTAGATTGCACACACTTCCAAACAACGTGATCTTAGGAGACCGTGCAATGATCATGCAATAACCACTATCCACCCTCCTCTATTCCACAGTCTGTTTGAATAGGTAGTATGTTGTGTTCACTATTAATATGTTTTATTCACTATATATTGATTCCATGAAGTATGTGCTTGTGTTCACTTTCAGTATATTATATTCGCTGCTATTTTTTTCAGTGTTAAGATGTTGTGTTTACACTACATATGTGTTTCGATCTGTACATGTGTTCAAATTGTATATATGTTTCCTTCAGTATTAGTAATTTTCATTCACTATTACTATATTTAATCCACTTTATTTTGTTTTTTATTCATGTAAAACACATGAATATGTTTCATATGATAGGATACATTGAAACCAATATTTATGGATAGCTGCGTGTATCTACCAGTTATGCATGACTTTAGGAACATGTATGAGACTTTTATTTACAGTTATAAATATTTGAAATTCCCTATTACTTTATATAACTTATAAAATGTATAGAAAACCTCAATAGCATCAACATTAATTTCATCCTTCTCAAAAACTATTATTTTTAATTATTTAACTAATTGAGAATATATTTCAATAGAAAGTGAGATAGTTTCAACTTTTTCATATTCATAAATTTCCTTTCATTTCTATTGTTTCTTTTGTAAAACGAAATCTCTAATATTTTACCAAATTGAATTTTCTTATTTGGTAATATTCATAAAATTAAATTTATTTTATTGATATTATACATCAATTAATATTTTATTTAGGATCTTAATTACCATTGTTACATATTTTTCTATGTTAAGTATATTCCCATAGTTCAATTTTTCTTACTAGTCATTCTGCCATGATTATTTTAATAAATTAAATATAAATTATTTATTTTTCATGCATGGTTGGATTTTAATTTTTTTCTTTGTAATTAGAGGGTGAGTCTATAAACTTGATAAAATTATTGAATAGTGTGCTATATATTTAGGTATACAGTCAAACTTTTAGATAACATTCTTTTTATTTCTTTTTATTAACAATCAACCAAAATTTATTTTATATGATACTAATTTATTATGTATCTGGGAATTTTTTTTTCATTACATGCCATTGAGCATGTAAGTTTCCTGAAGAAGGAGCAGACTTCACATCTAATTCTCTGCATCTAGGATCAAATATGACAAATCTATTTTGACACTACACAATATTGAATTTTTCCCTCATAGGGTTGGATAGTTTGCTGATAAAAAATTTTCACCAGGGTGAAAATACTACATTCTATGTGGAAATAAACTCATAGTTTAAGGGTGTGAGCTGTGTGTAATTTTATAACACTAACCTATGTAAACTAGGCCCCCTTACTAAGGATTTAGAATTGGATAAAAACCATGGTATTTTAATAATATCTTGATCAACCCCTAGTAGTTTGGGAGAAAAAATACTAGTGTTTGTTGACGACTTGAGTTCCTATTTAGCTATAAATGTAGTGATACTTTGTATGATTAATGATATTTTGTTAGAATATTTGGTAGGAATTAAGAGAGATAAATTTTATTGGATGATGTTGGAATGACATATGAATGATCTTATATATAGAGAATCTGATATTGAGAGGTCATATACTTTAATATGTAACATGATTACAATCATTTCTATACATCCAATCTTTTTAAAATATATATGAACTAGAAAAAGATTTCAATAAAATAATATGATATTCTCTATATATATTTCTGGTTGAATAGTCTGGGTTTTGAAAATATCTCATCTATAAATTGAATCATAAACTCATTGTAGTTTGTCAACATTTTAGGAACTCACCATATTAGGTTTGCTATGAAGAGAGGATCACATGTCTAGTAAATCAAGGAAGTTATTTATATTACATGTAATGCTCTATTTGGTAGTTATAATTAAAGTCTTCTTAAACAATTTATTACTTTTGATAAGTGATTTTGTATAAACGTTTCCATATTTAATAATGAAAAGTAGTTTTTCTGCAACTCATTCAATCTTTTTTTCTTAAAACATTACAATAAGGGTTTTTAGAATATAATTAAAAACAATTATTTTTTAAAACTGATTATCTTATTTGATTAATGCTTTAATTAGTTTTTAATGTGTTTTCATCAAGTGATAATATTTATTGTAATAATGTTACCATTCTTGACTGTTTTGATGATGAGTTTGCTATTTTGAACTTTCATGATAGGTCTAATTTTTGTTCTTGCATCTTATAACATCAATTAATCTCTATTTTGTTATAATAATTTGGGAAATTCTAGCATCAGTAAGGATAATTTAATGGCAGTTATGTTTTGGGAAGACAATTTTTATTTGTAAAGTAGGTTCAGTTTTGGTTTAATGACACTTTCTTGTGTTTTTTATTACTTATGAAAATTCAGTACGGGATATTATTATTCATTCTTCTTGTTATCATTTGCAGTGATGGATTTTATATAGTTGTATTCATGTTCATATAGTTATTATGAGAAAATGAATGTGTTAATGCAATCTCAACCATTCATGATTGGATTAATTGATTTTTTTGCAGCTCTTAATACATGTTCTTGTCTGTATCATTATCTTACTTTGGTTGGTGATAGTGTAACACCCCATGCTTCCACGGTACGTTTCCCTTTGAATAATGAAATAGTGTGTCTTGTACGCAACCTCGAGCTCTAACACACACCACAACTAATTAAACTAGCCGTTGTAAATAGTAATACCTACTTTTTGAAATTTTATAAATTTTATTTATCAAAATGGACTTCATTTTTGAATTCGGAATATCGAAATTAGCCTATGTTGAATTTTTGGTATTTTTCTGAGAACTTCTAATTTTTTATGAATAGTGAAAATACTTAAAAACAACTTTTTTAATCAAAATAATTTATAGTGATAAATTATACTATTTAATGGTTTTAGAGTATAATTAGTATATATTTTTATCATTTTATCCAATGGTGGTCATTAGAATTAATTTCACTTTGAAATTGGACATAAACAATTGTCAATATTTTGATATATATTGTTTCTTAAAAATACGCTATTTGTTGTGACAACGGAAATTAATTATAAAATTAATTAATGCAACTTATATGTTTGGAAATTTGTAAAATAGACATCATTTTTTAATTCGGAATATCAATTATAGCTTAGGGTGAAATTTTTGCATTGTTCTGAAAAACTTCAATTTTTGATGAATAGTGAAACCACTAAGTGGTAGTTAAATAACTGATTTTTCGTTTAAATGAAATATTACCACTTCTGTGTTTTGAATTTCAAAAATCCGACATAAATGGTTGTCATTAAGATGTAAAATGTGGTTCAATGAGATTAAAATAATTTTTTGGTGAATAATAACTTTTAAGTTTAATTAATCGTGATTAAAGGTAATTAGTGAAATTTAAGGTAAAAATGATATTATAAAAATATGAAGATACCCTTAAACTTGTCCTACCCCTATTGGATGAGTAATGGCCGACCAAGACAATCCATGGGTCAACTTGGGGACCCCATGGAGCCACTTTAGTTGGAAAATGACATAAATACCTTTTATTTAATGTTAAAGTAAAAAAAATGACACAAACATGAAATGTTTTACTAAAACAATTTTTACATGGGGTTATACAAGTTATATTTTTGACTATAAATAGTACATGGAAAGATAAAAATATTTCCTACATCATAGTATTTTTTTATAATTTGTAGACATTAAATAAATTAAATTATTTATGACATCATTATGATGCAGCGATGACCTCATTATTTAACGATTTTAATAAAATGAAAAGATAATGTAAAATACAAGGCTTACACTTGTCCAAAAACTATTGTATGGGTAGATTTAGAACCCTTATCACCTTATCCACGAATTATATAAGTGTGGGACCTTTAGAACCCGAAAAGAATTGTATAATAATGTAATATTTCAATCTTTCCAAAAGAGCCCCTCCTCTCCTCTTATAAAAGGTCCCCACCTATACCACCTTACTCACACTTTCAAGCCTTTTGGATCGGCCAACCTCTGCCAAAGAACTCTCCCAACTTCTCTCCCTTCATCCTAGAATCTTTACTTTAGTCAGAAAGCCATCCTAAGGAGTCCTTTTGATCAAATCAAAAGGAAGAACCCGAAGAAGAGGTAACGTTTTCATCACCCTCTTTCAAGTTTCTTTCTTCTTCCACTCCCTCTTTGTTTATTATTTAAATTCTAAAATTATAACTCTAGTATATTATATATAATGTGATGTTATTATAAATATGGAACAACCATATTCAGTATTCTACCCATCATTTGAATGACATGTCACCATACGTGCGTACGTACGGCTTACCGTCTCCACGTCGTGTTGTAATTGTTATTCAATATATTATTATTTAGATGGGTATAATAATGATATGTAATTCATGTAAATAATAAATATAACATGATAATGATTCTGTATAAATGATATACTATCCAATTATATATTATTTTAATATCAAAATAATGAATATTGTCGCTCGTGCGTACGTACGGACTACCGTCTCCACGAACGCGATGAGATTCATTCTCCGTCGTATCCATTCAAGTATAATTATCATTTAATGATTTAAAAATAATGTTTAAGGACATGATATCATTCTGGATATTAATAAGATACAACCTATCCATGAAAAACATGACTTACGTAACAAAACATATAAAAGAAAACGAGTAAGTTAACACACGAAACAACGATAAATCTAAGATATTGTTAACAAAGCAATGTTAAAAGATCATATATGATATCATATGAATGTAAATGATTCTTGTATAATTTAATAACAATTATTTCACCATTATACAGGAGGTTAACCTACCCCAACCAAGGAAAAGTAAAAGGTAATGGTTTACTTCACAACCTCTTCATTATCCAAGGTTGTTTATACATAATTATCTACTGGGACCTCGTTATCATCCACATCCATGTTTCTTAAAAATGTATTTCAAAACATTTTTACTATTAAATGGAAAATGGGTTAAAGTCATATATACCCTTATACTTTTTTGAAAGGAATCTTACCGTCGTTTTCCAAACAATGTACTTTTTGACCTTTTGACAAATTTAAGGTAATAATGTTTTTTTACTTATACGGTGGGTGCGGCTATTTTCCGCCATTATAACTTCGTCGAAGATTCCCTTACAAGATTATAAGAATATTTTCAAAGTAAATGTATTGTTTTATAATTATGGGACTTTTAAATGATTTCAAAAAAAGAGAGATATTTCTCTCAAATAGCTTTGATTTCATCCATGTCAACATCCTTTGATGGGTTTTAAGTTTAATTGAAATTGATTTATGATACAAAACTTCCATTGAACATTTTGTGAAATATTTGACTGTGGATGTGTTATTTTTATACCATCCATAGTTTATGGAGAAATTATTGACATTTTGTATGCTAGTTTTAATATGAATATTTATGTTATGTTTAAACCTATTCATATGAGGAATGTATTGGACTTTAAAAGTGACGGGTGGAGCCCGCTATAGCTCCTAGATGCATCGGTAGGTCTCATGAGACAACTAGACGTGGAATTGTCTGAGGCCCTTTCCCAATTTGATTTATGGTTTTGGCCGAGGCCTTAATCATTTTAGACGTCTTGGCCGAGGCCTTGACAAAATGTTTCAGAATGTCTGGCATTATACATTCCCTCATTATGAAAGTGGTTATTGATATTTCATGTGATTATTCGTCTAGTAGAATATACATGTGAGTAAGTAATGGCATTATTTTATTTTACTTTTTCCATATTATGCTGAAGTTCAAGTTCAATAAGGCTTTTGTTTTAGTTATACATTTCCTTAAATGCTTATGTTTTCTTATGAAAGTTTCCGCTATATTGTTATCCTTACGGAGCATTTGAGCTCACCCCTTTCAATGTTTTATTTTTCCCAGGATGTGAAGAAGTGTATTGTGACTGACTTGCAAGAATAGTCAGTGAGGATATGAGTGTGGACTAAGGAGACCATGTTATTGTAGTTTTCATTTTTATGATGTAATGTAATGTTTACGAATGTATCTAGTGTTTCCAACGCTACTAAACTAATCGGTCTTTCAAGACATGATCTTTTGTGATCATTCCAATGTTATGTAATAATGCACCGACTCTAGGTAACTGGGGTCGGGGCGTTATAGTTGGTATCAGAGGAAGTTTATTACAAACCTTGGAAGATAGATTTAGACAAACTATGATGAGAGCACGTAGACCTAAGATGAACTTTGAGGATTTGTATAGAATAACTTCCTAAAATTTTGGTATTGTAGAGATTTTGTGAGTTTTCCGAGAAATAGATCTCTGTCTGGATACGAGCAGGTAGAGGCGGCTCTGGCACAGATGTATCTAGGGGTAAAACTTGAAAACACCGCTTTGAGCTAGACTCGAACGGGAACTGGTGCACGACAATGGGCCTTGCTGCACTCTTGGTTATGACACTCCCGGGGGATATACTTAGGATATTTCCCATTTTCTTTACAAACCACTATGAAGGGTTACGAGTATATACATCCTCAAAGAAAACATTTTTATAATTATGGATTATATCCATAATTAGTTCAATTTATGTTAAGTGTTTTACAATTATGGAATTATGTATTTTGATTCATAAACTAATCTAGTTTATGCCATTATTTAGAAATGGCGCCTAGTGGAAGGAATGGAAACCGTATCAATGCATGCACTCCGTGTAGGGATTTCCCTCCTGCTCAAGATAATTATGGTAGAGCTAGTGATACAACTGGTGCTGATCAGCTTCTCACCGTACTAGGAAAACTCACGCATGTTATGAATAATAACCTTACTCGTATGGAGCACCCTGATCCGCAATGTGGAGGATCAATGCTAGACCGTTTCATGAGGCAACAACCACCAACCTTAAATGGGAGTACAAATCCTATAGTAGCTGAGCAATGGATAAATTCCTTAGAGAAAATATTCCATGCCTTGGGGAGTAGTGAAAGAGAGAAAATTGTCATGGCAGTTTACCGCCTCACTGGAGATGCCGATCAATGGTGGTCACTAATTCAAAACACAAAGGAAGATGATGAATTAACAAACATTGAATGGCAGGAGTTCAAAGAGATGTTCTTAGAAAAATACTTTTCTCGAGACCATCGAGCGGATATGGAAAGGCAATTTCTGAGTCTGAGGCAGAAGGAGGATGAGAATGTCGCAATGTATGAGGCTAACTTTACAAGGTTAGAGAGGTATGCTGCAGATTTCATACGTAACCCAAGAAGTAAGACTGATCATTTCTTTGATGGGTTAAAACCATTTCTCCGTCAAGCTTTAGTATCACAAACCTTCTCTTCATACGAAGGTATTGTCTCGTGCGCTATCAAGACGGAAAAAGAATTCTCTAAGTCTTATGACTTTATATCAAAGAAAGATAAGAATAGATCCGCTGAAAACTCTGGGAAAGGAAATAAGGAAACAGGGAAGAAGGGTAGAAATGAATTTCCACCCTGTGATAATTGTGGTAGGAAGCACCCTGGTGCCTGTCTAAAAGGAAAAGGAGTATGTTACAAGTGTGGTGAAAAAGCCACCAAGCTCATGAATGCAAGGGAAAGAAAGCGGTTGTCAACATGGAATGCTATAATAGTAGAGAGAAGGGACATTATGCAAATGAATGTCCTAAGCGTCAGGGGAACTTACCTCAGAAGAGGCCAAGGGATCTGGGCCAGGCTTATGCTATCACTACTGCTGAGGTGGAAGCTCCGAAAGACGTGGTGGGAGGTAATTTAATGGTTTCCTCAAGTTTAGCAAATGCATTATTTGATTCTGGATCATCGCATTGTTTCATATCTTCCCAGTTTGCTAAGAAAATTAGATCTTTCCAATTTGATTTAACAAGGGAGTTGTCGGTCAAAACCCCTAAGGGAAGTATTGTTGCAACAAAGTTTTGTCGATTAGTTCCCATTAGAGCACCTAAATGTTCTTTACCTGCTGATCTCATCGTCATACCCATGATTGAATTTGATATAATCCTCGGTATGGATTGGCTTTCGGACCATGATGCAAAAATTTATTGTAAGAGGAAAGAGGTTACGATTCTTGATGATGATGATAAGGAACACCTTATCTTTAGAGAAGAATCGTCGCCACATAATTCTTATCTAGATCCACCCCCAGTAGCTCAACTAAATTCAATTATTGGGGAGTAAGAGAAGTAATTTACTAAGGGTGAGGAAAGGAATATTCAAATAGAGGATGTACCTATTGTGAGAGAATATGTTGATGTGTTTCCGGAAGATTTACCTAGATATCCTCCAGAACGAGAAGTTGAGTTTTCCATTGATTTAATTCCTGGATCAAGGCCCATATCGAAGACCCCTTATAGAATGGCCACTGTGGAATTAGTTGAACTAAAGAAACAACTAGAGTAATTGAGTAATAAGCGATTTATTCGCCCTAGTGTTTCTCCTTGGGGAGCCCCTGTTCTTTTTGTTAAGAAGAAAGATGGATCTATGAGGTTGTGCATCGACTATAGGGAGATCAATGCTATAACAATAAAGAACAAGTATCCCCTACCTCACATTGATGATTTTTTTGACCAACTGCATGGAGCTCAATACTTTTCAAAGATTGACCTTCGGTATAGATACCATCAGTTGTGTATGAAGAAGGAAGACGTTCTAAAGACAGCATTTCGAACAAGGTACGAGCATTACGAGTTTACAGTAATGCCTTTTGGATTGACTAATGCAACCTCTATTTTCATGGATCTAATGAATATAGTTTTCAAGGAATATCTTGATGACTTTGTAGTGGTATTTATTGATGATATCTTGGTATACTCCAAAATCCAGGAAGATCATGAAAATTACTTATGCATTATCCTGAAGACTCTTAGAGGACATGAATTATATGGGAAATTTAGCAAGTGTGAATTATGGCTTCAGGAGATTTCTTTTCATGGCCATATTGTCTCTAAGGATGGAATTTCCGTTGATCCTTATAAAACCAAGGCATTCCAAGAATGGCCAGCACCGACAAGTATAACTAAGGTACGCAATTTTATTGGTTTAGCAGGTTATTATCGACGTTTCGTCCAGAATTTTTCCAGATTGGCTAACCCATTGACAAAGCTCACCCGTAAAGGGATTAAATTTGTCTAGAAAAAAGAGTGTGAAGAATGTTTTGAAGAACTGAAGAGAAGATTAGTCAGTGCCCCTGTATTGACTCTACCATCGGGGAATGATGGGTTTGTTATTTATAGTGATGCATCGAAGAAAGGACTTGGTTGTGTCCTTATGCAGAATGATAAGGTTATTGCCTATGCATCACGACAGCTAAAAATTCATGAGCAAAACTATCCTACTCATGATCTTAAGTTAGAAGCTGTGATCTTTGCTTTAAAGATATGGAGACATTACCTCTATGGTGAAAAATGTGAGATATATACTGATCAAAAGAGTTTGAATTATATTTTCTCACAAAAAGAACTCAACATGAGGCAAAGGCGATGGCTTGAACTACTCAAGGATTATGATTGCACAATACATTACCACCCGGGGAAGGAAAAAAAGGTGGCAGATGCTTTGAGAAGAAAAGGCCATGGAGTTTTGAATGTGATGAGAATTGAAAGGGATCCAATTTTCATGGATCTAGTGAAGATGGACATGGGAAAACTAGGGAAGGTGAAACATCAATGCTTTTTCAAATGGTTGCCAAACCATCATTACTAGAAAGTATTAAGAGTTCTCAGACCGATGATGAAGAATTTCATAAGAAGATTAAAGATGTGAATGATGGAAGATTGAGGGACTTTATGTATAAGGATGGAATTTTGAAATTCGGGAAGAGACTTTGTGTTCCCGATATACCTGATCTAAAAAGGGAATTGCTGGATGATGCTCATAGTTCCAATTTCTCTACACACCATGGGAGCACCAAAATGTATAGAGATTTGAAGGAACATTTTTGGTGGGACAATATGAAGAGGGAGATTGCTGATTTTGTGTCAAGGTGTATGGTTTGTCAACAAGTGAAATATGGAAGGCAACATCCTGGTGGAGTATTGAAACCTCTTCCCATAACTGAGTGGAAATGGGATAATATTACGATGGACTTTGTCATGGGACTACCAAAGACTCCTAGAAGAAATGATTCAATATGGGTCATTGTTGATCGTCTTACTAAGTCAGCACATTTTCTGGCTATACAGTAGGATCTACCACTTGAACATCTAGCAAGACTATATATTAATGAAGTTGTAAGACTTCATGGAGTACCCCTATCAGTTGTTTCTGATCGTGATCGTCATTTTACTTCAAGATTCTGGAAAAGTCTTCAAAAGGCCTTGGATACTGAACTTCGTTTGAGCACTGCCTATCACCCTCAAACAGATGGACAATCATAACAAAATATTCAAACCTTAGAAGACATGTTGAGATCATTCTCTCTTTACTTTCAGGGTATGTGGGATCAATATTTACCACTGGTAGAATTTTCCTATAACAATAGCTTCCATTCAAGCATTCATATGGAACCTTATGAAGCGTTATATGGAAAGAGATGTCGTACACCAACCTGTTGGGATGACGTTGGTGAAAGAAAACTTGTGGGACCAGAACTAGTGGAAGAAACAATGGAAAAGGTGAAGGTAATCCAAAACCACATCAAAGCAGATCAAAGTAGGTAGAAGAACTATGCCGATAACAGAAGAAAGGTTTTGGAATTTCAGGTGGGAGATCATGTTTTCCTAAAGGTATCTCCATGGAAGGGAGTTATACGTTTTGGTAAGAAGGGTATGTTGAGTCCCAGGTACATCGGACCTTTCAAAATTCTAGATCGTATTGGGGTTGTAGCTTATCGTTTGGCGATGCCGCCAAATCTCTCCAAAGTTCACGATGTTTTCCATATATCGCTATTGAGAAAATACATGCCCGACCCAACACGTGTACTTACCTATGAGGAATTAGAACTGGAACCTGATCTATCTTATTGCGAAGAGCCCATCATAATTCTTGATGTGAGGGAGAAGGTGCTGAGAAACCGGACGACTCGTCTGGTAAACTTTTTGTGGTGAAATCATAAAATGGAAGAGGCAACGTGGGAACCTGAGGAACTTATGATGAAGAACCACCCGAGTCTTTTTTATGCAGTAATACCCTAGAAATTGTGAGGACGCAATTATTTGAAGGAGGGGAGAATGTAACACCCCAAGCTTCCACGGTACGTTTCCCTTCGAATAATGCAATAGCGTGTGTTGTACGCAACCTCGATCTCTAACACACACCACAACTAATTAAACTAGCCGTTGTAAATAGAAATACCTACTTTTTGAAATTTTATAAATTTTATTTATCAAAATGGACTTCATTTTTGGATTCAGAATATCGAAATTAGCCTATGTTGATTTTTTGGTATTTTTCTAAGAACTTCTAATTTTTTATGAATAGTGAAAAATACTTATAAACAACTTTTTTAATCAAAATAATTTATAGTGATAAATTATACTATTTAGTGGTTTTAGATTATAATTAGTATATATTTTTACCATTTTATCCAATGGTGGTCATTAGAATTAATTTCACTTTTAAATTGGACATAAACAATTGTCAATATTTTGATATATATTGTTTCTTAAAAACACGCTATTTGTTGTGACAGTAGGAATTAATTATAAAATTAATTAATGCAACTTATATGTTTGGAATTTCGTAAAATAGACATCATTTTTGAATTCGGAATATCAATTATAGCTTAGGGTGAAATTTTGGCATTGTTCTAAAAAACATCAATTTTTGATGAATAGTGAAACCACTAAGTGGTAGTTAAATAACTGATTTTTCGTTTAAATGAAATATTACCACTTCTGTGTTTTGAATTTCAAAAATACGACATAAATGGTTGTCATTAGGATGTAAAATGTGGTTTAATGGGATTAAAATAATTTTTTGGTGAATAGTAACTTTTAAGTTTAATTAATCGCGATTAAAGGTAATTAGTGAAATTTAAGGTAAAAATGATATTATAAAAATATGAAAATACCCTTACACTTGTCCTACCTCTATTGGATGAGTAATGACAGACTATTACAATCTATGGGTCAACTTGGGGTCCCCATGGAGCCACTTTAGTTGGAAAATGACATAAATACCTTTTATTTAATGTTAAAGTAAAAAAATGACACAAACATGAAATGTTTTACTAAAACAATTTTTACATGGGGTTATACAAGTCATATTTTTAACTATAGATAGTTATTGGAAACCTAAAAATATTTCCTACATCATAGTATTTGTTTATAATTTTTAGACATTAAATAAAATAAATTATTTATGACATCATTATGATGCAGCGATGACCTCATTATTTAACGATTTTAATAAAATGAAATGATAATGTAAAATCCAAGGCTTACACTTTTCCAAAGACTATTGGATGGGTAGATTTCGAACCCTTATCACCTTATCCACGAATTATATAAGTTTTGTACCTTTAGAACCCGAAAAGCATTGTATAATAATGTAACATTTCAATCTTTCCAAAAGAGCCCCTCCTCTCCTCTTATAAAAGGCCCCCACCTCTACCACCTTATTCATACTTTCAAGCATTTTGGATCGGCCAACCTCTGCCCAAATAATCTCCCAACTTCTCTCCCTTCATCCTAGAAGCTTTACTTTAGTCAGAAAGCCATCCTAAGGAGTCCTTTTGATCAAATCAAAAGGAAGAACCCGAAGAAGAGGTAACGTTTTCATCACCCTCTTTCAAGTTTCTTTCTTCTTCCACTCCCTCTTTGTTTATTATTTCAATTATAAAATTATAAATCCAGTATCTTCTATATACTTTGATGTTATTATAAATATTGAACTACCATATTCAGTATTCTACCCATCATTTTAATGACATGTCACCATACGTGCGTGCGTACGACTTACCATCTCCACGTCGTGGTGTAATTGTTATTCAATATATTATTATTTAGATGGGTATAATAATGATATGTAATTCATGTAAATAATAAATATAACATGATAATGATTCTGTATATATGATATACTATCCAATTATATATAATTTTAGTATCAAAATAATGAATTTTGTCGCTCGTGCGTATGTACGGACTACCGTCTCCACGAACGCGATGAGATTCATTCTCTGTCATATCCATTCAAGTATAATTATCATTTAATGATTTAAAAATAATGTTTAAGGACATGATATCATTCTGTATATGAATAAGATACAACCTATCCATGAAAAAAACGACTTACATAACAAAACATATAAAAGAAAACGAGTAAGTTAACACCCGAAACAACGATAAATCTAATATATTATTAACAAAGCAATGTTAAAAGATCATATATGATATCATATGAATGTATATGATTCTTGAATAATTTAATAACAATTATTTAACCGTTATACAGGAGGTTAACCTACCCCAACCAAGGAAAAGTACAAGGTAAGGGTTTACTTCACAACCTCTTCATTATCCAAGGTTGTTTATACATAATTATCTACTGGGACCTCGTTATCATCCACATCCATGTTTCATAAAAATGTATTTCAAAACATTTTAACTATTAAATGGAAAATGGGTTAAAGTCATTTATACCCTTATATGTTTTTGAAAGGAATCTTACCGTCGTTTTCCAAACAATGTACTTTTTGACCTTTTGACAAATTTAAGGTAAGAATGTTTTTTTACTTATACGGCGGGTGCGGCTATTTTCTGCCATTATAACTTCGTCGAAGCTTCCCTTACAAGCTTATAAGAATATTTTCAATGTAAATGTATTATTTTATAATTAGTGGACTTTTAAATAATTTCAAAAAAAGAGAGATATTTCTCTCAAATAGCTTTGATTTCATCCATGTCAACATCCTTTGATGGGTTTTAAGTTTAATTGAAATTGATTTATGATAAAAAACTTCCATTGAACATTTTGTGAAATATTTGACTGTGGATGTGTTATTTTTATACCATCCATAGTTTATGGAGAAACTGTTGACATTTCGTATGCTAGTTTTAATACGAATATTTATGTTATGATTAAACCTATTCATATGAGGAATGTATTGGACTTAATAAGTGATGGGTGGATCCCGCTATAGCTCCTCGATGCATCGGTAGGTCTCATGAGACAACTAGACATGGAATTGGCCGAGGCCCTTTCCCAATTTGATTTATGGTTTTGGCTGAGTCCTTAATCATTTTAGACGTATTGGCCGAGGCCTTGCCAAAATGTTTCAGAATGTCTGGCATTATACATTCCCTCATTATGAAAATGGTTATTGATATTTTATGTGATTATTCGTCTTGTAGAATATCCATGTGAGTAAGTAATGGCATTATTTTATTTTACTTTTTCCATATTATGCTGATGTTCAAGTTCAATAAGGCTTTTGTTTTAGTTATACATTTCCTTAAATGCTTATGTTTTCTTATGAAAGTTTCCGCTATATTGTTATCCTTACGAAGCATTTGAGCTCACCCCTTTCAATGTTTTATTTTTCTCAGGATGTGAAGAAGTGTTTTATGACTGACTTGGAAGAATAGTCAGTGAGGATATGAGTGTGGACTAAGGAGACCATGTTATTGTAGTTTTCATTTTTATGATGTAATGTAATGTTTACGAATGTATCTAGTGTTTCCAAGGATACTAATCTAATCGGTCTTTCGAGACTTGATCTTTTGTGATCATTCCAATGTTATGTAATAATGCACCGACTCTAGGTAACTGGGGTCGGGGCGTTACAATAGGTTTTATTATAAGTATATTGTGGAATATTACATGGATAATTACCTGGATGATACCATGATATAAATTTGTATATAAATGGGCTGTTAAATGAATATTTTAGTTAAATAATGTGTCAATAAGTATCCTATATGTATTTTTCCGTAATTCTATTTAAAGTGTCAGTAACATCTTTTGTGGTGTTTTTACATATAACGGTATAGAAGAATATTTCTTGGACAATTAATTTGATGATACCTTGATAAAAATAATTATGAAAATCAACTATTAAATAAAAGTTTCAATTAAATTAATAGTTAGTAAGAAACATATAAGGTGTTTTCCATCATTTCTTAAGAATGACACCTTATCTGAACAATCCTTTTGAACCTAGAACATTATGAACTTGGGAAAAAGATAAATCTATATTTTGGAATCTTTTGGAAATTCCTTATGTATTAATCTGAGTAGTGGAAATTGATTGAAGTAATTATTTCTTTTGTGAGACATTTTGATATGGATATTCATGATAGTGATGTGTTTTAAATGTATTGTTTTATTTATGCTTTTCTTGTTACATAGTTATAATTTTATAATATTTTTGTGTTTTTATTATTGTGATATTCTTGTTTGGAGACCAGGGTCCCACACTAGAGATGGTGAGGGTGAGTATTCCCATCTAGTGTGTGGTTTAGAGCCTATTTTATTTTAGGTTCTACCTACATATGATCATATTGTGGAGAGTGTTACACATCTATTCAAGAAGATGTACATGGGATCTCATAGGGTTAAACCTTAAATGTATATCATAAGCAATGAAAGTTCAGTATTTGATGTGTTTGGGGTGTACTTTGATTATGCATGGTCTGATGATAGATTATGGTTTGTAATTGGTTTGTATTCTATTGTGGTTGTAAGTGAAGGATGACAGGAAGCAGGAAGTTAGGAAGTAGTTTCTAGTAGGAAGCAAGAAGAAGTAGGAAGGTGGGAATCTACTATTGTGATTAAGAGAAGCATCTATACCCATGGTTCATTGAACTATGGGTACATTATTATTATTGTGAAAATCTATTCCCATGGTTTTTTAAACTGTATAAATAGATATATACCATCAATTTTCTTAAACTTTCGGTATTATTATATTCTCTGAAGCATCTATACCCACAATTCATTGAACCGTGGGTATATTATATTTTTTGGAAAATCAATTCCAACTGCTTCCAGAACTGTGGAGATAGATATATACCCATGGTTTTTAGAACATTGGGGATAGATATTTACCCATGGTTTACTTACACTATTGGTATTATGAAATTTCCATCGGATATACCCACATTTTTGTCAAAACATTGGGTATAGGTCAATACAGATGTCTCAGTATCCCACGGTTCATGAAACCTTAGGTATATCCTATACCCATGGTTTCATGGGCTATAGGTATGATTTAAAACCATGTATATAGGTGATATTTCTAGTAGTGATAAAATTAAAATTCTTCATATTATTAATAAAACAATTCTTATGCTTTATGTTGTGAAAAAATAAAATCCACATTCTACATGTTATCAACAAAAAATAATCCCACACTTCATATTTTCAACAAAACAAATTCTAACACTTAAAATCCTTTTCTAATGTGTTGTAAATCCTCATCCAAATAATTAAATAGAGATATAAAACCCCACAAATAATCATCCATAAAAACTTCTTCCATCTAAAAGATGAATCATAAAAATTCCATACGGAACCCATGAAAAGAGAGTTTATTTCTTTAAACGTTAAAAAATATCTTGTAACATGAAATTAAAAAAAATATAAAAACTCTCATTTTCCAAAATAAATAATATCTATATAATATATAAAGGTTCATCAAAATATCAATTCATAAAAGAGAAACCCTATAGGGTAAATATAAGTGAAATTACAACCATTTTTCATAAATTATTTTAAAACATTAAAGTAAAAAATTACAATCACGAAAACATTTTTATAAAGGGAATGAGAATAATTTTGGAAAACTTATTTCCAACTAAAATATCATTGAATAGAATATGATTTCAAAAAGTAGAAGTGAAATTACATTGAGAACATTTACTTTTAAAAAAATATTTAATTACAGATACTTGAAAAAGTATAAACCATTCCAAAAAAGAATAAGTGAGGATACAATTGAAACATTTAATTTACAAAGAATAATTAATATCATTGCCTTTAAAATAACGTAATTATTTCCCAAAAGGGGATTCAAAATACATTGAAAACCATTATATTTCAAAATAATCATAAATAATTGGAAATTTAAAAGTATATAATGTTTTCATAAAGGAAGAGTAAAAATAATTTAAATACTTTTACTTATAAAAATAATCCACAATAATGGAATCTTGAAAAGGACATCATTTTTTATGAAAATAAAATGTGGAGTATATGATAATACCTTTTATTTTGAAAGGGTAAAAACCACTTAAACATTTTTTAGTAATCATGTTGAAAACCCCACATCGTTAAAAATCCTATTGACAATCCTTTTGGTCACAAGGGATCAATAGATATAATATAATGTACCTCAAGTATTAAAGAGGTGAACATCCCCAAGAAAGATCAACTACACTATCATAATCTAGACTACGACCACCCTGCATGCTTGCTAGAAATATTGTATGGACCCACTTGTATAGATCAAATGATAAAAAACCCCTATGTGAGACACCTATGTGGGGTACCTACACATAGTACCCACATGTGATACCTCATTCGACTAGGGGCCCATGTTTTTCTATAAATAGGACACTCAAGCCCCTCATTTGAGAGACTGAAAAAATGGAAGTATCATTGAAGCTTTGATCACATATCACCTTCATCCAGGCCCCAAAAAATAATTTTGGTAGCCTTACAAAAGTTTATGGAAGAGGCAATTAAGTAGGATAGTGGAATTAATGTCCCTCTAGTGTCTATAACAGAAGCGACCTTTATGAGAACCCCTCCCCCTAGTTGATAAGAACTAGCATGAAGGTCCCTCCCCAAACATGGGACCTATGTGAGACCCTTATATGGACACCTGAGGAAACCCTTGGGGCATAGATTATGGTCTTTCCCATGTTTTTATCCCAAGTTGACCATCACCCAAGGCAACTACAGCTCGTGTAGGCAAACCCCTACATGATGTACTTCTAGTTCATCCAACGAGTTCGTATAAAATTTACCTTCTTCACGCCAAGACATGTACAATGTGAGACATCTTCTAATCCCTCTTTTAAGCCATTGATGTCACTGATCCCTTTCTATTGTATCCCTCATTCTAGGTGGATAAAATAGAATCCTACACCAAAGCCTATAGACATAAATGATTATATAAATTCACACACCAACATGATTCCCATTAGGTTATGCATTACTTTGGATAAAGGTGTCCCATACATGTCCCACCTGACGGTCAGGTTCCTCGAGGTTCATTCTAATGACACAAACTGTTATAAATAATATTCCCCTTTTGATTCAATTAAATTTCTTATTATGTAATATGGTTATAGAAAACATGTGGAATTATTTTGATTTATATCATATGACATTAAAAATATCTTCATGCATCATTACTGTTTATTATACATCCATTGAAAAGTTATTTTCTGATTAGTATTAATATAGGGTTTTAACAAATCCATTTAACACAAAAAAAGGGATGTGGTGGCCTCAACTAGTAGGATCATACCCTATAAGTCCCATTTATCAGATCTTTTGAGTCAGATAGAATCTCCTATATTTTCCCTTGACTAATCTAAATCTGAGATCCAACAACATAATAAAGAGAAAAACTATTTATAGGGGAAGTTCAAGATCATCATGATCATGACCCAAACCATGGCACCAGACCACTCTATGAAAGTCTCATAGTTTCTCCTTTTAATCTTAGGTAGTTTTCTAGTGTATTAATGTAATCTGCATCAATCACAAAAAAATTATCATGTACTTAATTTTTATATAATAATGAATATATTTTCAACATATTTTTGTTAATTTTTATTTTGAAACAATAAAACACAAAATGTATTTTTTTTTAATATTCACATTTAATTAAGGAATTTATTTTGTTAAATTAATGCATTTTTTAAACAAATATTATTTTAATAAAATATTATTTTTTAAATGAGGTATAGCAAGTATAAATGATCAAATAATTTTGATGAAGTCAAATGTAATTTTCATAAGTTGTAAAAAACCCCATCATTCTCAATAAATATTGGTTCATATTTTAAAAATAAAAATAAACCTATTTATAAAAGAATTTTATAAAATTATTATTCTCTTATGAATCATAATTTTTAAATTATCCAATGTTGAATATTTCTTAACTATCTGAGATAGTCAAATTTTAACATTAAAATTAAATATGTTATAAATATATGATGTGTATTATGAAATCATAATGACCACAAAGTTATGTAATGAATACTATAAAGGGTATCAATGACTAAAAATATGTTTTCAATTTAAAATTATTTTATATTCTATTTATTGGTTTTACAAATACTTTCTGAATCCTCTAAAACCATTAATATATTTTATTTTTTTAAAATCATTTCAGTAGAAGTATGACTCACTTCCACCAAAGAAAAGGTATTATTTTATTAAGTTAGTAAATTCCCTTATAAAATAAGGAAAACCACTTCTATTTGAAAAAATATATGGGAAAACCATGGGATGGTTTTTTTAGTTATTTTATTATATCGAGTACAAAACGAATGGTTGAGAAATAATAGAGAAATCCCAACTCATTTACCATATAAAAAACCCAATCTAGAATTTATCGTCACTCAAAATCCATAAGGAACATCCTTAATCTACTCCCCCTCTCTAGAGTCCTCCCAAGGTTTCCCAAAGCTCTCAAGAATCTCCTCCCAATCATTTTCAGCCACACACTCATGTAAAAGATCTTTTTCTTCTCTTAAATTCACGTTTCTTTGTTATATTATTCCTTCAATTTCTAATTACTATTATTGGAATACGTCATTCCATTTCCCTATTAATAACCATTTGATGTCAAAATTATGGGAGGACCATTTCACTCAAATCATCCCATTTTGATGAATTTTTATGTGACGTCATTATGTTGTCAAAATTTCACATCCATTTTTAATGCCAAAATGTTTTTGTAGTGAATACCATAACAATATCATATCAAGGTTTTTTACATTTATTCCCATACACATATTTTTACTAGGAATTAAATTCCTTGTATTCCAAAATCTTTTATCATGTAATAAAATATGAAGATGAATGAATCCATGTTGTATCATCTAATTTTCACACATAATCAGGAGAACAAAATAAATATTATTTTCGTGCCTAGAATTGTATAACCCTCTAATTCATTGGGTAATGTTTAGTCTCCTGGGATTTAATATTGGGATAAAAAGTGAAACTGATTCCATTATGGGACCTTATTCACCATGATTTCTTTTCAGTTATCCTTGCCCTATGTACATGATGTAGTTTTTTATATTGTTTCCACATTTTTGATGTTGACTTTATGATTGTCATGGTATATCATTTACCATTTTTCATGTTTATGATTCTTACTCTTTTTTATTTTCATTGATATGCCTATTTTACAACATTTATTATTCTATTCTTGTTATTCCATGTTTATTCTCTTACTAGGCTTCATAGCTCACCGCTTTCTTATGTGTGTCCCTATGTTATCTGATGCAGTTTTTAGTGTGAGCCTGTTATGGAATATCTTAATAAAGATAAAATTTTCCTTTTTTAAGTTGTTTATAATGTTAATAATTCCAAAACACACTATAATTACAGATCTTATGGTTTATATTAATATTAATTGTGTATAATAAACCATTTATTAATGTGAAATGGAGATTATGGTTTTCTTATGCTTTCATTTATGAATCCCATCGGTCAAGATAACCCCGACCCTGGGGACAGTGTCAAGGAAATCCCAGTCTTAGATAAAATGGATATGACCATTTTATTCTATTTTAATCTCTATTATATGGGATAAAAGTCCTATGAGTGTAGGGAGAGGACCACAATATCTTTTACCAATGACATTTTGTGGATTATCCTTCTCTTTTATCACGAACTGGGAGCAAGGAATCCCTTATCAATTATAGCCCAGACCATTTCTTATAGGTCCTATCCTGGAAGGTAGTCATATATGATTTTCTTAGTTATAAAAACTAGAGTATATTAGCACATCAAATCCCATTTTTCTTCTCTCGTAGCCTCAAACTCTTCCATCAATGAAAGAAGGATTTTTCATTTTACCAAATCTTTTTCTTCCTTTTATTTCACACATCTTAGAATGACTCATGTAGGATTAAAAAATAGATAAAATCAAGAAATCCACATGGCCAGAATAATTTTTTGGTAGATAATATTTATTCAGATCATCCACTCACATTCCTTCAAATGGACTCCATAGGCATTGGTCCTCGAAGCCATGTATCCAACCAAAAGGGAGACCTCTTAAATTGTGTAATCCTAGAAATCATTCCATAATCCTATCAAATGGGCCACATTACCTATGAAAAACCCATTATAGGGACCCCAAAGTTGTGGTTCCTCATAACTAATCAATATAAGATTTGATACTTTTTTAAATGTGAAATTTAAGAAGCCTCCCTAAGGTCCAAATCCAAGGCCCCAAATCTACCATAATTCTATATGGGATGCATTCCTAGAATATTTGCACCTAACTTGGGAGATAACATACCTTCTAGGTTCTTTGTTCCACTTCAACATAATCCCCACACAAAACATTGACTAGGTACCTTTCATCTACAAATATGTGCCACACAATGTTAAAATGTATGGTTTGGTCCTCAAAACATGAACTTGAAATGTGTTATGTGTCTCATTAAGTAGAACCTAACTATGTGGATTCTGATTCCATTTATGATGATATTTAAGAAACCCATCTTATGGGCTAGATACCAACATCAAAACAACTTCCATCTCCTTGGATGATGAAGAACTATCGAGCACCCCAATATCTATCTTAAAACCAACATCATATTAACAAATGAAAAAGGATGTATAATCTATATACAATTCGGTACTAAAAATGGAAAACCTTGGATTCATATATATGTACCCATTTATGATGATACTTTGATATATTTATATTATTATAAATTGAATTCATGTTACTAAGTGTTTATCATTTCATAGGTGACCCATTTTAATCATGGTAATTAATGATGGATTTAAGAATATTTCATAAATCCATAAGAGGGTCTTGGAGTAGGCAATAATTCCCCCCAAAACAGTGTGATGAGCTCAACCTCCCATCGTATCATCCAAGGTAAGTCCCTAAACATTTTTTTGGACATCTCTCAACAACTACTTGCCTTTGGAACACAGGATCACGAGACACCTCAAATAAGGGAACCATTAGGTGTTTACGACTCCCTGAAAAAACCCATTGGAATCCATTTGAAAATGATGAATTTGATATGAATGATTATGCAAAAATTCAAACCACCATATTCATACTATCAAAAAAACGACACAATGTTTTTATTCGGAAACAAAAATGGTGAACCTTACATAAATCCTTAACCAAGATGAAGGTGTCACAAACATGTGAGGCCCCTTTATCTCCAAAAATGAATAAGGGGTAAATAGAAAATCTATTATGCATGTGTTCATTTACTGAGATGATTCTCTTAGGTATTTTCTTATTTTTTTTGGTAACATATATTTTTGGAACCTTTAACAAGCACTCCCTTCATTCCAAATAGCATCATAACTGTCTTTTTAGAAATGTTCATTGTACCCTACACAAGCGAGGAGATCAACTAAGGATAGGACATCATGACCTACCAAGAATCTTCCACACTTGGTCTCAAATGCTATTGTTTGAGAGTACCATCGAAATTATACCATCTTGGACCTGATTTCTTCTTGACAAGGCATCCATCTCATGATCCCCAACAAGTCATCCACTCAGAGATGACCAGTGGTCTAGAAGCATGCAACCCTAAACATCATCTCTCACCATTTTGAGAGTTTATCCCCCCCCCCAAATTAACATGTTCATCCCTTATCTTAGTAATGAAGATCTAGAGGCCAAAAAAATCCCCGCCCAAAAGAAACATGTGTTATTTCAATGGGATCCTTCAATTAGTCACTATCACAAATGGTGTATGAATGTGAACCCTCAACATGATGAGGGTTCCATCCTCAGATTCTTGGCCCTGGTCATCCTACCTAGGCACACAAGATAGGCCACCGAGGGTGGAAAGTAGTCAATGAGAAGAAGGGCCTCACCTCTGTTCCTTATAAACACTGCTAGTCAAATTATTTGGAAAATTTAAAGTAGGAACACACACCTACCCACCTAAACCATTCCTACAAGTAGACTCATATGGTAGTTTCGAATGAAGCCTTCTAGTTAAATTTTGTGTAAAAAATTTTGGTAAGCACAAACACCTTCTCACATCAATCTTTTCTTCCAGTAAAATTCGATGAAAATACATAGTTAGATAGACACACCATCCTTTATCCATAAAACCTTCTAGTAGCCTCATATATCGGCATCTACAGATATTAGTATGTAATACTAGAATCAAATAGGAGAGTAGAGAAATGTTTTCTCCCACATTTAAGCATATTTAGTATCCACTAGTATTAAGTTGTGGAAAAGAGTAGGAACACACCCGTTCCTTAGCCACAGAAGTGGAATATATCCTAGTTCCATCCACTGTAGTTGCCAAGAACATCCTAAGAATGGTGAAAGGGTAAACAAAAATTCATGCCCACAACATAAAAACCATCCATGACATAATAATAGTAGTGATATTTGTTGAGGTGTGGAAACATAGCTTCATCCCCAAAATTGGGGTGATTGATCAACATGTCAATATGGAGAAGACACACACATCTTCTCCAATATAAGAGGGTCATAGGACAAATATCCCCATGATATATAAAAAAATGGGTCATGTCAACACCCCCTTTCTAATTAGAGGTAATCATCATATTCCAATGGCTTCTTAGAAGCAAGCAAAAGCCACAAGATAAATTATAAAAACCTATCAGTAAGTTCCAAATGAAACAGTGGAGCAATACAAATAAGCTTCCATATATAAAACCACTTTCTGTAGTAGGTGGCCCAAGTCAATCACATGAAGGAATAAAAAAAATCTTCAGCATAAAATTCTATAAAATGAAGAGTTGATCCATGATTCCATTATAATTAATGTTATTGTTCTTCAAGTCGTTAGACACATATCATCAGTAGCGCAGGATCCTACTCCCCCATTACCAAATTAATAAAATTATAGAAACAGTTCCAGAGTACCTCCCCAGATTCCTCACCCTGAAGGATTTATTCATTTAAAAAATTAATGAATATTGAAAGATCATCTCTAAATGAGAGCCACAACAAACCTCTACATGGACAAAAAATAAAACAAAAAAATTTTTCTCCCCTTATGATCATATTCCATGATGTTTCCACCTAGGGTATATTCCATAAGAAATATCCTTGCAGTAAGATGTTGAATCAGGATGGTATTCTGCCCCATAATGGGGTTTCACTTCATCATGGAGGTCCTACCCTAGACAATTTGATTATGAGAAATCTCCCCTTCAATGAGGATCTTGGAAAATTAAGGCTAGTCATGCCTGCTGAATTTTCATTGAGAAGGGAAATGTTTTCTTAGTCAAAAAAAACCCTAAGGAGATGATCATTATAAGAAACACCCCTAGATCACCTACCTTCAAATATGATAGAGAATGTCTCCTCCTATCTTGTTGATTATGATAAAGAAGCAGGGAAGTTATCACTTTGGTTAGACCAGGTTGATGAGACCTTGGTGAAAGACAAAGAGGACATACTGAACATGAGGAATCACCTATATAAAGATGATATACCATTCATGTTTTGGCCTTTAGTCACACCCCAGAACAACATTCTAGAAGAGTTTTTGAAAGATTGTGTTCACGAAATCCACCTCAACATATGGAGAACTCTTCATCAATATAATGTGAAATTATTACCTTTTAATGAATATCTAATCCAAGTATATGTCATAGAATGGATACACCACCAAAATTTCTTGGTGGCTCTCCTCTCTATATGACATCCAAAATTTTGAATGCAGTAAGGATTCCTTCAATTCAAATGTCTTGGTATGTTAAATTAATCACATCGTCTGATCCCAAATTCCCCATCCAGTGTTCTTTTCATATTATGGGATTGACACTGAGAGTTTAATTTCATTATTCTCACCAATTTGAAAACACATCAATGGTAAAATTCTAAATTTTCATAGCTTAAATCCATATTTTACCAATAGATTTTGTTCATAACATATGGTACAATTAGTAATAATAGGACATGACCGAATTCCATTAACATCAGTATAGAAGAGTGAAAAAAATAAAAGACTTTTTCATATTCATATGAAAATACCAAAAATGTCTTCTGTATTAGATAAGTCAATATCTAGATCGAAAAATTTCAAAAATGGTAAAAATTTCATTGGAAGAAATTGGTTCAGTTAAAAATAGTATAATTTACCCACCACATGTTCAAACATGGCTTTGTAAAATCAAGAAGGCAGTCATGATAGTAAAACCATCACAATCTAGGAGTAACACTAACATATAGGTCTAGGGGATTTTTTAACACAACCTCCAAGTTTAGAAAACTAGGATCGAATTGTTATGTAAGTAGAGTGGAAACAACCCCATCCCATAAAGATGAGGGCTATTTCACCTCATAATCCTCCACCATAGTGGAATCTAATTTTCTACCAAATAGGTGGACCAACATAGAATGAATCCTTCTAGTTATTCCCATACCATGACCCAGTGTCCTGTATTAGAACATGCATGAGAATGATCACCTAGTATTCCCTTCAGATTACCATTTTTCAAATGATTTCTAGAGGACCAACGAGGTAGAGGAGGAGGACTCATGGTGGGAACACTCAAATGCTGTCTTGGATATAGAATAGTGACACAATTTCAATGAGTTATGCATCATGGAATTTAAGTACCACCACCCCTGATGAACCTTATGAACATGAGGAAAATATAGAGGTGTGGGAGGAGGAAATCATTATCAATAATATAGGTCAAACTATAATTATTAAAGTATGTTCTTATGCCTATAACTAAAGGCGCACTCTCAATTTATCCATTCCCCCAAAAACTCCGTTAATACCTCCTCAGAGATCATTCACAATAGAAAAGGGTAAATTTATGGTTATTCCACACCAATATATTAAAGTGGATCAAACCCTCACACTCGAAGAATAATTTATTCTGCAAGAGGAAGATATAAAAGTGTTGAGAACACTCACCAAAAAACTACTTTGAGGAAGCATCTCTACTAAATAAGTTCTATAAACTTAGCCTCAACACACACTCCCAACAGGTGTACCTCAATAAAGGGAGCTCACCATAGAGAATGAAATGGAGCCAGAAAATCTTTTCAATAATCTAGATCTAGGATCAGTATATCATACCTTAAAGCATTGAAATTTCAGGAGTTACCTAACATGGTCACACATCTAGGATTGGTTTAGACACCTCCTCATGAACCATCCCTTGTGGGATACCCATCGTTGGTTCAAGATGATCTTCCAGAGATGTATTTACCTATTTCTACCTCTTCTCAAGATCCCATTCAAATACACATCCCTCAAGTGATATTTTATACCATTGATCAGCTGAAAACTTGATTGGATGATATGAAAGAACTGTTTTCCCCAATGCATCCAGAAAAGTTTCATTTCTTGAAATGTATATATTCAACCCCTCCCCAATCAAATTTTGAGAACCCCATATTTTTATTTTTTTTATGGTCTAGGGGATTAAAAGTATAATTTGACATGATTGGTGTCCTACTGTGATCCCTTCATGGGGGCCCCTATTCAAAATGAATTTGTGAAACTCCTATTATTTCTACGAACAATACATGGTCCAACATTCGTATGGAACCCTAGTTTTCCAGATCAATCAATGGATGTATGGAAAGACCTATATCAATTGTTTCCATTTGATTTTAGCTCAGTGAAATAGTATAAAATAGTTCTTGACCACTCGGACTAAAAATAGTGGGGTAATGAGAGGGTCTCATATTTTATTATTTATGGAATGGGTTGACCTACTACCAAAACCTATTGTTTCATAAGGAATATTTGTTATCTATCAACGTAGATAAAAAATGTGAAGAGTTATTTATACCACATTTCCCTATAAAATACATTGGAGGGTTTTGGGATTGTAACATAGTAACATAGAAAATGGAAGATTCTATATTGATCATCATGGCCATGTCTTGAGTAGTTCCAATAGCGCAAGGAAAGAGAACAGGGAAGGAAGAGGCTTTCACCATTACACTTAATCCAGCCCCTACCTAATCTCCAGCTCTAAAACACACCCCATATCAAATGTCCCTCCTCTAGAGAATTAGTAATAATGACCACCACATCTGGATGAGTGAACATATCATAGGTGAACTAGTTTAAAGAGTTAAAGAATAATGTTTGTTCATTATGATATGACCATGTTCCTAGATACATAATCATGGATTTCGAAATTATCTTTATCAAGTTTCCAAAGCCCTAGATTCCTAATCAAGCTGGTCACATGGAACTCCAAAAATAATTGCTCTTCAACAATGAATTGGGGAATACAATTCAGTAAATTATTGTTTCCATAGAAATTCAACAAAAAATGGTGGGCCCATGATAGGTAATGTTGGGAGATCCACCCACACAAGTAGCATGTGTTTCTACCATCCATCCAAAGGAAGATGAAGAATAGATGGAAGTTATAAACAAAGGTATACAAAATTTCAGTTATTGTAAGTTCATAAAAAATATAAAATATACTCATTAAATCCTTATATCAAATTTAAAATAGCCAAATATTATTCCAGTTTATTCCTCTAGGATACATCCTACTCCATCAGAAAAATAGTCCTCCAAAATAAAATCTTCAATGAAATGACATAGTTGAAAAGGTCATAAGAAAACATCAGAAGTTAGACATATGATAAAGATGAACTATGATTTGACCCTATCAAAAGATTTACCTTCATTCACAAAAGCACATGCACCACCCTGCTAAATGATACAACAAGTGGTGACCCACCAAATGGAGTCCTCATCAAATGTGATGTTGATCATCAATTCCATTAATGTAATTCACATAATTAATCCCTTATTGGATGATGATTGTGTCTATGAAACCAAATTATCTACCTATAATTGGGGAATTTGGGGAATATTATATAGAATTATAGGATACAATGGATGATATTTTAACAACAGAAATAAATAATACCACCACATCCCCACTCTGACCATCTATATTAATGAAACTCACGGGATGGGTATAAAATGATCTTAGGATTAGTAAAAAGTCACCACCATGCATTATAGGGGCCAATCTGAGCCAATAATTCTAGAAGACTGACT
Source organism: Viscum album (assembly GCA_963277665.1). Lineage (NCBI taxonomy): Eukaryota > Viridiplantae > Streptophyta > Magnoliopsida > Santalales > Viscaceae > Viscum > Viscum album. The sequence goes on along the minus strand of OY728135.1, from coordinate 1,133,472,973 downwards.
AGAGGATATGCCATCTCAAAATCAGCCTTAGTGCATAGGCAGACATAGTTAGCCTAACCCACCAAGGGAAGCAGCATCAACAACTCATATTCCAATGGCCAATCTAAATACAATGAGTACTTAAGTTCACAATTTTCCTGAAAAAATGTTTCCTCGCATTGGGAAGAGTATACCTTTATCAAAAATGAATGTCATTTTATCAAAATTACCCATGCTTCTGAAAAAATATTCAATCTTGGATGCTTTAAGTCTATTAGAAGACCTCTGAGTAGAACACATATTGGATTTTCTATGCCCATAGAAATTTAAATTGGATGTTGTTACTGCTAAAGAATATCTTATAGAGATATATCCAGTATAATTCCAAATGACCATATATTTTATACAAAAAAAGACATATTCTATTATATAATGAGATATCAAAACATTATATATATTTGGTAGGATAAATACATTTAAATCCAATGATATTTCATTGAAAATATATCAGGATTAAACCTCATTTGGGTACATACAATTATTAAAATAGGTTATAGTAAGTCACAATTCTCCCCTTAGACTCCAATTATATAGGTTTATGAAAATAGAAATAAAAATAATCTTGGCAGAATCAATATCAAGGCCCAGTTTTGGGACATTGTATATGACTCATAATTTCATGGGGTTCGGTGAGATACAATTTTAATTGTTCTTCTAAGGAGACCATGGTTTCATAAACATGTTAAAATACCCTCATCATACCAAAAATTCATCAAATACTTTATTAATGGTCAAATTGGGACGTTTAATGTTGAAAAATCCACATTTGAATAGCATGAAACTCAGTATAGTGATGTAGGATTCTACTATATTGAAATGAAATAACATGTGACTGATATTGTTTCTCAGGAAATATCCCCAAATAGTCTAGAGATGATCCTAGACAATCAATTCAGATATCTCAATAAAGAATTTGTGATTCATATCTATTAAATAGAAGGCATGGTTTTAAATTTAGACACATATTCTAAAACTTCCAGGATATCGGTCACTATAACTAAAACAAAAAAACTATAGAATCATTAACTCTCTAGATAGTTATAGAATCCCAGGAGAATATTATCTCATCCCTTACCCTAAAATTCAATGGATCCCTACTACATTAGCTAATCCAATAACGGACAACTAGAATCCTCATCTATCACTTACTTAATCCCCTTCAATGCTTCCAAAAACCTAACATTCTTAGCTAGGATAGAGGGAGCCTCTTCATCTTAAAAATGTCAAAATATAGAATCCCCTCATAACTGTAGAGAGATTCCTCTATTACATTCTTTCCCTAAGAGTGAGGTAGAAGAGGAATAAAAAGAAAAATAGGATGAAGAGGGCCTTAGGGATTACCCTAGTGTATTTCAGGAAGGCATTTCTACCATCATTAATGATCGTAGGAATATAATCCGTGGTATAGAGGTAGACTCACAACCAACATTTATCCGTGCTTTAATTTCCTACTAATAAAAAGAGGTATATACCTTCTTCAAGAAGTAGAATAATGAATTTTTCCCTATAATTACATAGAGATACTAGACCTCAATTCGGAGGTGTCCACTCACCCCTTGGGCTTTACAAAGAAACACTAGGGTTAAAAAAAGAATATATAAGGACACAATTGTCTCATGTTGCAATGTTTTTCAATTTGAATAGATTATACTAGATAACATCAGTTTTGAAATCCAATATCCAACATGGATAGATAATATAGTCCCTATTAATAATAATAATTGGAAAATTGGGGTCATCATTGACTTTTGAGATCTCTATTATTATCTACCGAAAAATGATTCCAAGTCCCAATCACATAACTATTGAATGATACAAAATACTAATATGAAGCCCTATATTTAAATGAATGGATATATGGGGTATACTCAAAAATGAATGGCCCAAGAAGATGAATAATTTTCCACCGTTAGGTCCCCTATAGAGTATTATACTATCTGGGAATACCCTTTCTCTCAAATAATGTTGGTGATATATATGTACTTTCCATGAATTGCATTTTCAAACCCTTACTAGGAATGTTTATTGAATGCTACATCAACTTCCTAATGGTCAAGTCTCAGTAGCATTAGGATCACCTATCTGATCTTGAATATATGTTTAAAAAACTAGTATAGCATAACATGAAGTTTAACCTCTTGAAATATTTTATCAGGCTCACCTCAAGGAAATTCATCACCTTATTCATATTTCATTATGGAATTATTGTCAAACAGGAGAATACAAATGATATTATACAATATGTCAAAAACTTGTAACCTCAAAGTGTTGAGTGGTTTATAGGGAAACCATTCATACATCTGGTATATTATATCCATCCTCGGAAGAAAGTGTTTTCTATTCACCATGTTAATAATGAAATGGGTTACATAAAATTGGGAAAAGGACTGTTAGGATGCATTTAAAAGCCTTAAGAAGTGTCTATTGAGTGCACTAGTGTTAGTGACACATATTTAAAAGAACTTGTAATTTTCTACATGACATGACGGGAGGGATGGATAAGTGATTTCCTTGAACAATAAAACAACACTGGGAATGAAAACAAACTTAATTATCTAAGGCTAACCAAGATTTATACTATAACTCATTATTCATATATCAAGAAGAGCTGTATAGTATTAATATTCACGGTTCAAAAAATTGAGGCACTATATGTAGCACTATGAGTTACACTTGGTCTCTCAAAATATCCTTCTCAAATAAAACCTCATTCACCCTTTTTTGACTTGAATTTTGGCATAGTGGGAGGTTATCCAAAAGTAGTCTGACATATAATTCATGTTTTAGAAAGTAGTGAAAGGTCATTTTTTGGATTATTTTCTTACATAACACCCATCTGTAGGGACACCATCACTATTTATTGATCTTCCAAATTAATACATTTCTCTTTTCAAGACAATCCCATAAATGGGAAATGTATTTTGATAGTGTATCTAGATACTTAATAAGTAAGATATTGGAAGATCCTAATATCAAAAAATTTGTGATGTTAATATTCTTCATCACTCTAGAAAATAATGTCTTTCGTTGCTCCGTTTTGTAAGATGTTTTTGAAACCAATGAAAAAGAATATGAATCCTTTATTATAGGCCTTTAAATAGAACTTGAAATTACAGTGGGACACCTAGAGGTGAAATGGGATTTAGGGTTGGTTATTAAATAGATCAATGAGTATTATTCTATCAAAAATGAAGATATAATCCCCTTGGTGGTCAATGTTTGGGGAAGAAAGATAGAATTCACATCATAGCCAACATTGAATCTTGTCCCACGATTGCAGAATTACCAAGACGATTCATTTGGAAATTCATCCACAAACCTATTCTATCCTAATTGGGATGAAAAATTATTCAATATTTCACATAAATAAATGATCACACATTTTTATCATACCAGTATAAAATAGTTATACACGGTCCATTGTGTTCCTGAACCATACAGTCCCATTACTGGTCAGATGATACCCATTTTATAATAACATATAAATGATGTGATATCATTGGAAAGAGCCAAAAAATAAAAAATTTGATTTTAAGAAAGAAACATTACTATTTATAGAGACCCAAGACACCAAAAAGTCCTTTATAATCATGGATTTCATGGATTCCTTATTATATGCACTGAAAGATAAGAGAACATTAATGTCATGAGAGATGTTCATATATGAAATTATGTCTCCCAGCAGTCAGGGTTCAAGACCACCCATAAAATCCAAAGTCTTTGATATTTATATACTCCAATAACTTAGGACTTCTAAGAATTAACAATGAAATTTCATTCTTTCCAATAACTTACTAAATTCTATATTAAGCCCAGAGATTCAAAACAATATATATATATAATCCAGACCCTTTTACACATGGGTAATGGATGTTCTAGGTCCATATCCTCTAGCTACGACCAGGAAGTTCAAATACATCCTAACTGCTACCAAATTCTTCTCGAGATGGGTTGAGGGAATACCCCTCAAAGAAGTTAGGTCCAAAAGAATCATCAGTTGTGTGATAAACAACATCATTACTAGATTTTGTGTCCCTCGTACAATACAAATAGACAAAAAACCAAAATCTATTTTCATGATATGGATTAGTTGTATCAAGAATATAATATAAAATTCAACCACTCGTCTTATTATCACACAGTTGATAATGGACATATAGAGTCCTTCAAAAATACACTATCAATAATACACTACAATCTAGTGAATAAAGATAAATATTCTATTCCTGGAATGATCTTGCATACCTTGGGGGATTACTATACCACAACCCATTCATGCACACGAGTAACCCCATATTCACTCATATATGGAATAGAACCATCCCTTCCCTTTGAGACACATTTTCACTCACTTTTTGATTTCATATATGATCAACTATCCATGGATGAATAATCATATAGATGGTCAGATGGATTAGAGTGACTCAATGAGAAAATATTGTATATCTTTAATCATTTTTAGGTCTTTCAAAATTATAAATTATGATATTTTAATAAAAAGGTTCACCTCTATTTATTCCCTCAAGGAGAACTAGTACTTTTCTCCATAAATCCAATGATACTTGGGAGGAATCTTTCAAAGATTGATCCAAAGTGGGTGGGACCATATTCTATAAAGAAGTACATCTCTAACAGAGCTTATTCCTGAATATTTATTGATGGAGAACTCATTAAATCCTCTACCAATTAATGATTTCTCAATAAATACTTCATGAGATAAAATTTAGAAATCATTTTAACATCAAAATGTCAAACTGCATAGTTAGACTTTGTCATATTACATAAAAAATAATGAAATTTTTCCATGTTATAAGATGATAAACATTATGATACCGACTTTTCTATTGAATGATATTAAACTAAATATCATAGTGGTCAAGTATACACAAATTTTAAAGGCACACCATATAGTCTAAGTTATATGTACCAAAACTACAATACATTATGGCCTGAGTCGTGAGACTTTAAACTACATATCATAATGTTCTAGTAAAAAGACTATAGAGACCCAAATCTTGACGTACATAGTCATTATATTACTTTTTCGGAATACTTAATACATGACAAAAACAGACTCCCAAATACTGTATTAGTTTAGTTTCTTTGGGAACTTTGAACATAATCTTCTAATCAAGGTGAAAAATCTTCAACATCTCCAATAATATCTTCCCCATTTGTTTTCTTACCTAAAACATTTATTTATATCCTGGGGAAATGAAAACATAAAAAGGGTGATCTCAAATTCTCAGTAAGGGTATGAATGGAGAAAATAAAAAAACATTTACATCTGAACTTATGAACATGAACATAATGTTTAAACATCAAAATGTTGTGTCGTGAAATAAATCATGGAAGTATGTAAGGAATAGATCACAAAGGAATATTAAAAAAGATAAAATAACATGGGAATAAAACATATAATTGTGGAAAATCATTGAGCATGTGATATTATTTCCATAGTATCCAAGGCATTACTGATAAGACTATCATAGTGGTAAAATTCCATTACTGAATCGGGTTTACTTACTATTCATCCATGTATTACTGAACCGGATTTACATGTTGTTCCATAAATGTTTATCTCAGGATATATAGATCATTACTCAATGAATTTGAGGGAGATATAGGTCACACCCATCTCATATTGTAATTATTCTTACGTGTTCTACAAAACAATCATAAATCATTCATCATAACCTAAAGAATAAAATGGGTTTCATGAACATCACCCCATCATAAAATAATCCATATAATAAATGGATAAAATTTCAGCATAATAAAAATCAAACAATGTAAATAATAGAGACATTATACTTGAAATATAAACATATTAAATAATGTCATCTTAGATGGAAAATATTTTTGATAAAACACTTGAAATGAATTCTTGAGGAAAATATCCTTTCTTCTTCAAAATAATTTTCTTTTCTCAAAATGCCATGAAATTTTGAAACAAAATGATTTTGTTGAAAATAATAATGAAATATTGTATAGTATTCTTCATGGAAATAAGGTGTTATGAAAGTGTAAAAATCCGTTCATGCCGTGTAATTAAAAAATCATTCTCCTCATACTTTTTCCAGAAAAGTCAAAAAGTACCTCGTATGGTAAAAAAAGATTCCTTCCATGCCATGTGGTAAAAGTCAAAAAAGGGTAAAAATGAATTTAAAAATACATGGAATAATCTTAAACATTTTATGAAAACATTATGAGAAAACATGGACATGGATGATAAACATAACCCTAGTAAATACTTAAGAATAAACTACCCCAGATAAGAACGAGATTGGAATAATTATCCCTTACCTTATGTTCAATTGCTTCCATATGTGTCCAAGACTCTTGTAGAGTGGGTTTAAATATATTATTAACTTATAACAGAACCATAATAATATTTATGATATCATATATGATTCACTTATGACTTTATATTACCCGTTCATTTGTCAATTCCATGTTAAAGCAATTTTTTTGGTAGAATTGTTTCATTTCTCGTACGTGTTTTGACTTCTAATTATTCATATGTTTACTTATATAATGATTACTTACTTCCAGAATGTAAAACATGATTTATATATAATATATATTTAGAATATATAATATATATAATTTATCAATAAATGGAATTAAATACACAGTTCATGGAGACGGTAGGCTGTATGTACGCATGAACGTTGTTTTCATTTCCTTATTAAATTGAATGGAAGTTAGTGAATAAAATATACATAAATCCAGGGTCATTATTATGTCATATATTTCTTGATTATTTATTATATATAATTTATAACCATTTCTTAATGATTAACATGGAGAATGAATTGCATCGCGTCGTGGAGACGGTAATCCATACGTACGCACTAGCGATGATATCATTCCCATAATTATTAAATGGAATTGGAGTAGATGATATAATATCTCATAATTTTTACGATGTTATAATAATCATATATAGTAAATATTTCCACCATTATTCCCATCCACGTATGGTGTTGGTGGAAAACAGATTACACCACAGTGTGGAGACAGTATGTCGTACGTACGCACGTGCGGTGATTTCATTTTTCGCAGGATGGGTATAAAGTTAAATAGGGTTGTTTCATATTTATAACAACATATCAGTATATTAGTGATACTTATGTTATTAATTTATAATTAAACAACTAAATAAGAGTAATTATAATAAGAAATAAACATGAAAGAATCGGTAGAAGAGATTACCTCTTCCTCAACATGCCTCTTTTAAACTTCCTCTTAAGGCACTAGAGTTGGTCTTTTAAGAAGAACAAATCCTCTATAATATAACTGGAGAGGATGAGAAGAGTAAATTTCAGGGGTTTTCCATGCTTGAAGGCTTAAAAATGGAGTGAAGAGAAGAGGGAGGAGGTGCCCTTTTATAAGAGAGGAGAGGGGAACTTTTGGAAACCTCAAAAATATTAACTTATAATAAACTCAAACCCTTCCCAAAAACCTCCAAAATGACTATAATTTAAATATTATATGAGATAGGTTCTTTATTCTCATCAGACAATAATATTTAGACATGTTGGGAATTTTTTTAGACCTTTTGAATTTGATTTATCCTTATTTAATCTATTTAATTTTATTTGTGGTAATAATATTCTAAATTTTAAATGGCTATAAATACTCACTTATGTGTTATTAATTGTACATAATTTGATACTTTATGACATTTTAGACCATTTAAATATAAATTTTTAGTTTTTAAATATTTTTATGATTTTTAATCAATTTAATAATATGTTATTTTTATAAAATATCAATAGTGTCAATTTTGACACAATTCATTAATTTGAATATAAATAAAATCTACACCGAAGATATGTTTGAAAAAAAATATTTAATAGATTTATAAAATGTCATATTTATCTATAAAATTTGTTCATAAAATTAATTATTTCATATAATATTTATTTTAATATTTTTAAAACCATTTATTTAATATTTTTATTAATAAAATAATTACTACAACATTTTAATATAATTATTTAAAAACATATTCGATAAATAAAAATTAAAAATAAAATTATATGATGAATATAAATATAATATCTTTCATAAGAATACATTAATTCAAATTTATCTTCTAAAACACTTGACTTTTATATTTACATGTTTACTAAGTTATGAAGGTGAAAACTTTGACATCATTTGAAATAAAATAATAGAAATGTCATAATCACTTTTATAAGGTTACAAATGGTCTAAAATTAGATTTTTGGATTTATATGGTCATGATATACACGATAAATAAGTTTTGGTCAAGTTTTTTGGCCTTTTATGGGTATTATTATTTGAATAAAAACTATATTATTGATTTTCCACTAAATAAATAATTTCTGCATCATTAATGCATAAGCTATTAAGGTAATTAAATATTTATTAAAAATTAAAAATAAATTACCATAATAATGAAAAACATTTTATATTCCAAATGAGTATTTATAATCTAATTTATATTCTGTATAACTTTATATTAAACATACTTAATTATTTAAGTTTGGGAAAGACATATTTATCTTTCTTTAAAAAAATAAATTAATGGTCTTAATCTCATCCAAGTGGGTTCCAATTGATTCCATTTCTACCCAAGTATGTTTTAGAGAGAAAAATAATCAACCTATGATATCAAGACAAGTGTTTGTGTAATTTTATAAGATTATTGTTATCCTTAATTACCTAATTTACCTTTAACTGTGGTAAATAAAATTTACCGTAGTTACTTTTCTTAATGGCAAAAATTAAAAAAGTATCCTATTAACATAATTTGGACCTAATGATTAAAAATATGGAGTCTATTTTTCCAAATTTAATACACAAAAGTTGCAGTATTTAATTTAAAATTAATCCTGCTATTGAGAAAACGGGTTTTAAAAGTTAAGACATTGCAAAAGATTGAAATGTTTTTATCTATGAATTAAATGTAACATTAATGATAATGAATTACATTATATTAAATGGTAAAAATATATTCTATTTATACTTTAAAACTATTAAGTATTATAATTTAACCACATATATTATCTTGATGAAAAAAGTGGTTTATAATTAAAATTTAGCGTGTTTTTACTATTCATTAAAATATGAATGTTATTAGAAGAATATCAAAAAAATTCCGTAGTAAATTTTTATATCCTGATTCCAAGTAAGAAATTTAATTTATCAAATTGAACTTATAAACATGTCAAAAACTAGATTTAAAATGTGTGTGCCATCAATAGGCGGCAAAACTGCATTTTTTAAAAAATACATCTTTTATCCGAAAAATTGATTTTGATCTCATACCTCATTCTAGAAAATGGATAAGATGAATTGTAATGTTATAAAATTTAAAATACGGTTAATACTATTCATAATATCAAGTTCATAATAGATATTATAACAATATATCATTGTTTAGTGAAACTCGGCATTGCGTACAACACACGGTATTGAGGAAGTTCACTTTTGCCTGCAACAAAAGCCAAGAATAGTTTTTGCATATAATACTAGCTAATATGGTGTTGAGTATAGTGTAAGAAAATCATGGTGTAGAGTACAACACAAGACATCAATGAAATTAAAAATAATATTTCTCATTAAATCTTGGGGTGCCACATTCTTCCCAATTAAAATGAATTTCGCCCTCGAAATTCATCGGGGTTATAAATTGATTACTACTTAAAAGTTTCTTTCATAAAAACCCACATGGTAAACAGGAATACTAAAAAATAATTTTAAAAATGAATGTTAGAAACATAACGGTCACCTGAAGTAACTAAACACTGGGTTTCCACATTAGAGAATATAGGATAAAATATGGATATGGAATAGAAATCTAACAATAATGTTCTGATGAAGAGTGGAAAAGAACATGGATATGAAAAATCCAACATTTACAAAGCCATAAATTTGTGATGATCCAAGGTACCATCTGAATCATCAGATATGATGGTACTATGACAACATTTTTATTTTTTAAGATCTTTTCCTTAAAGTTTATGAATTTTTGCATAAGGATAAATACTTACAGGAATTCAGTGTAATATCATTGTTGGTCATTCCATGAACAATTTCCACTTCATCTCATATTAAAAGAAATGAAGTTGAATTTTTCATTCTTTAAGTATTAGATGATTATGTGATATAGTGATAGGCCATTCCATCTATCTCTAACACAAAAAACTTTAACACAAGATATTAAATATACATAAGTCCATATATGGTGAGGTTAAACATATATGATTCCAAAAATGGACTTATACTTCATCTATCAAACCACTTAACAAAATAAAACTAATTTATACTAACCAGGGACTTCATGTAGGTGAGTGGTAGGTGATAAAGGCCTGTCACACTTCATTTGTGGGTTTGATTCCCACAACCTTGTCCGACAAGAGAGGTTTTCACCCATCCTACGGGTTGTCATTTTTCTAAAACTATACTATTAAAACATTACAGAAAGAATATAAAAAATTTATAGCCTTAAAATATACTATCTGATGTCTAACTTAATAAATTCCAATCCTTAGTCTTATCCAAAATACATCTGTCCAAAAAAAGATTACTAGAGAGGTTATCTACCAAGCATGTGAATGCCATTAATTATCCCCCATATATCATAAGTTATATCTTGTTGGTCTTATTTCAAACGTGTGAATACCTTAATCATGTATTCTCTTGAAACATGAATTACCGTATAACCTTAGTGAAAACATGAATGCTGTCAAAAGTTAACTCTTTCTACATACCAAAATCCCAAAATATATATATACTCAAACCATGATATCACTTTGTCCATATATTAGTCATAATCTCAATAATACTATCAAACGTATTATTTTCTCCTTATCCCTTCATTATGCGGATGTCATCTACTTTCCACAAATATTTCAATCACTTTACATGGTTACTAGTACCATATAATTATTTAAAACCATAATAAACCAAAACATATATATTCCAATATTCCATGATACTATAAATGAGATTCTACAAAACTATTTTGGAATATCCTTATATAAACACTTAATCATTACACCACTTTTTTGTCATATTCAACATCACCAATAGTGATCTCATGCGACTTCCCTTTGTCCTTTTTTTAATAGGTTGTTGATTTTGATCATCATTAACCCTTGGATTAGGGCATTGGTTAGCATAATGCCCCCATTTCCTTGCACTTGTAGCATTCAAGTGTTGGTGGTGCTTTCTCTGTAGTCTTTTCTCTATTCAAATCATTAGATACCTTTTTCCCATTACATAGACACTCAGCTGCTCGATGACCTTCTTTTCCTCACTTAAAACATTTTCTAGTCCCTTTATGATAATATCCACCATGCTTCTTTCCACACATTGAGCATAATGAAACATTTTTCTTCATTTCACCATAGTTTTGAGAATTTTCCTTGAACTACATGTTTTGTTTATTGTCAAAACCATGATATGGATATGTAACACCAACTTCTTGTTCTACCTTGATAGAACAACGTACAATCTCTTCATAGATACTGAAGTCTCTTATAGCTAATTCCTTTCGAAGACTTGGTTTTAAGCCACTGAAGAATCGATCAAATTTACTTTCAGGTTAGATGATAAATCCAAATGCATAACTTGAAAGCCTTGTAAAATTCGCCTCGTATATACCAACAGATTCATCATCCTTTTTTAAGCTCAAGGATCTAATTTTCCATCATTGTTCGAAAATACAAGGGAAGTACTTATTGAAAAACACGTTCTTGAACTCATCCCATTCCATGGATTCAATTTCATCCTGGGGCCTTGTATTCTTAATTAGAGTCCACCACTGGTCTGCTTCACCTTTTAATGGTAAACAACCAAAATAAATTTTTCATGTTCTGAATAGAGAAGTATGGAAAATATCTTTTAAATGGTACTGATCTATTGTACTGCATTAAGTGGATCAGAAGACCCATTTAATGAAGGTGGATGTTGCCTCCTGAAGGACTCAATAGAATATTGTTCCCTTCTCTGGTCATTTGAAAGTCAATAATGATTCATAGCTTGTGTAAGTATAGAAATAATATTTTGCACTCCATCTCTCATAACAATGATTTTTTCTGGAGGAAGATCATGGCATTGTCCATTACATTGATCAACAAGGTTCCTTCAGGTTCCATCCATTATATAATACACAAAAAGAATTGTGTGATAGGATCTTAGGTTTAATTCTATGATCATTACCATAATTCTAGGACTATAACCTATACTTATACTTAACCTTAGGGACATCCCCAGACATACCTTATAAGTATCTATTGGTATCTCACTAAACTTTTTGCATCCTAGTTTCCAAAGGTTGACTAATCATTCGATCTGATACCAACTGTAGAGACCCAAAGCGTGATGTACATATACATTATATTACTTTTTTGGAATACTTAATAAATGAAAAAACAGACTTCCAAAGATCGTATTATTTTAGTGTCTTTGGAAACTCGGAACATAATCTTCTAATCATGGTGAAAGATTTTCAACATCTTCCATAAAGATCTTCCACTTTTGTTTTATTACCTAAAACCATTGTTTATATCATGGGGAAAAGAAAACATAAAAAGGGTGATCTCAAATTCTCAGTAAGGGTAATCATGGAGAAAATAACAAAACATATAAATTTGAACATAAAAACATGAAAATAAATTTTAAACATCAAAATCTTGAGTTGTGAAATAAATCATGGAAGTATATAAGGAATAGATAAAAAAGGGACATTAATCACGATAAAATGACATTATAATAAAACATCAAGTTTTGGAAAACCATTAAGAACATGATATTATTTCTATAGTAGACAAGGCATTAGTTCTAAGACCATCATAGTGGAGAATTTCCATTACTAAATCGGGTTTACTTTCCATTCTAGCCCTGTATTACTGAACCGGATTTACATGTCATTCCAGCCATGTTTATCTCATGAGATATAAATCATTACACAATGCATTAGAGGGAGATATAGGTCCCAACCATCTCATATTGAAATCATTCTTATGTCTGCCACATAAAAATCATAAATCATTCATCATAACCCAAATAATAAAATGGGGTTCATAAACATCATCCCATCAAAACATAATACATATAAAACAAATGGATATCATTTATTCATAAGAAAAATCAAACCTTATAAATAATAGAGACATTATACTTGAAACATAATCATATTAAACAATGTCATCTTAGATGGAAAATATTTTTGATAAAACAGTTGAAATGAATTCTAGAGGAAAATGTCCCTTCTTCTTCAAAATTATTTTATTTTCCCAAAATGACTTAAAATTTTAAAAGAAAATGATTTTTTTGAAAATAATCATGAAATCATGTAGAGTAAGATTCATGGAAATAATGCATTATGAGACCATAAAAATATGTTCATCCCGTATAAGTAAAAAACATTCTCCTCATACTTTTACTGGAAAAGTCCAAAATTACCTCACATGGTAAACAAAAGAAAGATTCCTTCCATAACATGTGGTAAAAGTCAAAAAGGGTAAAAATGACTTTAAACATACATGTAAGAATTGTAAGCATTTTATGAAAACATTTTGAGAAAACATGGACATGCATGACAAACATAAACCTAGTAAATAATTACGAATAAACAATCTCAGATAAGAACGAGAGTGGAATAATTATCCTTTACCTTATCTCCAGTTTCTTTTGTATGTGTCCAAGACTCATGTATAGTGGGTTCAAACATATTATTAACTTGTAAAGAAACCATACTAATATTTATGATATCATATATGATTCACTTACGACTTTATATTACCTGTTCATTTGTGAATTCCATGTTAAAGGAGTTTTTGGGAAAAATCGTTTCATTTGTCGTACGTGTTTTGACTTATAATTATCCATATGATTACATATAAAATGATTACTTACTTCTAGAATGTAAAAAATGATTTATATGTAATATATATTCAGAATATATAATATATATAACAGATCGATAAATGGAATGAATTACACCATTCATGGAGACGGTAGGCCGTATGTACGCATGAACACTGTTTTAGTTTCCTTATAAAATTTAATGGAAGTAAGTAAATAACATATACATAAATCTAGTGTCATTATTTTTTCATATATTTCATGATTATTTATTATATATAATTTATAATCATTATTTAATGGTTAATCTAGACAATGAATCTCATCACGTCGTGGAGACGGTAATCCGTACGTATGAACGAGCGATGATATCATTCCCATAATTAATGAATGGAATTGGAGTGGATGATATATTATATAAAAATCTGTATGATGTAATAATAATCATATATAGTAATTATTTCTACCATTATACCCATCCAAGTATAGTGGTGGGGGAAAAACATATTACACCACGGTGTGAAGATGGTAAGCCGTACGTACACACACACAATGATTAATTTTTCATAGGATGGATATAAGGTGAAATGGGGTTGTTTCATATTTATAATAACATATCAATTTATTAGTGATACTAATGTTATTACTTTATAATAAATCAATTAAAGAAGAGGAAGATTAAAGAGAATGAAACTTGAAAGAATCGGTAAGAGAGATTCCCTCTTCCTCGACGTGCCTCGTTTAAACTTCCTCTTAGGGCACTAGAGCTGGTCTTTTTATAAGACCAGAACCTATATAATATGACTATAGAGGTTTAGAAGATTAATTTTTAGGGTTTGGAAAATCATGAAGGCTTAAAAATGGAGTGAAAAAAGAGGGAGGATGTACCCTTTTATAAAAGAGGAGAGGGGCACTTTTGGAAACCTCAAAAATGTTAATTTATAATAAACTCAATCCCCACCCAAAAACCTCCAAAATGAATCCATTGAAAATATAAGATGAGATAGGGTTTTAATATCAATAGAAAATAAAATTTAGAAATTTTTGGAATTTAGTTTATACCTTACGAATTTTATGTATAGTTATTTAATCTATTTAATTTTATTTGTGGTAATAATATTATAAATTTTAAATAGTTATAAATATTTACTTATGTGTTATTAATTGTACATAATTTAATACTTTATAAAATTTTGGAGCATAAAAATTTCAATTTTTAATTTTTAAATATTTTTGTTATTTTTAATCGAATTAATAATATGTTATTTTTATAAAATATTAATAGTGTCAATTTTGACACTATTCATTTATTTGAATTTAAATAAAATCCACACAGAAAATATGTTAGAACCAAAATATTTAATATATTTCCATCATGTCATATTTATCTATAAAATTCATGGATCACATTAATTAGTTCATATAATATTTATTTTAATATTTGTAAAACCATTTATTTGATATTTTTCTTAATAAAATAATTACTACAACATTATTGTATAATTATTTAATATACTTGTTAGTTGCATAAAAATTAAAAATAAAATAATATTATGAATATAAATATAATTTCTTTTGTAAGAATACTTTTAGTCGAATTTATCTTCTAAAACACCCATCTTTTAAAATGATATGTTTACTAAATTATGAAGGTGACAACTATGACATCATTTAAAATAATATAATACGAATGACATAATAGTTTTTATAAGGCTCCAAGTGGTCTAAATTTAGACTTTTGGATGGTTATGGTCTATATATACATGATCAATAAGTTTTGGTCATGTGTTTGGGCCTTTTATCGGTATTATTATCTGAATATAAACTATATTATTGATTTTTCACTAAATAAATAATTTCTTCATCATTAATTTTTAAGCTATTAAAGTAATTAAATATTTCTTAAAAATTAAAAATAAATTTCCATAATAAAGAAAAACATTTTATCTTTCAAATGAGTATTTATAATCGAATTTATATTCTGTATAACCTTATATTAAAAATACTTTAATTATTAATGTTTGAGTGAGCCATATTTCACTTTCTTTAAATAAAATAAATTAAAGGTCTTAATCTCATCCAAGTGGGTTACAATAGATTCCATTTCAAACCAAGTATGTTTTAGAGAGAAATATAATCATCCTATGATATCATGACAAGTGTTAGTGTAATTTTATAAGATTATTTTTATCCTTAATTATCTGATTTACCTTTAACTGTGGTAAATAAAATTTACTGTAGTTAATATTTATAATGTCCAAAAATAACAAGCAACCTATTAACATAATTTGGACCTACCAATTCCAAATATGGAATTAATTTTTTCAAATTAAATACACTTAATTTTCAGTATTTAATTTAATATTAATCCCATTGTTGAGAAAATGGGTTACATATGTTAAAACATTGCAAAAGATTGAAATGTTTTTACCTATGAATTCAATGTAAAATTTATGATAATGAATTAAATTATATTAAATGGTTAAAATATAATCTATTAATACATTAATAAAATTAAATATTATAATTTAACAACATATACTATCTTGATGAAAAAATTTGTTTGTAATGAAAATTTAGCGTGTTTTTACTATTCATTAAAATATGAAAGTTATTGGAAAAATATCAAAAGTTTATCAAAAGTAAATTTTTATATCCTGATTCCAAATGAGAAATTTAATTTTTCAAATTTAACTTATAAACATGTCAAAAACTAGATTTAAAATGTGTACGCCATCAAAAGGCGGCAAAATTTCATTTTTTGAAAAATACTTCTTTTATCCGAAAAATTGATTTTGTTCTCATACCTCATTCTAGAAAATGTGTAAGATTAATTATAATGGTATAAAATTTAAAATATGGTTAATAATATTCATAATGTCTAGTTCATAATAAATATTATAACAATATATCATTGTTTAGTGAAACTCGGTATTGCGTATAACACACACTATTGAGAAAGGTCACTCTTGCGAGCAACAAAAGCCAAGAATAGTGTTTTCATATACTACAACCTAATACGGTGTTGTGTATTGTGAAATCTAATCTTGGTGTAGTGTACAAAACAAGACATAAAAGAAATTAAAAATAATATTTCTCATAAAATATCGAGGTGTTACAAAGACACTAAACTATATGAAATAATCCATTATATATGATGTAAAAATTCGTAACATTTTGATTTGTGCTTGAGAAGACCATAATATTCAGTGATAGTATCCCACCACAACATTTTTCAAGAAATACAAATGGATTTATTTTTCTAATCATAGGACATGTAGTGACATTTGGATCTTCAATCCTAGGTCAAGCTATGAAAAAAAATTCACCCTCCCAATATACAGGACAAACATGCATTGGGAGCCTTTTCCGAACAACGTGTGTCTTTTTCTGAGTTAAATGAGATATTTAATGATTCCTATATGTCATGTTATAGGCCCAACTATAGGGTAAGTAAAAAATTAACCCTCTATTATAGACTAACAATGATATATTTGGGATATATTCACTCATGTTACCTAATTTGTGAGACCATCATGGAAAGAAGAAGATTACTCTCCCACATGTAATCAACATAAATTTATGTTGGGGAATCACGTTCTATAACTTGTTCCATTCCAAACGTTTCATTTATGCATGGAAATATTCCATCCAAACATCATACTCTTTTTCTTGGAAGATATTGGATCTCCACAATCTTTCTTCATCCATCTGTAATTAGAAGTCATATTTCAAAATAGACCTTTTTAAAACTATCTTGTAATACACCCTAGTTAGCTTTTCCTTAGTCTCCCACCAAAAAGGAATGTTGGACAAAGCAATATATTGTTTGAATATAAAGTAATGACCCCTAGTTGTATTTTTATATGGCAGCCATCAAATGTTCGTATCAACCAGAGGTACGTTGGTCCTCAGGATAGACCTCTTCTATCCTTATAAGACTCATCAACACTATGATATGAACCCTTTTCCAATCATTGGTTTGCAGTAATTCCTTTTATTTTGAACCATACCTCTTCTCATGTTCTAATAACTCCCAATATTATATTTTATGATTTTTTATCACATTGAATGTACATGAAAGAAACCTTAGCCTACCCAACCATCAATCCTTTAACTTTTCCCTGATATACCATCCTTAGTGCATAACTTATTTCCTCACCTCATGATACTAAACTGTATGGTTCTCAAGAACTATTTATTGATTTATTCTCACATTGAAGACGTATGTAGAAACTCCTGAATATTCTATTTGTATCCATCAATCAAAATAATAAAAATCTACATATCCTTTAATTTTATCACCTTATGTGTTGTGGATGAAACCGTCCCCACTCCTCATGTATCACACTGATCATAGCTCACATGGTATTAGGATTTTCTATAATGTATCCCCAACATGATCAAGGAATATTAATACATATTAGGGTTTCTGCTTCCTTGGTTTTAAGACAATAAATGGCACCCCATATCTCTTTACCATTAGAAATTAAACTACATAGATGATATAAATTCAAGAACTGTGTGTAGATTGAATCCTTCCATAAAAAGATATGTAGTGACACCCATGTGTCTGTACATTGGTCAACCCACAATATTTCCCTTTCAAATCGAGGAACCACATACTTTCCATACGAATTTAAACTTCTTGGTTCCTTAAAATCTATGTAGGGATTAATTCTCATTCCCCTAAGATACATAGTGACACCTAGATCTTACATCGTGGTCTAACAACAATATAATAAATTCCTCCACTCTCTAATTTAGTAGTCATATATACATAATAGGATCCAATATGGGTTCCCACTCCCTTTAGGTTCATGTGTTAAAAAATTCTTCGTCACCACACAAGAATTCAATCAGTATGGGGAATCTTTTCTAGAACTACATGTTTCTTAACTCTATCACTGATGAGAAATATAGACACTCCCAATTTTCCTATACCCTATTCTTGCCATAATTTTTCTATTTCATGTCGATTAAAATTTAGCTTTACTATATGTTGTTAAACTGTATGGCTTATGTCCTCACCATATTATACTAAACATCACATTTTTCTATAAATATGTGCGGGTTGATTCTTGTTATAGCAAGATACATAGTGATGTTTGGGTCCTATGCCCTTATCCAACTATTATAGGAATATTAAATAATCATTTCCCATGTATGGGTCATACCTATGTTGAAATAAATTTCTCCCCATTCATGATAATTTTTATACTAATTGATCTTCCCATATTCGTGTAATTTCCTCCCACAAATCAAAATCTATGTATGGTACAACTTGAATCTTCATAAGTATTCTCTAGCCATCGATAATGGAATGTCATATTCTTAATGAATATTTTGTGTTAATATGTAGTAATATTCCCCAATTGTATTTGAATAATTCTCAAAAGAAAAGTTTATGTCTACTAGAGGATCCCCGATTTGAATATGAATTAATATGACCTAGTTGGATTTGTATATGTTTTCCACCCAATGGGTTAGTCAAATAGAGGTACATTCATCCCTAGTATACACCTGTTCTATCTTAATATGACCAATTTTGTTTTCATTACATTTCACTATATAGGATCATGAAAACCCCTGATTATAGTTTATAAACATCCACCCTTCGTACAAAAAAGTTATGGAACATTCTTGAAAATATTACCATGAAAGGGTAGAACTGATTTCCTAAATGACCCTAAACTATAGCCCAAATTCCCACAATGTAATATATTAATCTCCATAATCCATGTCATGACCTCATGAAATTATACTGCATGATGCATAAACCCTTTTTATGGATGGTCCTTCCCCCCTAACATTATTCATCTAATAGAATTTACCCTCCTTTTCACAATCCATATTTTTGTAAGAGTGGTATCTTAATCATGCTCAATTCTGATACATATTCTCTCTTTATTCATAAGAACCTACCTTGTTAAACCTCCATTTTACATATTTATAATTATAGATCTTCAAAAACTACCTAGACATCAGGAATGGAATGATAGAATCATGAAGAAACCATTTTATTAATATGTAGAAATATTACCCAATTGGATTTGAATATGTCTTCCACCTGATGGTCTATCCATATAGATCATACCACTTCTTGATTATGTAGCAATACACCATGTCTGTCTTTTCATAATTTCTGAAACAAAAGGTCCTATCAACCAGATATATATTATTCCCCTGAGATACTTCTTCTATCAGAAAAATACCAAATGAAAAAATCATGATGGAAACCATGTTTCAAATTTGGCCTATGGTATTTTCTTATTGTTTTTATCACATCATGTTTCATATCAACAATTTTCAAAATCTTAAGTCAAATTTTACATTTTCATATCTAATCAATTTGATAAAATTCATCAATAATAAGGGTTTTTTTGTTATCATTCCAAAAATCATTGTAAATGATGTTCAACCTAAAACATCAGCCACAACAATTTGGTGCATAAGTCTTTAAATTGGCCAAAAATAGATATATAGTACTCATAATGTTGAGAACTCATAAAGGGGTCCCTAGGTAAATATTGAGTCTCATCATGCTATACATATGATCTATATAGTATAGGAAATAATCGATCAATATAAATATTATACGTACAAAAAAATATAGTCTTAAAACTAGAAAAGGGTGTCTTGAAAAATATCCATGTATTTCCTGCTAGGTCTTTTTCATATCATACATACATAAAACATTTGGGTAGCAAGACAAAATAAAAATATTTTTATGGTTTTACATATGAACCTAGAAATAGTCTAACAATGATCTCTATGTCAAAAGTCCTTGGAAAAAATTAGATCACTTCATTACCCCTATAATTACAATTATATTGCAAATACATTTGATAAAATGGGTCATTATCAATGTTATATTAAAATTATTTTGAGAACATGAATACAATAAAAAGTTATTGGAAAAAATTATTTTCATTCATGTTCTAAAATGTAGAGGAACATTCCCATGATGACATCTCTCTGCCAAATTTTATCGTTATTCATCAATATAGGACATGATATATTGAACAGTGTATCAAGAATTCATCAAAGCATACTAGGACATAGCTAGTTGTGTTGTAATGAACTCTTCACTTTGATGAATCTTCTCTTTATCCAAAGTCAAATTATACTCACCTTGTGTCTAAAGCCTCTTCATGGAATGGGGGATTTGGAACATCTATTTATTTAATGAATTTATTTCTTCCATTTGGGGTGATTTATTTTCTAGATGGAATTGATTCTCCTCTAATTCCTTGGCATGATTTTACTCTACATGGGACACAATATCCTTGAAATCATTACATTTTACTACTAATTGTGCCTCAGAATACTATGAAAGTTTCTCATATTCCCTTTGTCGAATGATAAACTTCATGACATGGTGGATTGTGTCGTAATAAAACCCTCCATACCTGAAAATATAAAACATGGTTGGAATTCAATGAAGTGATGATGGTATATCTTGAAGAGGCTTCCATGAGAGTATCTTTAAGATGTCTCTCCAAATGATATGGTTTATAGTGTGAAGAGATTCATGTGTCCCAAAGTCTAAATAAAAACACTTTTTGTGGGGTAGATATATTTATGGATCAATTCACGATATGAGGAACTCTTCTATTCTCTATCTACAACAATATCCTCATAAACTACTAGTGTTGAATTAATTAGCATAGAAGCCCCCACCTCATGATCAACACCGAGGTTGAAGACAATCAATTGTAGGTGGAACCCCTCCCCCCCATTCACATAAAGATGTTAACAGATAGGAAATGTAGTAAAATTACTAGATCGTTTGACAAAACTCACCCGTTGGTGGATCAACGGTTGGAATCAATGTGTATCTTATATCCTAGTTATCATTTCTTTTTGTAGGGACCTCCTGATAAGGGGAATCCTCCTAAATTATCCCAATGACTGGGATGGAGGGCCATAGAGTGTAAGAAACTAGGTATTCTTTTAAGGAATTTTTTCCTTCTTCTAGTCGTTTCTGAGAAAAGATGAGTTTTTGTAAATTTTTGAAGTACATGTCATGTACTTTCTAATTACACACCCTATACTTGGTTACCAAGGGTAGTTGTGTACTGGCCGTGTAACGGCCACACACACGGCCATGTGTGGTGACCTGGAGACCACCTATATTGGAGTATGTAAAAGGAAATTACACACCCTGTTCTTATAAAGTACATGTCGTGTAGTTTCTTTTTTATTAAACGCACCGGGGTCTGGTCTAACGGACAAAAAAATTTCTTCTAGGTTTGGTTCGGTCGAGAGAACTCGTAAGGCCATGATCCTTCTCTGATCCCCCGAGTCGCCTTCCGATATCAGAATCAACTGATGTAGATTGTGTTGGGATTTCCTTGGTAATCTCTTCCTTTTTCATGAGCTTCTTTTCCCGATTCCTCTTCATTCTCAAGTTATCCTCTGTTGAGCGTTTTTGATGTTTATCTAGATCTATGGTGTTCTTGAGAAATTCTAAGCTTGAGGCTCACGTATAACAATCTCCCAAAAACGAGGTAGGTGTTTTGTGCCTTTCTGTTGAAAGTATTTTAGTTATACATGCAAAATTTTTCCAATACCCTTGAACGAGGTATTGTGTGTTTACTATTTCAGACATTTATATTTCCTTCCATGCTAGTGTGCTTGAGTAGTGGCTATTTGAATGTGAATAGGGTTGTTTTTTATGCTTTGGAAGTGGTTTCACATGCATGTTCTTTTTATGACTATTTGGTCATGTTTAGCCTGTTATGATGATTTTTTCCCATGCTTAGTTTTGTAGGATGAAGTAAATTTTATTCTGACATGATGTTATGTTGTAGACTGTTTATCCAAGTAGTAGTTGAAGGTTACTTTGGCCGTATTGTATTACTATGCTCGATTAACTTACATAAGGCCATGAGATCCTGGTGTGGTTGACTATAACTGGAATTGACTGTGTGTGCGTCCTCCAAGATTCTTTAATCACTTTTTGACTATAAGGGGAATTGACTATGTGTGCTTCCTCAGAGAGTCTCTATTCATAGTAGACTATAATTGGAATTGACTGTGAGTGCTTCCTTAGTGAGTCTTTATTATATCCTTGTGATTTGAACCAGAGGGGATAGGTTGCGAGTACTTACCAGAGGGTTACCTATTTGTGATTAGCCTATTAGGCACATATATTTCGGTGATTTCCTAATGGGATTAGCCTTACACCCTGTTTGGGTCATGCTGTTGGGCTCAGACAGATTATATTGTTGCAGGTATAGATATGGGCAAGCTCCCTTCTACCTGTGGTACTTGATTTTTTATGGAGCTGGAGAGCATGGGACCAAGCTATGGATTGCGATGCTATGGAGTTGTTTAATATTTTTCTTTCATACATGGTTTAGAATTGTTATATTCCAGAATTTTGATTTGTTTGGATACTTTCCTAGACATATGTATCATGCATCATTCATATATATGTGTGTTCTCCAGTTTGTTATTTACAAGTCTTTCGATGTTTACTTTTGTATCGATTATTATGGATTCCTCAATTTCTATTGTTTTCTTCCACTTTGTTACACAAACCAATGAGGTCATAGTTTTCCAACTGTCACACCCAAGTCCCTCGCTGCTAGTCGACAACCATTGGCATTCGGGTAAATGTGCTTGAGTCCATGTGACCGACCAAGTACGGGGTGCCTCTGGGCACCTCTAGGTGGCTTCTCGAACTGGGAAGTTACTAAGTGGTATCAGAGGAGTTCATTCCTTCATGACTTACCATTCGGATACTATAATCAGAGATAGGACAAAATAGTTACTTGGTAATAAGTTGTTCCTGAGAGTAGCTAACCTGTGTACAGGGAAAATAAAATTTACCTCATTAATGTAACTTTTATTCTTCTGATTTTTCAATTTTAAAGTTTATTTGAATTTCACCTTTGGGAGACTCACATGTATTGTGATGTTATTGTTTATTTTATTGAGGTTCTATTTCTATCTCAAAACGATGAGATGAGGGTATGTCATCTCATGCATCATGTAAGCACTTGCTAGAAAATCACATGTCATGCATTTTTGCCATTCCATTTTGGGTGCATTAGCGATTACATGTTGTTGTGATAGATGTTGTGTAGAATATGAATGTTGTTGTGATAGATTACTTGATAAAATACATGTTGTTTTATAGGGTATCATTTGTGTAAATTTTTGTTTTAATGAATGCCAACATTTGGTTCTTAACGTGTTATGGGCCCTCATGGACCGAAATTCGGTAGATCATTGTCTTGTAACCTTGTTTAAAAGATGTATAAGATGCCAATCTTTGAATCACAGAGAGTATGGTCCCTCCCAGATCGAAATTTGGAACCTTAAATGTTTTTTTCTATGTTTTCTAGGTTATAGAGTAGTTTCTGATGCTTACTGTTTGGATAAACTCAGAATACATGGTGTGTAATGTTAAATACATGCCATGTGTTCTTCTGTTCAGAAAGAAACTGTTTTTATTAAGTACACATCATATACTATATGTACACACCATGCAGTCACTAACCGTGTCACTATCTGTGTGGATGGATACATGGGGTAGGGAAATCATTGGAGGAACACTCCATGTACTGGTTGTACACACCATGTTTTGTTGACCATGTGTCAACCTGTGTGACAAACAACACAGATGAATGAAAACATAAGCTATACACGCCGTTTCAGGTTTGAACACACCATATAGATTAACCTAGGTATCTGGCCGTGTCACGAACAACACAGTTCATAAACTTCATCCTAGTACACACTGTGTCCATATAGAACACATCGTGTAGTGTGAGCCGTGAATCCGGCCATGTCACTAACAACACGGGTCAGGTGAAGCTCGTCAAGAACACATTGTGTCTGTCACTAACATGTCGTGTAGTCTCTTTCTTAGAGAAACGTCTGTTTTAGCCATGTAGAAGGACTCAGGCAGGTGAAGTTGATTCAAGTACATGCCATGTGTAATGACAACACGCCGTGTGTTTGGGGTGTTACATGACTTGGGTTGGCAGAAGTACACGACCATGTGACTGGCTTAAGGGATCACACCGTGTTGGGAGTATACACGCCATGTAGTTATGTTTGAAAAACTTTAATGCTTCCTTACTCATGTTCCTTTCTTACACCTATATTTTCAGTCCTTGATAATCTTGATCTAAGGTGTGCACTTGACATTGTAGATTCATGCCACCGAGACGTCCTCCCATTGTATGCTAGTTAAAATACGGTGATGAGACACCAGACATGGATGATCAGGTACTACCAGTAGATCCTCTAGTTGTTCCAGTCTTGGAACCAGCCATTATACCTGACACAGGAGCTGATGAAAAGTTCAGAGAGGTCTTCATGAGGATGATGCTGACCTTTCAGGTAGTGTCACCTCCTACCCCATCGATGGATGAATTGATGCAGGTCTTTCAGCACCATCATCCTCCAGCTTTATTAGGGGATGGAAGACCCCATGCTACAATTTCATGGCTAGAATCCATGCTTATGGTCTTCAAGAATATGGAAATACCTCCCAAGAGGTGGGTGAAGCTCGCTACGTACATGCTTTGAGACTCCACCAAAAGGTGGTGGGATGTGATCTCACAGGCGGGACGCCAGAAATTCATGACTGGGATGAGTTTCAGAGAATATTCAATGACTACTTCTTCCTAGAGATGTTGAGGGCCAATCGATCCTGAGAGTTCATCTGTTTGGAGTAGGTTACTCTTTCTGTTATGGAGTATTCCTCTCACTTCACTGAGCTGCATCTCTTTTCACCCTTCCGGGGAGGCTGGGTGTTCTTGATGATTGACTTGAGGTCCTATTATCGTCAGTTGTGAGTTAGACCATCTGATATACCTCTCACATCCTTCCAGAGTGGGTATGGTCAATACGGGTATATGGTTATGTCATTCGGTCTCATGACCGTGCCTACAGTCTTCATGGAACTGATGAAATGACTATTCCATCCATACTTGGATTCCTTCGTGGTTGTTTTTGTGGATGATATCTTGGTGTACTCTCACACTCTAAACAACCATGCCACACATATTGAGATCATTTTGAGTACATTTATAGAGAATCATTTATATGCTATGCTTTGAAAATGGTACTTTTTGATGGACAAGATTCACTTTTTGGGTCATGTTATCTCTGAGACAGAAGTATCAGTTGACATAGATAAAGTGAGAGTAGTAGTTTCCTTGGAGCAGCCGAAGAACGACTTTGAGGTAAAGAGTTTTCTATGGCTGGATAGATACTACAGATGTTTCATACAAGACTATTCATGCTTAGTAGCACTATTGATGGGTCTAACTACAAAGGGTGAAAAGTTATTTTGGCTAGATTCATGTGAGTCAGCCATCCTGGAAGTGAAGGGAAGATTGACTTCAGCTTTGATACTAGTTTTTCTAGAGACAAGAATGAGCTATACTGTTTACTATGATGCTTTAGTTATCATGTTGGGGGCTATGCTTATATAGGGAGAAGGAGTCATTGCATACGGGTCTCGGCAGTTGAGGCCACATGAGAGGAATTACCCGATGCAGGATCTCGAGTTGGATGTCATTTTTCATGCCTTATTATGATTAAGACATTACATTCTGGGAGAGCATTTTGTGTTTTTCACCGACCACAAGAGTCTAAAGTATATCTTCACTTAGCATGATTTGAATTTGAGACAATGAATGTGGTTTCAGTATCTTCAATCCTTTGACTTTGAGATTGCCTATACACATGGGAAAGGAAGCTCGGTAGATGATGTGCTGAGCAAGAGGACTCAGATACAGGTATTTTAGGAGGCCAACAGTGAGTGGTAGCCTATGGCTCTATTCTATGAGATTCATTTGGAGGTGCATGAAAAACATAGATATACATTTCTTTCTTATGTAGCTGTTACCTCTACTCTTATTGATCATGTAAAAATGAGGTAGATATCAGATTCAGAATGCATAGTCTTATGGGAGAGCATGTTGGGAGTGGACCCTATTCCTGGATGGACCATAGGCGAGGATGAGATATTTCATTTCTAGGGGCCTTTATGGGTGCTAGAAGACATATGTGTGGAGATGATGCAGGACTTTCATTCCCCAGTTTGGGTAGTTCATCATATTGTCACCAAGATGTATCACGATCTACACCGTCAATATTGGTTCCTAGGTATGAAGATTGATGTTGCTTGTTTTATCAGGTGGTGTTCCACTTGTCATCATGTGAAGGTAGAGCATCAATGGACAGTAGGGATTTTATAGCAGTTACCCATTCCCAAGTGGAAGTGGAATGATGTCATGATGGATTTTGTGACTGGATTTCTGAGCTCGCCTAGAGGAAATTATGTAGTTCGGGTAGTTATTGAAATACTCACGAAGGTTTCTCACTTCCTTCCGATCAAGTAGACCTTCAGTGTTGATGAGTTGAGACAGTTGTATATCCTAGAGATAAGGTGCTTATATGGGGTTCTACACTCCATTGCTTAATACATAGATTTAATTTTTAATTCTCATTTCTGGCAAGGGCTTCAAAAGGATTTGGTTACACAAGTACTTTTGAGTACAACTTACCATCCCGAGACAGATGGCCAGTCTAAGCGTACAATTCATGTGATTGAGTACATGCTCCGAGAGTGCATCCTAGACTTTTGAGGATCTTGGGAGAAGCATATACCTCTTGTGGAGTTTTCCTGCAATAATATTTTCCAAGAAACTATTCAGATAGAACCTTATGAGGATTTGTACGGTAGGCCATGTCGATCACCTTTATGTTGGATGGAGGTAGAAGAGGCCACTATGTTGGGCCGTCGTATGGTCCAGGAGATGAAATAGACGATAGAGTTGATTCAGAAGAAGAAGGCTACTGAACAGTCACGACAGAAGTCTTATACTAACTAGTGGAGATGACCTCTGGAGTTTGAGGTCTGGGATCAGGTTTTCCTGCGTGTCACACCGAGGTTAGGACACAAAAGGATTAAGAAAGAGGGTAAGCTTTCTCCGAGGTATGTCAGGCCATTTAAGGTGTTGGAGAGAGTTGGGTTGGTTGCCTAACGGTTGCAGTTACCTCAGAGGTACCACGGTATGCACGACATCATCCAAATTTCTCATCTTTGACGATACTACTCAGACCCGTCTCATGTTATCCGACCCAAGGTGGTTGAGTTGGAAGTGGAAGCATCTTTTGAGGAGAATCCTATTCAGATTTTTGATCACATTACAATGGTTCTTCATGGCTGGTCATTCCCTCTATTATGAGTGATATGGCAGCATAGGCAAGTATATGACAAGACTTAGGATAGGGAGGCTGATGTACGAGCATAGTGGCCGGAGCTGTTCAGGGTTTCTCGTCTTCTACGCCACATTTCATGGGAAATTTAGGAACAAATTTCTTTAAGGGGGTAAGTTTTTAGGAAACCAGATCATCTTTTCAGGTATTTTTTCCTTCTTCTAGTAATTTTTTGTGAAAAGATGTGTTTTTGGAAATTTTTGAAGTATGCACTGTGTACTTTCTTAGTACACACCGTGTACTAGGTTACCACGGTTAGCTGTGTGCTGGCCATGAAACAGCCACACACACGGCCGTGTGTGATGACCTAGAGACCGCCTGAAGTGGAGTATAGAAAAGGAATGTACACTCCATGTACACTCCATGTAGTTTCATTTTTTTTCATTAAACGCATCGGGGTCGCGTTTGACGAAT
Organism: Viscum album; assembly: GCA_963277665.1. Taxonomy (NCBI): domain Eukaryota; kingdom Viridiplantae; phylum Streptophyta; class Magnoliopsida; order Santalales; family Viscaceae; genus Viscum; species Viscum album. Next base: position 1,133,444,419 of record OY728135.1, on the reverse strand, counting down.
AGAAAGAGGTTTATCTAGGTTTCGTTCGGCCGAGAGAACCCGCACGACTGTGATCCTTCTCTGATCCCCCGAGTCACCATCCTTTATTTGAATCAACTGTCATCGAATGCATTGGGATTTCCTTGGTAAGCTCTTCTTTCTTCTTGAGATTTTTCTCCTAATTCTTCTTCTTTATCAATTTATCCTATGTTGAACGTTTTTGATGTTTTTGTAGATCTACACTATTCTTGGGCGATTAATGTCTTGAGGCCCATGTATAGATATATCCCAACACCGAGGTAGGTGGTTTGTTCCTTTCTGTTGAAAGTATTTTATTTATTTGTGCAAAATTCGTCCAATACCATGGAAATTGGTACTGTGTGTTTACTGTTTTAGCCCTATATATTTCTTTCCATGCTTGTGTGCTTGAAAAGAGGATTTTTGAATGTGAATAGGGTTGATTGTTATGCTTTGTAAGTGATTTCCCACGCATGTTCTGTTTATGACCATTTGGTCCTATTTAGCCTATTAGGATGCCTTTTTTCCCATGCCCAGTGTTTTAGGATGGAGAAAATTGTATTATGACATGATGTTATGATGTAGACTGTTTATCCTAGTAGTTCTTGAAGGTTACTTTGGACATATTGCATCACTATGCTTGATTGACTTACACAAGGCCGTGAAAACCTAGTGTAGTTGACTATAAGGAGAATTGACTATGTGTGCTTCCTCAGAGAGTCTTTAATCACTTTTGAATATATGAGGAATTGACTGTGTGTGCTTCCTCAGAGGGTCTTTTATCACTTTTTTCTATAAGGGGATTTTATTGTGTCTGCTTCCTCAGAGAGTATCTAAAAATATTAGACTATTAGGGGAATTTGCTGTGAGTGCTTCCTCAGAGAGTCTTTGTTATATCCTTGTAATTTGAAACATAGGGGATAGGTTTTGAGTACTTCTCATAGGGTTACCTAGTTGTGATTAGCTACTTACTCACTATGTGTAATTGAATGTTTGAAACTATGGATTGTTACTACTGAGTACTTCCTTTTTTACTTCTTTCTTTTACTTATTACCTACCATATATTCACTGACTATTAGGCACAAATCTTTTGGTGGTTGCCTACTGGTATTAGTCTCACACCCTTTTTGGGTCATGCTTTTGGTCCCAAACAAATTATATTTCAACATGAATAGATAAGGGAAACCACCCTTCTACATAAGGTACTCGATTTATTGTGGAGTGGGAGAGCAGAGGACCAATCTATGGCTTGTGATGTTGTGGAGCTGTTTACTATTTTTATTTTTTACTTGGTTTAATAATTTTTTATTCCAACATTGTGATTTGTTTTGATGATTTCATAGAAATATGGATCATTCATCATTCATATATATGTGTGTGCTCTAGTTTATTATTTTCCAGTCTTCCGCAGTTTACTTTTGTATGGATTATTACTGCTTCTGCTATTGCTATTATTTTCTTCAACTATGTTACTCTACCAATGAAGGTATAGTTTCCCCACTATCACACCCAAGGCCCTCGTTGTTAGTTGGAAGCCTCTGTCGTTCAAGGAAATGCACTTGAGCCCATGTGACCAACTGGGTACAATGCGCCTCTGGGTGCCTCTGGGTGGCATCAGGAACCAGGATGTTTCATAGTGGATCTCCCATGATGGGTTTTTCAATAGTTTCTTCAACAAAAAATATATGTATAATCAGTTTAGAGGAATTGGAAATGAATTACCTTGTAAATATTCTCTATAGAAAAATATGTACAAGTAAATCATTTGTGTAAGACATTGAATGAAAATGGCCCAACTTTATTTGATATTGTGAGAAAGAGAGAACTCATGTCTATCCAAATCCTTATTAAAGTCATTGAACAACTCTATATAGGTGGGAATATTATTATTTTTTACCTATAGTTAGGTTCCATTATTTAATTATACATATCTCTATGTCTTACAACATCCCCACAAGTAAGGGTATCCAAGACCCATGGCTCAGGATTAAAATTTTCTCCACTGTCAAATATTTTTATAACCACTCAGTAATAATAGAATATTATAATCCCATAGTGTTAAGATCAATGCACAAAACATTAGTAGACCATATTGGATCCTTATAAACCGTTTCTGGAATAGAGATAGGGAGAGTGGGGGTAGTTGTAGTGTCCTCTAGTGTATATGGAAGATCTAAAATATCTTAAGGAATAAAGGTAGTGACCATAATATGAAACATTAGGATATTAATATAACATTAACATGGACATTTCCCCTCTCTACAATATTGTGGGAAGATGTGGCAACATCTCATGGAACATCATATCTGAATGGGAAAGATTCCTTAGCATGAGAATATGCTTCCTTCGAGATATCCCCGTAAATCCTTGAAGTATCAGTGATTGACCACTTAAGGGGGAAAGTGAATCATATCCTAAAAACTAAAAGCATAGTCAAATGGGTTTTTTAGGAAATTTATGAGATAAATTGATAGCGAAAATAATTACTATAGCGCATACACTTGGCCAACTTCATCACCCACTTTTGTTTCTTTTCTGGAGATGGAAAGGGACCTATATTGGCCCTTTTATTAATGGGAACTTGAGGTGGTGTTCAATGATACCCTCCCACCATATCCTCCACCATTTTCCTTTGACATGAGGAAAGTTCCAAGTATTTTATAGATTCATCCACTAGTCTGATAAGGGTTTCTGTAGGCCTCTATTTCAATGAAATGAGTGCCTTTACTACTATTTCTTCTTCACCGACTCCAAAATGTGTGATATATCCCTCAAAATGTATAATGGTGGGTGAAGGAGAAAGAAATAATTTATAAGGGTGAGATACCTTACTAGGTTTGACATTGTCACCCAATTCATCTTCAGATCAGCCAAGTGGTCCCTCAATGGACTCTTTATCTAGTATACTGAATTCTCACTTTATGGTCGGGATCTAATCATCAGTGGAATATATGAACATTCCCATACCGTGAATATATTTCCCCCATCATTTAGTTTTTTAAGGAAAAGATCATAGGATTCTTGGATACCCCTAGAATTAGGATTTGTACACTAGCCTAGAGAAATACCGACTAGATCTAATGCCATGGATTATGTCCTACCAACAATGGATCACTATTGGTCATACATAATATGATAATAATGTTGCTGATAGTGTGGATGGACCAACATATTTTTACTTTAATCATTTTCAAGTCTCTATTATCTCAAATAATACAGGGTTATCGGTGCTCACGTATCCACCTAGAGGTGATGATTTGACCACCATGTCTCAAGAGATGTGGTTTTCTCAACCCCAGCCTATTTCATGGCCCTTTCCCAAGATCACTTTCAAGTCATTGTAGATTAAGCTTCACCACCTTATAGTTAAAACTTCTTACCATTATTTCTAGGACCATCCATTAACATAGATAAAGCTAGAGGAACGATATTCATTAACATCCATTGGGGATAATAATAAATACATGAATCGACATTCCAAGATTCCATCGTGATCAATGCACTTGACAAATTTATCTTCATTGACATTTAAGATACTCTAAGGCTATCTGGATCCATTATTTTAAGGCCACCATTAGGTGTTCCTCAAGTCGAACAAGCATGTGGGGAGAGACACTTGACTTCTGAAAACATTTTATTTATATGGTAAATCTATACATAAAATATGCCTCACATATGATCTTATTGTCAACACAAGGTTCCATTATGATGTCTTTAAATGAAATCATGTACGACCTCATATTTTCATCATCTTTTCTATTTTATTGAATATCCCAAAAGGTGGGCTACCATATAGGAAGGATTTTAACTATCTAGATACGTATGAATTCATTAGTAATTTGTTATGCAATAGGGATAAATGGTGGATACTAGAAATAGCTTGAATTAATGGATGAAACCAGTGTATGGGGGATTGAAGTCCACTTAGGATAGAATAAGAGCTAATGTGTGCAACAATTCACCCCAATGCACTTGAAATGGTCATGAAATTTTGAATTAGGCCTTCCCAGTGTAAACATAAAGTAAATACAGGTAGATCTTTGCAAGGATATGGAAATCCAACCATATGTGACATCCTTATACTATTTTGGATTCCATAAAAAAATTCACCTTGTCTCATGCCTATATTGGACTCATGGACTTGAAGTAGGTATATAATTCACCACGTAATGGGGAATCCAGCCAGAAGGGTCATTACAGAAACCTCATACATAACCTTATAACCCCAATGGGTATACCAACCTTGATCCAATGTAGGATAGAAATTTCCAAGAGTTCTCTAATATTATAATGTGATGGAATCTTATAGGGGGATGAAAAGTTGGACCTTCTTATCATGAATTTATTAAGGACTTCATCCATACAACAGGATGAATATCGCCCCATGGATTATGGGTCTCCTTTCATAATCTTTGGGCCCAACTTCAATAGTTCGTGGCCTGAAACCAACATCCAATCAATATCATCCCACATTAACTTTAGTGGGATGAACTAATCACAAATATCCCTGAGGATAGGGGGTTAAGAGATATTGTAGAAATCTAATAGGAAAATGTTGGATTCACCATTAATCATAGGAAAAGAAGTTTTATATGGGATCTATAAACTCATCAGATCATGAATGATGTATGGGTTTTTTTACATGTGTTTTCCACATTAAAACTACCTAAAAAATATGACTTCTACATCTCCTCCAAATCCATTTTTTGGTATTTTAAAAATACACTTTAAAGTAAAGTTGGAACCTCAAATTAAAAAGGATACCACCATTCCACCATATATATTATGATGTAAATGAACATGATACATCAAAAAACATACATACTAAATCAGAAATTCAAAAAACAATAGGACGACATTTCCCATCACCTCAAAACCCTAAATATTGGGTGGCATGCTGCCTTGAGCTGCACTCCCTAATGTTACTATGTTTCAATCGAGAGCCTATCCAGAGTATATTCCATCATAGAAACTCTTACTCACCATTATTTCCTCTTTGTCATCACCATCAAGATCATCATCCAACATCCCCCTGAAACAAAAAACACAGAAAACTGAAACCAAATCCAATTTAAACACTAAGCGATCATCAAATAGAAATATATCACACATATAATCATAGAATATATTCACCAATTTCATTGAGGAATAAACATATTGGGATCATTGTAGTTTTATTTTTACCATTGAGGTTGAGAATCTTGGATGTGAGTCTTCAGATATAGGGTAAAATAATTTGTTTTCATGTCCAGGTAGTGGGAACTATTCCTTCCTTGATGAATATGTTGTTAGTGGAAACATTTTCAGTGGGAAAATGTGTATATTCCATGAACCAAGACATATAAAATTAAATTTGAGCCTTTATGAGGAGGTAATATCTCTGAATTCCATGATTGTACAATTTTTGATAATCAATTCATGGATACTCACATATGGTACTGCATCAAGTGATTCACATAGAATGGGAGAGTGAAGTCACACATGCCATGGTAATATGGTCCAACATCCTTGAGAATCTATGATACATGTGCAATATATTATTCAGGGGAAGAAATCAGAATGGTTATTTATGATCTACAAGGAAACAAAGATATTATAATTAAATAAAAAATCATTAATTCAGATATGTTCATAAATTTTGGAAAATGAGAGGATCTTTCAGATGTCACTTGTGCATGAGACTCGTGAAAGTAACATGAAATAGGTCTCCCACCTAGGTGAACTTGGGTAGGTACCTTACCAAGGGTTATATAATGAATTGAAAAGGGAATACCATGCTCTTTCATGAAGTAGATTCTTCAGAATACTTTAGAAAATTACAGTCTCAGAAGACTGTTTAGAAGGCCTACACAACGAGAAAAGAACACAATAGCAGAAGGAATAATTTTAAAAATGGAAAATGATATTTATAGAGGCATATTACCTATATTCCATAACTACATAGTATACCAGCATGCCTAACATCCATACAAGACCTACACGCCATACATGCACAAGTAGCCTATGCGGATTTCCTGCATGAACATGAGAATATTTTCCCCCCTCTACCTCCAAAATAGACCCTCTTATTCTAAACATATAAAATCTTGAGTTATTAATTTCATTAACAATCTGTTTTTTTACAATGGATGAGAAAATGTAACAAAATTCACCACATTTATTAGAGATGTGAAGATGCCTAAAAAGGATCAAGGGGACTCACTTAAACTAGTTTGTGCTCACTTATCCTGCATGCTAAAACAATCTCCCAGGTCCATCCGAATAGATCGATGAATTAACCGCCCCTATGAAAGGTACCTATGTAGAGTACCTATTCTACGTACCTTTTGTGGAAACCTCCTTCAACCAGGTACCACATTTTCCTATAATTAAGACCTTGGGGTTGCTAATTAGGGAGAGTATAAAAGTGGAAGAAACCTTGTTTGTCGAGTAACATAGACCCTTCACCCATGCCCTAAAAAATTATTAAGGTATCTCCCCAAAACCCAAGATAAGAATTAAATAAGTGGTATGGTGGGATCCATGTCCCTACATCTTCTAATAGACAAGACACCTATGTGAGGACCCCCTCCCCATAGTTGATAAGCACTAGAGTGAATGTCCCTCCTCAAACCTAGGACATGTGTGAGACCCTTTCAAAGAAACATGAGGAAACCCGTAATTACTATATCAAGGACACTACCATGTTTTTTACATGATTTTCCATCACCCAAGGCACCTCTTCCTTGCACATTCCTACCTGTATGACAAGAAACATCATCTCACAAACGCTTGAACTATGTTAAAAACATTTCAATCCCTCTTTTACGACATCAATGTAAAGAATCAATTTATTTTGGATCTATCCTCTCAAGAGGGATGGTATTAAAGCCTCCACCAATTCCTCGGGACTTGAATGACCATGGTGAGAGATACACCATCATGTATTCTATCCGGTTATGTATTCATTCGGTTAGAGGTGTCCCACACTTGTCCTGCATAGTGGGTAGGGTCATCAGGGGTCATGAAGTTATGCATCCAATCAGTCATGAGGACCCTGACCCTGGTGAAATTATCTGGGATCTATTGGTCTCAAATTCTATGTCCAGGACTATGTTCATCCCCCATAATCTATAAGAGTTGGGACCCGCCATTCTAGGAGTGGATGACATGATCAAAATTGATTTTCCCTTTCAGTGTTTCTGGATAATCCTCTTCTCTTCTTTGTAACAAAGAGCAGGGAATCACTCTTGGAGTAATCCCCTATCATTTAATTTTGTTTTTCTCCTAGGAGGGTAGTAATATGTGACTATCATGGTTTTGATAATGGGAGGATATATGAACATCAAATCCCATTCTTTATCTCTCATTACCCTAGCCTCTTCCACCATTGGAAGAAGGATCATGTGGTTTTTCAGATCTTCTTCTTCCTCTTTTTTCTCACATCTATGGATGATTCATATGGTCTTAGAGGTTATCTAGTATCATGACATATGCATTGTAAAATTCATGTTTTGGTAGAGAATCATTATCGGTATATTCAACATGCCTTCCTCCAAAAGACCGTAATTGTTTTGGGTCCTCAAATCCATGTATCCAAGAAAAAGGTAATTATCCTTAATGGATTATACCTTAAGATCATTCCTTAATCCTCTCCAAGGGACACATTTCCTATGATACTAACCATTAGAGGTCCTCTATATACATGGGTCCTTATAACTGAATTGTGTGAGATTTGATTCTCATCTAAATGGGATATGCAGGAAGCCTCCCTGAGGTCTAAACCTAACACCCAAAATCTACCCTAATTCTCTATGTGCCACATTCACTATAGGGTAATATCTGACCCGGGATCCCATATCCCTTTTAGGTTCCTTGGACCTCTTTGGCATAAATACCACATGTAATATTTACTAGGAACTTCTCATCTGAACATCTTTGTAGAAAGATGTTAAACTACACCATATAGTCATCTTCACATAACCATAAAATGTATGATGTTTCCTGTTAAGTGTAACTAAAATAATTGGGGTTTGATTCCTTTTTGTGAGGATACATAGGAAAACAATCTTATAAACCTAATCCTATCATCAAAACAAATTTTATCTCAATGTTTGACGATAAACTCCAAAGCACCTCACTGCATTGATTAAAACAAACATAATAATAATAAATAACGAAATAATATATATTTTTTAGGCAATATGTTATTGTTAATGGAGAACTTTGGATACATACATATATATCTATTGATGAAGAACCTTGTATACATATAGATGATTCAAATGCTCATACATTCTAATAATTTATTTTTAGTTATAGGGAGAGTCGTTTCATTCTTGGTAATTAATGAAGGATTCAAAAATATGACATAAATATCTAGGAAGGTCCCAAATTTTTCAATAATTTCACCCAAAAGGGTGTTATGGGCCTAACTTTGCATCCTCTTGACCAATGAGAGTACCTAAGTGTTTTTGGTCCATCTTTCAACAACCACATGAATTTGAAAATAGGGTTCAAGAAATAAATCGAATAGTGGAACTGTTGTATGATTTCGACTCCATGAGAAATAACCCATTGTAATCCTCACAAAAATGATTAATTTTATGTGAATTATTGGGGAACCATTCAAACCCCCACAATTATACTTTTGAAAAAAGAAAACATGAAATTTTTATCAGAAACAAAGATAATGAAACCATTGGTTCATATTTAATAAAAGGGAGAAAAAGGATCATTTGGGGAGAAATAATTTGTGTTAACACTATGAAAATTAGATTATTTTTTATATGTAATCACATGTTTAAGGAATAAAAAAACATTGAAATGAAATGAAATTATTATTAAAAAATAAATTCTAATGAAAAAAATATAATCATAAAGGTAGAGGACATTGGTGTGAAATAATATTTTCTAATAGAATTAGGAGTAAATATAATATAACATCATCATATGGAAGAATAGATCATTCATTAACTTTTATTGTTTAGTAAATATGATATTGTGCCAAAGAAATGACTTGAGTCACAAAAAAACCCTTACAAGATTTATAACATTGGAATCAAAACCCCCTGAGAATGATAAAATGGAATAGAAAAATTAATTTCAGGAAATATAAGAATATAATTATATAAATATTTAAATTTCCTTTAACATGCACCATATAAATGTAAAAAATGTGTACGAAAAAGTCATGTATCAATAAAAGGAAATTGATATGGAAACCCTTGTAAGTAGGGTAAAAATTAAACAAAAACTCCCATAAAAGGGATAATATGGAATTAGACATTAAATATCATGAAAAAATATAATACATGATATTTAATATAAACTATACTTTATAAACACTACTAGTATAATAACTTTTGTTTAAATTCTAACTATGTACCGATGAGGGAAAATTGGGTTGCAACCTCTTTCCTTGTTTCTTTACATAGTATATCATAATATAACCTCATATAAGTAAATTAATATCCTATTTAAGAACATTAACCATTAATATTATACATTTATAATCTTTCTCATAATTCTTTTTTATGATTACATTAATTAGTTATAGCGTATTATGGCCATCAGGTGTTAATAACTCTATATGTTTTGTGCATGTTTGATAATTTTGATATAACTTCCCATTATTTGATAAAAAGTTAATTTATGATATATAATTTAATATTTTTTAATATTTAATTTATATTTCATTAAAATTATATCATTTCATTATTCCTAAATTTTATTTATGTTATGTGAAAACTGATTTGATAAGGACTTATTTCAGTGATTTTTTGAATGAAAATGAGACTTTAATATCAAGATATATAACTAATATTATATATCTAGAAAAATAGACCAAAAATAATTTAATTACTATTTTCTAATAATATTAGTTTTGGATTTAACATATACATTGATAATTGGATTTTAATACTTCATTCATATAGGTGGTTAAACTGACCCAAAATCAAATACGCTTTAACTCATTCGGTGAGTACAGTTAAGGAGGTTTTTTATTTGACATTATATCATTATGATAGAATTATAATGATTTGTTAATATAATTTAAAACCTTTTTTTAATATTTTTCAATAAATAATAAATATCTAGAATAAAAATGAAAAAATGTTTCTACCTGAAGGTGGTAGTCTGCACACACACACTATTGATGTTCCATGGTTTTTATAAGTGGATAGAAATGAAAAAATAATGGTTGTGCCAATAATATGAAAAAATGTTATTATAAAAAATATAAAAAATTAATTATGTTATTATAGTGTTAATATATTTTTATGGGTAATATTGTGAATAAAAACATTAGAATGAGGTCGTTTTTATGTTAGAGATATAATTTTTACTTGGAAATTCACTTGAAATTGAAGGGATTAGAAAACTATGAGTTCACATGGGATTATTTTTATGTGATAGGGTAATACTAAGAGTAAAATATTAGAGTTAAAAGGATTTATTACAATTATAGTTATGTGTTTGAATGAATGTATGTGGTCCCATTTTATATGAGAGGAAAATTGCACTTTTTGAAAACGCCATTTATATTTTCATAACTTATTTACCCTATACAAAGTTAAATTGTTCAATTTTAATGAAATAATATGTTAAATGGTATTTTTATGTCTCCAAAGTCTCAACCATGTGATTCCTCTCAGGTTTTAAACTTTTGGTATGGTTTTTACTATTATGTTTTACATTTTACTCTTTTACTTTTAAACTAGGTAACTAGTTTCTAACTAAGTGATTTTATATTTTATTTAACATAGAAAATAACATTTATAACAAAATAATGTTGTTATAGAACTAAATTTAACATCTATTTAATCTAGTTAAAATAAAAATTATAACAAAATTTACTTCTAAACTAAAATAGATAATATGCATAATGAGAGTCTAGTAAAAAAACAATTTTTCATAAATATAGATTCTAAATATTATGTAATATTTATTAACAACTAAATGAGTGCTAATATATTAATTTATGTGTTTATAAATCATATTATATTTATTATTTAATGTTTTCAAATTTAATATATTTGATATAAATTCCTAAATATTAAAAAAATAATACTTTTTAAAATAATTTATTTTCCATTATCATCTCAATTAGTATTAATAATAGAAATATAAATTTTATACCTAAAATTATATTTAAGATATTAAATATTATTAAAATAATTATCTCAAGTATAAGAATAATTTTGTAAAATTAAATTTCAATTTTTTTGGAAAATTAATCTTAATAATAACAGATATATAATGTGAAATCTAATTTATTAAATATTATTTTTAAGGAAAATGATTTATGATTATGATATAATCATCAATTAAAATGATTAAAATTAATTTAAAATATTTATTATCCTTAAAATATTATTTATTTTATAATAAAGAAATTCAAAAACATTATTTTATCATGTACACATTAATTAAATAAAACTGTCAAAAAATGCTATTAATTGAAACACTGCATAAATTTTCTAAATTTTAAGATTGGGTTAATAAATTCAACCTAGAATTTTAAAATCATTTATTATAATTTAATATATATAATTTTATGTGAAAATATTTAAAAAACATATAATTCATATAAAATTTGTGGTATTAGAAAAACATGTTTTTTCACTATTAATGAAAAAACAAATTATTTTTGAAAAATTCAAAAAATGATTCCTAAAATAATGTTTTTGTGAAAATTCCCAAAAAAAAATTAATTTACCACATTTAATTTTTATAATTTTTAAATTTATATGAAGTAAATAAAATATTTATTACAATGAAATTTTTTATTGAAAATAACTTTTTCAATACTAACTCATATTAATTATTTACCTTCTAAAAGAAATAAATCATAATGGTTTTCATGATTAGTGTCAATTCTAGGTTTATTTAAAATTTTTTAGTGTGTGGCAAAATTTTTGGAACAATTTAGTTATTTTAAAGGATCCAAAATATTAGGTCATTACATTCTCATATCCTCTTCATGAAATTATGTCCTTACAATTTTAATTAAATTTTACTAAAGAAATATGATGAGACATCTATAAAAAACTCAACATATATCATTCAACATGATATAATAACATTTTTATTGATAATACTAAAAAATTACTTGTCCATATTATGATTATTAGGAGTTCTTTGGTATATAACTTTTACAACTTTATTTCCTAGATCTTGATTGAACCGAATAATAAAACCAATAAGGATATGATAATATCAACAGAAAATTATAGTGGCTGAAAATTATTATTTATTAAAAATATGTATACTATAATGATATTTTAACTTCAACTAATGATACTTTCATTTCAACTATTCTATACATGGTCAAAAATATAACTCTCTTGGTTCTACCTAGGTTACTTTAAGTTGTTTTCACATATAATTAGAACCCTAGTTCCTCAAATTAATACAAAAATAGATCATTCATAGTGGTTCATAAAGATAACGTGATTAACAAAATCATATAACTTAGGAGTATCAAAACAGGTGTGTACATAAGCAACATTTTCGGGCACTAGGTAACAACCAAGTTAACACCAAATATTCCTTTCTATGGTTATTACCCCTAGGTATATCTAATATAGATCCAATTTCTACTTTTAGTGTAAATATATGGTTCATTACTATGGAAATCCATATACTTTATAATTTAATAATATTTTAGAATATCATCCTACACCTCTAGGGTTTTCATTGAGGTCCCCTAAAGCAATCAAAAAAAAAACTAATTTCCAAAAATAACTAACTATTCTATAAAATAATATCCAAAATAAATAAACCCTTATATGATACAAATTCTGGTGAAGTGTGATAAAAAATACATAAGTAATACACTATATTAATTATTTATATAATGCATCTCACAAACAATTTCATAAAAAAAGACTAAACAGTTTCTTTTCTTGAAGATTAACTAAATAAATGTCTTGATTTAAAATATTTAATCTATTATCAAATCATTATTGTTTCAATTATATACTATTCTTAAACTATTTATATCTTCATGACATTGGGTAAATAAAACATAAGACATTGGGTGAGATCAAGCGTTCAATAAGGGAAACATGTCAACATTTCATCATGGGTGACATCATAAAAATATGAGAAAATCATACAAGTGGAGGAATTTCTTATTAAAAATAACATGGAATAATATGTGTTGTTTATAAATATTGAAATATGGACATGTAATCAAAAATAGAAAAACATATATTAGGGAAAATCTAGGTTGGATATTGGGACAATAAACATTATTCAAGGATAATAATCATAGAAATATAGAAATATCTAATTTTATATAAAATTTAATGATCGAACAAACATAACTATATGTGAATTATTACATTGTGAATAAGTAAAATACCCATGCTTAATATTGTGAAAAAAAAAACAATTCCCACACTTCATATTGTGAAAAGAAAATATTCACACACATTTTTTTGGGAATAAAATATAAAAATTATTCATGTTGTAAAAAATATTCTTTAAATTCTGGATAAAAAAATAGGAAAGCTTTTTTTTGTGAATAAAAAAAATGACCACAATTAATATTGTGAATAAAATGATCATCAAGCTTCTTGTTTGAAGAAAAAATTTCCCACACTTCATATTATAAACAAAAAATATTCTCATTCTTCATGTTTAAATGAAAAAAATGTTGACGCTTCATGTTGTAAACAAATAAAATGCTTCATATTGAGAAAAAACAATGTTCCCGCACTGAATGTTGTGATAAAATTTCCCTGAGTTACAGTTTGAAAAAATATTATCACAATTTATGTTTTTAAAATAAAAAATTTTAGATGGGTCGTATTATGAAAAAACAAAATTCCCATGCTCCATGTTGTGAAAAAAATTCCCACACATTATGTTATGGAGAAACAAAAATCCCACATTTCATGTTGGGAACAAAAAAAGATCACATTTGACATAAATTTCTAATGTGATAAAAATCCTTAACCAAATCATTATTAAGTGATATAATACCCTACCTACCATCATCCATAAAAATGTTTCCAATTTAAAAACTAAATCAGACACATACCTTAATAAATGCACTGAAAAATAATGGATTTCCTAAGCCTTTCAAAAAAATCACATACCATGAACCTAAAAAATTATAGAATATCAACACAATAATTTAAAAAAAATTAAATGTTATCCTAATAATATATAAATGTTGATAGAAATATCACCTAATAAAAGATAATCCTTGTAGGGTAAATTTAAGTGAAAATACAGATATTTTCACAAAACCTTTTTAAAAATTTAAGAAACAATTATTTTTCAAAACCTTTTTTCGTGAAGGGGAAAGGGAATAAATTTTAAAATTTTATTTCCAAATAATATATCCATTAAAATAAATAATTTTTCAAAAATAAGATGTTAAAATACTTCGAAAATTTTAACTTTTAACTTAATCTTCAATAATGGAGATGTGAAAAGGATATAATGTTATGAAAATGGAATTGAAAATACTGTTAAAAGAAATTAATTTTAAAAGAATATTTAATAACAGAGACTTGAAAAACATATTATGTTTTGAAAAAAGGGATGTGAAAATACATAAAAAACCATAACATCAAAAATATTCTTTAATAATGGAATATTGAAACATACATAAATTATTCAGAAATGAAGAGTGAAAATACATTCAAAAAACTATTTTAAAAAAAAAATTAACAATTAAAAAATGAAAATGATATAAATTTAATCATAGGAAAACGTGTGGTGGATGAAAAAAAAAATTATTTTGAAAAGGTATAAAAAACATTTTGATCATTTTTATGTAACCTTGGTGAAAAACTCACACTGTTAGAAAGATGGTGAAACTTGTGTTTCAAAAGGAATAATGGCGATAAAATTGATCATTAGAAAAAAAATGTGTTTATAAAAGGTAATTTAGAACATTAGTGAGAAGTTAACACATAGATAGTATAACGACCCATAATTTACATAAATTGTCAGTACTTCAAAATTGAAGCACACTTATTACAACATATAACAATACCAGGAAAGGACCGTATAGGTATAGTGTCTTTAGAAACTCGGAAACATAAAGAATTGGTTCATAAAGCTTTTACTTTTCCTCCCATTTATTTCATCATATCTAGAGTCCCTTTTTGGCATATCCTACTTAATAACCTTCTTCCTGACCTGCGGAAATAAAACATACAAAAGGGTGAGCTCAAATGCTCAGTAAGGGTAAACAAAATAAATATCAATCACATCATACACATAAGAACATAACTTTTGGAAATCTTAACCTGCAAAAGAAATCATAATTTCATAATATGGGATAAATCATAGTAGTGAAATTTAATCCCAATAATCATATCTTAAAACATGAAACTTTGTGGCATACACACATAATCATAGAGAATCATTTATTATTAGTCAAGAATCTTTGCCAATACTATCTTAGTGGACAAAGTCCATTTATAAACCGAGTTCACTCCTCGTTTCAGTCCTGTTTCACTAAACCGGTTTAACATGCCGTTCCAGCCATGTCTATCTCATGAGATATAAAATATTTACCCAATGCATTGGAGGGAGATATAGGTCCCACCCATCTCATAATGATACCATTCTTATGTGTGCCACAAAATCAGAAACCATACATCATAGCATAACCCATGTAATAAAAATGGGAATCTTAAACATCGTGACATCATAAAACAATTCATATAAGATAAAGGAATTCATAAAAACATAATTCCATCACAATATAATCAAATCAATGTTATAATAGGGATAGAAACATAACCCTTTATTATCTTAGATGGAAAATAATTTTGATAAAACACTTGAACTCCACTCTTGAGGAAAATATCCTTTCTACTTCAAAAACACTTTTCCTTTGTTAACATGTCTTAAAATTCTAAACTAAAAGAAGTTGATTAAAAATAAACTTGAAAACATGTAAAGGAAGCTTCTTGGAAATACTGTTTTAAAAATCCATTCATGCCGTATAAGTTAAAAAAAACATTCTTCGTACTTTTGTTGGAAAAGTCAAAAAGTACCTCATACAAAAAACGACAAAAGATTACTTTCATATCCTTTACTAAAAACTGTCCGAAGGGTAAAATTGGATTTAAACAATTGTAGGTGGATGGAAATAATATTACATATTCAGGAAACATGTATGTGGATGATAAAATACACCCTAGTAAATACTAAAGTATAAACAATCTCGGATAAAAATGAGATTGTGATATTTCCATTACCTTAGGTCTGATTTGCTTCGTTAGTGTCCAAAACTCTTGTATAATGATTTAAATAATGTTATTGACTTACTCAAGAATCATAATTATTTTTATGATATCATATATGGTCATATTTATAACTTCTTATTAGTAATATTTCATTACTACTTGTTTATTCGGGTGTTTATTACTTTTTGTTCTTATGCGTATTTTGTCGAATAAATTCTTATCCTTCATTTTTTTGGGATATAGATACCTCATTTCCAGAATGGTATTAGTATAATATATATCATATTAATTCATTCAATTCCTTTATATAATCATTATGCAATGAAGATCATGTAGAACGAATCACATCACATCGTGGAGACGGTATTCCGTACGTACGCACGAGTGATGATATCGTTCCTATGATCGTGAAATTGTATTGGAGTGTATGTATAATATTTCAGAATCAATATATCATCACAATAATCATATATATTCATTCTTTACACCATTATACCCATCCAAGTAAGGTGGTGGTGGAAAATAGATTACACCACGGCGTGGAGACGGTACTCTGTACGTACGCACGCGCGGTGATTTCATTTTCCGTAGGATGGATAGATGGTTAAATAGGGATGTTTCATACTTATAATAACATATAATTATATGAGTGATACTGATTTTATTACTTAATAATGAAACAACAAAAGAAGAAGAAGTGGAAGAACAAATAAAGATGAAAGAATCGGTAACTGACATTACCTGTTCTTTGAAGTGCTTCTTTGAGACCTCCTTTTAGGGAAATAAAATTGGTCTTTGAAGATGACCATGACCTCTAGGATGTATCTAGGGAAGTGGAGAGGAGAAGGTGGCAGGGGTTGGCCGAGCATGAAGGCTCAAAGTGGTGTGAGGAAGAGAGGGAGGAGGTTCCCTTTTATAAGGGAGGATAGGGGCACCTTTGGAATAACTAAAAATATTATTTTATTATAAAGTCAAATTCGGTTGTTAATAGATAAAAATTGATATATTTCGAAGATAAGGTGGGGATGGGTCCAAATCCTCTCATCCAATAGAATTTAGACAAGTTTAGGTTCTTATTTTAACCTTATCATTTAGATTAAGTTAAATAATTTTACTTTTACCGTGTCTTCTTTTGTTCTTATATTATAAGGTTAATAAACATACTATAACAAGCCAAACGAACCCCAAGTTGTTTATTATTAATATATATAACCTTATCTAAGTCATTTTGCCAAACCGTAGATTTTTAGGAATAAAATAACAATTACTAATATAATATTTGTTTTAAAAACTATTTTATTTCAATTTTGACACTATTTAGTAATTGATTTTTTTGAAAATCACAACAGAATGATTAGTTCGAAAAAAGTTAATTAAATCAATACTAACATGTCATATTAACCGAGAAAATTATTGTAATTCATAAAAAGCCTCAAATTACATTTATTTGGGTATTTATAACATCAATTATGTCAATATTTCATTAATAAGATAATTACTGCATTATCTTTGTGTCATAAATAAATAAATTTATTTAAGGTCTAAAAATTAAAAATAAAATATCATTATGTATGAAATCTTTTTATCTTTCTAATTTATATTTATAGTAAAATTTATCTTATGTATAACCCTATATTAAAAATTATTTAGTTATTAAACTTTGATTTTAACTATTTTAACCCTTCTTTAAATAAATTAATAATAAATGTTCTAATCTAATCCATGTGGGCATAAATGGTCATATTTTATTCTTAAGTTTGTTTTTGGTCGAATTACACTTATACAATAGAATTAGGACATGTTTTATGGTAATAATAATATCATTTTTACCCTTAATTACCCTATTTACTTTTAACCGTGGTAAATAAAAGTAAAAAGTTACAATTCACCAAAAATTATTTTCATCTTATTGAACCACATTTTACTTACTGACATCAACTGTGTCTGTCAGATTTTTGAAATTCCACTCACAGAAGCGGTAAAATTAAGTTTTATGAAAAATTCAGTTTTTTTTAACTACCACTTAGTGGTTTCACTATTCATCAAAAATTGAAAGTTTTCAGAAAAATACCAAAATTTCACCCTAGGCTAATTTCGATATTCCGAATCCAAAAATGAAGTCCATTTTGAAAAATAAAATTTATAAAATTTCAAAAAGTGGTTATTACTTTTCATAACAGCTAGTTTTAATAATATTTTAATAGCATATCATTGTTTAGTGAAACTCGGTATTGCCTACGACGCAAGCTATCAAGGAAGGTCGCAATTTCGTGTAAAGCAATCCAAGCAAGTGTTGTGTGTAGAAAAATATTCCTTTGATGATTTATATAACATAAAAGTCTCGATTGTTACATTCTACCCCCCTTAAAATGAATTTCGCCCTCGAAATTCGTCACTTTGTAACAAACAGATGTGGATACCTCTCCCTCATCATATCCCGAAGCTCCCATGTAGCTTCTTCTAATTGGTGGTTCCTCCATAAAACTTTCACCAATCGAGTGGTCTTGTTTCATAGGACTTTTTTGCTACGATCCAGAATCTCTATCGGTTGTTCTTCATAAGAAAGATCTTGCTCCAGCGGTACATCTTCTAAGCTGAGTACATGTGAAGGATCAGGTAGGTACTTTTTTCAGGAAAGATACATGGAACACATCGTGAACTTGAGAGAGATTCGGTGGAAGGGCCAATTGGTAAGCTACCTTCCCAACACGATCCAGTATTTCGAAAGGGCCGATATATCTAGGGCCCAACTTCCCCTTCTTTCCAAATCTCATGACCCTCTTCCATGGAGATATTCTTAAGAACACTTTATCACCCACTTCAAACTCTAGGTCTTTTCTTCGGTTGTCGGCATAACTGTTATGTCGACTTTGAGCTGCTCTTATGTGTTGTTGAATAGATCTGACCTTTTCTGCCATTTCATCAACGGGATCAGGTCCTAATTGCTTTCTTTCCCCAACTTCATCCCAGCAAGTTGGAGTCCTGCATTTCATTCCATAGAGAGCTTCATAAGGATCCATCTGAATACTACAGTGTAAGCTATTATTATATGAAAATTCCACCAAAGGTAGGTGTTGATCCCAACCACCTTTGAAATCCATAGAGCAAGATCTCAACATATCTTCTAGAGATTGAATTGTTCTCTCAGACTGACCATCTGTCTGAGGATGATATGCAGTGCTGAAACTCAACTATGTATCCAGAGTATGCTGAAGACTTCGCCAGAACTTTGAGGTAAACCTCGGATCCCGATCAGATATTATAGAAAGTGGTACTCCAAGTAATCTTACCACTTCCTTCACATATATCATGGAAAGCTGATCCAGTAAAAAATCCTCTCTAATAACGATGAAGTGTTCAGACTTTGTAAGATGATAAACTATGACCGAGATAGAATTATTGCCTTTGGATATTTTAGGAAGTCCGGTGAAAAAGTCCATAGTGATGTTTTCCCATTTCCATTCAGGTATGGGTAATCGTTGTAACATCCCCTTAGACTTCTGTCTCTCAGCTTTAACTTGCTGACAAACCAAGCATCGAGAGACATATTCAGCAACATCTCTTTTCATGCCATCCCACCAGAAGTACTCTTTCAGGTCCTTATACATCTTCGTGCTTCCAGGATGAATAGAGAATGAAGAACTATGAGCCTCATCCAGCAGCTCCTTCTTTAATTCGGGGATGGGAGGAACACAAACCCGATTCCTGAACTTTATTATCCCATCACAATCAAGGTTGAATTCACGAACATTTCTCACCTTCTTTTGTAACTCGACATCTTCTTTCTGTGCCTCTTTAATCTTCACATGTATAGATGGTTGAACATTCATTTGAGAAAGATACGATTTTCCCCCTTCTATTATAATTCCAAGAACCATCCTTTGTAAATCCATAAATATTGGATCTTATGTGATCTTCATCATGGATAAACTGGCATGGTCTTGTCTACATAATGCATCTGCCACCTTGTTTGCTTTCCCAGGGTGGTAATGGATTGAGCAGTCGTAATCCTTACTCAGCTCCAACCATCTTCTTTGGCGCATATTCAGCTCCTTTTGTGTGAAAATATACTTTAAACTTTTATGATCAGTATAAATGTCACAAATTTCTCCATAAAGATAATGCCTCTAAATATTTAATGCAAAGATTACCGCAGCTAACTCCAAATCATGAGTTGGGTAATTTTTCTCATGTATTTTCAACTGTCGTGAGGCATAAGCTATCACCATATCATTTTTCATGAGAACACCTCCTAGTCCCTTCATGGATGCATCACTGTAGATCACAATCCTTTCTCCACTATAAGGAAGTGTGAGTACAGGTGCATTGGATAACCTTCTTTTCAACTCCTTGAAATTATCTTTACATTCATCCATCCAAACAAACGTAACTCCTTTCCGAGTCAACTTGGTGAGTGGATTAGGTAATCGTAAAAAATCTTTCACAAAACGTCGATAATATCCAGCCAAACCAAGAAAACATCGGATCTCAGTTACTGTTGTTGGTCTCGACCATCTTTCGATAACCTCTTTTCTTGCTGGATCCACAGATATCCCCTCTTTTGAGATTAAGTGACCCAAAAATGAATCTTTTTGAAGCCAAAATTCACACTTGGTAAATTTGGCATAAAGCTTCTCCTTTCTTAGGGTCTTCAATATAATTCTCAAGTGATTTTCATGTTCTTCCTTGCTCTTTGAATAGAAAAGAATGTCGTCTATAAAGACTACCACAAACTGATCAAGATTGTCTCTAAAGTCTCTATTCATCAGATCCATGAAGATAGCAGGGGCATTAATAAGACCAAATGGCATCACTATAAATTCATAGTGTCCATAACTTGTATGGAAAGTCGTATTTGGTACATCCTCCCTTTTGACCCTTAATTGATGATACCATGAACGAAGATCAATCTTGAAAAAGTATTGAGCTCCGCGTATTTGGTCAAATAAGTCATCAATGTGTGGGAAAGGATGTTTGTTCTTGATAGTGATCTTGTTAAGTTCTCGATAATCAATGCAGTGTCTCATTGATCCATCTTTCTTCTTAACAAATAAAACAGGTGCTCCCCAAGGTGACACACTAGGGCGTATGAACCCCTTATCAAGATTCTCTTGGAGTTGCTTCTTCAATTCCTGCAACTCAATTGGGTCCATTATATATGGTGACTTTGAAATAGGCAAAGCACCTGGTATGAGTTCTATTGAAAACTCAACTTCACGATTTGGTGGAAGACCCGGTAATTCCTTCGGATAGACATCATGAAACTCCCGTACAATGGGCATATTCTTAATCGTGAGTTTCTCACCAAACATTTGAGATAAATAACCTTCATTTAGTGGAATCAAGACCCATAAGATGGAATAAATTTCCACTGGGAGGTTATGTTCATCCTTGCATTGATAGACGATCAAAGATTGGTCTGGAATATGAAATGCGACTTCCCTTCTTTGGAAATTGATATGAGATCCATATAAAGAAAGACAATCCATGCCAAGAATCACATTAAATTCCACTATAGTAAGGATCACAAGATTTGCAGGAACCACTTTCCCACAAACTTTGATCGGAGAAGAATTATAAACTTTTGATGTGACAATTGTGCCATTAGGGGTTGTCCCAGCTAACTCAACATATAATTATTGAGGTAATATGGTGATATCCTTAGAAAATTCTTCAGAAATAAAGGAGTGGGTGGATCCAGAATCAAATAAAACATTTGCTACTTTAGAGTGGATGGTAAGTGTACCTTTCACCACATCGTTATTGTACTCCACATCACTGATAGAAATTACATGTGACTTTCCTTTGTCTTTAGCCTTAAGAGTTTGTTGACATCGACCATCATCATCAACCCATGGATTTGGGCATTAATTGGCATAATGCCCCATTCCTTGCACTTGAAACATTGAAGTGTATTAGGTTTATTCTGTGCATCCCTTCCTTTGTTTGCATCATTAGACATCTTCTTCCCATCATTGCAGCATTCAAATTCCCAATGACCTTCCTTTCCACATTTTAAACATTTACTTATCCCTTTAAGAAAACTCCCTCCATGTTTCTTTCCACACTTTGAGCATAAGGGGAAGCTCATCTTATTTTCAATGCGCTCTTTAGATTTTCCTTTGAATTCCATTTTCCTTTTCTTATCAAACCCATATGACTGATGGGTTACTCCAATCTCCATCTCGACTTTGAGAGCACATCGAACGATTTCCTCGTAGCTATTGCAGTCCCTTATGGATAATTCCCTTTGAAGACTTGGTTTTAATCCACTAAAGAATCGATCGATCTTAATCTCAAGTTGGATAATAATACCATAAGTGTACCTTGCAAGTCTTGTAATATTTGCTTTATAGGTACCAACAGATTCATCATCCTTTTGCTTTAGTCCAAGAAACTCCTTCTCCATCTTTTTTCGGAGAATACGAGGGAAGTACTTATTGAAAAATAAGTTCTTAAACTCATCCCATTCCATGGACTCAATTTCATCTCTTTTCCTCATATTCTTGATAAGATTACACCATTGATCAGCATCACCTTCCAAATGATAAACTGCGAAGATGAATTTATCATGTTCAGAACAATGAAGAACTAAAAATATCTTTTTAGTAGTACTAATCCATTTTTCAGCAACTAATGGATCAGTAAACCCGCTGAATGAAGGTGGACGTTGTCTCATGAAGGATTAAACAGAATGTTTCTCCTTCCTTTGCTCGTTTGGAAGTCCTTCATGATTCATAGCTTGAGAAAGTTATGTGATCATGGCTACAAGATTTTGCATTCCATCTCCCATAACGTTTGGTTGCTCAGAGGGATAATCATTTCATTTCTCGTCGCATTCCTCATTACCACGGTTCCTTCGGGTTCGAGCCATTGACTAAAACCAAGAAGAATAGTGTGAGAAACACTAATTATAACAGGAAAACCACATAATCAAGAATAAAATTTCACACTTAAGGTCTTATCCTAGGTTATTCATGGCCATTTCTAAAACACTATGATTATGTTCTATGCTTAGACTTATCCTTAGGATTCTTACTAAGGCTTTCACAACCTAGTTTCCAAAGGTTGAATATACCTTTCCCCTGATACCAACTATAACGACCCATACTTTACATACATTGTTAGTACATCAAAATTAAAGAACACTTATTACAACATATAACAAAACCAGTAAAGGACCATATAGGTATAGTGTCTTTAGAAAATGGGAAACATAAACAACTGGTTCATAAAGAATCTACTTTTCCTCCCATTTATTTCATTATATCTAGAGTCCCGTTTTGGAATATCCTACTTAATAACCTTCTTCCTGACCTGGGGAAATAAAACATACACAAGGGTGAGCTCAAATGCTCAGTAAGGGTAAACAAAAGAAATATCAATCAATTCATATACATAAGAACATAACTTTTGGAAATCATAACCTGCAAAAGAATTCATAATTTCATAATATGGGATAAATCATAGTAGTGAAATGTAATCCCAGTAATAATAACTTAAAACATGAAACTTTGTGACATACACACATAATCATAGAGAATAATTTCTTCTTCGTCAAGACTCATTTCCATGACTATCTTAGTGGACAAAGTCCATTTCTGAACCGAGTTCACTCCTCGTTTCAGTCCTGTTTCACTGAACCGGTTTAACCTACCGTTCCAGCCTTGTCTATCTCATGAGATATAAAATCTTTAACCAATGCATTGGAGGGAGATATAGGTCCCACCCATCCCATAATGATACCATTCTTATGTGTGCCACAAAATCAGAAACCATACATCATAGCATAACCCATGTAATAAAAATGGGAATCTTAAAAATCGTGACATCATAAAACAATTCATATAAGATAAAGGAATTAATAAAAATATAATTCCATCACAAAATAATAAAATCAATGTAATAATAGGGATAGAAATATAACCCTTTATTATCTTAGATGGAAAATAATTTTGATAAAACACTTGAACTCCATTCTTGAGGAAAATATCCTTTCTGCTTCAAAAACACCTTTCCTTTCTTAACATGTCGTACAATTCTAAATTAAAAGAATTTGATTAAAAATAAAAATGAAAACTTTTAAAGGAAGATTCTTGGAAATAAGGTTTTAAAAATCCATTCATGCCGTATAAGTTAAAAAAACATTCTTCCTACTTTTGTCAGAAAAGTCAAAAAGTACCTCGTACGAAAAATGACAAAAGATTCCTTTCATATCCTTTACTAAAAACTCACCGAAGGGTAAAATTAAATTTAAAAAATTTTAGGTGTATGGAAATAATATTACAGTTTGAGGAAACATGGATGTGGATGATAAAATACACCCTAGTAAATACTAAAGTATAAACAATCTTGGATAAAAATGAGATTGTGATATTTCCCTTACCTTAGGTCTGATTTTCTTCATAAGTGTCTGAACCTCCTTTATAATGATTTAAATAAAGTTATTTACTTATTCCAGAATCATACTTATTTTTATGATATCATATATGTTCATATTCTTAGCTTCTTATTAGTAATATTTCATTACTACATGTTTATTCGGGTGTTTATTACTTTTTGTTCTTATGCATGTTTTGTCGAATAAATTCTTATCCTTCTTTTTTTTAGGTAATAGATACCTCATTTACAGAATGGTATTAGTGTAATATATATCATATTAATTCATTCAATTCATTTATATAATCATTATGCAATGAATATCATGTAAAACGAATCACATCACATCGTGGAGACGGTAATCCGTACGTACGCACGAGTGATGATATCGTTCCTATGATCATGGAATTGTATTGGAGTGTATGTATACTATTTCAGAATAAATATAACTTCACAATAATAATATATATTCATTCTTTACAGCAGTATACCCATCCAAGTAAGGTGGTGGTGGAAAATAGATTACACCACGGCGTGGAGACGGTATTCCTTACGTACGCACACGCGGTGATTTCATTTTCCGTAGGATGGATAGATGGTGAAATAGGGTTATTTCATACTTATAATAACATATCAGTATATGAGTGATACTGATGTTATTACTTCATAATGAAACAACTAAATAAGAAGAAGTGGAAGAATAAATAAAGATGAAAGAATCGGTAACGGACATTACCTCTTCTTTGAAGCGCTTCTTTGAGACCACCTTTTAGGGCACTAAAATTGGTCTTTGAAGAAGACCAGGACCTATAGGTTGTCTCTAGGTAAGTGGAGAGGAGAAAGTGGCATGGTTTTCCAGAGCATTAAGGGTCAAAGTTGTGTGAGGAAGGGAGGGATGAGGTGCCCTTTTATAAGGGAGGAGAGGGGCACCTTTGGAATAACAAAAACGATTATTTTATTATAAAGTAAAATTCGGTTTTTAATAGCTCCAAATTGATATATTTCGAAGATAAGTTGGGGATGGGTCGAAAGCCTCTCATCCAATAGAATTTAGACAAGTTTAGGTTCCTATTTTAACCTTATCATTTAGATTAAGTTAAATAATTTTACTTTTACCGTGTCTTCTTGTGTTCTTATACTATAAGGTTAATAAACTTACTATAACAAGCCAAACGAACCCTAAGTTGTTTATTATTAATATATATAACCTTATCTAATTCGTTTGTCTGATCCTTAGATTTTTAGGAAGAAAAATAACAATTAATAATATAATATTTGTTTTAAAAACTATTTTATGTCAATTTTGACACTATTTAGTAATTGATTTTTGTGGAAATCATAACAGAATGATTAGTTCGAAAAAAGTTAATTAAATCAATAATAACATGTCATATTAACCTAGAAAATTATTTTAATTCATAAAAAGTCTCAAATTACATTTATTTGGGTATTTATAACATCAATTATGTCAATATTAATAAGATAATTACTGCATCACAATTGTGTCATAAATAAATTAATTTATTTAAAGTCTAAAAATTACAAATAAAATATCATTATGTAGGAAATCTTTTTATCTTTCTAATGTATATTTATAGTCGAATTTATCTTATGTATGACCCCATATTAAAAATTATTTAGTTACTAAACTTTGATTTTAACTATTTTAACCCTTCTTTAAATAAATTAATAATAAATGTCCTAATCTAATCCAAGTGGGCCTAAATGGTCATATTATATTCCTAAGTTTGTTTTTAGTCGAATTAAAATTATCAATTAGAATTAGGACATGTTTTATGGTAATAATAATATCATTTTTACCCTTAATTACCCAATTTACTTTTAACCATGGTAAATAAAAGTAAAAAGTTACTATTCACCAAAAATTATTTTCATCTCATTGAACCACATTTTACTTACTGACATCAACCATGTCTCTCGGATTTTTGAAATTCCACTCATAGAAGCAGTAAAATTATGTTTTATGAAAAATTCATTTTTTTAACTCCCACTTAGTGGATTCACTATTCAGCAAAAATTGAAAGTTTTCAGAAAAATACCAAAATTTCACCCTAGGATAATTTCGATATTCTGAATTCAAAAATGAATTCCATTTTGAAAAATAAAATTTATAAAATTTCAAAAAGTGGTTATGAATATTCTTAACGTCTAGTTTTAATAATATTTTAATAGCATATCATTGTTTAATGAAACTCGGTATTGCGTACGACGCAAGCTATCGAGGAAGCTCGTGATTTCGTGTAAAGCAATCGAAGAAAGTGTTATGTATAGAAAAATATTCCTTTGATGATTTATATAACATAAAAGTCTTGGTTGTTACAGATAGGGATGGAAATGCTATTAAGAATAATGATAACTATTCTTAATAAAAATACATTTAAAAAACAATAGAATCATAATGGTAGAAGAAATTTGTGTGAAGCATGATTTCCCAATAATAGTAGGTGGAAATAAAAAATAACATCAATAATGGGTATAATATATCGAAAATTGAATATTATAGTCCATGAAAAGTGGTTATGACCCAAGGAAATGGTGTTATTCATAAAAACACATCACATCCTTTATAACATTGGAACTATGAAATCATGAGAACGATAAAATTAACCTGCAAATTTAATATCAAGAAATATATTATAATAATAATTCAAAAATTAAAATGGGTTTTTATGTAAACCATATTAATTAAAACGTGGTGTATAACATAATTATATCTCAATGAAAGGAAATCGATGCGAAAAACCATAAACCCCGGGTTAAAATTAAATCATACCCCAAAAATGTGAGAGCATCGAATTATACACCAAATTATATTAATTAAATATAATAATTTATATTTTATATTAAATATATTTTATACACAACACTAAAATATGAATTTATTTATAAATAAAAACCATGTCTCAATGAAGGGAAATTGTGATGAAATTTCATACCTTGTTTTAATTATTAATAGATCACAATTTAGCCTCCAATAAAATACACTACATAACTAAATATCATATTTTATAACTTTTAAATAAATATTAATTATTTATAAACCTTAAATTAAATTATATATGATGATTTTATTAAATTGGTTATTGAATATTAAGATCATAAGGTGCTAATAACTTTTATTATTTTCTACTTGTTTAATAATTTTGATTTCCTTACCCATAATTTTTTATAAATTTAATTATTGATATATAATTTAATATTTTTTAATACATAACTTATATTTTTTTTGAAATTTTCTCATTTAATTTGATATATTTTTGGGTTTTTTATTTGGAAACTGAATTGATAATAGTCTATTTTAGTGATTTTAGAGAACAAAAATGACACTTTTATTAAAATTTATATAATTAATATAATATTTACATAACCATATACCAATATAAATTTTATAAATATTAGAAATATTATTATTTATAATTTTCCCATAGTAGTCCACAGTAATATTTTAAAACGATATTCATTAAGGCGGTTAAACTGACCCAAACATGATCACACTTGAACTCATTTGGTGAGTATAGTTAAGGAGGTATTTGTTTTTAAATTATATAATTATGATAGAATAATAATGATATTATTTTTATGTTCATATTATAGAAAACTAATCTTTATGATTCTTGTATGAGTAAGAAAAATATATAAGGCAAATAAATATATGACTCTTCGTTGAGGGAGTAGTCTGCGTAGAAGCATGATTGATGTTCATTTTTATCTTAGTGAATAAAAATTAATAAATCATGGATTTTACATTAATATAAAAAATATAAGTATTCCAATGGTAATTAATTCATAATATTATTATGTTTATAATATATTTTATGGGTAATATTAAGAGAAAAGACATTGGAATGAGATAATACATACATTGTAGACATGATATTTCCATTGAAGTTCCTTTGAATTTAAAGGGCTTGTGATAAATATGAGTGAAAATGGAATTATTATTTCTGGTTAGGGATATATATATATATAAATATGGTAATTATTTTTAGGGAGTAATTTTAACGATATTTCTTTTATTTAAAGGGTTTAGGTGATCACCTTTTATAATAGTAGAAAATGGTAATTTTAGAAACACCCATTATATTTTAAAAATGTCTAAAACTATTCGACATTCATGGGATCCGATATTTAAAAGGAATGTATTTTTTCTATGTTTACATCAATAAATTACCAAAAAAGTGTTTCATCGCATTTTTTAAACATGTAATATGGGTTTTTCCATTTTTTTTCAAATTTTTCTCTTTTAGGTATCTAGTTTTTAACTAAGTGATTTTTTTCAATCATATATCATACCTCATCGATTTTTTTGGGTTTTATGGAACTAAATTTATCATATAATTAATATAATTATAATTATAATTATTATAAAAAAACATTTAATTTAAAACATATAATATGTTGAATTACACTTTTAGTAGAAAAAAATGAATTTTTATCATTATGAATTTGTAATCTTATTTAGAATTGATTAAAAAATAAATGGGTGTCAATATATTTATTTATTTATTATAAATAATATTTTATTCATTATTTAATATATTCAAATTTAATTAATTTGATTGGAATTCCTTTATTTTAATAGAAAAGTAATTTATAAAATAAATGTTTCACTATTAACATGGTAATTAAAATTAATCACAGTAATATAAATTTTATACCTGAAAGTGAAATTGGAAATATTAAATAATTTCAAACTTATTATATCAAATATAAATATCATTTTATAAAATTATGTTTCTTTTCATGGAAATTAGTCGTAATGTTATCCCATGTATTGCGTAAAAATCTTGTTTTTCAAAAAAAAATTATTAAAAAATGATTAATTATTATAATCGAATTATAAATCTCATTGATTCTAATAAATTTAAAATATTTATTACCATTTGAATAATATTTATTTTACAATAAAACATTTACAAAACATTATTTCATCACATTATAATTAATAAAACACTACAACCGAGAAACAATCTTCATTAATACGCAATATAAAATTTTATAATATTGAGAATGAGTTTATAAATTAAATATTTTATTTTAAAATTATTTGTGAAAAAATATATTAGATAATTTTATAGGAAGCGGTTTTAGAAAAAATAATGTAATATAGATGTATTTTTATTAGAAAAATCATTTTTCCAGTATTATCCTAAAACTAATTATTTAAAAAAAATCCCCAAAATCCATCCTATGATAATTTTTTTATTAAGAATTAAAAATTGATTTTTTCTTTATCATATTTAAATTATTATATTATAATATTTATATTTTTTAAATGAAAATATTGAATATAAATAAAATGGATTTTATTGAAAATAATCATAAAAGTATTAACTCATTTTAATTATTTACAATCTAAATATGATAACGTTTAATGGTTTACAATATTAGTGTTTATTATTTCTTTATTAATAATTTATTATTCATATGGTGTGGTTTGTTTATGTTGGGTAAATGTGTGTCACAAATTATATAATATATTATGGATTGTAATGGATCTAGAATATCAGGTAGTTACATGGTATCATCTATCACTCTCAAAAGAATCTAGTCACAAGATGTTAGCCTAAGCCCATACGTTCTAAAAATACTCCAAAATAGACTCAATGTTCTCAATATAAGATTAACTATTTCTCTAATAACCTTTACTTTTCTCTTTCATTTTAATTTTTTTTCTTATTATTTTATGATTCATGTTGTATTTATAGTATATTAAATGTTTTTATATTGTTGGAAAAACATTAACCAGCTCTCTCCTTCCCCTTAAAAATGTGAAAACATCAATCGTGCATGTGTGTGAACTACCACCTCCATGAAGTAACGTGCTTGTATTTTTTCAATACCACATTTCATGGATATATTTATGTGCCTGTTAAAGGGAAAATATTTTTTTATGATATTAAAATAGTTTTGTTAAAAAAATTATTATATTTTTAATTATATGAATTCTATTATGTAGTTCTAAAATTAACAATCATAAACAGGTCAACTAAGTGGAAGAACATTTTATTAAAACTATGTAATTATTTCTTATCCTTCACTTATTTTCTCAATTATTTAGAATTCTATTAT
Organism: Viscum album; assembly: GCA_963277665.1. Classification (NCBI taxonomy): domain Eukaryota; kingdom Viridiplantae; phylum Streptophyta; class Magnoliopsida; order Santalales; family Viscaceae; genus Viscum; species Viscum album. The sequence continues at coordinate 1,133,413,747 of OY728135.1, read as the reverse complement.
ATCACACTAATAAACACTAAATTTTATCATAATGATTCTAATATAATGATATTGAAACTAAATCACCTCATAACTATCCATTGATCATGGTACGTTAATGTTTGGGTCGGTTTAACAACCTACTTGAACCATGATATGAAATTATATCATGAATGACTATGAAAACCTAAATAATGATATAATATGGTATAAATATTTAAATAATGAGTTGTTTTTGGTTATATAATGGATACAAAAATGTTTGAATAAATAAATAAATAATTTCTTCTCATTATTTAAGAAAGTCACTGAAATCTACTTTTTTCGATTTATTAATCAAGGATAAAGAGTGAAATAGTCATAAAGGGTTATTGGAACATCATAAGTGATCATAATTAATTTTTAAAAGTAACTTTAATGACATTTTAATGATGAAATTTGGAATAATAAAAAATATCAACGCCGCTCTTATGACACTATTGAAAATAGTCAAAATAATATAACTCCTAATGTTGGAAAATAGTAAAATATAACCAATATTCATATAGATATTGATTAGAATTGAAAATTAGAAGTATTTTTTGGGTATAAATATGATTTTTAGATTTTATTTCAATACATTTCGATTTTTTGTTCTATAATTTGGAGCACACTCTTCTAAGAAGTAATAAAGTTAAGGGGTTCTTTATCACAAACTTGTGAAGGTTCCGGGTATAGCGGAAGAGCATGGGTGGATGTGCCCACTTGGATTTTTGTCATTAGTAATGATCAATACGGGATCAATACGATGATAACCACCAATCTCCACAGATCGAATCACAAAAAAAGACAAAGAATATGGTTTGTTCCGGAACCACAAAGAAGGATCGTTACAGGTTAATTATAATTAATTTAATTAATTATAAAGAAATACCATTTGGGTGTTCTTTCTTTGTTGATGTTATTGATCACGTTGTCGATTTGATCCGTCGTTGCATCACATGAGCCAAGTGTAGACTCTCTCTAATGGTTATCCATACGTGTACCACAGACCACTACACGTCGCAAAATGATTCTCCAGGTGCTAGCGTGGAGAAGCCTTTGATTTCGTTGTCCGCCTTAGATCATCTTGATCCGATGGAAGAGGATCTCTCTCGGTCTTGAGAGCGTTCTTGTAGGAAGAGGTTCTTTTAGCCTTAAAAGAATTCTCCAAAGATGTTGTGAACAACGATTCTCTTGTGTAGGAAAAGAGTTGGGGTTGTGAGGATATTTATAATCGAGTTTGAGGTTGTAGAGTTATGACAATAAATAAAAGTGTTACGCGTTTCATTTATTTCATTAACAGTTATTGAAAACCCCCATGTTGAATAATTAATTCCTTGACATGTGCTCACGCTGATTATAATAAATATCATTTAATAAAACGATATTATATCCTCAAAATCCAGACTGGAAAAACTACACGGCATGTAATAATAAATACACGGCGTGTACATTAAATGTACATGGAATGTATATCTTGTTTTCATTTATTCATTTCTTTTCCAAAATAAAACTACACGACGTGTACATTTAATAATACATGTCGTATACTCGTTTTATTTTATTTTTCCCCCATCATTTAAAACAACTTAGGCTTCCTTGAATAATTATTAAACCACGTACAAGAATAATCTTTATTCAAGGTGAGATACTTAGATACACTTGGTGTGTGACCCTCTAGGCCTCTTTCTCATTGGGATTAGGCGGGGTTTCCTAAAGTCCAAGATTACTATCTAGAAATAGGTCTAGGCACCCAAGAGAAAGATGTTGACGCCACATTGAAGTATCACCTCATACGAACGCTTACTGTGTAATTTAATCCCTTTGTCTTAATATCTCATCAAGCAGGTTTCATGGAAGTGTAAAAAACCTATATGCTTGATCCGTCGTTATTTGACTACCTAAAATAAACTCTTCGTTTACACCTTGTCCATGGAATTTAATGGGACAGTTCTATTTCAATCAAAGGGCCGAGATATCAACTTCCATAAATGGAAGGGAGAAATCCTTCATCGACATATCCATTAACAGCATGTCACTCGTGACGCACCCAACATACCCTAATTTCCGCAAACTGTATGTGTGACGATTTTCATCAGTAATTCTAAGTGCGCGAGTCATGACATGAGTTAATGATAATCTTCCCGTCTAAGGATCATTACACACGCTCATAGATAACAATATCTGATGACACCAAGACATGCAGAATTACTACTGGCGGGTCTGTTCTCATAATCTCCCATCTTGGAGATTACCAAATGCGAACTCCATGAGAGAGAGTCTCATCTTCTTACGAGTACTCGCACATGAAGCTCTGTATACTATGCGTCCTATCATAGTATGTCATCCAACCGTAGAACTTTATTTAAGAATATTGTTATAGCATTTCAAGGTTCTCTTTATAGAGGGGATCTGCTATGACCTTATTAATGCAACAAATATTCAAAGACATTATTATATTATAGTCATGCAGAATAATGAACAATATATAAAAAGTGAACATTCATGTAGTCAAAGTACAAAACAGTTGGTTCTGAGGACACCAACCCTTACAAACTCCCACTTGGTCTAGAGCCAACTGCCTACAAATTTTATTCCTCTAGACCTCACATGATGATATTGTTTCTGCTGAGTCAAGGATTTAGTCAATGGGTCCGCCACGTTGTCTTCTGTGGAAATACTGTTCACTGCAACTTCACCTCTCTGAGAAAAATCCCGCAAGAGATGATACTTCTGAAGTATGTGCTTTGTCCGCTGATGTGACCTTGGCTCTTTTGAAAGTTCCACTGCTGTAGTATTATCATAATAGAGTGTGATAGGATCCTTACTGCTCGGTACAACATCCATCTCTTAGACGAAGCTTCGCATCCATACTCCTTCTTTAGCTACCTCAGAAGTTGCGATATACCCGGACTCCGCTGTAGAATCGATCACCACAATTTGTTTTGAGCACTTCCAGCTCACTGCACCTCCATTCAAACAGAAGATGTATCCAGTCTACGACTTCATGTCATCTTGATCAGTCTAGAAACTAGCATCTACATTTCCTCGGATGACTACTTCCTGATATCCTCCATAAACCAGGAACATATCCTTAGTATGCCTCAGATACTTAAGGATAGTCTTGACTGCCATCCAATGGAGTTCTCCTGGATCATCTTGATATCTACCTACCACACTTAATGCGTAAGCAACATCTAGCCTTGTACATAACATAGCATACATGACTGACCCAATCGCGGATGTGGAAGGGATCCTTTCCATCCTCTTTCTTTCCTCATGTGTGTGAGGGCACATTTTTTTTGGAAACTTGAATGTCATGTGACACTAGCAACGATCACCTCTTGGACTATTCCATACAGAATCTCTTCAGTATCTTCTCAATGTATGTACTTTGACTCAGGCCCAACATTCTCTTGGATCTATCACGATGGATCTTGATCCCAAGAATATATGCCGCCTCATCCAAGTCTTTCATGGAGAAGCATTTATGCAACCATGACTTAACTGACTATAAGACAGGTACTTCGTTTCCAATTAGCAATATGTCATCTACATATACTATTAAAAAAATTACTGCACTTCCACTAAACCTTTTGTAGACAGAAGGCTCACATTCGTTCTTAACAAACCCAAATTCCGTAACAGCTTTATCATAACGAATGTTCCATGACCATGATTCTTGCTTTAATCCATAAATGGATTTCTTCAACTTTCATACCTTGTTGACATCCTTTGGAGTCACAAGCCCTTCAGGTTGTGTCATGTAGACATATTCTTGGAGGTTCCTGTTAAGGAAATCTGTTTTAACATCCATTTTCCAAATTTCATAGTCATGGTAAGCAGCAATGGACAATAGGATTCTGATGGATTTCAGCATCACAACTAGTGAAATGGTTTCATCATAGTCAATTCCTTGTCGTTTTCTAAATCCTTTTGCAATTAGTCGTGACTTATAGGTACTGAATTGCCCATCCATGTCCAGTTTCTTCTTGAATACCCATTTATTACTAATAGGATTTACATCAACTGGAGGATCTACCAAAATCCATACTTGGTTTGGGTATATGGAATCCATTTTTGAATTCATGGCTTCCTTCTACTTGGCAACGTCTGTGCATTCAACTGCTTCTTTGTAGGTAAGAGAATCATTATTTTCAACCAATATTGAGTCACCATCCTCGGTGACAAAGAACACCATATCGTTCTGGTTCTCTCACCTCTCTCTTGCTCTTACGCAGTTCTTGTGTCTCTGGAATAGATTGTTCATCCATGGGACTTTGTGGAATCTGTTCTTGTACCAACTCATGTGTATCTTGAGCCTCGAATTCATTGAAGTCTATCTCGCTCCCACTATCACTTTTGGAGATGTGCTCCCTCTCAAGGAATATGGCGTGTCTTGCCACTGTAACCTTTTTGTCTGAGGGGTTTTATAGGTAATCTCCCCTTGTTTCCTTGGGATATCCTATAAAGATACACTTTGTGCCTCAGGGCGTGAGTTTGTTACCTTAAGAGGCCATAACAAATGCTTCACTACCCCATACATGTAAATTCGATAACATGGATTTGCATCCACTCCATAACTCGTATGGAATACCATTTATCGATTTAGTTGGTACTTGGTTTAGTATGTGCACTTCTGTTTGTAATTCATATCCCTAAAAGGATAATAGAAGACTCGCATGACTCATCATTGATCTCACCATGTCCAACAAGGTGTGGTTCCTCCTTTCACTTACACCATTCCACTGCGGTGTGTAAGGAGGAGTGAGTTGAGATAGAATACCAAACCCCCATAAGAAATCAATGAAGTCCTGATTAAGATATTCTCCTCCTCTGTCTGAGCGGAGTTTCTTGAACTTCTTACCAAGCTGGTTCTCAACTCCATTCTTGTATTTTTTGAACCGATCAAAAGAATCTGACTTATACCTCATTAAATAGATATATCCATATCTACTAAAATCATCAGTAAATGTTATGAAGTACGAGAACCCACCCCTTGCTTCAACTTGAAATGGTCCACACACATCTGTGTGAACTAATTATTGAAGCTCTTTATCTCTTTTACCTTTCCCACTAAATGGGGATTTGGTCATTTTTCCTTGTAGACACGCATGGCATACACCAAGTGGTTTTAGTTCGAAAGAATCTAAATACCCATCTTGATGTAATTTTGTCAAACGTTTCTCATTGACATGACCTTACAAGTGATGCCAAAGTTGGGTGTGGTATGTGTCATGTGAATTAACTTTGTTATTGATTGCCATTACTTGGTTTGTGTATTCTAACACATAAAGGTTGTTATATAAATGTGCCCTACCAAAACAAATGCTATCTTTATAAAAATAGAATCATCAACTTCAAAACATGTAGATGAATCCATCATTATATCATTTGGATACTGAAATAATGTTTTTGGTTACAAAGGGTACATAATAACATCCTTTCAAAACCAAGACCATCCCCGTAGGCAATGTGAGGTGGTAGTCCCCGACAGCTACAACAGCAGGTCTGGCTCCATTGGCTGCTCGTAGATCTACCTCTCCTCGATCAAACTTTCTGAATATACTTTGTTCTTGTATTTGGATACAGAGGTGAGCACCACAAGCAGTATCTAATACCCAATTAGTCGAAACAGATAGATTGAATTCAATAACAAACGCACCTGAATCTTCCCCTTGCTTCCTTGGCTGGGTGTAATTTTTCTTCCAGTGGCCCTTCTTGCCACATGCAAAACAAACAGCATCCTATTCCTTTACCTCCCCTTTGATCTTCCTTTTCTCGGAAGGCCTTGAAGAAGCTTTGGGCTTAAAGCTCTTCGCCTTCCCTTTACTTTTATTAGCCATGATGACAGAAGGCTTTTCACGCTTCATGTCAGTGTCCACTTAGCGAATGAGGATGAGAAGATCAGACAGATACTTCTCAATGTTGTTCATATTGAAGTTCACAACAAAGTTTGAGAAGCTCTGGGGGAGTGATTCAAGAATGAGATTAGTACCCAGTTCTTCGGGGAGTTTAAAACCTAGAACCTCCAAGGGCTCAATGTTGCCAATGAGATTGACTACATGAGGCCCGGCTGGGGCACCCTTTCCAAGATTTCTCTGAATTAGAGCCTTGGAGATCTCAAACCTTTCTTGTCTTGCTCTCTCCCGGTATAGACCATGGAGGTGCTCGAGCATGCTATAGGCATCCATGTCTTCATGAGACTTCATGAGATCACTAGACATCGATGATAGCTTCAAACATTGAATGTTGAGAGAAGCGTTCAAATGTTGATCATAGACCAGGAAATCTTTGTCACCCGCCCTTGGGGTAGGAGAATCAGGAAGTGAGGACTCCAACACGTAAAACTTTCATTCATGGTGAAGGATAACCTGAAGGTTCCTAAACCATTCCTGAAAGTTACTGCCGGTGAGGATATTGTATTTATCCAATATTGATCGCAGAGAAAATTTGGTTGATGAGTTTTTCATTTCGATTATAAAAATTAAAAGAGAAGATTTATCAGTACTTTCATGATTACATTTTTATGAGAAATAATAAATTAATTAATTCTCCCACTATTTTATCAAGTCCTAATGGCCCTCACCATTGAACTCAGAATGTCCAGTTGCTTTGACATTCTAGTGGCAAGGATCCATATTTACCTTCGCATAACCCCAACAAGGGTTGGTCAAGCTATTTGAAGGTATTTAGGTAGGCAAGTCTTTGCCAACGGTGAGCTTACAATTCCTGGATCTGTTGAGTGGACACCCCAATCCTAAAATCCTGACTTGGATTTCCTCAACTCTTGCCTCCAATATTACACCAAGTCTATCAAGGGTTACTTCTATTGATGTAATATGGTTATGTCAACCCAAAACCTTTCTTAAGGGCTTCCTTTATAAATGTAAGTGTCGCAAGAAGGGTTGGTCAAACACATAGTTTTATTGAGTTTTTCTCTTAATCAGGTAACAGAAGGCTTGTTCTGGCTTAATTTGGCATTGAGGGATTTTATTTCTTTATGCGTAGTTTCGCATTATCACATGCTTTTTAATATTAAGTGATGCTTTCTTAACTGATTAACCATGTTCTGATAATGTTTATGCATAGTCCTGTTTTTATTTTATTCCATCGTTGCATGCTTGTTCATTTTATTAATTATGTGTTTGCGACAACACATACATAATAAATAAACCAAGGAATCAGATAGAAATAAAATAAGATGGTATGACCATGAGCTTCTATTGGTTAGCTTATCTTATAGTTTTGATAAGCTAACACTGACCTAGGGAAAACACCTTGAACCTGTTGGTTCGTGTTTTGCAGCTCCCACCAATCCAACTTTGTATCTTCTTGCATCGGTTTCACCTCGGCTTCAGGATTTGAACTGTCTCCTCTGGCATGGGAGATTCTCCATTACATGGGTTTACATTAAATAAACCATGGGCATGCAAGACCTACATTTTATTGGAAGAAGGCTCACAGGCCAACAAATTTAAATTAAATAAATTTAAATGAAACCATACACATACAAAGGGTCTTTGGTCTAGCTCATGATCATCCAAAACATGCAACGACATTTACACGTATTTAGAATTCAAATACTTTTAATCGATCTTTCATTTAAGATATGTCGCGCCCGAATTCAATTAATTATGATCTTATAATTAATCAATTATTTATCTTAAATTCCTTTCTGAATTTCCTTGAGATTATTCTCATCCATATTCCTTGTACGGGTCTTTGTACATTGGTGGAAACCTGGTGAAATTCCATTTCTAGAAAGTACACGACGTGTAGTTTATATTTACATGGAATGTATTTCTTTTCTCCTTGTTTCCAAAGTACATGTCGGGGCATTGGTGTGTTTTATCTACTTTGGAAATTTTGGAGTACAGGGCGTGTAGATGAATCATACACGGCGTGTACTTCCTTGTTATGCGGTAACCGGCTTGGCAATCTAGTGTACGGGGAACACAGCTTCTCCTTGTACACGGTTTCACATGGACCGGATCGGACTACACGGCGTGTTGTTCCAACATACATGTCGTTTATTCTGGTTCCCATGCATCATTCAATTCGAGTCAACACAACGTGATTAATAAATAGGCATAATAAATTCACACGGTGTGGTTTGGAAGACCAGTGCCGGTTCATTTAACCTAAGTACACGGCGTGTAGTTTTAATTTCACCCCATGTAATATCGTGTTGTACAGACAGAAAGAGCGACTCCTCCGGATGAATTCCTCGTCTTTATTTTAATCAAAATTAAAATTAAAAAGTCATTTCTGTGTTACGAATCGAGAAATGAAGGAGGAAGAATAGATCTCATTTATTCAGATTAATAGAACGATATATTTCGAATTGAATCATATATAAATGCGTAAATTATCAACGAAAATTAAATAACTATAATCAACGTTGTAACCTTCATCTGATTCCATATGATGGTTCTGGGAATAGCGGAAGCGCATGGGTGGATGTTCCCACTTGGATTTTTTTCATTAGCAATGACCAATCCGGGATCAATACGACGATAAACACCAGTCTCCACAGATCAAATCACAGAAAATGACTAAGAAGATGGTTTTTTCTAGAACAAAAAACAAGGATCATTACAGGTTGATTATAATTAATTTAGTTAATCATAAATAAATACCTTTTGGTGTTCATTCTTCGTTGATGATCTTGATCACGTTGTCGATGTGATCCGTCGTTGCGTCTCAGAAGCCAAGTGTAGACTCCCTCTAGCGGTGATCCACACATGTACCTCGTTTCTCTGGACGTCGCCAAAGTATTCTCCGTGTGATAGCATGGAGAATCCATTTCTTGCGTTGTCTGACTTAGATCGTCTTGATCCGATGGAAGAGGATCTCTCTCGGTCTTGAGAGCGTTCTTAAGGGAATATGTTTTTTTTTGAATGAATTCTCCAGAGATGTTGTGCACAACAATTCTCTTGTGTAGGAAAAGAGTTGGGGTTGTGAGGATATTTATAATTGAGTTTGAGGTTGTAGAGTTTTGATAATAAATAAACGCGTTACACATTTTATTTATTTCATTAAATCATATTGAAAACCCCCATGTCAAATAATTAATTCCATGTCATGCCCCCACGCTGATTATAATAAATATCATTTAATAAAACGATATTATATCCTCCAAATCCCAACTGGAAAAACTACACGGCGTGTAACAATAAATACATGACATGTACTTGTTTTTCATTGAAAACTACATGGAATGTACATTAAATGTACACGACATGTATATCTTGTTTTCGTTTATTAATTTCCTTTCCAAAAAAAAAACTACACGGCATGTACATTTAATAATACACGGCGTGTACTTGTTTTATTTTATTTTTCCTCCATCATTTAAAATAAATTAGTCTTCCTTGAATAATTATTAAACCACGTACGGGAATAATCTTTATTCAACCTGAGATACTTGGATACACTTAGTGTGTGGCCCTCTAGGCCTCATTCTTGTTGGCATTATGTGGGCTTGCCTAAAGTCCAAGATTACTATCTAGCAATGGGTCAAGACACCCAAGAGAAGGAAGTTAACGCCGCATTGACGTATCACATCATACGAATGCTTACTGTGTAATTCAATCCCTTTGTCTCAATATCTCTTCAAGAAGGTTTCATGGAAGTTTCATAAACCTATATGCTTGATCTGTCATTATTTAACTACCTGAAATAAACTCATCGTTTACACCATGGCTATGGAATTTAATGCGACAGTTCTATTTCAATCAAAGGGATGAGATATCAACTTCCATAAATGGAAGGGACAAATCCTTCATCGACTTATCCATTAACAACATGCCACTCGTGACGCACCCAACATACCCTACTTTCCTCCAACTGTCTGCGTGATGGTTTTTGTCAGTAAATCTATGTGTGCGAGTCCTGACATGAGTTAATGATAATCTTCTAGTATAAGGATCATTACACACGCTCGCAGATAGCAATATCCGATGACACCAAGTCATGCGGAATTACTACTGGCGGGTCTGCTCTCATAATCTCCCATATTAAAGATTACCAAGTGCGAACTCCATGAGAGAGAGTCTCGTCTTCTTACAAATACTCTCACACGACGGTCTGTATACTATGTGTCCTATCATAGTATGTCATCCAACCGCAGAACTTTATTTAAGAATATTGTTATAGCATTTCAAGGTTCTCATCATAGCGGGGATCTGCTATGACCTTATTAATGAAAAAAATATTCCTAGACATTATTATATTATAGTCATGCAGAACAATGAACAATATATAATAAGTGAACATTAATGTAATCAAAGTACAAAACAGTTGGTTCTGAGGACACTAACCCTTACAATTTGACCCCCTTGAAACATTTTTATGTTATACACAATGTTTTATTTTAAATGGTCTAAATAATTCCCCCATTGAATGTTTTATCAATATTATATTATATTTCATGATATTCAATGGTCTTTTCAATGTTCTACCTATCATGAGATATTGATTCAAAATTTTCAAAGGTTTTAATGGAATTTCCCTACCTCAAATATTTTACTTAGGTCATAATCACTCCTCTTTTAATATTATCTTTAAATATTAATATATTATATTCTAAGATGATGAAAATTTGTATTTAAAATGTATTTTATAGGGGAATAATGTTTCACAAAAAGGTAATCATCTTTGATGAATCTATTTTTTTTGGAATATTATATTTTATTAAGAATAATTTTCATTTATTTTTATATATTATTTATCCATAAACATGTTTTTACTTCCCTTCAATGATTTTTATTACCTTGTGGAAATATAAATTATTATCATCACCAGTGATAATTTTCCTACCCAGTATTAATTTTTATGTAAATGTAACAGCCGGATATTTAAAGATATGTCCCTTTTGAAATTTAACATCTTTGATAGTTTATTCTTAATGCAAAATCGAGTTTAAAACCATAATATTCTATTAAATATGACTATTGGAATAGTAATGTGGCCATTAGAAAGTGTAACCTAGGAAATAGAATAGTAACCTCAACTAATAAAGTGTAAATAAAATTTACATATCTTATGAATTAAAATATAGTATATGTATATCACGAAAAAAGAAGATAAATGTTTTGAAAATGAAAATTTAAGTATTGGAATTTTTTTAAACAAAAATGTTTATTTAAAATTTTATAATTAATATAATGATTTAAAAGAATTTTTTTTTACAAAGTATATTCATAAATTAATTAATTTATTGACTTATTATTATTATTTTATTTTATGAGGCGTTAATTAATTTTTCAAAGTGTCAAACAATCAGTTATAATTTTAAAATTGATATTTTTTGAATACATAATAAATTTAATTAAAAAATTTATTTCTAATATTTTGAAATTTATAGTCATAAAATGGATTAAATTTTTTATTCTAAATGTTGTCAAAATGTTAGGGTTATTTTTTTTATTTTTCTAAAATAGCTGAATTTTTGGGAACAGTGAAATACAATATTTTACAGTATATAACATTATAAGTTAAATACATCAATTCTTGAGCATTTACTGATGTAATCACCATAATATAGAACTATCATTATCTATTTAATATATTTATTATTTTATCAATACTATTCATGTTCTTGAGCCAAAATATTAAACTAATGAACAAAATAATAAAAAAACACCCCTCCCTCCACTCTAAATAACACCAATCACCACCCCAACTCCTCACCCCTTCAAATCCATGAATATTTATTATATTGTGATCAATTAATCTACCAAACCTCTTCTATATGTTATTGTAACACCCTGATATTTTATGAGAAATTGTCTCTATGTCTTGTGTTATACGCATCACCAATGTAATCTTTCACAGCACACAATACAGACTTGGCTTGCATTAAACGTAATCGCGACCTTCCTCGATAGCGTGTGTAGTACGCAATACATGGTTTCACTAAACAACGATATATTATTATGAAATAGAAATTATTAATAGTATTAACTACATTTTGAATTTTATTATTCATCTTACACATTTTCTAGATCATGGTAAGAGAACAAAATAAAGTTTTCGGGTAAAATAAGTATTTTTCAAAAAAATGCAGTTTTGCCACCTTTTGATGGCGCACCCACATTAAATCTAGTTTTGACATGATTATAAGTTCAATTTGAAAAAAATAAAATTCTTCTTTTGAATCAGGGTATAAAAATTTACTTTAGATAAATTTTTGATATTTTTCTGATAACTTTCATATTTTGATGATTAGTAAAAATACGCTAATTTTTAATTAAAAACAACTTTTTTCATTGAGATAATTTATAAGGTTAAATTATAATATTGAATGGTTTTAAAGTATAAATAGAATATATTTTTACCATTTAATATAATTTATGTCATTATCATTAATTTCACATTGAATTCATAGGTAGAAATATTTTAATCTTTGGAAAATTTTTAACTTCTAAAACCCATTTTCATAACAACGGGATTTATTTTAAATTAATTACTGCAACTAATATATTTTGAATTTTGAAGAATGGATTCCATATTTGGAATTAGTGGGTCCAAATTATGTTAATAGGCTACTTTTTATTTTTGGGCATTATGAATAGTAACTACGATAAATTTTATTTACCATAGTTAAAAAGGTAAATCGGGTAATTAAGGGTAAATATCATATTATAAAATTAGCCTAACACCTGCCAAAATCCTATTATATAACTTGAAGTCAACCCATATCACCTATGGGTCGGATTAGATTCATTTAATGGACTTTTGTCCATGAAAATAATTTAATTATTATTAAAACCAAAGAATGTGACAACATGTCAGTTTCTTAAATCTTATAAGTATAATAATTTTAATTTAGTGATAAACATAATGAAACTTCGAACATGAATAGTCTACAGAAATCTAATACAATTATCTACATCATAGAAATTTATTTATAATTTTTAGGGATCAAATAATTATAATTAATTATGACACAATAGCGATGATGAAATTATTTTATTAATTAAAATATCTAATAAATGGTTTTAAAAATATTAAAATAAATATTATATGAACTATTTAATGTGCTCCACTAATTTTCTAGATACATATGACATTTTATGAATCTATTAAAGATTTTAGTTCAAACATATCTTCTGTATATATTTTATTCAAATAAATGAATAGTGTCAAAATTGACACTATTGTTATTTTATAAAAATAACATATTATAAAATTTTTTAAATATCACAAAAATATTTAAAAATTAAAAATTAAAATTTATATGGTCGAAAATTCCATAAAGTGTGAAATTATGGAAAATTCACAACACATATGAAATTATTTATAATAATTTAAAATTTAGATTATTATTACCACAAATAAAATTAAATTGATAAATAAGGATAAATCAAGTTGATAATGTTTAAAATAAATTCATAACATGTCTAAATTTTATTGGTTGATGATATTACAACCCTATCTCATCTAATATTCGGATATGAGTCATTTTGGATGTTTTTAAGTGCGGTTGGGATTTAATATAAACTAATATTTCTTTTATTTCCAAAGGTGCTCCTCTCCTCCCTAATAAAAGGTCACCTCCTCCCTCTCCTTCTCGCACCAATTTGATCTTCAAGCTCACCCATGCCCTGCCATTTAACTTACCCACTTCCCTAGAATCATCCTAGAGGTCCTGGTCTTCTTTAAAGACCAATTGTAGTTCCCTAAGAGGAGGTCTCAAAGAGGCACTTCAAAGAAGAGGTAATGTCTGTTACTGATTCTTTCAACTTTATTTCTTCTTCCACTTATTCTTCTTTAGTTGTTTCATTATGAATTAATAACATCAGTATCAATCATATACTGATATGTTATTATAAGTATTAAACAACCCTATTTTACCATCTATCCATCCTACGGAAAATGAAATCACCGCTCGTGCGTACGTACGGAATACCGTCTACACGCCGTGGTGTAATCTATTTTCCATCACCACCTTACATGGATGGGTATAATGGTGCAAGTAAATAACTATATATGATTATATTAAAGTTGTATTGATCCTGAAATAGTATACATACACTCTAATACAATTACACGATCATGGGAACGATATCATCGCTCATGCGTACGTACGAAATACCGTCTCCACGATGTGATGCAATTCGTTCTACATGATCTTCACTGCATAATGATTATATAAATGAATCGAATGAATAAATATGATATATAGTACAATAATACCATTCTGAAAAGGAGGTATCTATAAACTAAAGAGAAGAATAAGAATTTATTCGACAAAACACGCATAAGAACAAAAAGTAATAAACACCCGAATAACAAGTAGTAATGAAATATTACTAATAAGAAGCTATGAATATGAGAATATATGATATCATAACAATATGTATGATTCTTTAATTATTCAATAACATTATTTAAATCATTATACATGAGGTTCAGACACTTACTAAGCAAATCGGACCTAAGGTAAGGGAAAATATCACAATCTCATTTTTATCCGAGATTGTTTATACTTTTGTATTTACTGGGGTGTATTTTATCATCCACATACATGTTCCCTCAATATGTAATATCGTTTCCATTCACCTACAATTGCTTAAATCAAATTTTACCCTTCGGTGAGTTTTTTGTAAAGGATATGAAAGGCATCTTTTGTCGTTTTTCGTACGAGGTACTTTTTTGACTTTTCCAAAAAAAGTACAAGAAGAATATTTTTTAACATATACAGCATGAACGGATTTTTAAATCATTATTTCCAAGAAGAATCATTTAAATGTTTTCATGTTTATTTTTAATCAACTTCTTTTAGTTTAAAATTTTATAACATGTTAAGAAAGGAAAAATGTTTTTGATGTAGAAAGGATATTTTCCTCAAGAATGTAGTTCAAATGTTTTATCAAAATTATTTTCCATCTAAGATAATATAGGGTTATGTTTCAATCCCTATTATTACATTGATTTTATTATGTTGTGATGGAATTATTTTTATGAATTAATTTATCTTATATGAATTGTTTTATGATGTCACGATGTTTAAGAATCCCATTTTTATTACATGGGTTATGCAATGATGTATGATTTATGATTTTGTGGCACACATAAGAATGATATCATTTTGAGATGGGTGGGACCTGTATCTCCCTCCAATGAATTGGGTAAAGATTTTATACCTCATGAGATAGACATTGTAACGCCTCGACCCTAGTTACCCAGAGTCGGTGCATTATTACATAACATTGGCATGATCACAAGAAAGATCAAATCTCGAAAGACTGATTGGTTTAGTAGTCTTGGAAACACTAGATATATTCATAAGTCTTACATTACATCATAAAATGAAAAACTACTACAAAAACATATTGTCTCCATAATACACACTCATATCCCAACATAATATCCCTGTAGGTCATTCATAATTTACTTCTTCACTTCCTGGGAAAAATAAAACATAGAAAAGGGGTGAGCTCAAATGCCCAGTAAGGATAACAATATAGCGGAAACTTTCATCAATAAGAATAAACATTTAAGGCAATGTATAACTAAAACAAAAGTCTTTTAAACTTGAACATTTAACATAGTATGGAATAAATAAAATGAAATAATGCCATTTACTTATTCACATGGTTATTCTACTAATCGAATAATCACATGCAAAATCAATAACCACTTTCATAATGATGGAATGCATAATGCCAGACTATCATAACCACATAGTCAAGGCCTCGTGCCAAAACTACAAATAATATTTTTCCAAGGCCTTGTCCCAAGACACTAGTTTATCTCATGAGACCTACCGATGCATCGAGGAGCTATAGCGGGCTCCACCCGTCACTTACTAAGTCCAATGCATTCCCATATGAAAAGGTTTAAACATATCATAAACATTCGTATTAAAACTAGCATACGAAATGTCAATAATTTCACCATAAACTATGAATGGTATAAAAATAGCACATCCACATTCAAACATATCACAAAACCGTCAATACAATATAGAAGTTTTGTATCAGAATAAATCAACTTCAAATAATCTTAAAATTCATCAAAGGATGTTGACATAGATGAAATCAATATTATTTTTAAAGAAATATCTCCTTTTATTTTGAAATCATTTAAGATCCGTATAAAATAAAACATTTTCTTTGAAAATATTCTTATAAGCTTGTAAGGGAAGCTTTGAAGATTTTATAATGGCGGAAAATAGCCGCACCCGCTGTATAAGTTAAAAAAACATTCTTACCATAATTCTGTCGAAAAGGTTAAAAAGGACCTTGTTTTGAAAACTACAGAAAGATTCCTTTATAAACCTCTTATAAAAAGTCAAACAAGGTTATAAATGACTTTAACCCATATTTTTGTAAATAATAAATATGTTTTGAAATACATTTCGAAGAAACATGGATGTGGATGATAAGGAAATCCCAGTAGATTATTACGTATAAACAACCTCGGATAATGAAGAGATTGTGAAATAACCCTTACCTTGTACTTTTCCTTGGTTGGGGTAGGTTAACCTCCTGTATAATGGTGAAATAATTGTTATTAAATTATACAATAATCATATACATTAATATGATATCATATATGATCTTTTAATATTGATTTGATAATAATATCTTAGTATTATCGTTGTTTCGGGTGTTAACTTACTTGTTTTCTTTTATATGTTTTGTTACGTAAGACATGTTTGTAAAGGATAGGTTTTATATTATTCATATCCAGAATGATATCAAGTCCTTAAACATCATTTTTTTAAATCATCAAATTATAATTATACTTGAATGGATACGATGGAGAATGAATCTCATCGCGTTCGTGGAGACGGTAGTCCGTACGTACGCACGAGCAACAATATCATTCTTTTGATATTAAAATAATATATAAATGGATGGTATATCATATATACAGAATCCTTAACATGTTATATTTATTATTTACATGAGTTACACATCATTATTATACCCATCCAAATAATATTATATTGAATAACAATTACACCACGACGTGGAGACGGTAAGCCGTACGTACGCACGCATGGTGACATGTTATTCAAAGGCTGGATAGAATACTGAATATGGTTGTACCATATTTATAATAACATCACAGTATATATATGATACTGGATTTATTATTTTATAATGGTAACAACAAAGGAAGAAGAAGTGGAAGAAGAAATGAACTTAGAGAAGGGTGGTGAAATCATTACCTCTTCTTCGGGTTCTTCCTTTTGATTTGATCAAAAGGGCTCCTTAGGTTGGATTTATGATCAAAATAAGGCCCCTAAGTTGTAGTGAGGGAAGTTGGGAGAGTATTTTGGCATAGTTTGGCCGAACCAAAAGGCTTTTAAGGTGTGAAGAAATGAGGAGTGCCCTTTTATAAGAGGGGTGAGGGGCACCTTTGGAAAAGCTAGAAATATTAATTTATAATAAATTCATATTCGGTTTCTAATGGATCCAAAGTTGATTATTAAAAGGTTAAGGTGGTGATGGGTCGAAAACAACTCAACCAATATAATTTAGACAGGTTTTGGTACTTATATTAACCTTATCTTTAAGTTTTAACTCTAAGTTAATTAGTTTCACTTTTACAATGTCTCTTTGTATTTTTATATAATATGGTTAATAAACTTACTACATACATCCAAGCGATGCCCAAGTGGTCCATTAATGATGAACCTATCATGATATAAGTCTCTTGGATGAACCTTATATTTTTAGGAATTTAATATCAATTAATAATATAATATTTGTTTTAAGAACTCTTTTATGTCAATTTTGACACTATTCAATAGTTGATTTTTGTGAAACTTATAACAGATTTATTACTTCGAACAAAGTAAATTAAATCAATCCTAATATATCATATTATCCTAGAAAATTAGTTTAATTCGTTAAAATTTTCATATTATATTTATTTGGGTATTTATAATATCAATTATTTTAATTTTTCACTATTATAGTAATTACTGCATCATCCTTGTGTCATAAATAAAATAAATTATTTAATGTCTAAAAATTATAAATAAAATATAATTATGTAGGAAATCTTTTTATCTTTCTAATGAATATTTATAATCTAAAACCAAACATATATAACCCTATGTAACAATTGTTTTTCTAAAAGATATATGCTTGTGTCATTTTTGTATTCATTTTAACTTAATTAAAATAAAGTGTCATTATCACTTGCAAGTGGATCCATGGGGTCCCAAAATCAACCCCAAGATGTCCATGGTCGACAATGTATCAACCAATAGGGTTAAGACACGTTTTAGGGTAATTTAGTATTATTATAATATTATTTTTTAACCCTTATTTACCGGATTTACCCTTAACCATGGTAAATAAAATATTTACCGCAATAATTATTCAAAATGTCTAAAAATAAAAGCTACCTATTTACACAATTTGAACATCCTGATTCCAAATATGGAGTCCATTTTCCTAAATTCAAAACACTGAAGTGGCATAAATTAATTTAAAATTAATTCCCGCTGTCAAAACAAAAAGCGTGTTTTTAAGAGATAACAACTATCAAAAGATTGACACTTGTTTATGTTCGGTTTAATTGTAAAATTATGTACAATGACCAACATTATATTAAATGGTAAAAATATATTCTAAATATACTTTAAAACTACTAAAATTAATAATTTATCACTATTAATTATTTTGATTAAAAAAGTTGTTTTTAATTAAAATTTAGTAATTTTCACTATTCATCAAAATAAGAAAGTTATCCGAAAAGTACCAAAATTTCACCTTAGGCTAAATTAGATATTCCGAATCCAAAAATGAATTCCATTTTGAAATATAAAATATATATAATTTTAAAAAGTAGGTATTACTATTCATAACGGCTAGTTTGATTGGTTGTGGTGTGTGTTAGAACTCGAAATTGCGTACAACACACACTACTGTATTATTCAAAGGAAAGCGTACCGTGGAAGCTTGGGATGTTTCATTTTAAATTTTTTTTGATGTCCCCCATTTATTCAATAAGTTTAAAATATTGTATTTAAAAAGGTTTCACTATTGAATGTTTATAAAAGTGCAATACTGAAAATGAATCTGTTCTTGCATTATGTCTAAGAAACTCATAATATGGATTCTAAAATTATAAGGATTATATAAAGTTTAAAATTTAGTTAATACTATTCATAAAATCTTTTGAACGGCTTGTTTGGTAAGTCATGGTGTGCTTGAAATCGGTGTTGCGTCTAGTGCAAGTTATTGTATTATTTTAAAGAAATAACACACTATGAAATCTTGGGGTGTTACAGACATGGCTGGAATGGAAGGTTAAACCGGTTCAGTAAAACTGGACTGAAACGAGGAGTGAACTAGGTTCAGAAATGGACTTTGTCCACTAAGACAGTCTTGGAAATGAGTCTTGACTAATAAGAAATGATTCTCTATTATTATGAGTGTATTCCACAATGTTTCATGTTTTATATTATGATTATTGGGATTACATTTCACTACAATGATTTATCCCATGTTATGAAATTATGATCTCTTTTGCAGGGTAAGATTTCCAAAATTTTATGTTCTTATGAATTTGATGTGATTGATATTTCTTTTGTTTACCCTTACTGAGCATTTGATCTCACCATTTTGTATGTTTTCTTTCCCCAGGTTAGGAATAAGGGTATTACGTAAGATATTCCAAAAAGGGACTATATATATGATGAAATAAATGGGAGATAGTGTAGATTATTTATGAACCAGTTGTTTATGTTTCCCAGATTCTAAAGAGACTATACCTATACGGTCCTTTCATGGTTTTGTTTTATGTTGTAATAAGTATGCTTCAACTTTGAAGTATTAACCATGTATGTAAATTAAGGTTCGCTATATTTGGTATCAGAGGAAAGGTATAGTCAACCTTTGGAAACTAGGATGTGAAATCCTTAGTAAGAATCCTATGGATATGTCTAAGAATAGAACACAATATTAGTGTTTTAGAAATCGCTATGAACAACCTATGATAAGAACATAGGTGTGAAATTTTATTCTTGATTATGTGGTTTTCCTATTATAATTAGTGTTGCTCACACTATTCTTCTTGGTTTTAGTGAATGGCTGGAACCCGAAGAAACCGTGTTAATGCAGAATGTGACGGGAAATGCAATGATTGTCCCCCTGAGCAACCAAACATTATGGGAGATGGAATTCAAAATCTTGTAGCCATGATCACACAACTTTCTCAAGCTATGAATCATGAAGGACTTCCAAATGAGCAAATGAAGGAGCAACATTCTGTCGAATCCTTAATGAGGAAGCATCCACCTTCATTCAGCGGGTCTTCTGATCAATTAGTGCCTGAACAATGGATCAGTACCACTGAAAAGATATTTTCAGTTTCTCAATGTTCTGAACATGATAAAGTTATCTTAGTAGTGTATCGTTTGGAAGGTGATGCTTATCAATGGTGGAATCTTATTAAGAATACGAGGCAAAGAGATGAAATTGGGTCCATGGAATGGGACGAGTTCAAGAACTTTTTTTCAAAAATTATTTCCCTCGTATTCCTTAAACAATGATGGAGAAGGAGTTTCTTGAACTGAAGCAAACGGATGATGAATCTATTGGTACCTACGAAGAAAGTTTTACAAGACTTGCAAGGTATGCTTCCGGAATTATTATCCAACCTGAGAGTAAGATCGATCGATTCTTTAGTGGCATAAAACCAAGTCTTAGAAGGGAATTGGCCATAAGGGATTTTAATAGCTACGAGGAAATTGTTCGATGTGCTCTCAAGGTTGAGATATAGATTGGTGTAACCCATTAGTCACATGAGTTTGATAAGAAGAGGAAAATGGAATTCAAAGGAAAATCTAAAGACCACACTTAAAAGAAGACGAGTTTTCCCTTATGCTCAATGTGTGGAAAGAAACATGGAGGAAATTGTCTTAAGGGGACAAGAAAATGTTATATGTGTGGAAAAGAAGGACATCGGGCAATCGAATGTCGAAATAATGGGAAGAAGATGTATAATGATGCAAACAAAGGAAGGGATACATAGAATGAACCTACTACACTTCAATGTTTCAAGTGCAAGGAGATGGGGAATTATGCCAATCAATGCCCAAATCCAAGGGTTGATGATGATAATCGACGTCAAAAAACTCTTAAGGCTAAAGACAAAGGAAAGTCACATGAAAATACTATCAGTGATTTGGATTACGACAACGAAGTATTGAGAGGTACACGTACCATCCACTCTAAAGTAGCAAATGTTTTACTTGATTCTGGATCCACCCACTCTTTTATTTCTGAAGAATTTTTTAAGGGTATCACTGTATTACCTCAACAATTATATGTTGAGTTGGCTGTGACAACTCCTAATGGCACAACATTCGCATCAAAAGTTTACAATTATTCTCCGATTGAAGTTTTTGGGAAAGTGCTTCCTGCAAATCTTGTGATCCTTCCTCTAGTGGAATTTTATGTGATTCTTGGAATGGATTGGCTTTCTTTATATGGAGCTCATATCAATTGCCAATGTAGGGAAGTCACATTTCATATTCCAGATTAGTCTATGATCGTCTATCGATGCAAGGATGAACATAACCTTCCAGTGGAAATTTCTTCTATCTTATGGGTCTTGATTCCACTAAATGAAGATTATTTATCTAAAATGGTTGGAGAGAAACTCAAGATTAATAATATTCCCATTGTACGGGAATTTTATGATGTCTTTCCGGAGGAATTTCCAAGTCTTCCACCAAATCGTGAAGTTGAGTTTTCAATAGAACTCATACCGGGTGCTTTGCCTATTTCAAAGACACCTTATAGAATGGCCCCAATTGAGTTGTAGTAATTGAAGAAGAAATTCCAAGAGAATCTTGATAAAGGATTCATACTCCCTAGTGTGTCACCTTGGGGAGCACCTATTTTGTTTGTTAAGAAGAATGATGAATCAATGAGACTCTGCATTGATTATCGAGAACTTAACAAGATCACTATCAAGAAAAAATATCCTCTACCATGAATTGATGACATATTTGGCCAACTACATGGAGCTCAACACTTTTCCAAGATTGATCTTCTTTCAGGTTATCAACAATTAAGGGTCAAAAGGGAGGATATACCAAAGACGACTTTCCGTACAAGGTATGGACACTGAATTTACAGTGATGTCATTTGGTCTTACTAATGCCCCTGCTATCTTCATGGATTTGATGAATAGAGTCTTTAGAGACTATCTTGATCAGTTTGTGGAAGTATTTATAGATTATATTTGTGTTTATTCAAAGAGTAAGTAAGAACATGAAGATCACTTGATAATTGTATTAAAGACCCTAAGAAAGGAGAAGATTTATGCCAAATTTACCAAGTGTGAATTTTGGCTTCAAAAAGTATCATTTTTGGGTCACATAATCTCAAAAGAGGGGATATCTGTGGATCCAGAAAAAATAGAGGTTATCGAATGATGGTCGAGACCAACAACAGTAACTAAGATACGAAGTTTTCTTGGTTTGTCTGGATATTACCGACATTTTGTGAATTATTTTTCAAGGTTATCTAACCCACTCACCGAGTTGACTCGAAAAGGAGTTAATTTTGTTTGGATGGAGGAATGTAAAGAAAATTTAAAAGAGCCAAAAAGAAGGTTAGCCAGTGCACATGTGCTCACACTACCTTACAGTGGAGAAAGGTTTGTGATCTATAGTGATGCATCCAAGAAGGGACTGGGGTGTGTTCTCATGAAAAATGATATGGTGATAGCTTATGCCTCACGACAGTTGAAAATCCATGAGCAAAATTACCCAACTCATGATTTGGAGTTAGCTGTGGTAATCTTTGCATTAAAGATTTGGAGGCATTACCTTTATGGTGAAAGGTCTGATATTTATACTGATAATAAAAGTTTAAAGTATATTTTCACACAAAAGGAGCTGAATATGTGTCAGAGATGATAGTTGGAGCTGATTAAGGATTACGACTGCTCAATTAATTACCAACCTGGGAAAGCAATCATGGTAGCAGACACATTAAGTCAACAAGACCATGCTAGCTTATCCATCATGAGGATCACAAAAATCCAATATTTATGGATTTACAAAGTATGGATCTTGGAATTTTAATAGAAGGGGATAAATCTTATCTTTCACAAATGAATTTTCAACCATCTATACATGTGAAGATTCAAGAGGCACAAAAAGAAGATTTCGAGTTACAAAAGAAGGTAAGAAATGTTCCTGAATTCATCATTGATTGTGATGGGATAATAAAGTTCAGGGATTGGGTTTGTGTTCCTCTCATCCCCGAATAAAAGAAGGAGCTGCTGGATGAGGCTCATAGTTCATCATTCTCTATTCATCCTGGAAGCACGAAGATGTATAGGGACCTGAAAGGGTACTTCTTGTGGGATGGCATGAAAAGAGATGTTTCTGAATATGTCTCTCAATGCTTGGTTTGCCAGAAAGTTAAAGCTGAGAGACAGAAGCCTAAGGGGATGTTACAACCATTACCCATACCATAATGGAAATGGGAAAACATCACTATGGACTATTTCACTGTAATTCCTAAAACATCCAAAGGCAATAATGTTATCTGGGTCATAGTTAATCATCTTAAAAAGTCTGCACACATCATTGCTATTAGAGAGGATTTATCTCTAGATAAGCTTTCCAGGATATATATTAAGGATTTGGTAAGATTTCATGGAGTACCACTTTCTATTATATCTGATCGGGATCCAAGGTTTACCTCAATGTTCTGGAAAAGTCTTCAGCATACTCTGGATACAGAGTTGAGTTTTGGAACTGCTTATCATCCTTAGACAGATGGTCATTCTGAGAGGACAATTCAAACACTAGATGATATGTTGAGAGCTCGCTCTATAGATTTCAAAGGTGGTTGGGATCAACACCTACCTTTGGTGGAATTTTCTTATAATAATATCTTTCACTCCAGTATTCAGATGGCTCCTTATGAAGTTCTCTATGGAATGAAATGCAGGACTCCAACTTGCTGGGATGAAGTTGGGGAAAGAAATCTATTAGGACCTGATCCTGTTGATGAAATGGCAGAAAAGGTTAGATTTATTCAGCAACACATAAGCGCAGCTCAGAGTCGACAGAAAAGTTATGCCGACACCCGAAGAAAAGACCTAGAGTTTGAAGTGGGTGATAAAGTGTTCTCATGAATATCTCCCTGGAAGAGGGTCATGAGATTTGGAGAAGGGAAAGTTGAACCCTAGATATATCGGTCCTATTGAAATTCTGGATCATGTTGGGAAGGTAGCTTATCTATTGGCACTTCCACCAAATCTCTCTCAAGTTCACGATGTGTTCCATGTATCTCTGCTAAGAAATTACATACCAAATCCTTCACATGTACTCCGCTCAGAAGTTGTACCGCTGGAGCAAGATCTTTCTTATGAAGAACAACCGATAGAGATTCTGGATCGTAGAGAAAAAGTCCTACGGAACAAGACCACTCGCTTGGTGAAAGTATTATGGAGGAACCGCCAATTAGAAGAAGCTACATGGGAACTTGAGGATATGATGAGGGAGAGGTATCCTTATCTGTTTGTAATGAAGTGACGAATTTTGAGGGTGAAATTAATTTTAAGGGGGGTAGAATGTAACACCCTGATATT
Organism: Viscum album; assembly: GCA_963277665.1. Classification (NCBI taxonomy): domain Eukaryota; kingdom Viridiplantae; phylum Streptophyta; class Magnoliopsida; order Santalales; family Viscaceae; genus Viscum; species Viscum album. The sequence continues at coordinate 1,133,389,150 of OY728135.1, read as the reverse complement.
TTATGAGAAATTTTATTATGTCTTATGTTATACGCAACACCAAAGGAATCTTTCACAGCACACAATACGGACTTGACTTGCAATACACGCAATCGCGACCTTCCTTGATAGCGTGTGCAGTACGCAATACCGGGTTTCACTAAACAACAATATATTATTATGAACTAGCCTTTATGAGTATTATTTACTACATTTTGAATTTTATTATTCATCTTACACATTTTATAGAACATGGTAAGAGAACAAAATAAATTTTTTGGGTAAAATAATTATTTTTCTAAAAATGTAGTTTTGCCTCCTTTTGATGGCGAACCCACATTAAATCTAGTTTTTGACATGATTATAAGTACAATTTGATAGAATAAAATTATTCTTTTGAATCAGGGTATAAAAATTTATTTTGGATAAATTTTTTATATTTTTCTGATAACTTTCATATTTTTAGGAATAGTAAAAATACGCTAATTTTTAATTAAAAACAACTTTTTTTATTCAGATAATTTATATGGTTAAATTATAATATTGAATGGTTTTAAAGTATAAATAGAATATAATTTTACCATTTAATATAATTTATGTAATAATCATTTATTTCACATTGAATTCATAGGTAAAAACATTTCAATCTTTGGCAATGTTTTAACTTCTAAAACCAGTTTTCTTAATAACAGGATTTATTTTAAATTAATTACAACAACTTATATGTTTTGAATTTTTAAAAATGGATTCAATATTTGGAATCAGTGGGTCAAAATTATGTTAATAGGCTACTTTTTATTTTTGGGCATTATGAATAGTAACTATGGTAAATTTTATTTACCATAGTTAAAGGTAAATTGTGTAATTAAGGGTAAATATCAGATTATAAATTACTCTAACACCTTCCAAAATCCTATTGGATGACTAAAAGTCGACCCATATTACCTAAGGGTCAGATTAGATTCATTTAATGTACTTTTGTCCATGAAAATAATTTAATTATTATAAAAACCAAAGAATGTGACAACATGTACTTTCCTAAATCTTATAAGTATAATAATTTTAATTTAGTGATAAACTTAATGAAACATCGAACATTAATAGTCTCCTGAAGGATAATACAATTATCTACATCATAGGAATTTATTTAGAATTTTTAGGCATTAAATATTTATAAATAATTATGACACAATAGTGAAGTTGAAATTATATTATTAATGAAAATACAAAATAAATGTTTTTAAAAATATTAAAATAAATATTATATGAACTATTTAATGTGATCCACTAATATTATATATACATATGACATTTTATGAATCTATTAAAGCTTTTAGTTCGAACATATCTTCTGTATATATTTTATTCAAATAAATGAATAGTGTCAAAATTGACACTATTGTTATTTTATAAAAATAGCATATTATAAAATTGTTTAAAAATCACAAAAATATTTAAAAATTATAAATTAAAATTTATATGGTCAAAAATGTCATAAAGTGTCAAATTATTCAAAATTCACAACACATATGTAATTATTTATAATAATTTAAAATTTAGAGTATTATTACCACAAATAAAATTAAATTGATAAATAAGGATAAATCAAGTTGATAATGTTTAAAATAAATTCCTAACATATCTAAATTTTATTTGTTGATGATATTACAACCCTATATCATCTAATCTTTGGATAGGAGTCATTTTTGAAGTTTTTAAGTGGGGTTGGGATTTAATATAAACTAATATTTCTTATATTTCCAAAGGAGCCCCTCTCCTCCCTTATAAAAGGGAACCTCCTCACTCTCCTTCTCACACAAATTTGAGCCTTCAAGATCCACCAATCCCTGACCATTTCACTTCCCCACTTCCCTAGAAACATTCTAGAGGTCCTGGTCTTCTTCAAAGACAAATTGTAGTGCCCTAAGAGGAGGTCTCAAAGAGGCGTTTCGAAGAAGAGGTAATGTCTGTTACCGATTCTTTCAACATTATTTCTTCTTCCACTTCTTCTTCTTTAGCTGTTTCATTATGAATTAATAACATCAGTATCACTCATATATTTATATGTTATTATATGTTTTAAACAACCCTATTTCATTATCTATCCGTCCTACGGAAAACGAAATCACCGCGCGTGCGTACGTACGGAATACCGTCTCCACGCCGTGGTGTAATCTATTTTCCTTCACCACCTTACTTGGATTGGTATAATGGTGAAACTAAATAACTATATATGATTATTGTAATGTGTTATTGATTCTGAAATTGTATACATACACTCCAATACAATTCCACGATCATGGGAACGATATCATCGCTCGTGCGTACGTACGGAATACCGTCTCCACAATGTGATGCGACTCGTTCTACATGATCTTCATTGCATAATGTTTATATAAATGAATTTAATGAATAAATATGATATATAGTACACTAATACCATTCTGAAAAGGATTTATCTATAACCTAAAGAGAAGAATAAGAATTTATTCGACAAAACACGCATAAGAACAAAAAGTAATAAACACCCAAATAACAAGTAGTAATGAAATATTACTAATAAGAAGCTATGAATATGAACATATATTATATCATAACAATATTTATGATTCTGGAATAAGTCAATAACATTATTTAAATCATTATACAGAAGGTTCGGACACTTACGAAGCAAATCGGACCTAAGGTAAGGAAAAATATCACAATCTCATTTTTATCCGAGATTGTTTATACTTTGGTATTTACTGGGGTGTATTTTATCATCAACATCCATGTTCCCTCAATATGTAATATTTTATCCATTCATCTCCAATTTTTTGAATCCAATTTTACCCTTTGGTGAGTTTTTAGTAAAGGATATGAAAGGAATCTCTTGTCATTTTCCGTACGAGGTACTTTTTTGACTTTTCTGAAAAAAGTACGAGAAGAATGTTTTTTTTAACTTATACGACATGAATGGATTTTTAAATAATTATTTCCAAGAAGCTTCATTTACAATTTTTCATGTTTATTTTTAATCATCTTCTTTTAGTTTAAAATTGTATGACATGTTAAGAAAGGAAAAATGTTTTTGAAGTAGAAAGGATATTTTCCTCAAGAATGGAGTTCAAGTGTTTTATCAAAATTATTTTCCATATAAGATAATATAGGGTTCCGTTTCTATCCCTATTATTACATTTATTTGATTATGTTGTGATTGAATTATTTCTATGAATTTATTTATCTTATACGAATTGTTTTATGATATCACGATGTTTAAGAATCCCATTTTAATTACATTGGTTTTTCAATGATGTATGATTTATGATTTTGTGGCACACATAAGAGTGGTATCATTATGAGATGGGTGGGAACTATATACCCCACCAATACATTGGGTAAATATTTTAAATCTCACGAGATAGACATGGCTGGAACGGCAGGTTAAACCGGTTCAGTAAAACAGGACTGAAATAAGGAGTGAACTCGGTTCAGAAATGGACATTGTCCACTAAGATAGTCTTGGAAATGAGTCTTGAATAATAATAAATTATTATCTATGATTATGTCTGTATGCCACAAAGTTTTATGTTTTATGTTCTGATTATTGGGATTACATTTCACTACCATGATTTATCCCATTTTATGAAATTATGATCTCTTTTACAGGGTAAGATTTCCAAAATGTTATGTTCTTATAAATTTGATGTGATTGATATTTCTTTTGTTTACCCTTACTGTGAATTTGAGCTCACCCTTTTGTACTTTTTCATTCCCAAGGTCAGGAAGAAGGGTATTAAGTAAGATATGCCAAAAAGGGACTATAGATATGATGAAATAAATGGGAGACAGTGTAGATGCTTTATGAACCAGTTGTTTATGTTTCCCAGTTTCTAAAGACACATACCTATATGGTCCTTTCATGGTTTTGTTATATATTGTAATAATTATGCTTCAATTTTGAATTATTAACCATGTATGTAAAGTAAGGATCGCTATATTTATGGTCATGGGTTTTTAAAAAAATCATCATTCCCAAGTTCCATAAGGAGGATCTCAGGGAGAAGAAGTTCAAGTGTAAAAATCCTATAATGTTTTCTTTTAATTTCTTTTTGATTTATTTTTTATTATTTCCCTCTCCTAATCTCCCAATAAAAAATTTTCATGATAACTATAGTATATTTTATATATTAATTTTTTTAATGATAATGGTGTAGAAACCATAAATTTTCTTCTATTCTTCATTTGTTATAAAAATGAATACATCGTCGGTGAGGTGCCGATTTACCACATTTGTTGTTGAGGAGTGTTCGTTTTTTAATTCCACATTCAATTATGGTTATAAAAGCATTTTTATGGTTAAAACAGAATATAATGTTTTAATTTAATTTTATTTAGTGTTCTAAACTAATTTATAGACATAATAATAATTAATAAAACAAAACGAGTTCATGATGATCAGAAAAGGATAAAATAATATAAATAGTTATCCGTTAATTTTTATCTAACAAATCATTGTATTATTTGAAAAAAACATTATATATAAGATCATTTATTATTATATAAGTTCATTAATAACTTGTAATTTAAATTCAGGATAACTATTTCTATTTTAAATGATCCGTAATACTTGTATAATTGTGAACCAATCACGATAACCAAGGTAAAATACAATCCCGAATAACCAAATTAGATCTTATAACTCATCATAAAAGGCATAAAGGAAATTAATTAAATTAATAAATCAAATAAATTTTGAATATAATTTGAGTTATATTAATAATGAACCTAATTTCATTATCCGAGACATTAAGTGCAAGTACAAAACACTTTTGGACATAAGGTATGGGGTTTTTGCTGAACCTCTATTTTTTCATTCAGGATAAACATTATCTCTCTATACCACAATGAAATTATTAATTTTTATTATTTAATACTTCTAAATTATGTTTTTAGATTCGAAATATATGTACCTATTTTAATTATTCTTTATTTTATGTGTAAATACATGTTTTACATGGTTCCATTTACAATTCCTCCGATTAGAAATCTCGAATTAAATGGATCTTCTGAATTTCGTACCCATTTTCAAGTACACCCCATAATCTGTTTTAAGATTAAATTTTTTTAAAAAAATCACACATTTTATCATGAATAACTATCTTATTTAATTTATGGTTTTATATTAACAATTATTCATTTTTTTCTTTGAATACTCTTTTACATTTTCCCTTAAACCATAGTGAAGGACCTCTTTTCTAATGATCCTTAAAAACTATTTTTATAGTTTTTAAATTCAGTTCAAAAAATTCAATATGGATTATCAATTAATATTACTCAAATAATTTTTTTTTTCATATTTATATCTATATACATGTTTACAATATGAAATTTAGGAATATCGCAAATGATTTTCCAAAATAACTCTTCTTTCTATAGTAAAATGGTATTTCTCTCAAGGATTTTAAAAGTGTATTTTCATTAATTTCAATAACTTTTGTTTAATGTAATAATTAATTGAGAATTATTTCTTGTGTTACAAACTTCCATGTTTTATTTAATGGTTTTTTTATTCTGGGGGATGTACTATCATTATACCATTCGCCATATTACTCTCAATGGTTTATGAATGTGTTTATTATTTGGGGATATTATTTAAATTTCCTATTCTAGTGTCAATATGAATGTATATATTTAGTAAGTTCCACCCCTTTCATATGAGGAATACATTGGACCTAGTATGTGATTGGTGTGGTATGTTGCAACCCATGGATGCATTGATAGGTCTTATGAGACAAAATAGACCACCTTTTTACCCGTTTAGGTATGGATTCTTCAAAAATTACTTGGATGTATGTTTTTGATGTATAACCTTATTAAATTCATCATTATGATAATTTTAGTTGATAATACATGTGATTATTCCACTACTATAATATCCAAGTTTGAGTTTCATTCTCATGTGATTATTTATATGGCATTATTTATTCATCATATTTTCTTGTAATATTATGTTCATGTTTATTTTTTAATGGAATGTTTTGTTAGATACTCACCTTGTATTATTATTTATGTTTATATACTCTAATATATTGTTTACACTTTACATGAATCTGAGATCACCACCTTCTTTTATTTTATTTTTCCCTAAGATGCGAAGACTTATAATATGACTAACATTCATGTATAATATAAGAGAATAAAATTGTTTTCAATTAAGTTTCTATGTTTTTATTCAATTCAAGTTACAATTTAAATCTTATGTTTCTACCTATTTTTTCAAGGATACTAAACAATTTGGTCTTTTGGGTCGTTATCTCTTTTTCAATGTAAAAGTGTAATAAAGTAATGCACCGGTTCCAGGATACTGGGGTTGGGTTCATTAATGTTGGTAATAGAGAATACTTAGTAGTAACATTGGAAAATAGATTTAGGAAATTATATATTAGGTAAATATAACCATATAATTGACTTTTAGAATATTTCCAAGTTTACCAGGATTTCAATTTAGATATAATTATAAATTAATTATTTTACTAGTTTTAGATTATACATTATGTTTGATAATGTTATGATATAATATAGTGTGTGTTGTTTGTTTAGAAATGGATACATTTTTATGTAACAGAAACTATATCAATTCATGCATTCCATGTAGGGATTTCCCTCGTATGTAAGATAATGATTTTAGATTTGGAGCTGCAACTGGAGATGAGTAACTTATAACTATACTAGGATAATTGAAACAGGTTATGCGTAACCTTAATTTCATGGATCATTTTGATCCACAATATAGGGGAACAATGTTAGACCACTTTTTGTTAAAACAATCTCTATCATTAAATGGGAAAACAAACCCATTTATTGTAGAGAAATGGATAATTTCTGTAGAGATGTTATTTATCACTTTGGGAAGTAACGAAACATGAAACATTATCATGGTGGTCTATAATATCATGGGAGATTTAGATCAACAATGTTAATTAATTCATAAATCATAATAGGAGTAAGTAATCATAAATATGGAATAGAAGTATTTTAAGGAAATTTCTTTAGAAAAACGTTTCCCTCGCAAACAGTTAGAAGATATAGGGAGGCAATTTTTGAGTGTGAGACAAAAAATGGATGAAAACATTACTAAGTAAGAATATAACTTTACAAGTATAATAAGGAATGATAAATATTATATATGTAATCCAAGGAGAATTATTGATAATTTCATTGACGATATTAGACTAGTTCTACAATGGGACCTAGTCATCAAAAAAATTTCATCGTACGAGGCTATGGTATCATGTTCCATTAAGATGTAGAAAGAATTTTCCAATCCATATGGATTATAAGGGATGAAAGATAAAAGGAAATAACGAAAAGAGATGAAGGGGATGATAGAATTTCTAACATGAAATAAATTTTGGTAGGAATATCATGGAACATGCCTATTGTGAATGGGATTCTGTAATAAACGTGGAGACAAGGGCCACCAAGCCTTTGATTGGAGAGAAAAGGAAGAAGCTGAAAATGTGAAATGATTTAGATTTTATGAGTTAGGACACTATAAAAATGCTTATCCCATATGTTAAGGTAAATTTATCTAGAAAATTCCAATGGAACTAGTCCATGCTTATGTAGTCACAACAGTTGAGGTTGAATTTCCCAATAATGTGGTGGCAGGTACATTAATCATCTCTAAAATTTTAGCTAAAGTGTTATTTTATTCTGGATCATCACAATATTTTATATCTTCCCAGTTTCCTATGAAAATTTGATATTTTTAATTCACCTTAATGATGGAGTTTTTAGTAAAAACTGTTTGTGGAAATCTTACTAAATTTTTTTTCAAGCAGTTCACATTATAGTACATTAACATTTTTTATTAACAAATCTTATTATAATAAAGATGGATGATTTTGATATAATCCCTAGTATGGATTGGATTTCAATGTATAATGAAAAATATATTACAAATAGAAGTAAATTACGATTCATGATGATGGTATATAATTTCTCACCATTAGAGGGGAGACATCATCATCTGAGTCTTTTATAGATCTAAATCTAATTGCTCTTTTAAATTAAATTGTTGGAGAGGAACGACAGATAAATCATACTAATTAAAAATTTGATATCAAAAATGAGGATGTACCTATTATGAGATTATACATTGATGTATTCATAGAGTATTTACATAGATATCATATAGAGAGGGATATTTAGATTTTTATTGATTTAATTCCTAATGTGAGAACTATATCAAAACCCCATATTAAATGGACACTGTGGAATTAGTAGAGCTGAAGAAACTACTAGAAAAGTTGATTAATAAGTTATTTACTAACCCTAGTTTTTCTAAATGGGGATCCACTATTCACATTGTTAAAAATAATGATGGATCTAGGAGGATATGAATTGACTATAGAGAAATAAATTCTATTACAATATAGAACAAGTATCTTTTTCCTTGCCCTGATGATTTATTTGATCAACTTCCCAAAGGTCAATATTTTTCAAAGATTGACATCCACTCTGGATATCATCAATTTCATGTAATTAAATAAGATATTATAAAGGAAACATTTTGAACAAGGTATTAACATTATGAGTTTACAATTATTCCATTTGGACTGACTAATACACCCTCAAATTTTATGTATATAATGAACAAGGTATTCAAAGAATATCTTGATAATTTTTATGTGGTGTTCATTGATGATATCATGGTGTAATATAAATGGTATAAGGACCATGAGAACAAATTATAAATTTTTTTTGGAGACTACTATAAGAAAAGTGTTATATTAGAAGTTTAGAATTTGTGAATACTGACTTGAAACGTTTTCTTTTCGTGGCCATATTGACTATAAGAACAACAAAAAATGACCAGATTAGAAGGGATTTTTTCAGTTTAGAGGGACTATTTAAATACATTAGTTGTGGTCATAAAGAACCACCACTAATATACATTCTATGTGTTTTTAGAGGTGGTTTTGAGCAACTGATGATAAAGTAGTAAGTAATTTAGTGGAGGATTAATTAGAGGGGGTTTGAATTTAGCTGGATACCCATAACATCATATATTAGAGGCAGTTTTAACCACCTCTAATATATCTATGAATTCAGGGTTGTTCAAAATTTACCCTAATCGAGCCTGAAGTACATTTTAATGGGTATTTGTTTAAACTGACCCTAATCTTTTTTTTTTAAATTTTTTATCGTCCTACAAGAACAACCTTCACCATATTCTCTTGTGCCCCCCTCCAAGGTGTTCCTAGTTCCCACCCTACCCCCTCACCTAGTATGTCTTTCCAATTCCCCTCTCACCCACATTCCATCTAGTTCCACTCACTATCACCCACTGTCCGTCTGGTTCAATGCATTATCAGTCCATCCAGTCCCCCTCTCACCCAATATGCCTCTCTTATAGCCTCACCTAAACTAGTGTCTATCTAGTACACCTCACCCACACTCATGGCATCAAGTTCCTTATTTTTCCATGATGTTTATAAAACTAGAAGCTAGTGGGAATCGATCCTGTATCTTCCACTTACATGGAGAACACCAGAACCACTTAGGCAATTCATCTTTTGTTTATATTTTGAAAATTATTTTATTTATATATATATAAATATAATATGTGTATATATATATATATTAGGTTATTCCAATAAATATTATTTGAAAAAATATTTAAATACATATTAATATATAAGCTATATATATCCACATAAATTAATATATATATTTTTATATTATGTATTTATATATTTATATTATAAAAAATTTATATTTTACTCAGTTTATAAATTTATATAAACTATATATTTTATATGTTTATTTACATACATTTTAGTGAATATATTTTTTTTCAATTTATTTAATATTATATTTATGTTATGTAGATACACATATATTTATTAATATATTTATGTATATTTTTTTTATAATTAAATATATATTTATATATTATTTACATGTTTATTTATATTATATATATAAGTATTTATTTGTCATTTTTATATAATATCTTTATAAATATATATCTATATAATGTATTTCAATACATGTTTTTATTATTATGGGCATTAATATATATTTATTTCTATAAAATGTATAATAATATATATACATAATATTACATGAAATACATATATATGAAATACAATTTATACAAATATTTATATAATGATATATGAAATAAATTATTATATTATATATAATTAATATGTAAATTATATATAATTATTATAATATGATATATAATTTATAAATTTTTTAATTAGTATAATATGAAAGGAAATATAATGTATTTCAATATTTATTATTATGTAGATTATTATAATTGTATTTCAATAAATATAATTATAAAATATTATGAACATTAATATATATTTACTTTAATAAATAACATTTTTATAATATTAATTATACATAATATATAAGTTTAAACATGTTATTTAAAAAAATGTTATTATAATAATATAAATTATAAAAACAAAAAACTTTGGTTTTTCTATGAAATATTTTTTAAATAAATTATATTCTTTTATATATTTATATAATATGGTTATGTTTTTGTATTATTATAATTAATATTATAAGAAATACAATTTATACAAATAAATATATATTAATGAACATAATATAATACAATTATAATTATGTACATAATTTTATTCATGTACATAAATATATATATTAATGTACATATTTATATAACATATGTACATTTATATATAATAAATTATTTTATAATATATAATATATAATATATAATATATAATATTTATATTTATATTTATATTTATATTTAATTTTTTCTATATTATTTATATTTGTAATCATAATATAAAATACTTGTTTCTATACATAAATATATAATAAAGATGTATTTAATATAATAAATGTATAATATAAATCATAATATAAATGTACTATATTTATAAAACAATTTATAAATTTTATATATTTGAATAAATATATTTATAATTACATTTGTATTTTATATACTAATATTTACATATGTATAAATTTTTATTATATGTATAATTATTTATTTAAAGTATTTATATTATGTCTTTATATATATATGTTTATAATGCATTTAAATACATTTATATAATGTGTTAATGTAGTACACACACACAAACACACAAATGTGTAGACAAACATATATATTATAGAATTTAATTTATTTGAGATTTATTTAAAAAAATAAATAAATATTTAGAGGGGGTTTAAAAACCCTAAAATCAAATGTATTAGTAGTGGTTCAAGAACTCCTATAATTTCTTGAATTAGTAGTGGTTTAAAACCCTATCTAATTTCATAAATTAGAGTGGGTTCCCAACCCCCTCTTATATATTAAATTAAGAAGGGGTTCAACCCCCCCTAATGTTATATATTAGAGGGGGGGGGGGGGGGCTCAAAACCCCCACTAATCTAATGAATTATCGACAATTCTTGAACACCCTTTAATTTTTTCAATTTGAGGGGGTTGTGACCTCCCACTATTTCTATTTTAAAAAATCCAATTAATATCTATGAGAATATATATATAGCCTGTAATATCCAAACATATATTATATTTATCATTCCTCTAAAATCAAACTGAACATATAGTGCCACTAATTATTAAATTAGTTGTAGTTTTGATATAACCACCTATAAAATCCAAAATGAATATTCAAAATGGAATGGTAAAAATTTTATAAGTGGTTGTGAACCCCCTATTAATTCAACGATTTCTGGGGGTTGTGCATAACCCCCTCTAAAATTAATTTTTATGGGGTTGTGTATAACACCCTCTAAAAAACCACCAAAAATATAATGTTTTTTTGTAGAGAATGATGGAATCTCCCTTAATCCTACAATGGAAAATGAATTCTAGTATTTTCCAACACCAAATAGCATAACCTAGGTATATAGTTCCATTGGGTTAGTAGCTTAATATTATTCCTTATTTCATAATTTTTTCAGGATTAAATAACCCGTTAAATACACTTACTCATAAAGTCGTTATGTTTTAGGGAGAAAAGTATATGAAGAATGTTTTGAAAGATTGACGAGTAGATTAGAGAATACTCAGATCTTGACCCTACCATTGGGAAATGGTGGATTTTTGGTTTATAGTGTTTCATCATAGAAGTATTAGGTTATTTTATTTTGAAAAATTACAGAGATATGGCCAATTAATCAAGGGATTTAAAAACTCATGAATAGAACTATCCAACTCATGATAATCAGTTACCAGTTGTAATATTTTTTCTGATGATATGGAGACACTATCTCTATGAAAAAATGTCTAAGATATATAAAAATACCAAATGTTTTAAATATATCTTATCACATAAATATCTCAACATGAGACAACAAAAATGGATCAAGCTACTCATGGATTATGATTCTTCAATACCCTACATTCTAGGGTTGGAAAATAAGGCAGTAAATGCATTAGTCAAGAAGGAGAACGGAGTTATGAAAAATAATTTGGATTGATAAGGATCCATGTACAAGGATCTAGCAAAGAAAGATATTTGAATTATCATGGATGGTGAAACATCAATACTTTTCCAAATGGTTGAGAAACCATTATAATTTGAAAATGTTAAATTGTTCTCCATCTGGGGATGAAAATTTTCAAAATAAAATTAAAGATCAAAATGATGGTAAGTTGGTAGAGTTCCAGTACAAGTATGAAATTCCAAAATTTTAGAAAATACGATGTGTCCCCCCGATACCTGAGCTAAAAAATAATTATTGGATGATTCTCATAGATCAAATTTTTCAATAAATAATGGTACCAGTAATATATAGAGATATTCGAAGTGAAATTTCTGGTGGGATAATATGATGTTGGACATTTCTAATTATGCATCAATATGTTTATTCTAATAGTAAGTGAATGTTGAAAGACAATATCCTAGAGGATTCATTCAATCTATGACTATACCAATTTAGAAATGTGATGACATTTCTATTTATTTTGTCACTAGCTTAACAAATAATCCAAAACCAATGATGCAATATGGGAAATTTTTGATTAAATTACCAAATAAGCACATTTACATGCTATACGGGAGGATCTTCCACTGGATCACCTATCAATACTTGATATTAATGAAGTTATAATACTTCATGGAGCACCTACTTCAATCATGTCTGATCTTGATCCATGATTTAGATCGAAATTCTGGAAACACTTTCATAAATATTTGGATACTAATCTTTATTTGAGTGCTTCTTATCACCCTCAAACCAATGGAAAGTATGAATGGATGATCCAAACCACAGAATCCAGGTTGAATTCATGCTCACTTTACTGCCAAGGTGTATGGGATTAGTATTTACCTTTGGCCAGTTTTTTTAAATAATATTTTTCATTCAAGTATTCAAATTGAACCTAATGAATGTTAGAAACAGGTTTACATTGAAAATTTGATAAAATATTTAGAGTTTCAAGTGTGGGATCATTTCTTATTAAAGTTATCTCCATGTAATGGTGTCATAAGGTTCGGGAAGAAAGGGAAACAGATCCCTAGAAATATGAGACCTTTTTAAATTATGGAGAGATTTGGAGTTGTAGCTTATGAGTTTTCAATGACATATATCCTTTATAATGTACACAAGGTGTTCCCTATATCTTTTCTAAGTACATACGAACCCCATTTTATGTTATCACTTCTAATGGAATATAATTAAGACATTATTTATCTTACTGAAAAGAGTATATCCAAATTATGGACATTAGATAACATGTTTTGATAAATCAGATGACCAGGATGGTAAATGTACTTTTAAAAAAAATCAAAAAATTGAAGAGGTGAAGTGGGAACCAGAGGAATTTAGGATGAAGAATTACCAAAATATTTTTATGAGGTGACATTTTGGAAATTTTGAGGATGATTTTTTTTTGAAATAGGGGTGAATGTAACACACCAATATTTAATGATATGTCTATTTTATAATTTAATTTCATTTATAGTTTATACTTAACACAAAACTGAGTTTATTGCCATAACATACTTTTTAATTTGACCATTGGTATAAGGCCTCAGCCTTAAACATTACTTAATATTGATTTATTACAAGATTACACCTTGAGGATGTTTTTAGGTTTATAGTTTTAGAGAATTAGATTATAAAACATGAAATACATTCCACATTTAAACAAAGTGGTTACATAAAAGATAGTAATCATTTTTCCCATCAATGGAAGCATATTTAAAATAAAACATGGATTCTTTCTTGACACTTCCTTGACACTATCATCATATCATGTACCTTTCCCTTGACCTGTGAAAAACATTTCAAAAACATGGGATGAGCATAAAAAGCTCAGTAAGGGATGTAAAAATATTGAAAGGAAACATGGGTACATATATACATAAGAATTAAATAATACTTTACCAATAAAACATAAGCACTTTAACATACCTCATCAAATCATGAATAAATCATAGAAATCATAAGACATAAAGGTAACTTGAGGCATTCATAACATTCTTACGTAAGGAGTAACCCTCTTGCTTACGTTTGGAATACCCATCATAGTATATTCCCTAAATCACTTCAGAGAAACCTTAATGTTTCACTCCTCCGTGTTACCCAATTCATTGGAGAGCTATATCGGGCTCACCCGCCCGCAGTTTATCACAGAACCATCCGTCTTCATAATAATTCCCAAGAACTATAACATAATCGTATCACATAAAACATGCATAAAGGAAACATAACATTTCCTCCTTTCAATCACCAGATATCAATACAACACATTGATATAAAAACATTATGAAAACCATTTTCAATAGCAAAATAAAATAAAAGTAAAACATGGTATTTATTTTTCTTTTTTTAAAAAATGGTATGGGTTGTAGAGGAAGCCGAAACTCAAATAATGGTCATGGCGGCAGAGAAGTCATTGTCGCCGCATACATACGACAAAAACATTCCCTTTTGCCATTTAGTGAAACACTTAATATAAAAAAGATTCCTTTTGGATAAACATCAAAGTAAAAGGGGATTATACACCGTATAAAAGAAGGTTGTGTATAAAACAAAATATGCCTCAATGAAAGGAGATTGAGACGAAGTCCCATACCTCGGGTCCGACTTGACTCGGTCGTTTTTTAATCTCCTGAATAATAAACTTGAGTAAATTTATAATTGTTTAAAAACATTTTTCAAGTTCATTATTCCTTTTATATCACTTATTTCTATGTCATGAACACTATATAATTATTTAATTTAATAACGGTCGTTTTAACGATCATTGGTACTTGAGTCAAAAATAAACCCTTTATAATTACAAGTTATTCATGTATCCATTATATCCAGAATTATAATCATGATGTATATATCATATATATCATATATATCCAGTATATACATGCATTTATAACATTACATAATCATTTAGAGGTAAGAAATGAAATGCACCGTTCATGGAGACAGTAAGCCATATGTACGCATGGGCGCTACTTTCATTCCTATTTCGTATTTTATAGAATGGAATAATAATGATATAAAGGTATATTATAATTCCAGTGTAATATCATATATAATATCATAACTCCATCCTTTATACGTCCCACATATGGTATTTAACGAATCAAATCAATTTGAGGGGGCGGTAGTCTGCACTTCCTTAAATGAAGATATCGCGTTTACCCATAATGGAAACCATAAAGGTATGCCAAAAATGAAAAATACAGAATCTTAAGGAAAACATAAACATATTATATATCATATATAAATATATTGTCATATTAATGGACACCTTTTAAGGTGTTAAAATATTGTTGAACAATCATCGTTTCGGGAGGACGAAATTCGCCATCCACGGAAACAGTATGTTCTTTAACCATTAGATGTAGGTGTGTGTATGTTTAGCTCGAATAATTATTATAAAAACATCCTAGTATATTGAATATACTGTAGTTGTTACAAAATAAATGAATAAAAAGATTTTAGGGGGTTGGAGAAGTAAAATAAAACAAAAGGACTCAAGTGAAGACATTACCTTAAAATCGGGTAACTCCTTTGGTTTGAGCTCAAAGGATTCCTTGGGAAGACTTTTGCCCAACGTGAGGCTTCAATGAGTAATATAGGGATGTGGAGAGACAAAATGGGCAGGGGTTGGCCGAGCCAAAGGATTTGGAAGTGTGGGTAAGGAGGTAGAGGTGGGGCCTTTTATAAGAGGAGAGGAGGGGCACTCTTGGAATGTAAAGAAATGTTACTTTATTTTAAAATGGGTTTCGGATTCAAAATGTCCCAAATTGGTATAATTAGAGGGTATGGTGATAAGGGTTCGAAATACACCCATTCAATAGGTTTTGGACATGTGTAGGTCATAGATTTTACATTACCATTTCATTTTATTTAAATCCTTTATTAATGAGGTAAACGATGCATCATAATGATGTCATAAATAATTTAATTTATTTAAAGTCTAAAAATTATAAAAAAAAATTACTATGATGTAGGAAATATTTTTAGATTTCCAATTACTATTTATAATAAAAAATCGGACTTGTATTACCCCATGTAAAAATTCTTTTTGTAAAATAACTCATGTTTGTGTCATTTTTACTTTAACATTAAATAAAAAGTTATTTATGTCACTTCCCAACCAAAGTGGCTCCATGGGGTCCCCAAGTTGACCCATGGACTGTCTTGGTCGGCCATGACACATCCAATAAGGGTAGGACATGTTTCTAGGTCATTTCATATTATTAAAACATCATTTTTACCTTAAACTACACTAATTACCACTAATCGCGATTAAAAACATAAAAGTTACTATTCACCAAAAAATTATTTTAATCACATTGAACCACATTTTACTTCTTAATGAAAACCATGTATATCATATTTTTGAAATTCAAAACACAGAGGTGGTAAAATTTCATTTAAACGAAAAAATAGTTTTTTAAGTACCACTTAGTGGTTTCACTATTCATCAAAAATTAAAGTTTTTCAGAAAAATACCAAAACTTCACCCTAAGCTATATTTGATATTCTGAATTCAAAAATGTTGTCTATTTTACAAAATTCAAAAAATATAAGTTGCATTAATTAATTTAATAATTAATTCCCGATGTCTGAGTAAATAGCGTGTTTTTATGAAACAATAAGTATCAAAAGATTGACACTAGTTTAAGTCCAATTTCAAAGTAAAATTAATTCCAATGTCCACTATTGGATTAAATGGTAAACATATATTCTAATTTCACTTTAAAAACAATTTAAAAGATAATCTAATCATATAAATAAATTATATTAAAAAGCAGTTTTGATGTAAAATGCAGTATTTTTCACTATTCATTAAAAATGAACATTGTCTAAAAAATACCAAGAATTCACACAAAGTAAACTTTGATGTCCCAATGATAAAGAATAAGTTTATTTTGACAAACATAGCTTATAAAATTGTCAAAAGATATATTTAAAAATGGTTTGCCATTAATAGGCAGTAAAACCATCTTTTAAAAATATTAGTGTATTACATGCTTAGGATTGGATTTATTTTCATTTTAAGCCTCTAAAACACTATCTAATTCATTAATAGACATAGATAAAAATATCAATTATTCATTACTTACTTGGGATGTTACATCCTTCCCCCCTTTAGAAAATTGCATCCCCGCAATTTATTTACTTATCATATAAATGGGGGTACTTGTCCCTCATTGAATTTTAAGATTCCCATGTTGCCTCTTCCATAATGTGGTTTTTCCACAAAACCTTTACCTGATTAATCATCTTATTCCGTAACACTTTCTCCCTATGGTCAAGAATCTGGACCGGTTCTTCCTTATAAGATAGGTTCTCTTCAAGGTGAACTACCTCTAAACTCAAAACATGAGATGGATCTGGAATGTACTTTCTCAGCATCAAAAAATGAAAAACATTGTGTACCTGAGATAAACTCAGAGGTAAAGCCACTCGGTAAGAAACTGATCCAACTTTCTCCAGAATTTCATATTATCTAATGATCCTTGGAATCAGATTTCCTTTCTTACCAAATCTCATCACACTTTTCCATGGTGAGACTTTGATAAAAACATGATCACCTACCTCAAAAGATAGATCCTTCCTCCTATTGTCCGCATAACTATTTTGCCTGCTTTGAGCTGTTCTCATGTGTTTCTGTATCAGCTAAACTTTTTCTACCATCTCTTCTACCAATTCTGGTCCCATCAACTTCATTTCAGCCACTTCATCCCAAAATGCTGGAGTTCGACACTGCTTCCCATATAATGACTCAAATGGTGCCATCTGTATACTGGAATGAAAACTGTTATTATGTGAAAATTCAACCAAAGAATAATGTTGGTTCCATCTTCCCTGATAATCCATAGAGTAAGAACGTAGCATATCCTCCAAAGTCTTAATTTTTCATTCTGATTGCCCATCTGATTGAGGATGAAGAGATGTACAAAAATTTAATTCAGTACCCAATGACTTCTGAAGGCCCTTCCAAAAGTTAGAAGTAAACCTGTGATCACGATCGGATACAATGGAGAGAGGAACTCCATGTAACCTGACTATCTCTTTAAGATACAAATGGTAAAGTTGATCTAGAGAGAAAGTATATCGTATTGCAAGGAAATGAGCAGATTTAGTCAAGAGATCAATAATAACCCAGATTGAATTATTACCTCGAGATGTTTTCAGTAATCCCTCAACAAAGTCCATGGATATATTCTCCCATTTCCACTCTGGCACTGGTAAAGGCTGAAGCATCCCTTTCGGTAACTGCCTCTCTCCTTTAACCTGTTGAAAAGTCAAACAAAAATCAGCAATATCTCTTTTCATTCCATCCCACCAGTAATACTTACACAGATCTCTGTACATCTTAGTACTGCCAGGATGAACTGAAAACGGAGAACTATGAGCTTCACATAACAACTCTATCTTCAACTGTGAATCACAAGGCACACACAATCTCTTCCCAAATCTCAAAACACAATCATTATCAATGTGGAATTCAGGAAACCTACCCTTCTGAACCAGCTCTACCTTTTTCTGCAACTCACTGTCTTGCTTCTGTGCTTTCTTGATTCTATCTGATAGAGATGATCTCACTGATACCTGAAACAAAACATAAGAACTTCTTGCTCCAAAAACTTCCATGCCAATGTTCATTAAATCCTTAACCAAAGGATCACGTTCCAAATGCAACATTGTTAATGAAGAATTACTTTTTCGACTCAAAGCATCGACCACTTTATTTGCTTTTCCCGGATGGTAATGAATTGTACAATCATAATCCTTGATTAATTCTAGCCATCTCCTTTGTCTCATGTTCAATTCTTTCTGAGTGAATATATACTTTAAACTTTTGTGATCGGTATATATTTCACACTTTACTCCATACAAATGCTGCCTCCAAATTTTTAAAGTGAAAACAACAGAAGATAATTCCAAATCATGTGTAGGGCAATTAACCTCATGAGTTTTCAACTGTCGTGAAGCATAAGAAATTACCTGATCATTCTACATTAGGATACAACCATGTCCTTTCCATGAAGCATCACTGTAGATAACAAAATCACCATTCCTGGAAGGTAGTGCCAAAATGGGAGCATTCACCATTCTTCTTTTCAACTCCTGAAAACAATCATCACATTCTTTTGTCCAGATAAACTTAACACCCTTCTGAGTTAGCTTAGTCATTGGAATAGATAACCATAAAAAATTTCTATCAAATATTCAGTAATAGCCTACCAAACCAAGGAATATTTTAATCTTAGTTACATTTGTGGGTCTTGGCCAGTCTTCCACAACATTTGTTTTTGCAGGATAAACATTTATCCCATATTTTGAAACAATGTGACCAAGGAATGAAATTTGTTGCAACCAAAACTCACACTTGCTGAATTTACCATACAATTTCTTTTCTTTTAAGGTTTGCAAAATAACCCTTAAATGTCTTTCATGCTCCTCTTTACTTTTAGAAAACACCAAAATATCATCAATGAAAACCACCAAAAACTTATCCATGAACTCATGGGAAATTATATTAATTAAGTCCATCAATACAGAAGGTGAATTGGTTAGCCCAAAAGTCATTACTACAAGTTCATAATGGCCATATCTTGTACGAAACGCAGTCTTTGGAACATCTCCATCCTTTACCTTCAGCTGATGGTACCCCGATCTTAGGTCAATCTTTGAAAAAAACTGAGCTCCCTGGAGCTGATCAAACAAATCATCAATATGAGGCAAAGGATATTTGTTCTTAACAGTGATGTTATTCAAGGCTCTATAATCAATGAAAAGTCTCATAGAACCATATTTCTTTTTAACAAATAAAACAGGAGCACCCCATGGTGATGTGCTAGGTTGAATGAATCCTTTCTCTAATAAATCTTGCAATTGCTCCTTCAACTCTAAAAGATCAATTTGAGCCATTCAATAAGGGTGTGTTGAAATTGGCTTAGCATCAGGAACTAAGTCAACAGTAAATTCAACTTCCCGATCTGGTATTATTCTAGGCAACTCATCAGGAAAAACATCAGGATACTCATTTACCACTGGCACATCATTAATCTGAACAGTTCATTTATTTTCAACGATGTGTGTAAGGTAACATTCATTTCCATCTTTTACAAGTTTCTCGGCCTCTTGATATGTTATCAACAGTAAGGGTTCATTCTTGTACACAAACTGAAAGTCTTTCTGAAAAGAAACTTTTTTAGCAATACAGTCAATCTTAGCATGGAAAATAGAGATCCAATCCATACCCAGGATAACATCAAACTATACTAGAGGTAGAACAATAAGGTTTGCAAGCAGGTTTTTTCCACAGATAAGGATAGGAAGATTCTTATAAATTCTTTTTGCCTCAACATTTCCCCCATGTGTTTTTACCAAAAGTTCAGGAGTCATTTCTTGAGATGGTATTCCCATTTTACTAGAAATGTTTTCAAAGATGAATGAATGTGTAGACCCCGAATCAAACAACACACTGGCATAATCTGAAAAAACAAACAATGTACCTGATACAACTTCATTAGATGGCCCGACATCTGCTGAATTAGTTGCAAGGGATTTCCCCACCCCTTTCTGCTTGTAGTCTAACTACTTCCCATCACTCAAGCTCTTTGTTGGACACTCATTTTCATAGTGATCCATCTCATTGCACTTAAAAAATTTCACTAACTGTAAATCCAATTTTAACTTACCATCACCTTGATCATTTTCAGTGCAATCACGAGCCTTATGTCACATCTTACCACATCGGTAGTACTTTACAGAATTCAGAAGACATTCCCCAGCATGCCTTTTGCCACATTTATCACAAACTGAAAACTTAGATTTCTTACTATCAGAATTTTTTGAAGAATTCTCCCCTTTCTCCTACCACCTCAGTCTCTTCTTCTGTTGGTTGTTATAGAACACTTGATCATCGGCAAACTCCATTTCCACCTTCTCAGCACACCGAACAGGCTTTTCATAACTTTTAAACTCACGAGAAGCTAATGCCCTTCGATATTTTGGTTTTATTCCTAAGTAAAAATGATTGATTTTACTATCAAGGTCTTGGATAAAATTTGGAGCATACCTTGCCAATCAAGTGAACCTCTCTTCATAGGCAGCCACTGAGTCTTACTCTTGCATCAATTCCAAGAATTAATTTTCCATACTAATTCGAACATCCTTAGGAAAATACTTCTCAAGAAACATACCTTTAAATTCATCCCAGTCGAGAGTATCAATCTCATCAGCGTCCCTTAAATTTTTAACCATCGACCACCACTGATCTGCCTCACCCTCCCAACGGTAAATAGCAAGACTAACCTTTTGATTGTCTGAACACCCCATGACATCGAAAATCTTCTCCAGTGATTTAATCCACCCTTCAGCTAGCACAGGGTCAGATGATCCTTTGAATGATGGGGGATGTTGCCTTATGAAATGTTCCACCACTGACATGTTCCTCTACGGTTGATCTGGCTGATCTCGTGCATAGATACCACCACCATTTATCACTTGATTCAACTGCGCCATTACTGCAACAAACTATTCAGTTCCAATTCCGACCATCTCAGGATGCTGATTCAGAAGGTTATTTCCTTCTGTATGCCTTCCTAGCACTGCTTCCCTGTTTCCTCTATGGAAAACCATTCTAAACAAACATGTCTTAGATGAAGCAACATGGTAATCTTCAAATGCTACATCATTTCAAAAAATATATTTTTGGATAATAATTTAATAGAATTATAACTCCTAAAGTTATCTAAACCGACCTCTGATACCAACTATAAGGCCCCAGCCTTAATCATTACTTAATCTTGAGTTATTACAAGATTACACTTTGAGGATCTATTCAGGTTTAGAGTTTTAGAGAATTATTTCATAAAACATTCATTACATTCCACATTTAAACAAAGTGGTTACATAAAAGATAGTATTCATTTTTCCCATCAATGGAAACATATTTAAAATAAAACATGGATTCTTTCTTGACACTTCCTTGACACTATCATCATATCATGTACCTTTCCGTTGACCTGTGAAAAAAATTTCAAATACTTGGGATGAGCATAAAAATCTCAGTAAGGGATATAAAAATATGGAAAAGAAACATGGATACATATATACATAAGAATGAAATCATACTTTACCCATAAAACATAAGAACTTTAACATACCTCATCAAATCATGAATAAATCATAGAAATCATAAGACATAAAGGTAACTTGAGGCATTCATAACATTCTTACGTAGGGATTAACCCTATTGGTTACGTTTGGAATACCCATCACAGTATATTCCCTAAATCTCTTTGGAGAAACCTTAACGTTTCACTCCTTTGCGTTACCCAATGCATTGGAGAGCTATATCGGGCTCACCCACCCATAGTTTATCACGGAACCACCCGTCTTCATAATAATTCCCAAGAACCATAACATAATCTTATCACATAAATCATGCATAAAGGAAACATAACATTTCCTCGTTTCAATCACCAGATATCAATACAACACATTGATATAAAAAAATTATGAAAACCATTTTCAATACCAAAATAAAATAAAAGTAAAACATGGTATTTATTTTTCTTTTTTTAAAAAATGGTATGGGTTGTAGAGGAAGCCGAAACTCAAATAATGGTCACGACGGCGGAGAAGTCGTTGTCGTCGCATATGTACTACAAAAACATTCCGTTTTGTCATTTAGTAAAACTCTTCATATAAAAAAGATTCCTTTTGGATAAACATCAAAGTCAAAGTGGTTTATACACCGTATAAAATAAGGTAGTGTATAAAACAAAATATGCCTCAATGAAAGGAGATTGATACGAAGTCTCATACCTCAGGTCCGACTTGACTCAGTCATTCTTTAATGTCATGAATAATAAACTTGAGTTAATTTATAATTGTTTAAGAAACTTTTTCAAGTTCATTATTCCTTTTATATCACTTATTTCCATGTCATGAACACTATGTAATTATTTAAGTTAATAACGGTCATTTTAACGATCATTAGTACTTGTGTAAAAAATAAACCCTTAATAATTACAAGTTGTTCATGTATCCATTATATCTAGAATTATAATCATGATGTATATATCATATATATCATATATATCCAGTATATACATGCATTTATAATATTACATAATCATTTAGAGGTAATAAATTAAATGCACCGTTCATGGAGACGGTAAGCCGTACGAACGCATGAACGCTACTTTCATTTCTATTTCATATTTTATAGAATGGAATCATAATGATATAAAGTTATATTATAATTACAGTGTAATATCATATATAATATCATAACTGCATCCTTTATACGTCCCACATATGGTATTTAACGAATCAAATCACTTTGAGGGGGCGGTAGTCCTCACTTCCTTAAATGAAGATATCGCGTTTACCCATAATGGAAACCATAAAGGTATGCCCAAAATAAAAAATACAGAAGCTTATGGAAAACATAAACATATTATATATCATATATAAATATATTTTCATCTTAATGGCCACCTTTTAAGGTGTTAAAAGAATTTTGAACAATCATCGTTTCGGGAGGCCGAAATTCACCATCCACGGAAACAGTATGTTCTTTAACCATTAGATGTAGGTGTGTGTAAGTGTAGCTCGAATCCTTCTTATAAAAACATCCTAGTATATTGGAGATACCGGAGTTGTTACAAAAGAAATGAATAAAAATATTTTAGGGGGTTGGAGAAGTAAAATAATGAAAAATGAATCAAATGAAGACATTACATTAAAATCGGGTAACTCCTTTGGTTTGATCTCAAAGGCTTCCTTGGGAAGACTTCTGCCCAAAGTGAGGATTCAAGGATTAATATAGGGATGTGGAGAGACAAAATGGGTAGGGTTTGTCTGAGACAAAGGATTTTGAAGTGTGGGTAAGGGGGTAGAGGTGGGGGCCTTTTATAAGAGGAGAGGAGGGGAACTCTTGGAAAGTAAAGAAATGCTAGTTTATTTTAAAATGAGTTTGGGATTCAAAATGTCCCAAATTGATATAATTCTAGGGTAAGGTGATAAGGGTTCGAAATACACCCATCCAATAGGTTTTGGACATGTTTAGGTCATATATTTTACATTATCATTTCATTTTATTTAAATCCTTTATTAATGAGGTAAACGCTCCATCATAATTATGTCATAAATATTTAATTTATTTAAAGTTTAAAAATTATAAAAAACTATTATGATGTAGGAAATCTTCTTAGCTTTCCAATGACTATTTATAATTAGAAATAGGACTTGTATAACCCCATGTAATTGTTTTTAGTAAAATAACTCATGTTTGTGTCATTTTTACTTTAACATTAAATAAAAAGTTATTTATGTCATTTCCCAACCAAAGTGGCTCCATGGGGTCCCCATGTTGACCCATGGATTGTCTTGGTCATCCATGACCAATACAATAATGGTAGGACATGTTTCTTGGTCATTTCATATTATTAAAACATTATTTTTACCTTAAACTACACTAATTACCACTAATCGCGATTAAAAACATAAAAGTTACTATTCACCAAAAATTTATTTTAATCCCATTGAACCAAATTTTACTTCTTAATGACAACCATGTATGTAGGATTTTTGAAATTCAAAACACAGAGGTGGTAAAATTTCATTTAAACGAAAAATCAGTTTTTTAAGTACCACTTAGTGGTTTCACTATTCATCAAAAATTGTAGTTTTTCAGAAAAATACCAAAACTTCACCCTAAGATATATTTGATATTATGAATTCAAAAATATTGTCTATTTTACAAAATTAAAAAAATATAAGTTGCATTAATTAATTTAATAATTAATTCCCGATGTCTGAGTAAATAGCGTGTTTTTATGAAATAATAAGTATCAAAAGATTGACACTAGTTTAAGTCCAATTTCAAAGTGAAATTAATTCCAATGTCCACTATTGGATTAAATGGTTAAAATATATTCTAATTTCACTTTAAAACGAATTCAAAATATAATCTAATCATATAAATAAATTAAATTAAAAGTAGTTTTGATGTAAAATGCAGTATTTTTCACTATTCATTAAAAATGATCATTGTCAGAAAAATACCAAAAATTCACACAAAGTAAATTTTGATGTCCCAATCATAAAGAATAAGTTTATTTTGACAAACATAGCTTATAAAATTTTCAAAATATAGATTTAAAAATGGTTTTCCATCAAAAGGTAGTAAAACAATCTTTTAAAAATATTAGTGTATTTCATGCTTAAGATTGGATTTATTTTCATTTTAAGCCTCTAAAACACTATCTAATTCATTAATAGACATAGATAAAAATATCCATTATTCATTACTTACTTGGGATGTTACAATTGGAATAGTAATGTGACCCTTAGGATTAGTAAATTTGAAAATAGAAGAGTAACCTCACCTATTAAAGTATAAATAATATTGAGGTTTCTTATGAATTAAAATATAATATATTTATATCATATAATATGTAAATAAATGTATTAAAAATGATAAATTATGTATTGGTTTTTTGAGAAATATTAATGTTTATTAGCAATGTTATAATAAATATAATAATTTTAAATAAAATTTATTTTCAGAAAATTGATTTATAAATGAATATTTTTTTGTCTTATAATTATAATATTATTTTATTAAACATAATTAATTATTTAACACGTCATAAAATCAGTTATAATTTTAAAATCGCTATTTTTTTGAAGAATTAATTATTTTAATTAAAATTTAAATTTATCATATTTAGAAACATATTCCCATTAAAATTATTCCATTCATAAACTCTATACATTGAAAAAAAATATTGTTGAATTTTTGGAATTTTTTAATATTGTTGAATTATTAATGAATAGTGAAATACAATAATTTATAGTATATAACACTATAAGAATAATACACTATTTCGTGATTAATTTCTGCTATAAGAGCCATAATATATAGTTTTCCTTATTTATTTATCGAATTTATTCATAGGAATAAAAATTATTCATCTTCATGATCCAAAATAATAAACTAATGAAGAAAATAATCAAAAAACACCCCTCTCTACTATAAATACCAGCCCTCAAAACCCCTTTTACTCACACCTACAAAACCTTGAATATTGCTTATATTCTACCAAATTATTTTTAAAAACATCTTCCTTATGTACTTTTATTTTTTGTCTCACGAAATGGTTATTTCCATGTGTCGTAAGGAGGATCTCAAGCAAGAGAGGATCAAGATGTAAATGTGTCATTCGTTTTCTTTTAATTTCATTCTAATTTATTTTATTTTATTATCTTATCCTCACTTGCCTATAAAAAAGTTTCATTATTACTCCAATGTATTTTATATAATATAATTTTAATTATGATATTAGTATATCAACCTACAGTTATCTTCTCTTCACATTTTATTTTAAAAATTATAACATCGTCTATGAGGTGCTGATTTACCACTTTCATGGACGATGAGTTCTCTTTTTTTTCAATTTAGCCTTCAAGGATGGTCATAAAACCATTTTCATGGCTAAAACATACTATAATATATGTTTTAAAACATATTTAGTATTTTTTTAACTAGTATATATGAATAATAGTAATTTTTAAATTAAAACTAGTTTGTGATGATAAAAAAACACGAAGATAATTTAAATGGTTGTCATTGATGTTTTATCTAATGATTCATCAATACATATGGGAAAAATAATATATAGGAACATTTTATATTATATATGCGCATTAATAAAATATATTTTCAATTTTGGATAACTATTCCAATTTGACATGAACTTTTATACATGTATACAAGTAAACCAATCATGAAAACCAAGGAAACAAACACTACCACATGATGAGATTGAATCTTATAACTCATCATAAATGACATAATTGAAATTAATAAAATTATAATAAATCAAATAAATATTTAATATGTTATGAATTAATTTTTTAATGAATATAATTTCATTATCCAGGACATTATGTGTAAGTTCAACACACCTTTGGAAAAAATGCAAGGGCTTCTTCCCAAACCTATATTTTTTCATCGAGATACACATTGTCTCTCCTTATCCCAATTTTATTCATTATTATTATTATGTAATCCTATTAAATTATATGTGTATGTTCCAAATATATTTATGTAGCTCAATTTTTCTTTCTTTGATGGGGAAAATCATCTTTTATAAGGTTCTTTATTCAATTCCTCTCGATAAGCAAGCCCAATTAAAGGGAACTTCCTAATTTATCACCCATTTCAAGTACACTCCATAATTTATTTTTATTCAATACTATTTTTATAAACATTATATTTTTATAATTAAAAACTATCTTTTTTTATTATAACAATTGTTCTTTTTTCAACTTTAATGAATATTTTATATTCTCTCTTTAACCGCACTGAGGTGGCCATTTGTAAAGCTTATCAAACACTCTTTTTATATGTTTTCACATCAGTTGAAAATTTTTAGTTTGAATATTCTTTTAATATTTATCAAATATATTTTCATTCCATTTTATTTTCTAGTATATGCTTGTTTACAATCCGTTTTTTATGAAAAATTAAAATGTTTTCCAAAATTACTCTTATTTTGAAAGTAAAAGGGTATTTCTATCAATAATTTCTAAATGATTTTACTAGAGTACTGTCATATATTTTAATAACCACTTTTTAATATTATAATTAATTGATATTTATCTCTTATGATACTATATTCTATATTTTATTGAATGGTTTCTAATTATTTTTGGGAATGTATTATCTTGATACCATCTTCTATATTACTCTGGATAGTTTATGATTATGTTTTTTATCTAAGGATATTATTTACATTTCGTATGATAGTTTAAATATGAATTTATACATTGATTTTGTTCCACCTATTCCATATGGGTAATTCATTGTACACAATATGTGATGGGTGAGGCCCTCTATATACCATCGATGCATCAGAAGGTATCATGAGACGAACCAGATCAGGATTTCATGCATTTATGTATGGTGTCTTGGTTAAATACTTGAAGATATGTTTATGAAGTCTGGAATTATGAATTATATCATTATAATATTAGAAATTTATAATCCATAATAGTTTTAAAGAAAAAATAATATCCATGGTTATATTTCATTTTCATGTGATTATTTATATACTACTATTTATTTAGCCTTTATTCCTCCAATATTATGTTCATATTTTTTGTTTTAATGACATGTGTTGTTAGATATTCACCATTCATTTTTTTATGTTTGTAGCTTCTATTGTATTATTTAACATTACTGCACATCAAAACTCACCCCTTTCTCATGTTTCATTTTCCCTAGGATTCTAATATATATATTATGAATAACATGCCGGGATAAACTAAGAGAAAAAGAGTGTTTTTAATGAAGTTACTATGTTGTTTTTCATTTAAATTAGTAATGTAAAACATAGGATTGTATCTGGTTTTCCAAAGCAAATACACTATTCGGTTTTTTATAATTTGATCTCTTGTTCATAGTACCAATAAAATAAAGGCACCAACTCAAGGCTAATAGGGTCAGGTTTATAATAGTAAAGGTTTAATTATACTATTAATAATGTGTTTTTTTGATAAAGGGGTTATAAAATATTTAAAATTCATTTATTTTCTATGATCGTATATTCTTTCCATTTAAATTACATTTTTGACATATGTTTTATTTATAATCAAGGTATATTTATTTGAATCTATTTTGAAGTAATGTTTTAAGAATGATTATCTCTATCTTAATTCTTTTAATGTAACTTATAATTTTCATTATTTGAATGTGATATTAAGAAAAACATTTTAGGAATAAACATTATTTAGAGTTCTGGTCCATTATTATAGGAATCCTACTGAATAATGGAATATAAATCTCTCAAAATATTTTCTTTTTAAATAATCATTCTGGGATATTAGGTATTAGGTATCAAATGATATGGTTTTTTATTTTTGTGATACCATTTGTAAAAGTTATTTTCTCCTCATAGATTAAATATGATTAGATGAATTATTTTATTTTAATTGGGCCTCATATGTTTGGATAATTATGGGTGGGTTACCATATATCATTCTAATTCATTGTATTATGTTAAAGTTTCATGATATAAAAATGGTATATGGGAGATTTTATCCCAAGCCCAAGGGTTCGTGGGTAGATTCATCCCAACTCAAAGGGATACACAAGAGGTTTTATCCCAAGTCTAAGAAGCTAAACGGGATGGTATCCAAATCCTAATATGATATGAATACCTTGGTCGGTATAATTGAGATGTGGTTTCTATTTTTATGATTATAAGACACACTTATTCATATTTCCACACTGATATTATACTCTCATGGATCATTTTTATTGACTAATTATTCCACACTCTTTTTATTCATGAAAAATATTGTACGAAGATGAAATCCATGACTCATTATTTATGATCTATGATTTGTTTGGGTATGATATTCTTACATATCATGATCATAAAAATATACACTTATTATTCTCACTTATTCTCTTTGAATATTTTCATTTATATTTACCCTTACTGAGAATTGATCTCACCCCTTTATTATGTTTCCATTACTCAAATTATGAATATGTGTGTAACTTAAGATATGTCTATAAGAGGGCCAGTAGGAGCATTGTTTTGGAGAAATTTCAATAAGAGTGGAAAAATAAAATGATTTTTTATCTAGTCTCCATGACACTAAACACATCAATACTCAAGTTGTAAGACAATTTTTGAGAAGTATTATCTAAAAAACAGAACCAATATATTATTTATGAATTCTTAGAATGGGTGACCATAGTGGATATATTTTATTATAAGGAATGTAGTAATAATAGTTTTCTAAAATAATTCTATTTTTTCAAATTTTTTATGATATTGGGTCACACTGACATTCCACACATTCAACTAAAAATATAAAATTAAATAGTGTGGCAACAATTCATAAAATTAAACCTCTCAATGGGTCACTAACACCCCATCGGATGTGCCCAAACATAGTGAAATTAGGACACTTAAATAGGTGACCTATGGGTGATGTAGACTTTAAATGTTACAATAGGTTTGTGACTAAGACATTAAAAACCACTTTTGGTTGTTTTGACATGGGATATAAAGTGTATTAATTTAATGCGGTGACCCAAGGGGTGACCTGACATGATTGATTATCTTGTCACGTAGATGGGGATTCCTATGATGTGTTTCAAGATCTTATGACATTATTTAATTTCTAGAGTTTTTATGATTATATTAAAGGAAGTGTGACTATTTTTCCTTAGGTTTTATACATGGTAAAATAATGTGTAAAGTGAAAAAGGTGGACAAAGGAGTTCCCAAGGATGAGATCTTTGTTCTTTTAGTTTTTAAAAAAATTCTTATTTATTGCATGTGGGATTACATTAAAACCAATGTTGGGAATTCCATGGGTGATACACATTTTAATACATGATGATCATTTATACTTTGGAATACCAAGGGTGCTACCCCTTAGATTTATTGATGATCTTTAGCACTTTGGAATGCCAAGGTTGATACCCCTTGGTTTCAGTGATGATTCTCAATAAGATGGAATGCCATGGATGGTACCCTTGACTTTTTATATGATTCATGGTTTGTCACACCCATGTTCTTAATTAAAGGTAATTAAATTTCATACATTTTTATCCTAAAATTTCTACCTATGTCCCCCTAATCCCCCACAATATTTGGTGTCTTTAAGCGATGTTTTGAGGGGAGAAAGGTGGGTGAACGATTTAGGTGCATAGTTTTCCAAACCGTGAACACAAACTGTGCGCCTATGTCCAGGTCATTAAAAATGTGTACAAATTACTTATTTTTCCACTCAGGAATTATCCAAACTCGTACATTTCTTCCCCCATCTGACCCTTACATCCATTGCAGCCTCCCAAGCACCTAAATACATCCTTCGATCTTTATATTGAAGGGGTATTTTCTGGAGGAACATCAAACAACCTCAAGTAAGTGTCTCCCCCTCTTAGTTCCTCCACATTCCATGAAGTTTAATTCAATTTTTCTTGAAATCCCAAATGACCAGAGGATAGGGTTTCGAACCATGGGTTTAACCTTGGTTTTTCTTGGTCCAATCCATTTATTTTAATCTTGATCTACCCTCCTTGATGTGCAGCGGTGGTGAGATTGAGTTTTCGCACAAGGGATTGAATGTTTTAACAAATTTATAAGGTTATTCCATTGTGTATGAAATACTTCTGACTAGAATATTGTGTTTATGGTATTTACATGAATATTTAATTTTATTATTGGTGCAAAATTTTGTTTTAGAGGTGTTTGTAAAGTAAATGAATTTCTAGAGCCATTTTTATATGAAATTGGGCGGTTTTCAAATAAATATTCTGTTGATTCATTTTAGGATACCCTATAATTACATGGTTTATTTTATTGAAATTTATTAAGGCTTGAAAGACTATTTTTAATGTTTATATTCTTTGTTTGTTGCTGCGAAAATATGTTTTAATGGTGTTTGGGAAGCATATGAACATTAAGTGTCATTTTTGTGTGAAAATGAAGGTTTTATAATGATATCACTTCTTAAATCATATGGGGATGCCATAAAATTGATTTTTTGGTTACATTAAAAGATGTTGGGCTTCCATTTATATCTTTGTGACTTGTAAGTGTGCACAGAATGTGAAAAGTGGTGGTTTCAAGAAGTTTTGTTTGTAAAATAATGTATATTTTGAGAAGTTGTTTCATTGAAATTTAAAATGTTTGTTGTATGTTTTAAGTGGTGTAAAGGGTGTATGGAAACACTATTGTTTTTATGAAACCATTAGTGGTGTTTTCATATTCATATGGATTTATATTTCTTTCTGAAATTATTTGAGCACAATGGGGGATGCTCGGGTACCTAGGTGGGCGGATATGTACTAGTATGTCTAGCGAACCAGATGGGCTTTGTCCCTACTTCATTGTGCAAATGGATACAAAAAACTCTAACTAAACTATACTAATTATAATGGGGAACCACTAGGTTATGGGTATGTTAAATAATAGTGTATCATGCATGATAATGTATTTTACTATGGTTAATTTAAATCGAGGTATGAGGTGCATAGGGGAAGAGACAATCTAGTTCCTAGGGGTGTTCCCGGTTTTGGTGTCACCGCTTTTCTTTACATACTAAAACTACTTTCCTTTTCTCCATGTATTGTATAATATTTGGATTATTTGGTTCATATCTTATTGGGCTTATTCTCACACCCTACTTACCCCTTGGGTGGAAGTATACTTGATTATATTTGACTTAGTTAAAGGAATAGCCTTGGGTGAAGGAGGTTCGGTTATTAGTTCCCTCGGACAGTGCGATGTTGTGGAGATGAATCGGGGGGGGGGGCAACCCCTTATCATTTGGATTATTTTTGGAAGATTTTTTTCTTTTTTTATTTTTTATTGGACATCTTGTAAATTATCTAAAACCATGTATTCAGTTCTGGATTTTTCTTATGTCTTGTTTCTCATTGAAATTTCATATTTTTATTATTGATTGTTTTTAATGTTTTATGATTTTATATTCAGGTAAATTGTTCCAAAAACTAATTTATTGATACCCAACCACTTGTTCCAGCCCATGGGGATAGAAAAAACCCTTCGATCCTTTTCATGGGATGGATTTGGTGTCGGTATTTTTGGCGACCAGATTCGGTTTGTGACAAAATGATATCCGAGGAGGCCAATGTTTGTGGGTTATATTACAATTTTGGGATGAGTCGGGAGAGATAGGAGCTAGGACTATCGATGATCGGGGTTTTGGTCATGAGTAGGGTTCTAAGACTACACCTCTCATAGAATAATTTGAGTCACCAGGGGACGTTGGAATTGAATTATTGACTTCACTTCCATGTGAGATTTGTGGGCTATAGACCACACGTGGATATTGGGCGATGGAGGAGTAGTTTTTTCTTTTATTATTGTAATGTGTTTTTATTATTTGTATTTTATTTATTTGATTAAAATTTCCGAATTATGGTATTAACTATTGTTTTGTGACTATTCCATTTTGTATCAACATGCCTCCCTGTGAAGCTCCCATGCATCCACGTGAGGTATCCAGAGAGAGTTATCCCACACCAATTTATCAGAGGCTAGTTGATGTTGTGGTATAAGCTGTCTAGGTACTAGGACAAATACAAGATACTATTCTATCTCTTTTTATAGAAAATGAGTCTGGTCTTACAAATGAAAAGGCCTAAGATTTCTTGAAAAATAATCCTCCCACCGTTTGAGGAAGCATAGAACAACAACAAGAAGAAGAATGGATTGAGAATATTGAGTTCGTGTTTGAGTTCTTGGATACACTCGAGGAGATCAGGGTGAAATATGACTCCTTAATATTGGAGGTTCCTAGCTGTATGTGGTGGGAATCTGTTCTTAAGACTGGAAAGAATGAGCAGATGGGCTGGGGAGATTTCAAAGTTGTCTCTAATAAGTAGCACTGCCCTGAGGTCTTGGCATATTCCAGTTAATTAGAGTTCATTGATCTTGTTAAAGGGTATCTTTATTTCTTGGAGTACACCAACTGTTTCACTAAGTTGGTTCGGTATAATCCTAAAAATGTCTGGAATGAACAAATGAAGGATGGAGGTTTGAGAAAGGCTTGTGATGAAAGATATATTCCCATGTTTTCTTGTTTATGCTGAGGACCTATGTTGAAATCATTGACCGAGCATGTATGGTGGAGATTGAACATATTGGAAGGGTTGGTTTCTCTAGGTCGGTATCAGTAGTGGGTTGTGGAAGCTCTTTAGAGAAGAAAAGGAAGCATGATGAACATGTGAAGAAAAGAGGTGGTAGTTCAGGAAAGTCCTCCAGATACTTTTCTTTCATGGATTCTGATGTGAGATCAGTTGTGTACCACCAGTGTGGGGTGTCAGGGAACATCCAACCAGTATGAACACTTCCTCTGAGGCCTTGTTAACATTGTGGAGGAATGGGGCATTTTTTGCTCTTATATGGGGTGGAACGTCCACTTCCGAGTGGGGTAGGGTCAGTGGCTTCAAGAGGAGTGCCAGAACAGTCCGAGTCGTCGATAAGTGAGGGATATCGATTTGGAGGTCGTGGTGGTTGGGATGGGTCATCTTTTGGTAATATCTACTTCAGGGAACATCCCTAAACTATCGGTCATCCACAAGTAGAGACCGAACATCTCCATGTGGTGGATCAGGCACCAGCAGGATTAGAGGCAGGACGTTCGACTGTTCTAGGTACCATTTGGATCACATATTCTATAGTTGATGCCCTTTTTGATAATGGTTCCTCTGTTTCATTTTTATGACCATTTTTTGGATATTCTGAATTTTACAACTGATTTTTTGTCTTTTGCGATGGATTTAGTGACACTGCTGGGAAAGAAGAAAGAGAAGGGTCTCAGGTTCCCATCATGTGTGCTTTCCATGACAGGGGTTGAGATAAAGTGGGACCGCTTGGTCTTAGATATGGAACTGTTGGACACAATAATTGGCATGGATTGTCTAGTAAACTTCCAAGAATATATCAATTTCTACATGTGGGGAGTGAGTTTCACAACACCTGATGGGAGTTGTTAGGTTTTCCATGGAGAATAGGATCCTTGGTCGGGTCATGCAAGACCTTCACTTGCTGAGTTGGGATGTCTTATATTCCAGTTATCATTTCTCAAGCTAGAGGATGATGGTTTTTCCCAAAATGTTCACTAAATCATGTAGTGAAAGAGTTTTTAGAGGTATTTTCGAATGATTTTTCAGGTTTGTCCCTTGATCGGGATGTGATGTTATTTATTGATCTGGTGGTGGGAACACAAACGATATCTCTTCCCTCATAACGTATGTCCCATACCAAGATTATGGATTTAAAGATACAGCTAGACGACTTGTAATCCAAAGGATTCATTCACATGAGTGTCTCTCCTTGGGCCACTACTATGTTGTTCGCCAAAAAGGCTAATGAATCCCTCTGGTTGTGCATTCACTACTAGAAGCTCAATAAGGTAAAAATTATGAACAAATAATCTTTCCCTGAATAGTTTATTTGTTAAATTAGTTGAAGGGGGAAAAGTGGTTCTCTATAATAGAATTGAATTTAGGATACCATCATCTCAGAGTGAAAGTGGCAGATGTCCCGAAGATGGCCTTCCAAAGAAGGTACGACCACTTGGATTATTTGGTTACGCCCTTCAGATTGACCAATGCTCCAGTAGTCTTTATAGGACACATAAATAGGGTGTTCCATAAGTATCTTGATTCCTTATTTGTGGTTTTTGTTGATGATATTATAGTATACACTGGTTCTGAGGAGGAACACGAACATCACATGAGGATCATTATAGGCACATTACAGGATCACTGCCTCTATGAAAAGTAGTCAAAGTGCACTTTCTGGATCAAGAAGGAGAAATTTATGGGACATGTGTTTTCAGAGTAGGGGGTTTCAGCAGACCCTAGGAAGATTAGTATAGTTATATCATGGGAATAGCCGAAGAATGTGTTCGATATAAAGAGTTTCATTATCCTGGATAGTTATTACAAGCGATTCGTTTTGGATTTCTCTTAGCTCTATTCACTGATTACCACACTCACTTGTAAAGGGGTGAAGTATTAATGGGTCCCATAATGTCAGGAATCCTTCAAGGAGCTGAACAGGTGGTTAACTAACTCCCTCATGGGGATTTTTCCTGAGTCTAGGAAGTGGTATGTGGTATATTGGAACACTTTATGTATGGTTCTTGGGTGTGTGCTTATGCAGGATGAACACGTGGTGGAATATGGCTCTCACCAACTCCAATGATGCAAAAATAATTTCCCGAACCATAACTTGGAGATAGAAGTTGTGATGCATTATTTGGAGACTTGGCATAAATATCACTTTAAGGAGATGTTTTTGGTCAACATTGTTTATAAAAGCGTTGCCTATATCTTCTCAAATAAGGACCTCAACTTGAGGAAGTGTCGCTGGATAGATTACTTGTAGGGGTTCAACTTTGACATTTTCTATAATCCAGGAAAGGGTAATGTATTGGCCGACACCTTGAGAAGAAGAGTTCTAGTGTAGTCATTGAGAAATTTCAGTGATGAGGAGACTTTGTTGGGACTCTTTGCTAAGATGCATGTGGAGATGAAGGAGAAAAATGGGGGTCCATTGTTGGCGAGCATTCAGTTGACTCCTCTCTTGGAGTTGATTAAGAAGGAATAGAATAGTGATGAGCATTGTCAACAATTGAGGCAGTTTTTTTATGGTGGAGAGACATCTTCTGATTGGTTGTTATCTCCTGAGGGCATCTTGTGCTTCAAGGGACATTCAGTACTGCCGTTATCTCTGCGAAAGGCAGTTATATAGGATAGACAACAGTCTCAGTGAGATATCCATATATGTCTCACCAAAATGTATTATGTTGTGTGATGATAGTTCTGGTTGGCATGTATGTAATGGGACATAGCATAATTTGTGTTGAGATGCTACACATGCTAGTATGTGAAAGCATAACATCATAGGCCCTCTGATTCACTCCATTCAATACCCATCCGTACATGGAAGTTATACGAGGTAACTATGAAACTCAATTTTGGATTTCATCATACTCCTTGGGGTAATAATTCTATTTGGGTGGTGATTTATCATCTGACCAAATCATCCCACTTCATTCCAATGAAAGATATAGTTAAAGTGGATGAGTTGGGCCATTTGTATCTTCTAGAGGTTGTGAGACTCCATGGAGTGACATTAACATTTGTCTTGGATAGAGACCCCTATTTCACTTAATTGTTTTGGTAAGGCCTTCAAAAGGCCTTGGGGTCTCAGATTATGATGAGCACAACATAACAACCTCAGACAGATGGTCAGACAGAGCAGGCGAATCGGATTTTGGAGGACATGATCTGTGCATGTGTCCTAGACTTTATAGGTGCTTGGGATAGCCAATTTCGACAAGATGAGTTTTTTTATAATAACACATACCAATACTCTATTCGAATGGATCCTCTTAGGCTCTCTACATTCGACCTTTTCGGTCCCCTTGTGTTGGGAATAGGTAGGTGAGACCTCACTGTTGGGGCCGAGTCTGGTGCAGGAGACTTTTGAGATGGTCAAATTGATCAGGCAATGCTTTTTGACAGCTCAGATTCATTATAAATCTTATGCTGATAAAAGACATTGAGAATTATAGTTTTCTGTGGATGATAGGGTATTCTTGAAAGTGTCCACTCACCTAGGCCATCGTTGATTGAAAAATAAAGACATAGTGACACCATGGTATGTCAAACCTTTTGATATCACCAACCGTATTGGATAGGTGGCATATAGGTGGTAGTTAACTTCATAGTTTAAATCCATTAATTATTTTTTCCATGTCTCCTAGTTTATAAAATTCAACCCGGATCAGTACCATGTGTTTATTTGGGAAGAATTGGAAATAGAGCCAAACATGTCAGTTTTTGAGTGGCCAGTGCAAATTGTATGATCCCTATAGAAGGTTCTTTGAGGGAAGTCCATTACACTAGTCTGGGTTAGTTAGAAGAATGGTAGTGATACACATGAAATCTGGTAGCAGAAGTTAGGGGTTGAGGATGAGTACGCAATCTTGTTTCTGATCAAGCCTCCATTCGACTTTTCTCGACGGAAAGTTTTCATGATGAAGTGAATTTTCACACACATGTTATTCATTTAAGGTAATTATATTTCATGTATTTTTATCATTTAATTTCTCTATATGTATCCCCTAATCCCCCACAAATTTTGGTGGATTTTAATGATATTTTGAGGGGACATAGGAGGGTGCACGGTTTAGATGCACAGTTCGGCAAACCATTCACAGAAACCTTGAACCTATGTCCAGGTCATTAAAAATGTGTAAATATTACTTCTTTTCCCTCCCTAGATTTATCTAAACACGGATATTTCTTCTCCCATTCGACCCTAACATCCATTTCATCTCCCCGAGGCACCTAAACACATTATTGGGTCTTCATTTTGAAGGGGGGTTTAGTGGAGAAACCTCAAACAACCTCAAGTAAGTGTTTATCCCTCTTAGTTCCTCCCTTTTCCACAAAGTTTCTTTCAATTTTTCCTGAAGTCTCAAATGACTAAAGGGTAGGGTTATGAACATAGAATTTAACCTTGGGTATTCTTGGTCCAATACTTTGATTTTTGGCTCGATCTACCCTCCTTGAGGTGCGTTGGTGGCGTGATTGAGTTTTTGCACAAGGATTCAAGGTTCAACAAATTTGGTATGTGATTCTATTTTGTATGAAATCCTTGTGACTATATTTCTGTGTTTATGGAAATTTCATGATTATTTCATTTTATTATTGATGCAAAAAATTGATTTCAGAGGTGTTTGTAATGAAAATGAAATTTTAGTGCCATTTTTAAGTAAAATTGGAGATTTTTCAAAGAAATATTCTATTGATTCATTTGGGGATACCATATAATTTATTTGATGATTTTATTGAAATTTATTAGTGATAGAAATAATGATTTTAATTTTTATATCCTTCGACTGTTTCTGTGAAAATCTATTTTAATAGTGCTTGTGAATCATATGAACTTTAAGTGCCATTTTTGTGTGAAAATGGTGGTTTTATAATGATATCAATTATTAAATAATATAGGGATGCCCTAAAATTGATTTTTTGGTTTCATTGAAATCTTTGGTGCTGGAATTTCTGTTTTTTACTTTTAAGTATGCACATGGTGTGTAATGTTTGGATTTCAATGAGTTTTGTTTCCAAAACAATGTGATATTTTGATAAGTTGTTGCTTTGAAAATATAAACATTTTGTTGTGTGTTTTATGTGGTGTAAAGAGTTTATAGATGTTGTATTGTTTGTATTTGACCTGTAGTGGTTTTTTTATATGAAAAGGGATATGTGTTTCTTTATTAAATTGTTTGAGCACAAAGGGGGAAGCCCGAGTACCTATGTGGGATGATATGTACTAGTAAAACTAGTGAACCTGATGAGTTTTGTCCCTATTTCACTAAGAAAATGGATAATTACAACTCTAACTAAACTATATTTATGATGTTGTGTTACCACTAGGTTATGGGAATGTTCCCTACTAGTGGATCGTTCTTGAGAATAGATTTTACTGTGGTTACATTACACTAAGGAATGGGGTGCATAGGGCCTGAGACTATCTAGTGTTTACGGGCGTTCCCAATTTTGGTGCTCATTTTATTTTTGGTATTTACCCTTTTAATAGGTTTTGATTTTTTGGAAATGATAGTAGATAAAATGTATTATTGAAATGTGTTAACATTTTTCATGTTTTTGTTTGAAACCTGTTTTCAATTGAATGTTTCATTTCTTGGATAGTGTCATCTCTTTTCATTACATATTAAAATTTATTTCTTTCTGACATTGTATTTCATACACATTGGAATATTTGATTAGTATCTTATTGGGAATAGGATCACACACTAATTACACCCATTAGGTTTAATTGGACTTGATTATGTTTGAATCAGGGAAAGGCAAAGCCTCGGGTGAAGGCGGTTCGGGTTGTTACTTCTTTTCTACAGTGCGGTGTTGTGGAGACGGCTCAGGAGTGACGACCCCTTGTCATGTGGAGTCTTTTTGGAATATTTGTAACTATTTTTACTTATTTTTGGACCTCTTTTACCTTATCTAAAACCATTTATTCATTTATTTATTTTTCTTAAGTCTTTTTTGGAATTGAAATTTCATATTCTTATTATTGATTATTTTTAATGTTTTAGACTTTCATACTCAAGTAAAGAATTCTCAAACCTACTTTATTAATACCCATGAACATATAAATGCCTGTGGAGATACTGACTACCCATCAGGCCTTTTCATGGGCTAGAATTGGTGCTGGTATTATTGGAGGGAAGATTCGATTCGTGACATGATTACATAGACATCCTATGATCAAACCATTAGGGATCAGTAGCATGGATTGTTACTTTAAAACGTTAGGGGTTATACCTATTAGGTTCGGTGATGATGAAAAATGTTTTAGAAAACCTTGTGGAGATTCCCCATTAGGTTCAATAACAAATCCAATTATTTAAACTACCATGGTTAATTTCATTTGGTTTTCATGTATGCCAATGAATTCTTATGGATAAATTCATTTTAAGTAGAGAAAATTAGGTACAGTTGGCCCCATTAGTAATATTTGAAACTGAGTATCTCTAGTGGTTTATTTATATACATTATTCCTTTATTTTATTATAAACATCAAGATTCAATTCAATTATCAAACTAGATACGCTTATAGACACTATTGGTAGGGGCTTATTGAGTTGTAATCAAACTCTACTTGGGTCGTCAGTTCGTACCCAAGAAGACCATCATGGTTAGAAGACATTACTAGGGAAATAAACCTATGGTGTATTCTTAATTTCAAATAATGGGACATAGCATGAGATTTTGAGACTTGGCTTGGACTCATGACCATTTTCAATGTTTTTCCTTGTCATTTATTTTCTATATTGAGTATTGATGTATATGATATTCTTCTAATGAATGAATGAAAAACTCGTTTTGTATAATTCATTTTGATAAATCTTTGGTTTTGATTTATGTATCAAATATTTCATGGATATTGTGTTTACTTATTATTTATTTTATTTTATGTCATATTGATTTATTATTTACTCTATTGTTTCCTCTCGGATAATGGGGGCATAGTCGCTCCATCATACCACCATAGGCCCTCATTGTGCATCAGCATACTATAATATACTATGAGGTGTGCATGTAGTAATATGGAACCATTGGATGGGATATCAGTTAGTTGTCCCTGGTCAAAAGATGTTACTGTTATAGTAACCATTCAACATAACCCTTAATTATGGAACATTTAAAAAATCTTCTAAAAAACTCATAGTTTAAGATACAACATATAAATAACAAATTAAATATCAAATATTGATATCATAATTTTCATAAATCTTTATACCATGCCATTTTATTCCACTAGGAAGTCCCCATTAAGATTATTGATCATATAAGAAATTTGATTGTTGGTCCAAAATATGAGATTAACAATCCTACTTATCATGAGAGTCATAACCATTCATCCATAAAATATGAACTAGAGGAATAATATTTGTAACATCCAGGCCAAACCAGTCACCCCTCCATCATGCCTGAGTCAAATTCTGAATACCACTTGGACATAGATTCATCCCATTGATCACCAATTTTTGGAATTAAATTCCAAGGATTTTGATAATTCCTTTGGTGGTTTATTTTTGTTTTTATTAGAGAAAAAATAACACTTGTTAATCAAATGGAGGAGATTAAAAAAAATACCATGTTCTATATGAATTGAATATATGAAATAAAATTAAACTAAAAATTAATATTTTTTTAAAATGTACCTTTCACCATAGAATCCTTGGAATCACCTTTGAACTACTTTTAATATGCTTGATGATGATAATTTAAGTGGAGGAAATAAAATCCATCCACTGAAGATATCCATGGGTTGTACCTATATCATTCTACAATGGAATGGGATTCATCAATATTTATGAAATTATAGAACCACAATGAAAAATAGAAGATGATATTGAGAGATACATGATTATATAAATTTGACTAAGCATAAAGAAACCCCACCTGAACCATCACCTGGCATGAGTCCATTTATAGGTCCCTGAAGGAAAATCCTTTATATTAACTTATTCATTACAACAAATGAGTTAATATTAGGGTAAATGGATGAGTTATATTAATTAATCTCCCTTTATATTACTTCATATGTAACAATCATTTAATGATATCTAATGTGTTGAAGAAATATTCTCATGAGATATATATAAGTTAGATCTTTTTTACACCATAAGTCTTTTATATGTTGGTTTTAATTTAATATTAAGGAAGTAATTAAGAATAAATGGGAGGAAATGTATTCAAAAGATACACATAAAGATTTTTTGGAGGAAGCATAATCTCAAATACATAGACCTTCAAATCTATCACATCTAATTTTGTATTTAATTAACATTCCATCAAATGGATAACTTCATGTAAATCCTAATTTTTTTTTGGAATTTTATCCTCATATTATATCATATACAATAAATTGTGAAATTATATCCAAAAATATTTATTATATTTTTTAATATTCCATTTAAAAAAAATAATTAACATCACCATATATTATATAATATGTAATACCTTCTGATTAATCGTCTAAAACTCTTCTAGAATAAGTCTAAAACACCTATATGGTAGTTTTCTATCTCAAATTAAATCCCCATATGGTCAACAAAAATGTGTGACTATATGGGAATTTATAGTTTCAATAAAAAAATCTGAATCATGGATCCATATATATAATTAGATATTATCCCCTAGAAAATATTCCATACTACTCAAGTTATGAAGTTATTTGGAATGATCTCCATCAAACATAAGTATATTTATATTGATTTCTAAAATCCATATCTCATGCTATCATGAATTCTAATAGATTCCATTATTTAAAGTCTTTAAGAGACCATAGTACATGGTCTATGTCAATCCCATATAGATATCCCATACATTAACGATTCCTCAAGTATAGAAATGACAAGTAGATGAATGCATCACATGATATTCCTTTTTCGGGATGAGGATATCTCATGTGTCTCAATAGAATAGATTATCATATCATATGAACTATGGAGGATTGGTTACAAACTATATAGTGTATATCAATCATGGTCCCATATATTATACTCATCGTATTATAGGGAAAATATTATCTTGAATGAGATCCAACTGATAGCATGATCAAAAACATAACTATCTACTTGTAATTAGTAAAGTGACACTGGATTTCATAAGGAAGGTGTAAAAGTATAATGGTTCATGTTATATGTATATTTACAACCATAAGTTATGGTATCCAAATATTTTGACACGCTTATTTTTATGAGATATTTTATTTTAAATGAATTATATTTCTTCGCAAGCTTGTGTTGCATACAATGTCGAGTTTTAGTGAACCCCAATATACTATTTATTTTATTATTTAAACCTAAATGTTGTAACCTAGACATTAAATTGGTGGGTATAAATAAGAATAAATAAATTATAAAAATTATGAGATTTACGCATGAATAAAATAAATCCATTTATATTTATTTTATTGGAAATAATAATAAAAATCATTTGAAAGTAAAAGAAATATTTTCTTGAAAAACAGTTTTTATGTGCATAAAGATTTCTTATCCAAAATGATTAAATTATTCAGTATTAGAGAATTATTTTAAAAATTCATATTACATATTAAATCAATTTCTTATCAATGATAAAATATTTTTCTTAATATTGGGATAATATTAAATCTATTTTTATGTTTATATAAATGTATTATCCTAAAAATGTGGTTTCATCGCTTTCTATAAATTTATTTTAAAACTGTTTTTTAAATATTTTGAAAATCTAATTAAATAAATAAATTTAATTACATAATCAATTCTTCAAAATTATCATTGATTAATTTTTTATAATTCTATTAAATGATTAATTTTTGGATTAATATTGAAAAATACTGATTTACATTAAAAAAATTCAATTATTTGTAAACCATTTTAAAGTTACATTTGTATGATGGTATTATAAGTAAAATTAGTTCAATTATATCAAATTTTATTCAATAAAATTCATGGAAAATATTATTATGATTAATTTTTATATATAATCATTTTACAGTTAAGACAACTTTTTCGTTGGAAAACTAATTATTTGTCATGTATGCGGGTTTATTTTAAATTAAAATGCACCCATTATATATATTGATTTTATAAAATAATATTCAATATTTTTAACCTTAATAATTAATATTATATAATAATTTCTGCTTTCTTTTTTCACAATGGATAAGAATAACAGTAAAAATTAATTATTGTGATTAAGGTAAAAGTGGGTTTACCATGGAATAAAAAAACATTATAAGGAATTAAATAACCTAAAATCATGTAAAATTCATATTTTATAATAATATTTATTAATTATCTCATATAAATAAATATAAAGATTAATTTTTAAATTTTTTAAATGTGTAAACAGTTGGTATACATTTTTATTTTAAAAAATTAAATGTGTGTCCTCTTCCCATTATAAAATGGTGCCCCATAACATATCCACTTCACCACTACAAAGACATTTTTTTTCAGAAAA
Source organism: Viscum album (assembly GCA_963277665.1). NCBI lineage: Eukaryota > Viridiplantae > Streptophyta > Magnoliopsida > Santalales > Viscaceae > Viscum > Viscum album. The sequence continues at coordinate 1,133,344,566 of OY728135.1, read as the reverse complement.
TAACTACATAGATAACTTCATTACATAACTCTAAACAAACTATATTCCTTATTTTAATTATAAATCCCTAAAAAATATTTCATTTAGAGAAAACTAATGGGAGTTATATGAAGAACATGTTTCATTCTTAACCCAAATTTTTTTGTTTCATCTCTTCTTCCACATACTAAAAAAATTATTCAAATGTGATAGTATAATTAAAATATTATCTTATATATACTAGTATTATATTATGTTAATGTAATAACCTATGCAACATATCTTCCTCCATCAAATGGGAAATGAAATCAATGATCTACCACCTCAAGAGCCAATAGAAATCATTTTCAGTCAGTGCCTCTAATAGATAAATATAAGGATATATTTAATGTTTTTTTATAAAATTTATGATATATTTATACCTCTGTAATTATAATATAACATAAAACTTCTTACCTTCCAATCTGATGTAAAACGATAACATCGCTTATGTGTACGTGTGTACTACTGCCTCCACGAAGCGATATGATTTGTTTTTCATTTCATTTTCATATAGAGATTTATTTAGTAAATATTTATGATATAATGAAATTAATATGATATTGAAAAGGGGGTATATTATTTATCTGTATTTCATTCAATATTTTTGAGAAAATGGAAACAACATTCATGCGTACATAAAACCTACTATCTCCATGAATGATGTAATTCGTTTTCTATATATAGATTTTATGGATTACTATATATATATATATATTATGAATTTATATGATATTTATATCATGGTTGATATTATGGATACAATGGAACCGTGATTAATGTACAATGATCCGAAATTCCAAAGAAAATCATACTTGGAAAATGAAGCACATATTACCCAAAACGTGATTTTAACAAGTAATTATTAATAAAATGGTCGAAAAAGTGAATAAATAAATAATATATAGTGTAGTATATGTTATTATGGTTATTTAATATATTTATAATAAACCTATATTTATTATAAAATAGTTTTTAATGTTTATGAAGGAAGTCAAGACTTAAGTTAATGGATTTCTAGTCTCTATTTTACTTCTAGAAAAAATAGGCCATATCCACCACTCATTTCTTTTATGTGGTGTATATAATAAACCTTAGACATGTTATGTAATTTATATACTTATTTTAATGGTATTTTATGTTTCATTTTATTTTATTATATATTATTGATTATAATTAAAAAATTTCCAATATGGTAAGGTATTTCCTTTTCAAATTTTATTCTTAGGGACATCTATTATGTTATTCACCACTATTATTTTATAAGGTTTATAAAAAACCCATTAGATATATTATATAATTTATTTATTTATTATAATAATATTTAATTTTTCATTAATATTTATTATTTCATGTTGATTATGATTCAAAGGTTACCAAAGCTGGTAAGGGATTTATAGCTCCATTTTATTTATGCGGGACACATTCCATATGAACCACTTGTTTCTTTTGTATAGTGTATATACTACATATAAATATATAGTATGATCAACCATTTAAGATAATGATCATTTTTATTGAAATGTTGTTATTTTTTTGAATTCATGTTTTCTTCTTAGTTTCCTCTATTTAATAAAAAAAAGAGACAAAAATGTTTTTAATTAAAAACTTTTTCATTTCTATCACCATTTGAAAAAACATTTTCTTAAATATCAATGTTTTTCCAAAAAACTCATTATTTTTTTAATATTTTAAAATTAATATTTAATTTATCATTTACAATTGTTTTAATTTTTTAAAATGGTTCGGAAATGATATTCTTGTTGTTTTCTAATAGAAGAATTTGTTAATTTATAAAGAAAATGTGAAACGAAACATTATATAAACTTGCATAGAATGAATTTAATTTTCCACCACAATGTACACTAAATGATTTAAATAATACTACTAAAGTATCCAAAGTAATTTTGAGTGAATTGTTTTTCATTAGTATTTGGGAAATAGTTATATTTTAAATAAGTGTTTTCAAAATTGAAAGAATATTTTATTTATAAATGTTTTAATGATATTTCTATAGACTTTATATTCATCAATAACAACATTGTTTAGTGTTTCTTGGTTTTTAATAGGTATATGATCCAATTTAACCTCCTTTATTCTTTATTTGGATGGATTATGTTTATTATTATTATGACGATATGTTTATGAAAACAATTTATCTTCCACAATTTGTGATATTATGAATTGGTCAAATGATTGTGAAACATGTTCCTTTTCCATAGGTTATGACTATGATGAATGTTTGTTAGCATTTATATTAAATTAATTTTTGTTATGTTACTGTTGGTTCTTTTGAATACGTTAAATTCATTGGGAAAATAATAATAACTCCTATGTAAATTATGTAATGCATGAATCTAATTTTATATTCACGGTGTTATGTGTGGACCAGGTTTCATATATATATGGTTATGTGTGGACCATATTTTATGTCCATAAGGATATTTGAGCACTCAATTTCTTGTCCATAGGGTTATGATAAGTCCTAATTTCATTCCCACAATGATATGCGAGGACTTGGTTTCACGTTAATAAGGTTATGCTTGGACCATGTGTCATGTGCAGAAGTTTATGTGATGGAATTATTTTATTCAATTAATATAATTAGTGAACATTTTTATATTTATATTTGTTAACAATGTTATAATCTTACATTTATGCTACATTTCCATGTATATTGTATCTTTCGAAGAATACTTTTATAATATACTTCTTAATATATTAAATGAATTAGTCTTATAAATTTTTGAACAAAAAAATGTAGATTTATTAAAGAAATTCATTATATTAAATACAATAATATACCCTCAGACATAGAAGATGACAATACTAAAACGGTAATAATCATAATTATTAAATAAGGAAAACATAAAACTAAAATGATAAATGGACGGTAATACTTATGACTTTGGGATCATCTATTAATAGAAACTCTGTCAAGAGGATGATAGTAAGATCCTAGAGGAATATAAATATTGGATACATATTTGTAGGAAGAGGATCTAAAATTTTATATCATTATTAAAAAAATCATTTGTTAAGGTGATGTATTTATACGTAATATGACCACTGAAAATAGTTGTTGAGGTCCTTTGAAAATAAAATGGTAATAAATTAAACTAAAAGTAAGAATTACGCTTATATAGACATATGGGTGGTTATTTCGTGACTAATTATCTTTTAAAAATGATTTATTTATATACATATGAATAGGATTTGTAATATTAAAGGATATTTATGATATATATTGATAATTAAAACATTTTTTATTCAATGTAATATATTTTTTCAAGTAAAATAACTTTTTTCTTACATGAAATGTAATCCTATTTTATTTCTCAAAATTATAATTGTTTAACTTTATAAATTTACTTATTTTTAGAAACTCATATTTTTATATACTAAATCCATTTTTAAAATAAAACTTATCTTTTCTAAATATAAATTTATAATTTTTTTTTTTCAACTATAACAGTATTCTTCTTATAACATTAATATTATAGTTGTTACAACATATGTGATATTATGAATTTTTATTATATATATATATTATGTTTTTCTTTATAGGTAGATAATTATTAGTATTATTTGTTTATGCTTTGTTAGAATTTTTTACATCAATATATATGTGTTTGTGTTTTTTTATATCAAGAATAATGGATATATATATATATATATATGACAAAACAATTATAAGATAGAATAATAATTAAAGTATCGAAAGGGTGAATTTGGTTTTTTGGGTTTAGTCAGAGCTGAAACATGCCCCCCCTCACGGATGTCACCCTCTTGTCCTGTAAGAGCATTGACCTGTGATCATACCCAGAAAAGCATGAAGTCAACACTCCACTGAAGTTCATTGAGAGTCATCCTACATGTGACACAATTAATTTGGGTATATCATGAATTCTGTGTGATTCAGATCACGGGGATATGGGAAACTCAGACAATAATTGGGGGTATTTGAAATTGTGATAATGCGTATTAGATTCCCAATTTATGAAGTTTCCATTCCGATTAGGTTTATATTTTTAGGGAGAGTAGGTATTTAAGGTTGGGTATGAAATATTGAGACTAAAACTAATTTTATATATGATTTTTGAGGAATTTTGGGTGTGAGATATATGTATATAAGATCATATGAAATTGAAAGAGTGTAGAATGTATGTGGGTTTCATGAATATATCTGTTGTAGTTTAGAATAGTTTTCCATATTTGAAGATACTTTTTGTAATTTCTTTCACATTTCAGAGGGACTAATCATGAGACCATTATTTGTTGGAGAAGTTCATGGTAGTGATTTAATGATAACAAAATTTATAGGAAAAATATACTTTAATGATTCAAGTGGTTTCTTCATTTTAGATATTATATGTCAAATTATTTTATTCAATTAATAATATTTATTTTATGTTTATTTAAATAATTTTAAATTATATATCTTTTATAGTAAGGTATGTATTTATTAAAAAAATAATTAAACATTTAATTATTTTTATGACTTTATTTTTTTATATGAATATTTTTTAGTTCATGAGTATTATAGTTCATAGTGGTATTTTCATAGTTTCTATGAAGTAAAGGGGATCATTTGTATCTTATAAAGATTTTATGACTCAAGGATTCATGTGGGTTTTTTATTTAAAATTTTATATAGAAAATTTATTTACTCCATTTGATTTATTTTCTTGAAATTATTTTTGAATATTTAAATAACCTTAATTAGGATCTTATAAATCTAAAAACATTATTATATTTTCTAAATTACTATTTTAATAAAAATTTTAAATTTAAAAATATATGTATAAATATATGAATCATTTCATGTTAAAAATAATTTCTTCCTATGTATTCAGTTTTATAAAAATATTTTTACCATTTAATGAATCTTAACTAGGGCTCTAAAAATGCAAGAGAAGATATCAAATTTTTAAAATTCATGTTTAAGTTAAAATAGATTTATTTTCCAAAAAAATTATGAAAATATATATATATATACATAAATATATCATTTGATATGAATTTTTTTAATCATGTATATATATACGTATCATTTTAGGTAAAACTTTTTTTTAATCTAAAATCAATAAATACATGTATATAAATTTATGTGTATATGTATAAACTTATGTTAAATTATTTTATTCCGGATATATATATATGTATATATATATATGTGGGAATATATTTTATCTTAAAATTATATACATATGTGTATTATTATGTAATCATGATTTTATACTATTATCAATATATATTTTTTAAAAAATGTTAATATATATATAGGCATCATTTTATATAAAACATATTATATATATACATAAATCATTTCATCGGGAACTACATTTATAATGACTTATGTATCGCCAAGTAATTATTTAAAAATAATATATATATATTATCACAATTTTAAAGAATCTTTGTGGTCCTAATGATGTAAAAATAAATGTTATCATATTTTTAATTCCTAAGAATTTCACTTGGATATTATATAAATTAATGTATGGAGGGGGAGTTAACCCAAACCCTTATGGTACTATTTTTAAATTGTGTGACGAGTGCGCCCTGAATTATATATTACTCCAATGAATTGGGTAATATTTTATTCTCATGAGATGTCATGTTTGGTGTTCAAGGGACTATCCTAAGCACACTATGTGATTAAATATTAAACGTAATACATCATGGGACTATCTCCACCATGATATATTGTCTCAATACTAAACCTGTAACGCCCCAACCCCAGCTACCCAGAGTCGGTGCATTACTTCGTAACATTGGCATGATCACAAGAAAGATCAAATCTCGAAAGACCGATTGGTTTAGTAGCCTTGGAAACACTAGATATATTCATAAGTTTTACATTACATCATAAAATGAAAAACTACTACAACAACATAATGTTTCCACAGTCCATACTATAATCCCCTCATAATATCCCTGCAGGTCATTCATAACTTACATCTTCACTTCCTGGGAAAAATAAAACATAGAAAAGGGGTGAGCTCAAATGCCCAGTAAGGATAACAATATAGCGGAAACTTTCATCAATAAGAATAAACATTTAAGGCAATGTATAACTAAAACAAAATCATTTTAAACATGAACTTTCAACATGGTATGGCATAAATAAAATGAAATAATGCCATTTAATTATTCACATGGATATTCTACTAATCGAATAATCACATGCAAAAATCAATAACCACTTTCATAATGTTGGAATGCATAATGCCAGACTATCATAACCACATAGCCAAGGCCTCGTGCCAAGACTACAAATAAGATTTTGTCAAGGCCTTGTGCCAAGACACTAGTTTGTCTCATGAGACCTACCGATGCATCGAGGAGCTATAGCGGGCTCCACCCATCACTTAATAAGTCCAATGCATTCCCATATGAAAAAGGTTTAAACATAACATAAACATTCGTATTAAAACTAGCATACGAAATGTCAATAATTTCACCATAAACTATGAATGGTATAAAAATAGCACATCCACAGTCAAGCATATCACAAAACCTTCAATACAATATAAAAGTTTTGTATCATAATAAATCAACTTCAAATAATCTTAAAATCCATCAAAGGATGTTGACATAGATGAAATCAAAATTCTTTTTAAAGAAATATCTCCTTTAATTTTGAAATCATTTAAGATCCATATAAAATAAGAAATTTTCTTTGAAAATATTCTTATAAGCTTGTATGGGAAGCTTCGACGATTTTATAACGGCGGAAAATAACCGCACCCGCCGTATAAGTTAAAAAAAACATTCTTACCTCAATTCTGTCGAAAAGGTTAAAAAAGACCTTGTTTTGAAAACGACGGAAAGATTCCTTTATAAACCTCTTATAAAAAGTCAAACAAGGGTATAAATGACTTTAACCCATATTCTTGTAAATAGTAAAAATGTTTTGAAATACATTTCGAAAAAACATGGATGTGGATGATAAAGAGATCCTAGTAGATTATTACGTATAATACAACCTCGGATAATGAAGAGATTGTGAAATAACCCTTACCTTGTACTTTTCCTTGGTTGGGGTAGGTTAACCTCCTGTATAATGGTGAAATAATTGTTATTAAATTATACAAGAATCATATATATTAATATGATATCATATATGATCTTTCAACATTGATTTATTAATAATATCTTAGAATTATCATCGTTTCGGGTGTTAACTTACTCATTTTATTTTATATGTTTTGTTACATAAGCCATGTTTGTTGTATCTTATTCATATCCAGAATGATATCAAGTCCTTAAACATCATTTTTAAATCATAAAATGATAATTATACTTGAATGGATACGATGGAGAATGAATCTCATCGCGTTCGTGGAGACGGTAGTCCGTACGTACGCACGAGCGACAATATCATTCTTTTGATATTAAAATAATATATAAATGAATGGTATATCATATATACAGAATCATTAACATGTTATATTTATTATTTACATGAGTTACACATCATTATTATACCCATCCAAATAATATTATATTGAATAACAATTACACCACGACGTGGAGACGGTAAGCCGTACGTACGCACGTATGGTGACATGTTATTCAAAGGGTGGATAGAATACTGAATATGGTTGTACCATACTTATAATAACATCACAGTATATGTGAGATACTGGAGTTATTATTTCAGAATGGTAAGAACAAAGGAAGAAGAAGTGGAAGAAGAAATGAACTTAGAAAAGGGTGGTGAAATCATTACCTCTTCTTCGGGTTCTTCCTTTTGATTTGATCAAAAGGGCTCCTTAGGTTGGCTTTCTGATCAAAATAAGGCCTCTAGGTTGTATTGAGGGATGTTGGGAGAGTATTTGGGCAGAGTTTGGCCGAACCAAAAGGCTTTGAAGGTGTGAAGAAATGAGAAGGAGGAGTGCCCTTTTATAAGAGGGGTGAGGGGCACCTTTGGAAAAGCTAGAAATATTAATTTATAATAAATTCATATTCGGTTTCTAAAGGCTCCAAAGTTGACTATTCAAATGATGAGGTGGGGATAGGTCGAAAGCAACTCATCCAATAGAATTTAGACAGGTTTGGGTACTTATATTAACCTTATCTTTAAGTATTAACTCTAAGTTAATTAGTTTCACTTTTACAATGTCTCTTTGTATTTTATATATTATGGTTAATAAACTTACTATATACATCCAAGAGACCCCCAAGTGGTCCATTAATGATTAACCTATCATGATATAAGTCTCTTGGCCGAACCTTAGATTTTTAGGAATTTAATATCAATTAATAATATAATATTTGTTTTAAGAATTCTTTTATGTCAATTTTGACACTATTCATTAGTTGATTTTTGTGAAACTCATAACAGATTTATTACTTCGAACAAAGTCAATTAAATCAATCCTAATATATCATATTATCCTAGAAAATTAGTTTAATTCATTAAAAGTTTCATATTATATTTATTTGGGTATTTATAATATCACTTATTTTAATTTTTCACTATTATAGTAATTAATGCATCATCATTGTGTCATAAATAAAATAAATTATTTAATGTCTAAAAATTATAAGTAAAATATCATTATGTAGGAAATCTTTTTAGATTTCTAATGAATATTTATAATCGAAAATCCAACATGTATAACCCTATGTAAAAATTGTTCTTCTAAAAGATGTAAGCTTATGCCATTTTTATTTTTATTTTAACTTTATTAATATAAAGTGTCCCTACCACATACAAGTGGCTCCAAGGGGTCCCCAAATTGACCCAAGGATGCCCATGGTCGGGTATGTGTCCACCAATAAGGTTAGGACACGTTTTAGGGTAATTTTGTATTATTATAATATTATTTTTTTAACCCTTATTTACCGGATTTACCCTTTAACCATGGTAAATAAAATATTTACCACAGTAACTATTCAAAATGTCTAAAAATAAAAGTTACCTATTTACACAATTTGAACATCCTGATTCCAAATATGGAATCCATTTTCCTAAATTCAAAACACAGAAGTGGCAGAAATTAATTTAAAATTAATTCCCGCTGTTAAAACAAAAAGCGTGTTTTTAAGAGATAATAACTATCAAAAGATTGACACTTGTTTATGTTCGGTTTAATTGTAAAATTATGTCCAATGACCAAAATTATATTAAATGGTAAAAATATATTCTAAATATACTTTAAAACCACTCAAATTCATAATTTATCACTAGTAATTAATTTGATTAAAAAAGTTGTTTTTAATTAAAATTTAGTAATTTTCACTATTCATCAAAATATGAAAGTTATCCGAAATGTACCAAAATTTCACCCTAGGCTAAATTCGATATTCCGAATCCAAAAATGAAGTCCATTTTCAAATATAAAATATATATAATTTCAAAAAGTAGGTATTACTATTCATAACGGCTAGTTTGATTAGTTATGGTGTGTTAGAACTCGGTGTTGCGTACAACACACGCTATCACATTATTCAAAGAGAAGCGTACCATAGAAGCTTGGGGTGTTACATTCTCCCCTCCTTCAAATAATTGCGTCCTCGCAATTTCTAGGGTATTACTGCATAAAAAGACTCGGGTGGTTCTTCATCATAAGTTCCTCGGGTTCCCACGTTGCCTCTTCCATCTTATGATTTCTCCACAAAACTTTTACCAGACGCGTCGTCCGGTTTCTCAGTACTTGTTCTCTTGTATCAAGAATCCTGACGGGCTCTTCACAATAAGACAGATCCGGTTCCAGTTCTAATTCCTCATAGGTGAGTACATGCGTTGGGTCAGGCATGTATTTTCTCAACAGAGATACGTGGTACACATCGTGAACTTTGGAGAGACTTGGCGGCATTGCCAATCGGTAAGCTACAGCCCCAATTCGTTCTAGAATTTCGAAAGGTCCGATGTACCTGGGACTCAATTTACCTTTCTTACCAAAACGTATGACTCCCTTCCACGGAGATACCTTCAGGAAAACATGATCACCGACTTGAAATTCCAAATCCTTCCTTCGATTATCGGCATAGCTCTTCTGCTTACTTTGAGCTGCTTTGATGTGATTTTGGATTACTTTCACCTTTTCCACCGTTTCCTCCACCAGTTCTGGGCCTACAAGTTTTCTTTCACCAACGTCATCCCAACAGGTTGGTGTACGACATCTCTTTCCGTATAACGCTTCATATGGTGCCATCTGAATACTCGAATGGAAGCTATTGTTATAGGAAAATTCTACCAGAGGTAAATATTGATCCCACATACCCTGAAAATCAAGTGAGCAAGATCTCAACATGTCTTCTAAGGTTTGAATAGTCCGTTCTGATTGTCCTTCTGTCTGAGGGTGGTAAGCAGTGCTCAAATGAAGTTCAATATCCAGGGATTTCTGAAGACTTTTCCAGAATCTTGAAGTAAAACGGGGATCACGATCAGAAACAATCGATAGGGGTACACCATGAAGTCTCACAACTTCATTAATGTATAGTCTTGCTAGACGTTCCAGGGGTAGATCTTCTCTTATAGCAAGAAAATGTGCTGACTTGGTAAGACGATCAACAATAACCCATATTGCATCGTTCCTTCTAGGAGTCTTTGGTAGCCCCATGACAAAGTCCATCGTAATATTGTCCCATTTCCACTCCGGTATGGGAAGAGGTTGCATGACTCCTCCAGGCTGTTGCCTTCCAGCTTTCATTTGTTGACAAACCATACATCTTGACACAAAATCATAAATCTCCCTCTTCATGTTGTCCCACCAAAAATGTTCCTTCAAATCTCTATACATTTTGGTGCTCCCAGGGTGTATAGAGAAATTGGAACTATGAGCATCATCCAACAATTCCCTTTTCAGATCAGGTAAATCGGGAACACAAAGTCTCTTCCCGAATTTCAAAATTCCATCTTCATACACAAAGTCTCTCAATCTCCCATCATTCACAGCTTTAATCTTCTTTTGGAATTCTTCATCATTGGTCTGAGAACTCTTAATCCTTTCTAGTAAAGATGGTTTGGCAACCATTTGAAAAAGCATTGATGTTTCACCTTCCCTGGTTATTCCCATGTCCATCTTCTCTAGATCCATGAAAATTGGGTCCCTTTCAATTCTCATCATGTTCAGAACTCCATGGTCTTTTCTGCTCAAAGCATCTGCTACTTTGTTTGCTTTCCCCGGGTGGTAGTGTATCGTGCAATCATAATCCTTGAGTAATTCAAGCCATCTCCTTTGCCTCATGTTGAGTTCTTTTTGTGAGAAAATATACTTCAAACTCTTGTGATCAGTATAAATCTCACATTTTTCACCATAGAGGTAGTGCCTCCATATCTTCAAAGCAAAGATCACAGCTGCTAACTCAAGATCATGAGTAGGATAGTTTTGTTCATGAATTTTCAACTGTCGTGATGCATAGGCAATAACTCTATCATTCTGCATAAGGACACAGCCAAGTCCTTTCTTTGATGCATCACTATAAATAACGAACCCATCATTCCCCGATGGTAGAGTCAATATAGGAGCATTGACTAATATTCTCTTCAGTTCTTCGAAACATTCTTCACACTCTTTTGTCCAAACAAATTTAACCCCTTTACGTGTGAGCTTCGTTAATGGGTTTGCCAATCGGGCAAAATTCTGGACGAAACGTCGATAATAACCTGCCAAACCAATAAAACTACGTACCTCAGTTATACTCGTAGGTGCTGGCCATTCTTGGATTGCCTTGGTCTTAGAAGGATCAACAGAGATTCCATCTTTAGAGACAATATGGCCAAGAAAAGAAATCTCCTGAAGCCAGAATTCACACTTGCTAAACTTTCCATATAATTCATGCCTCCTCAGAGTCTTCAAGATAATGCGCAAGTGATTTTCATGATCTTCATAGGTTTTGGAGTATACCAATATATCATCAATAAATACTACCACAAATTCATCGAGATACTCCTTGAAAACTCTATTCATCAGATCCATGAATACAGAGGGTGCATTGGTCAATCCAAACGGCATTACAGTAAACTCGTAATGCCCGTACCTGGTTCGAAATGCTGTTTTCGGAATGTCTTCCTTCTTCACACACAACTGATGGTATCCAGATCGAAGGTCAATCTTTGAAAAGTATTGAGCTCCATGCAGTTGGTCAAATAAATCATCAATACGAGGTAGGGGATACTTGTTCTTTATCGTTATAGCATTGATCTCCCTGTAATCGATACATAACCTCATAGATCCATCTTTCTTTTTAACAAAAAGAACAGGGGCTCCCCATGGAGAAACACTAGGGCGAATAAATCCCTTATTACTCAATTCCTCTAGTTGTTTCTTTAGTTCGACTAACTCTACAGTGGCCATTCTATAAGGGGTCTTCGATATAGGCCTTGATCCAGGAATCAAATCAATAGAAAACTCAACTTCTCGTTCTGGAGGATGTCCAGGTAAATCTTCCGAAAATACATCTACAAATTCTTTCACAACAGGTACATCCTCTATTTGAACATTCCTTTCCTCACCGATAGTTACTTCATTCTCTTCCTCCCCAATAATTGAATTAAGTTGAGCTACTGGGGGTGGGTCTAAATAAGAATTAGGTGGTGACGATTCTGCTCTAAAAATAAGGTGCTCCTTATCATTATCATCATGAATCGTAACCTCTTTCTTCTTACAATAAATCTTCGCATCATAGTCCGAAAGCCAGTCCATACCGAGGATTATATCAAACTCAATCATAGGTATGACGATGAAATCAGCAGATAAAGAAAATTTATGTGCTCTAATGGGGACTGATTCACAAAACTTTGTTGCAACGATACTTCCCTTAGGAGTTTTAACTGACAACTCCCTTGTTAAATCAAATTGGAAATATCTAATTTTCTTAGCAAACTGGGAAGATATGAAACAATGCGATGATCCAGAATCAAATAATGCATTTGCTAAACTTGAGGAAACCATTAAATTACCTGCCACCACGTCTTTCGGAGCTTCTACCTCAGCAGTAGTGATAGCATAAGCCTGGCCTTGATCCCTTGGCCTTTTCTGAGGTAAGTTCTCCTGACGCTTAGTACATGCATTTGCATAATGCCCCATCTCCCTGCAATTGTAGCACTGAACGTTGGTAGCCTCCTTCTTCCCCTTGCAATCATGAGCTTGGTGGCCTTTTTCACCACACTTGTAACAGACTCCCATTCCCTTCAGGCAAGCACCGGGGTGTTTCTTCCCGCACTTACCACAAGATGGATATTCAACCTTTCCCTTATTCCCCTTATTTCCATTCCCAGATTGATCAGCAGGTCTCTTCTTCTCTTGCTTTTCTTTAAAGTCATAAGACTTAGAGAATTCCTTTTCGGTCTTGATAGCACATGAGACAATGTCTTCGTACGATGAAAAGGATTGTGAGACTAATGCTCGACGGAGAAATGGTTTTAACCCATCAAAGAAACGATCAATCTTACTTCTTGGGTTGCGAATATAATCACCAGCGTACCTCGCTAACCTTGTAAAGTTAGCCTCATACTTTGTGACATTCTCATCCTCCTTTTGTCTCAGACTCAGAAATTGCCTTTCCATATCTGCTCGATGGTCGCGAGGAAAGTATTTTTCTAAAAACAGATCTTTGAACTCCCTCCATTCCATATTTGATACTTCATCATCTTCCTTCGTATTTTGAATCAATGACCACCATTGATCAGCATCTCCAGTGAGGCGGTAAACTGCCATGATAACTTTTTCCCTTTCACTGCTCCCCAAATCCTGAAATATTTTCTCTAGGGAAAATATCCATTGCTCAGCTACTAAGGGATTTGTACTCCCATTGAACGTTGGTGGTTGTTGTCTCATGAATCGATCTAACATTGATCCTCCACGCTGCGGATCAGGGTGCTCCATATGGGTAAGGTTATTATTCATAACCTGAGTAAGTTGTCCCAGTATGGTGATTAGCTGATCGGCACCAGTTGCATCACCAGCCCCACTATAATTATCTTGAGCAGGAGGGCAATCCCTACATGGAGTGCGCGCATTGATACGGTTTCCATTTCTTCCACTAGGCGCCATTTCTAAACAATGGCATAAACTAGATCAGTTTATGAATCAAAATACATAATCCCATACTTATAAAACACTTAACATAAATTGAACTATTTATGGATATAATCCATAATCATAAAAATGTTTTTCTTTGAGGAAGTATATACTCATAAACCCTTCATAATGATTTGTAAAGATAATGAGAGTTATCCTAAGCATATCCCCCGGGAGTGTCGTAACCAAGAGTGCAGCAAGGCCCATTGTCGTGCACCAGTTCCCGTTCGAGTCTAGCTCAAAGCGGTGTTTTCGGGTTTTACCCCTAGGTACATCTGTGCCTGAGCCGCCTCTACCTGCTCGTATCCAGACAGGGATGTATTGCTCAGAAAACTCACAAAGTCTCTACAATACCAAAATTCTAGGAAGTTCTTCTATACTAATCCTCAAAGTTCATCTTAGGTCTATGTGCTCTAATCAGAGTTTATCTAAATCTAGCTTCCAAGGTTTGTACTAAACTTCCTCTGATACCAACTGTAACGCCCCAACCCCAGCTACCCAGAGTCGGTGCATTACTTCGTAACATTGGCATGATCACAAGAAAGATCAAATCTCGAAAGACCGATTGGTTTAGTAGCCTTGGAAACACTAGATATATTCATAAGTTTTACATTACATCATAAAATGAAAAACTACTACAACAACATAATGTTTCCACAGTCCACACTATAATCCCCTCATAATATCCCTGCAGGTCATTCATAACTTACATCTTCACTTCCTGGGAAAAATAAAACATAGAAAAGGGGTGAGCTCAAATGCCCAGTAAGGATAACAATATAGCGGAAACTTTCATCAATAAGAATAAACATTTAAGGCAATGTATAACTAAAACAAAATCCTTTTAAACATGAACTTTCAACATGGTATGGCATAAATAAAATGAAATAATTCCATTTAATTATTCACATGGATATTCTACTAATCGAATAATCACATGCAAAAATCAATAACCACTTTCATAATGTTGGAATGCATAATGCCAGACTATCATAACCACATAGCCAAGGCCTCGTGCCAAGACTACAATTAAGATTTTGTCAAGGCCTTGTGCCAAGACACTAGTTTGTCTCATGAGACCTACCGATGCATCGAGGAGCTATAGCGGGCTCCACCCGTCACTTAATAAGTCCAATGCATTCCCATATGAAAAAGGTTTAAACATAACATAAACATTCGTATTAAAACTAGCATACGAAATGTCAATAATTTCACCATAAACTATGAATGGTATAAAAATAGCACATCCACAGTCAAGCATATCACAAAACCTTCAATACAATATAAAAGTTTTGTATCATAATAAATCAACTTCAAATAATCTTAAAATCCATCAAAGGATGTTGACATAGATGAAATCAAAATTCTTTTTAAAGAAATATCTCCTTTAATTTTGAAATCATTTAAGATCCATATAAAATAAGAAATTTTCTTTGAAAATATTCTTATAAGCTTGTATGGGAAGCTTCGACGATTTTATAACGGCGGAAAATAACCGCACCCGCCGTATAAGTTAAAAAAAACATTCTTACCTCAATTCTGTCGAAAAGGTTAAAAAGGACCTTGTTTTGAAAACGACGGAAAGATTCCTTTATAAACCTCTTATAAAAAGTAAAACAAGGGTATAAATGACTTTAACCCATATTCTTGTAAATAGTAAAAATGTTTTGAAATACATTTCGAAGAAACATGGATGTGGATGATAAAGAGATCCTAGTAGATTATTACGTATAATACAACCTCGGATAATGAAGAGATTGTGAAATAACCCTTACCTTGTACTTTTCCTTGGTTGGGGTAGGTTAACCTCCTGTATAATGGTGAAATAATTGTTATTAAATTATACAAGAATCATATATATTAATATGATATCATATATGATCTTTTAACATTGATTTATTAATAATATCTTAGAATTATCATCGTTTCGGGTGTTAACTTACTAATTTTATTTTATATGTTTTGTTACATAAGCCATGTTTGTTGTATCTTATTCATATCCAGAATGATATCAAGTCCTTAAACATCATTTTTAAATCATAAAATGATAATTATACTTGAATGGATACGATGGAGAATGAATCTCATCGCGTTCGTGGAGACGGTAGTCCGTACGTACGCACGAGCGACAATATCATTCTTTTGATATTAAAATAATATATAAATGAATGGTATATCATATATACAGAATCATTAACATGTTATATTTATTATTTACATGAGTTACACATCATTATTATACCCATCCAAATAATATTATATTGAATAACAATTACACCACGACGTAGAGACGGTAAGCCGTACGTACGCACGTATGGTGACATGTTATTCAAAGGGTGGATAGAATACTGAATATGGTTGTACCATACTTATAATAACATCACAGTATATGTGAGATACTGGAGTTATTATTTCAGAATGGTAAGAACAAAGGAAGAAGAAGTGGAAGAAGAAATGAACTTAGAAAAGGGTGGTGAAATCATTACCTCTTCTTCGGGTTCTTCCTTTTGATTTGATCAAAAGGGCTCCTTAGGTTGGCTTTCTGATCAAACTAAGGCCTCTAGGTTGTATTGAGGGATGTTGGGAGAGTATTTGGGCAGAGTTTGGCCGAACCAAAAGGCTTTGAAGGTGTGAAGAAATGAGAAGGAGGAGTGTCCTTTTATAAGAGGGGTGAGGGGCACCTTTGGAAAAGCTAGAAATATTAATTTATAATAAATTCATATTCGGTTTCTAAAGGCTCCAAAGTTGACTATTCAAATGATGAGGTGGGGATAGGTCGAAATCAACTCATCCAATAGAATTTAGACAGGTTTGGGTACTTATATTAACCTTATCTTTAAGTATTAACTCTAAGTTAATTAGTTTCACTTTTACAATGTCTCTTTGTATTTTATATATTATGGTTAATAAACTTACTATATACATCCAAGAGACCCCCAAGTGGTCCATTAATGATTAACCTATCATGATATAAGTCTCTTGGCCGAACCTTAGATTTTTAGGAATTTAATATCAATTAATAATATAATATTTGTTTTAAGAATTCTTTTATGTCAATTTTGACACTATTCATTAGTTGATTTTTGTGAAACTCATAACAGATTTATTACTTCGAACAAAGTCAATTAAATCAATCCTAATATATCATATTATCCTAGAAAATTAGTTTAATTCATTAAAAGTTTCATATTATATTTATTTGGGTATTTATAATATCACTTATTTTAATTGTTCACTATTATAGTAATTACTGCATCATCATTGTGTCATAAATAAAATAAATTATTTAATGTCTAAAAATTATAAGTAAAATATCATTATGTAGGAAATCTTTTTAGATTTCTAATGAATATTTATAATCGAAAATCCAATATGTATAACCCTATGTAAAAATTGTTCTTCTAAAAGATGTAAGCTTATGCCATTTTTATTTTTATTTTAACTTTATTAATATAAAGTGTCCCTACCACATACAAGTGGCTCCAAGGGGTCCCCAAATTGACCCAAGGATGCCCATGGTCGGGTATGTGTCCACCAATAAGGTTAGGACACGTTTTAGGGTAATTTTGTATTATTATAATATTATTTTTTTAACCCTTATTTACCGGATTTACCCTTTAACCATGGTAAATAAAATATTTACCACAGTAACTATTCAAAATGTCTAAAAATAAAAGTTACCTATTTACACAATTTGAACATCCTGATTCCAAATATGGAATCCATTTTCCTAAATTCAAAACACAGAAGTGGCAGAAATTAATTTAAAATTAATTCCCGCTGTTAAAACAAAAAGCGTGTTTTTAAGAGATAATAACTATCAAAAGATTGACACTTGTTTATGTTCGGTTTAATTGTAAAATTATGTCCAATGACCAAAATTATATTAAATGGTAAAAATTTATTCTAAATATACTTTAAAACCACTCAAATTCATAATTTATCACTAGTAATTAATTTGATTAAAAAAGTTGTTTTTAATTAAAATTTAGTAATTTTCACTATTCATCAAAATATGAAAGTTATCCGAAATGTACCAAAATTTCATCCTAGGCTAAATTCGATATTCCGAATCCAAAAATGAAGTCCATTTTCAAATATAAAATATATATAATTTCAAAAAGTAGGTATTACTATTCATAACGGCTAGTTTGATTAGTTATGGTGTGTTAGAACTCGGTGTTGCGTACAACACACGCTATCACATTATTCAAAGAGAAGCGTACCATAGAAGCTTGGGGTGTTACAAAACCATGACTTTATTTTATGATTCATAGTGCCATTGATAATTATTTATGAGTTTTAAAGTGAAATCTTTATGATTTTATGAATGAATTAAATAAATTTTTCAAAGGATTAATATGTTTCATAATATTTTGAAAAATTGTTTATTTTTAGAAGTACTAATTATTTATATTGTATTCATTTTGTAACATTATAACATGTATTACATTTATAATTAATTGAAAACCCCTATTTGGTTTCCAAATCTTTTGAATCCCCTTGTAGAGCTTTCTCTTCCTCACCTTATGTTTTCAAAACCTCTTTTTGTAACATCCTAGGTAAATAAAGGATATATTATTGTCATATTTTTTAATATTTTTAAATTAAATATTAATTTTTATTTAAAGTGGATTCTATGTTCTATGGCATACCTGACACATAATGATGAGTTTTTCGAAAATCTCATGTTGCACACAAGGCAGAGTCATACAGAAAAATAATAATATAATATTATTTCAAATGGTAGTTAATTCCTAGCCGTTGTATTGGTGGTAAAGAACAGAACTAAGTAAAATATTATTATACATGTTTTTTGAATGTCGTTACATTTATCTAATAAATTTTAGAGGATTAAAATAATAATGAATCTGATTTTAAGCATGAAATACTTCAAAAGGTTGTTTTACCACCTTTTGATGGAAAACTGTTTTTAAATATAGTTTTGTCTATTTTATAAATTACATTTCACAACATCAAATTCTTCTTTATAATCGGGACATCAATATTTACTTTCGGTAAATTTTTGGCATTTTTCTGATAAAGTTCAATTTTTAATGAATACTGAAAAATACTTCATTTTATGCCAAAAATCTCATTTAATATAATTTATTTACATTGTTAGATTATATTTTAAAATTATTTTAAAGTGTAAATGGATTATATTTTGACCATTTAATCCAATCTTAGTCATTGTAAGTAATTTCACATTGAAATTGGACCTGAACACATGTCAATCTTTTTGTAGTTTTTACTTCTAAAAAACATGCTTTCTAGTTTTGACAACGGAAATTAATTTCCAATTAACTAATTAAAGTTATATGTTTTGAATATGGTATAATAGAATTTTTTTTTTAAATTCTAAATATAAAAATTATCTTTTAGTGAATTGTTGATATTTTTCTAAAAACATTCAATTTTTTATGAATAGTGAGAAACACTGTATTGTAGTTAAAAACTAACTTTTTAATTTAAATAAAATTTTATCACTTATGTGAATTTATTTTGAAAAATAAAACATAAATGGTTGTCATAATAAAGTAAAATTTGGTTCAATGGGATGCATATAATTTTTTTTGAAGAGTTACTTTTGATTTTTATTTACCACGGTTAAAGGTAAATAGGTTAATTCAGGAAACAAATGTTATAATAATAGAATACAATTAACATAAAAATTGTCATAAACATATTTTATGAGTAATGGATGACCAATACAATCCATGGGTGAGTCTGTTGGCCTTTTAAATCCATTTGGGTAAGATAATGACATTAATAAAATTTTATTTTAAGTAAAAATAAAAATATCATAAACATGTATTGTTTTACTAAAATAATTTTAATGTGGGGTTATATAATTGATATTTTAGACTATAAATATTCATTATAAATATAAAATATTGAATTCATTATGGTATTTTATTTATAATTTTTATACAACAAATAAATAAATATATTTATGACATAATGATGATGTAATGCTTACCTCATTAATGAATGTTGTAAATAAATGAGATTATAAATATTAAAATAATTTAATTTTGAAACTATTTATTCCATAAAAAAAATTTAGAGAATCATATTACTTGTTATATTTTAATTAATGAATGTTTTTTTGAATGAATCAAGTTGTTTTGGATTTTTTAAAAAGTCATGATATGAATTGAATTTAAATTTACATAAATGAGTTTTTAAAACAAATGTCATTTTATTAATTGATATAATAATCCTAAACATCTAAGATTTAGAAAAATGACTTTTAAAAGGTTTGAAATTTCATTAATGAAAAACTTTTAGTTCAATTGGCATTTAATGGTTACTATATTAACAATATAGAGTGAATACAAAAGAAGACATGATAAGAGTCAAATTAGTTAACTAAGGGTTAAAGCTAAATCATAAAGTTAAATACGAAACAAAAGCATGTGTAAAACCTATTAAATGATATTATTTAGAATAATAGTCATGTTATATTATAATTTAATGTGTTTTGGACCTTTCAAAACAAAAATTCAGTTTATAATAAAATAATATTTTCCAACATTCCTTAAAAGCCCATCCTCCCCTTATAAAAATCCATCAACTCTAACCCTTACTCACACCTATAAAGCCCCTTGTCTCACCAAAACTCTAGCCAAATAATTTCCCAGCAAACCTCTATTAATTATATAATAATTACCCTAGGCATAAGCCAATTAAAAAGATTCATTTGGCTCAAATCAAAAAAAGTTACCCAATTTAAAGGAAACATCTTCCCTCAAGTTATCTTCTTTTATTTTACTTCTTCACTAAATATGCTATTATTATTATTTTTTATATAACAACACAAGTATTTTTAATATAATATGTTTTTTCATTATATGTATTCTAACTACACTTACACACACCTATATCCAATGGTTATAGAACATACTATTTCTGTGGACGATGAACTACTGCCTTACGAAATGATGACTATTTAATATTCTCCCACCACCTCTTATGGTGGCCATTATGATGTAATTTTAATTATATGCGATATTTAGGATATTTATTTTTTCTCTAATCTTATTTAATTTTTTTAGAACATACATTTATGATTTTCCTATGTATATATACGATAATTTCCTTTAAGAAGTGCGGACTACCACCCCTCAACGTGATGCGACTCGTTCATACAATACATGGAACGTATAAAGGATGGTGTAAACGAACCTACATAATGTATATAAAATACTATATTATACTGGAATAATAATATACCTATGTCTCATTTGGTTTTCATTCCTTTAAAAAGGAAAAAATGAAATGGAAGCAGCGTTCATGCGTACGTACTGCTTACCGTCTCCAGGAACAGTGCATTTCATTTTCATATTCAAATGATATAGACTATTATAAATACATATATCATGTATATATGTGATATATATGATATATAAATCATGAATATCATTCTTTAGATAATGGACTTTTGACCACATGGTCAATTTTTATTTATAACAAGTTCATTTTTTGACTCAAGTTTCGAACATCAACAACATGATAGATACGAACTCAAATAATTAACTAATTGTTATAGAAAGGTAATAAGTGACATTAAAAGAATAATAAACACAAAAAAGTTATTAAGAAAGTATAAATTAACTTATGTATATTATTCAGGAAATTAAATAATTAACAAGTCATGTCGGACACAAGGTAAGGGACTTTGTATCAATCTCCATTCATTGAGGCATGTTTTGATAATACACACCTTCTTATTTTATACGGTGTTTAACAAAACAATTTAACTTTGAATTTCATTCAAATGGAATATTTTATATTTAAATAATTTTATTAAATTTAAAAGGGAATTTTTTAAACATTTTCTTTGATAATGACCACTCCGCTACCGTAATCATTATTTCGATTCCTCTACAAGACTTAATGTTTTAAAAGGAAAAAAATCCCTTATTCCCATTTTGGGTGTTTTTTTATTGAAAATGATTTTTGAAATGGATTGATTATTTCAATATCTTGAAATTATTTATTGGGAATGAAAATGAAATGTTATTAGGGAAATTTTTATATTCATAATATTTTATGTGTAATGATTTTATAATGGCACTTGGACATTTGACAGGTGGTTACATGATAAAACAAATGATGGGTGGTGGTGTGATATTCTAGTACAATTGGTTATGTTATAACCTCCAATGCATTGGGTATGGAATTTAGCCATATGGCTATTCCATTTAGTCATATGTGTTGAAGATGGCCATATTGTTATTCTATTTAAGTTTGGTTATGTCCCAAGTATCCTTTATATGTTATGTGTGCATTTTTATGGGTTTTATGGTAATCTTTTGGTTACAAAAGGGTAAGAAATGATCTTTTATTTAATAAAGAGTTTTTACTAATTAATTAAGGTTAAAAGTATTACTTATGATAAAGTATTCATGGATTACTTTTTGTTTTTAAAAACGTTTAGTTTTCATTCATTGTATATCCCTTACTGAGATTTTTATGTTAATCCCAAGTTCTTGAAATGTTTTTCATCGGAATTAAAGTCAAATAGGATCAAATAAGGGATCAAGGAAAATTCATGATGATTACAACATGGAACTAAACATGTTTCTTTTCATTTAAAAATTAGTATTTTATGAAAAAACTGAATACTGAGTAGAAGTGTCTATATGTATTTTTCAAATTGTTATGTATATGTTTTGACCTGATTAATTAAATATATAAACCTGAAAAGATCCTAAATGTGAATTATTAACTTAATTAATGATTATGTAATGTTTAAGGCTAGGGACTTACATTTTTCACCGATCATAAGTATTTGTAAAATATAATGAGGGATAAGGGATCCTCTTCATTATTTAACTCCTATGAACAATTAAAAAATAGAAAAAATAGATTTCAGATCTTTTAGTTGATATATTTCTTAATTGGAAATATATTATGTATCCCAACTATATAACTCTAAACCCTTTTGATCTCAGGTTGTTAAATAATAAATCATTAATAAATTAAAATTTTTAAACAGACCTAGGACATTATAGTTGGTATAAGAGACAAGGTTTTGACAATGGTAAAGGTTAGGATATGAAAAACCAATTTTATAATTTATAGGCATTATATATGTTTTTACTATTTTATAATTAGGTGTAAACAAACATCAATAAAATTATTATATAAATGAAATTAGAATACATGATGTTTATTCTACAAGTTTATCATTTCTAAGAGGTAATTTAAAATTAGTTGTGTTTCATTAATAGTATAAAGACCTATTTTGAGATGGAAGGCCAATATCCTCATAGAACACTCTTGTCCCTTCCTAAGGACACACTTTTATTAATTAATGATAAATCAAGATCTCATAGTTTTGAAAACATTTCTAAGAAACAAACACTTATGAAATATCAAACCCATCATCTATACTACTGAATCACCAACGATCGTGGCTTACTATTAATCAAATTTTACACTCACAACTTTTCCACCATTCTCTCTATGGGGGGTATAATTAGATAATTTTCAAATATTTCACCTTATCCATAGTGTTTTATGCAATATTTTATTTTATAAAAGCTTTATAAGAGGGAGAACTCTGAGAATTTTATACATTTCTAATCATGGATTCCCAACCATTGGAAAACATATGGAATATATTAGAGGAACAACTTTTCAAAGAAATAAAATCTATCTATGTCAGGATATTTTATAAAAATATGCTCCATGTTTTTGTTTTAAAACTATATATGAGGAATAATTATTTTCAAATAGTGAATCATTTTATCCATTAGTATGATCTATGTGGTAAAAAATATTTTTGGACTAAAGAAGAAGAAGACATTGAAAATTCACCAAGGTACGGTTGCACTAAGTGGTCCCTCACTCTTCATTGTCAAAGATACAATGTTAATTGGGGAATGATCGATGGAAATAGGTAAGTAACCATAAAACTAAGTATAATTTTTCAGTTTTTGTGTATTCTTATTTTCCCACAATATATGAAACATGAAATCATATTTTGAGGGAACAACATTTTTAATGGGGGTAGAATATAACATCCTTGGAATTCTTATACTATATTCCTCATAATATATACAATGAATCAGTGTTATAGATTTGTAAAAAAACATTATTTTATTTAATAAATACATTAAATTTAGTATAAGAGCATCCCATAAATTTATGAAGTCAGTAATAGTAAACTAATAAAACTCATTATCAATTAGAAAGGGAAACTTATAATAAACATGATAACTATATAGTCATAGCCTGCATCTTTAGGATATACCATGTATAAAAACCCATACAATAGTATAAGTGTAAGATCATAGATGAAGCTAAATATAATATGCATATTTACATTAAAAGGATGTAGGACTTGATATGATTGTTTTAAAATAATGATTGTTAAAGTGATGTTTTTTACATAATATGACCATTGAATATAGTCATTGAGGTCCTTTTATAAAAATTATAGTAAATAAAATTAAAAATAACCATTTTAATTATATATATAAATATAGTAATTTATATGTATTTATTTCATGACTAGTTAACTGATAAAAATGATTTATTTAAATACATTTTAATAGGATTTCTAATATTATTAGATATTTAATATCTATATTGATAGTCATAATAGTTTTTATTCAATTTATTATATATTTTTTAAGTGTAGTAGAGTTTCTATTAAATAAAATTTAATCCTAGATTATGTATTGAAAATGATAATAGTTTTGATTTCTAAATTTTTTTTTAGAAACTCATATTTTTATAAACTATAATTTTTTTTTCAAATACTACTTTTCTTTTCAGAATATAAATGTACATAACATAATTTTCCATAGAAATAATAGTATTATATTTGTAAAAAAATTGTATATTTATTAAAAAAATATATGAGATTGTTTATTTTATGTAAATATAAACATAGACACACTAACATTATGTTTGTATTTATTGGTGGACAATTATTTTTATTATAATTTTTCATTTTATGTTATGTATGAATTAGTTTTACATATATATATATATTTATTAATAGTAATAATGGATATATATATATGAAATAATAATTATATGATAAAATAATAATTAAAATATCAAAAGGGGTGATTGGGGGTTTTGGGTTTGGTCAAATCAAACACACCCCCACCATGGGTATCTTCTTCTTTATCCAAGTGAGATTTGACCCTTGATAAAAACTAGAAAAAAAAATTATAGCACTCCACTAAAGTCCTAGGAGCTTCTTCCTATGTGTGGTGTGATTCATTTGGTGATCATATGACATAGGGGTGTCTTTGATCGCAAGGATGCAGAAAACATATACAAATATTAGGGGTATTCAAAATTATTTTAATGGATATTAGGTTCCAATGTTATGACACATGAATTCAGATTAGGGTTATATTTTAATAGAAGTTAGTGATTTCATGTCGAGTAAGAGATAACACGGTCTATACTACATTAATATATGCATATCGATGATTTTTGGGTGTCAGATATATGTATATAAGGCCCTGTGGAATTGAAAAAGGGTGGAATTTAAGTGGATTTATTCAATCTATCTGCTTCATTTCAGTTTAGTTTTCCAAAAATAAAGTTATTTTGCATAATTTCATTCACTTTTTAGACTGAATGATACTCTAACTAGTCTTTATATAGCAGTATGTGGTAGTAATTTAAAGGTGATGTAAATTTTATGAAAATTAAGATAAAGAACTTCAAGCGATGTTTGTGTTTCAGATATTATATATAAATTTATTTTACTCTATTATTAATATTTATTTCATGAGTTTTTAAATAAATTTAAATTATATCTTTATGATTGTACTGGAAATTTTGATAAAACTATTATTAAACATTTGAAGTGATTTCTATGTTGAAGACTTTTTATAAACAAAATTATTTTGGTTCATGTGTATTGTAATTCAATCTTGTATTTTTATTGTTTTAATGATAATAAGGGGATCATTTGGATTTTATAAAAAAATTTGACTCAATGATTCATATTAGTTTTAAATTTATAATTTTAATCATTAAATCTCTATAGTCCATGATATTTATTTTCTTCAAATTATTTTTGAATTTTTGAATAATTATAATTAGGCTCTTATAAATGCATGAGAGTTATTAAATTTTCAAAATAATTTTCTTAATAAAGAAATATCACATACAAATATATGTGTATATATATATATTCATCATCTCATGTAAAAGATTATTTCTTCCCATGTAATCCTTTTTATAAAATTAGTTTGGATGTTTAAATAATCTCAATTGTGCCTATCTAAATACAATAGAATTTATACATTTAAAAAAATCAATTAAAAATTGTATTATTTGGAAATCAGTATATGTATATATAAATATATATATATATATCATTTCATATTAAAAACTTTTTAAAATACGTGTAT
This sequence comes from Viscum album, assembly GCA_963277665.1. Classification (NCBI taxonomy): domain Eukaryota; kingdom Viridiplantae; phylum Streptophyta; class Magnoliopsida; order Santalales; family Viscaceae; genus Viscum; species Viscum album. Next base: position 1,133,318,111 of record OY728135.1, on the reverse strand, counting down.
ATATATATAGAAATTTCATTTTAGGTAAAATATTTTTTTAATCTAACCTTAATAGATTCATGTATATAAATATATATACATATGTATCAATTTATTTAATATTGTTTTATTATTGATATATATATATATATATGTGTGTGTGTGTAAAATAGTTTTTTATCTTTGATATTTAGGCATATGTGTAGGATTATGTAATAATTCCTTTATTCTAGTATCAATATATATATAATTGAAAAAAATGCATATATACAAACATGTACCTATTTATGAAAAACTAATTATATATATAAATGTATATATATGAATCTCATTTTACATGGAACTAATTTTATCCTGACTTATATATAACCAATTAATTAATTTTTATAAATATGATATATATGATCATGGTTTTAAAGAATATTTATGGTCATTATGATTTTAAAATATATGTTATCATATTTTTAATTCCAAAGAATCGCACTTGAATATTATATGAATGGAGTAAGGGATGGGGACTGAACCGAAACGCTAATAAGGATTTGGTAAAATAATGTGATTTGTGTTCTTGGAATTATATAGATATATAATTATATGGGTTATGTTTTAATATAATGAGATGTTATTTATAGTGCACAAGAGGATTATCCTAAGAACACTATGGGATTTGGGAATGAACCTAATACATCATGGGATTATGTTCACCATGTTTTTTTATCTCAGGAGTGAACAATGACATATGTTATGATCCAAGGTACCTTTGTGAATTATTTATGAATTTTCAAGAGAAATGTGTATGATTTCATGAATGGATGTAATGTATTTATCAAAAGTTAAATATGTTGCCAAATATTTCGGTAATGTGTTTAGTTTCAAAACTACTCATGATTTATAGGGTCTGGTAATTTGGACTTTATAACATGTTATACTTTTATAATGAATTTCAAAAACCTATTTGGTTTTTGAATATTTTTAAACCACACATTGACATTTTTTCTCTCACAAAATGTTTTCAAAACCTCTTTTCATTGGGAATAACAACATATAGAATAGTGTGTAGGATCAAGGTTCCTATTTGGTGTTTAAATTCTAAAAACATTTATAAAAAAGTTTTATGGTCTTCTGTTTTTATATGTTTTGGAATAAGATTTACATTATCTATCTAGACTCTATAAATCTCTAATCCATTTTGATCATGGGATGTTAAATAATAACTCCTAAATAAAAAAAATATTGAACATGTTTTGGGTCATCTTTTCCATGTTATTATCTCATGGATTATGTTTATTGATTTCATTTATGATTCATATTTCCTGAACATCCATGATTTACTCATTGATTAATGTTTATGATTTATGTCATACATGGTATGGTTTTTCAATGTCAACATCACATCCTCATAACCTGTTATAATGATATTTTTATGTGGTTATTTATATATCCTTTTCATACCCCTATTGAGTATATGAGCTCACCCTTTCATATGTTTCCTTTACTCTGGTCATGAATAATGTTTTTATGACATGAGTCACGATTTTGATCTTTGTTATGTATGGTTTGGTTATAAAATGAGAATATAATATTCTCCTAACTGTATTCCCATGTTATGCCTATGAGATCATTTATATCTCCATTTTTAACCATTGTTGAGCATCTGATATAACATTTTCTTATGTTTCATTTCTTTGGGTTATGAAGAATGGTTTTATCTATGGTATGCCTAAGAAGATTACTATTTAATAAGATCTTTATTGGAAATGTTGAAGGTAGTTTAGTGAATATGAATATATTTTATCCAGTCATTAGATACACTAAAAACTTATAGTCCACAAGAGTTTATTTTTGAGATATATTGAATATTCATATAAAAAGATGTAATATTTACGTCTGAAAAGTCACTATAGTTGTTATCAAAGAAATTTTTTATTAAAAATATAAATATTTGTACTATAAAAACATAGTGAAAAACATAGGGATATGTTTATGTATTGGATAACATACTAATTTTTTGGAAAGAATGATATTTTGTGGTTCTCATAGAAATATATACCAATCTGGATACAAAAATTGGATGAGGATCTGGAATATTTGTAACTATGGGTACTAACATTAAAAAGGGTGCATTGTGATTTGACTCAATTATCACCAGGTTCATGATAATAGGTCCTGTTGTAAATATAGTATGACATTCCTAGGGAATATTCCTTGGTTAATCAATATTTTATTCATGAACAATTATTATGGATTTGAATAGATTATGATCGTGATTACATAGGATAAAACTATAGTTTCATAGATTTAAACAAGGTGTCATAATTTTGATATATAAAAATATATTTTTAATTATTATGTGGTTTTTCTCTATTAATATCATTTATCACACTATGATTTTTGGTTTTAGTTGATGATGATAAATGTAAAGAATTGGGTTAACATCAAAAGTAAAATACAATGTGTTGATGAGTAACAAAATGGGATAATTACTGAAGTCATAAGAATTACGATTATTCCTAATAAATTTTCATGATAAAGTTTTAAAACCATTGTGATGAAAATTGAAAAAATCAGTTAACGAAATGGATGACAATAATGGTTTACCTAAGGCATTGTCAATAGTTGACTATTTTAAATGATGAATGTATCTATGACAACCCTGCTTTTTATTACAACTTAAACATGCTTTATTACATAAAACTTCACTTGATCCAACAAAGAAGATCGAGAGGTTTAGTGTCTTTGGGGATTAGGATCATTACATAAAAACTTTAAACTTGAAATACAATATCTTTATTGAAAACTTCCTTTACATGACCACTACATTCCTTCGTACTTAGCATTGCATGGGATAACCTGAGGACATGCATAAGAAAAGGGTGAGCTATAAAGCCCAGTAAGGGAGTACACAATGAATAACATGAGGAGTACAATACATGTTAGGCAATAGTCATATCAATAGAGAATAAGAGAGACATGAACATAAAGGCATGATAAAGCATGATAATCATAACATGGAAATGTGGCAACAACACTTAACATTGAATTAGCATGAGCCAAGGCTCATTGCACATGGAGCATGAGTAAACCCTCATTGCACTTGAAGCACGAGTAAACCCTCGTTGCACTTGAATTAGCATGAGTCAACACTCATTGCACATGATGTATCATGATACTTTACTTTACCCAATGCATTGGAGCGCTATAAAGGGCACACCCTTCTTAAACATTTCATTTCATGCATAAGTGTGCCACATGGATCATAAAACATGGATTCATAAAACATAATCATTTATTCCACGATAAAGGAATGTGGAATTCATACATGAAACTTTACAATCAATAATTAAACGTGCATAAAGGTGAATACCCTTGATGGAGAAATGGGCATGGTATTCACTACACAATGATATTGGCTTAGAAAATCGGTGTGATTTTGGCAGCGTAACGGCGTGACATAAGAATTCATAAAAAAGTATGATGAGAGAGAAAGGGGTTCCTCATCATATTAAAATGTAATGGACAGTAATAAGGGAATATAGATACATATCCCAACAATTGAAAAGGAATTTAGATTCATGATACAAAAGTATTGCTTGAATATAAAAGAGGAGAAAAAGGTTCCTTTCGGAATTTCGGCATAGTAACGGGTGTACATGGGAGGAATTTAATGAGAGAGAAAGGGGTCTCCCATCATTCAAACAATAAGAGGGCAGTATGGGAGAGGTGCGAAACCATACCCCAACATTCATAAATGAAATTAAAAGGGCAATACAACTTAAAGAAAAATTGACAAAAATGAGAAAGGAAGAAAAACCCTTACTTGGAAGTGTGCTTCCAAAGGCTAGAGAGAGGCTTGTGAGAGGCTTCTTGGGAGATTGGGGCACCTTGGGAGGATTCTAGAGAGAGTATGGCAGAGGTTGGACGAACTTCAAGGGCTTTGAGTGAGGAGGAAGTGGGAGCTTGGGTGGGTTTATATAGGAAAGGTGAGAGAATTCTTTATTATTTAGGTTTGGGACCCCTTATATTAAAATAATCCAAACCACAAACCATCCCATGGTATTTGCCCATGGTTTCTGGAAAAGGAAAGAGGAAAACAATATTTTACAAGTCCAAGGTCCGAACTTATTAAAATATTAGGGTTGCTTATGTGGAGGTGAGTCACACTCCCATGGAAATTAATTTAAAAAGGCAAAGTGTTGAATAAGTCTTGAGGGCTCCATTAATGCTTTGAAAAGTGAGTCAAACAAACCCAAAACCTCATTATTTTAATGATAAAACACATATTGGCCGAACATAAGGATTACGGTATTTTATTACATCACTATTGGGTCATTATGATGTCATAAAACACATTATATATTTAAATGGTATTTAATTTTTACCCAAAAATTTGACTGTCTCAGAAAATTATGAAAAATTCACCGTTGGATAATTTCGACGTCCTGATTCCAAAAATAATATTTATTTTATCTAAATAATTTTCTAAATATGTGAATTTTCACTTTTAAAATAAAAACCGACATTTATAAAAAAATTCACGGGTTTTGACAGAAATGGCTTTCAAACCTTAATAAAAATGTTAATTGCATTCATAAAATTATAAGATCATTTATATTTAATAAAAATTAATTTAATAATAATAATAATATTTTATTAAAATATTATTTAATTCAAAAATCCTTTAATTTAATAAAATATAATTCTTAATTAAATAATAACTAAAAACACCATTTTTACTTTTAAAAACTAATTACAATGTATCAAAAATGACTAGAAATTATATTCATTATTATATACAAAAAAATAATGTACATGAACATGGTGCTACTTATTTGTTACATAACCCCTTAAAATAGCCGCATAAGACCTAAGGGTAAGGTGCGCGATGGTGACAGACTCTTGGGGTTGCTCGGATAACATCGCTCGAGTGGTGATCTCTATCAACTTCCATTTTTCCCGTAGACGATCACGTTCGAGCTTGACTTGATGAAGCTCAGCTTGGGCTTGGTCAAGGGCAAAGCCCAAAGACTCCACCTCCTTTCCGAGCTCCGACAAATGGGCTTCGTAAGGGGCAATTCTACTGGATGAGGCCATCGCTTCTATTTTTTGAGTAGAAAATTGGTTCGTTAAAGCCTTATATTTAAACTACCCAGATGATCACTGTTCAACGGCTATAAAAGTAACGGTCACAAATCTTAACGTAAAACTTAAAGAAGTTGACATCTTATAAAAACATTTTTCATAAAGAAACATTTAACTGGATCAAGAGGGATTTTCCATTAATGAAACTTTGGGTCGTTACAACATTCCCCCCTTAAGAAATTTCGCCCTCGAAATTTTCCTTTTCCCACACTAAAACAAATGTGGGTAACTTAGCTTCATCATATCCTCCAACTCCCAAGTTGCTTCTTCAAACTTGTGGTTTCTCCACAACACCTTGACGAGGGGCATTGTCTTATTTCGTAGAACTTTTTCTCTACGATCTAAGATCTTCACTGGTTGCTCCTCATAAGAAAGATCGTCTTCTAATTGTACCACCTCGGAAGAGAGTACATGTGAAGGGTCTGGTATGTACTTCCTTAAGAGGGATACATGGAAGACATCATGCACCTTGGCCATAGTAGGTGGAAGTGCTAGTCGATAGGCCACAACCCCAACACGATCAAGAATCTCGAAGGGGCCGATGTACCTTGGACTTAACTTCCCTTTCTTTCCAAACCTCATGACCTTCTTCCACGGAGATATGCGTAAAAACACCATGTCTCCGACTTTAAACTCAAGGTCTCGTCGACGATTATCTGCCTAACTCTTCTGTCGACTTTGGGCTGCCTTGATGTGCTGCTGAATGGTTTTCACCTTCTCCACCATTTCTTCGACCATCTCTGGTCCAAGCAGCTTACGTTCACCGAACTCATCCCAACATGCCGGTGTTCTACACCTTTTCCCATACAGGGCTTCATATGGTGCCATTTGGATACTTGAGTGGAAACTATTATTATAAGAGAACTCAAACAGAGGAAGATGTTGATCCCATCCTCCTTTAAAGTCCATTGAGCACGCTCTCAACATATCCTCAAGTGTTTGGATAGTCCGCTCGGATTGGCCATCAGTTTGAGGATGATAGGCCGTACTGAAGTTCAGTTCAGTATTCAGAGCATGTTGAAGACTCTTCCAAAACTTAGAGGTAAATCTTGGATCTCGGTCAGACACAATAGATAGTGGTACTCCATGAAACCGTACCACTTCCCTGATATATATTCGTGCCAGTTGATCCAAAGAGAAATCCTCTCGAATAGCAATGAAGTGTGCAGTCTTTGTAAGACGATCCACAATAACCCAGATTGCATTGTTGCTTTTGGATGTCCTTGGAAGTCCAGTGACGAAGTCCATGGTGATGTTCTCCCATTTCCATTCTGGTATGGGCAATGGTTGCATCATCCCCTTAGACTTCTGCCTCTCTGCCTTCACTTGCTGACACACCAGGCACTTTGATGTATATTCAGCGATCTCCTTCTTCATATTATCCCACCAAAAGTTTTCTCGGAGATCTCGATACATCTTTGTGCTCCCTGGGTGAATAGAGAAATTTGAACTATGTGCATCATCCAAAAGTTCTTTCTTCAGCTCCGAACTTGATGGAACACATAGTCTTTTCCCAAACCGCACAATTCCTTCTTCATTAACATTAAACTCTGAGGATTTTCCCTTTTTGATAGCTTCCACTTTTTCTTGGATTCTCGCATCATCATTTTGAGCATCCTTTAACCTTTCCAAAAGAGATGGTTGAGTAATCATTTGTGAAAGGATTGATGATGTTCCCTTCTTTATGATTCCCACGTCCATCTTCATCAAGTCTAAGAAGATTGGATCCTTCTCAATTCTCATCATTGATAGAATTGCTGGATCCTTTCTACTTAGGGCATCCGCTACCTTGTTCTCCTTCCCAGGGTGGTAATGTATTGAACAGTCATAATCCTTGATGAGCTCTTTCCATCTTCTCTGGTGCATATTAAGCTCTTTCTGTGTGAATATATATTTAAGACTTTTGTGGTCAGTATATATCTCACATTTCTCTCCATAGAGATAATGCCGCCAGATTTTCAAGGCAAAGATCACCGCCGCCAACTCCAGATCATGCGTTGGATAGTTTCGCTCATGGATTTTCAACTGCCTTGAGGCATAGGATATCACTTTATCATTCTGCATCAGCACACATCCTAAGCCCTTCTTCGAAGCATCACTGAATACCACAAAAAGCTCCCCACTTGTGGGTAAAGTGAGCACGGGTGCAGTGATAAGCCTCCTTTTCAACTCCTTGAAGCTTTCTTCGCATTCATCACTCCAAGCAAACTTTACTCCCTTTCAAGTTAGCTTGGTAAGAGGGTTGGACAATCGTGAGAAGTTTCTCACAAATCGTCGATAATATCCAGCTAACCCCAAGAAGCTACGGATATCAGTTACCGATGTTGGCCTCGGCCATCCCTCAATTGCATCTGTTTTGGAGGGGTCCACAGATATCCCATTGCTTGTGATGATATGGCCCAAGAATGAGACCTCCTTCAACCAGAACTCACACTTGCTGTACTTGGAATAGAGCTTCTCCTTGCGCAAAGTCTCCAGTACAGTTCTTAAATGCTCCTCATGGTCCTCCTTGGTTTTGGAGTATATTAGAATATCATCTATAAAGACTACCACAAATTTATCTAGGTAATCTCTAAATACTCTATTCATCAAGTCCATGAATATTGATGGAGCATTGGTGAGTCCAAAAGGCATTACTATGAATTCATAGTGCCCGTACCTTGTACGAAAAGCAGTCTTGGGGATATCTTCCTTCTTCACCCTTACTTGATAATATCCCGACCGCAAGTCGACCTTGGAGAAGTATTGTGCTCCACGCAGCTGATCAAACAAGTCATCGATTCTTGGGAGAGGATACTTGTTCTTTATCGTGATTTTGTTAAGTTCACGATAATCGATGCAAAGCCGCATTGACCCATCCTTCTTCTTGACGAAGAGGACTGGTGCACCCCATGGTGATGCACTTGGGCGTATAAACCCTTTATCCAGATTCTCCTGTAGTTGTTTCTTCAGTTCTTCAAGCTCAACCACAGCCATCCTATATAGAGTCTTGGATATTGGTAGCGCCCCAGGTATAAGTTCAATTGAGAACTCAACATCTCTTCTTGGAGGAAGACCAGGAAGTTCCTCGGGAAAAACTTCAGCGAATTCCCTCACAATAGGCATTTCTTCAAGGATGGTTTCTTCCTTGGACTCAATCAACTGAGCCAGATATGCGTGCTCATAAGGCAGTAATATCCATGCTTGAGATGATGGAGCTAAAGGAGATTCATCTTCCTCCTGACACTTGTAAAGAATCGGGGGTCGATTCTCCATATGGAGTGTGATTTCCCTCTCCCGACAATTTATGTTGGCTCTATATAAGGAAAGCCAATCCATGCCAAGAATTGCATCAAATTCCACCAAAGGGAGTATGACGAGGTTCGCTGGGAAATTCAATCCACATATTATAACAGGGGAGGACTTATACTCATGGGATGCAATGATTGCCCCATTTTCCGTACTCACCGACATCTTTACTTCCAGGATTTGTGGTGGTTCAAGGATTGTTCTACTAAACTTTTGAGATATAAAAGAATGCGTAGAACCTGAATCAAAAAGTATGTTCGCTATTCTTGAATGAATAACTAGCGTACCTGTCACCACTTCGTTGTCGGGGTTCACTTCGGAAGAAGTGATGGCAAAAGCTCTTCCTTGCTATCTTGGAGGTTGTTGATTGCCTCCGATAACCCTTGGATTAGGGCACTGATTCGCAAAATGACCCGGTTCTTTGCATTTGAAGCATTGAACAACGCGTTGAGGTTCGAACGGAGCGTTCCTCCCCTCCGTCGCAGCCGCGGGTCCTTCTTGCTGACAGTTAACAGCTAGGTGCCCTTCTCTTCCACACTTAAAGCATTTTCTTGTCCCCCTAAGGCAATTTCCAGGGTGCTTTTTTCCACACTTTTGGCAAGTGGGGTGCTGGAATTTCTTAGCGCCGTTGGATTTATCCATCGGACCACCAGCATTGAAGTCCACCTTCCGCTTCTTGTCCCCATGATACCCCTGTGATTCTCCGATCTCCATTTCAACCTTGAGGGCACATCGGAAAATTTCCTCATAGCTGTCGAAGTCACGGATCGCTAATGCTTTCCGCAATCTAGGCTTCAGCCCACCAAAGAAGCGGTCAACCTTGAATTCGGGGGTAACGACAAAGCCGGAAGCGTATCGTGCAAGCCTTGTGAAGTTTGCCTCGTACGCTCCCACAGATTCCTCATCTTTCTGGTTGAGGGAAAGGAAGTCCCTTTCCATCTTAAGACGGAGGGTGCGTGGAAAATATTTATCGAAAAACATCTTCCGGAATACCTTCCATTCCAAAGCCTCGATCTCCTCCTCAGGCTTCGTATTTTTGACCAACGTCCACCATTGATCAGCTTCACCCTCCATACGATAAGCCGCCAGGAGAACCTTCTCTTTTTCAGAGCATTGGAGGATGGAGAATATCTTTTCAATGGAGTTGATCCATTGTTCAGCAATCGTGGGATCGGATGATCCACTAAAAGTAGGAGGCCTTTGTCTCATGAAGCTTTCAATAGCGACTTGTTCTTTCTTAGGGGGGGTTGAATGTTCCTCTTGACCAGTGTTTCTATTCAAAACTTGAGTTAGCTGAGAGAGAAGCGTGACAAAGTTCGCGATTCCCGCTCCCATTGGATTGGGCATCTCATAAGTACAATCATCACACTGATCTTCACAACGGTTGTTAGCCCGAGTTCTCCTATTACCGGCCATTGGCTGGAATAAAAGGAAAGTTAGGGGTAACACATAAAGGGTAATCCAAAGACAAAAGTTGATGACTTATAAATAAACTTTAATCTCTTCAACTCATGAGTCTATAGGATTCAATCCAGGCTTTTCATGATCTTCCTTCTAACATATATTCTTAGGGGCATTTTTCCCTTAATAAGGGTTCATACTAAGATTGTGAATTTATCAAAACATATCCCCCGGGAGTGTCGTAACCAAGAGTGCAGCAAGGCCCGTTGTCGTGCACCAGTTCCCGTTCGAGTCTAGATCAAAGCGGTGTTTTCGGGTTTTACCCCTAGGATACATCTGTGCCAGAGCCGCCTCTACCTGCTCGTATCCAGACAGGGATGTATTTGTTTGATAAAACACTTACTTAGTATTTACCAAAAATTAGGGATGTTTTTATTATGCTTAGTCTTGTATCTAAGGCTTTACTAGGGTTTCCTAATCCCAAAAATAACTAAACCTATCCTCTGATACCAACTATGACAACCCTGCTTTTTATTACAACTTAAACATGCTTTATTACATAAAACTTCACTTGATCCAACAAAGAAGATCGAGAGTTTTAGTGTCTTTGGGGCTTAGGATCATTACATAAAAACTTTAAACTTGAAATACAACATCTTTATTGAAAACTTCCTTTACATGACCACTACATTCCTTCGTACTTAGCATTGCATGGGATAACCTGAGGACATGCATAAGAAAAGGGTGAGCTATAAAGCCCAGTAAGGGAGTACACAATGAATAACATGAGGAGTACAATACATGTTAGGCAATAGTCATATCAATAGAGAATAAGAGAGACATGAACATAAAGGCATGATAAAGCATGATAATCATAACATGGAAATGTGGCAACAACACTTAACATTGAATTAGCATGAGCCAAGGCTCATTGCACATGGAGCATGAGTAAACCCTCATTGCACTTGAAGCACGAGTAAACCCTCGTTGCACTTGAATTAGCATGAGTCAACACTCATTTCACATGACGTATCATGATACTTTACTTTACCCAATGCATTGGAGCGCTATAAAGGGCGCACCCTTCTTAAACATTTCATTTCATGCATAAGTGTGCCACATGGATCATAAAACATGGATTCATAAAACATAATCATTTATTCCACGATAAAGGAATGTGGAATTCATACATGAAACTTTACAATCAATAATTAAACGTGCATAAAGGTGAATACCCTTGATGGAGAAATGGGCATGGTATTCACTACACAATGATATTGGCTTAGAAAATCGGTGTGATTTTGGCAGCGTAACGGCGTGACATAAGAATTCATAAAAAAGTATGATGAGAGAGAAAGGGGTTCCTCATCATATTAAAATGTAATGGACAGTAATAAGGGAATATAGATACATATCCCAACAATTGAAAAGGAATTTAGATTCATGATACAAAAGTATTGCTTGAATATAAAAGAGGAGAAAAAGGTTCCTTTCGGAATTTCGGCATAGTAACGGGTGTACATGGGAGGAATTTAATGAGAGAGAAAGGGGTCTCCCATCATTCAAACAATAAGAGGGCAGTATGGGAGAGGTGCGAAACCATACCCCAACATTCATAAATGAAATTAAAAGGGCAATACAACTTAAAGAAAAATTGACAAAAATGAGAAAGGAAGAAAAACCCTTACTTGGAAGTGTGCTTCCAAAGGCTAGAGAGAGGCTTGTGAGAGGCTTCTTGGGAGCTTGGGGCACCTTGGGAGGATTCTAGAGAGAGTAGGGCAGAGGTTGGACGAACTTCAAGGGCTTTGAGTGAGGATGAAGTGGGAGCTTGGGTGGGTTTATATAGGAAAGGTGAGAGAATTCTTTATTATTTAGGTTTGGGACCCCTTATATTAAAATAATCCAAACCACAAACCATCCCATGGTATTTGCCCATGGTTTCTGGAAAAGGAAAGAGGAAAACAATATTTTATAAGTCCAAGGTCCGAACTTATTAAAATATTAGGGTTGCTTATGTGGAGGTGAGTCACACTCCCATGGAAATTAATTTAAAAAGGCAAAGTGTTGAATAAGTCTTGAGGGCTCCATTAATGCTTTGAAAAGTGAGTCAAACAAACCCAAAACCTCATTATTTTAATGATAAAACACATATTGGCCGAACATAAGGATTATGGTATTTTATTATATCACTATTGGGTCATTATGATGTCATAAAACACATTATATATTTAAATGGTATTTAATTTTTACCCAAAAATTTGACTGTCTCAGAAAATTATGAAAAATTCACCGTTGGATAATTTCGACGTCCTGATTCCAAAAATAATATTTATTTTATCTAAATAATTTTCTAAATATGTGAATTTTCACTTTTAAAATAAAAACCGACATTTATAAAAAATTCACGGGTTTTGACAGAAATGGATTTCAAACCTTAATAAAAATTTTAATTGCATTCATAAAATTATAAGAGCATTTATATTTAATAAAAATTAATTTAATATTAATAATAATATTTTATTAAAATATTATTTAATTCAAAAATCATTTAATTTAATAAAATATAATTATTAATTAAATAATAACTAAAAACACCATTTTTACTTTTAAAAACTAATTACAATGTATCAAAAATGACTAGAAATTATATTCATTATTATATACAAAAAAATAATGTACATGAACATGGTGCTACTTATTTGTTACATAACCCCTTAAAATAGCCGCATAAGACATAAGGGTAAGGTGCGCGATGGTGACAGACTCTTGGGGTTGCTCGGATAACATCGCTCGAGTGGTGATCTCTATCAACTTCTATTTTTCCCGTAGACGATCACGTTCGAGCTTGACTTGATGAAGCTCAGCTTGGGCTTGGTCAAGGGCAAAGCCCAAAGACGCCACCTCCTTTCCGAGCTCCGACAAATGGGCTTCGTAAGGGGCAATTCTACTGGATGAGGCCATCGCTTCCATTGTCTGAGTAGAAAATTGGTTCGTTAAAGCCTTATATTTAAACTACCCAGATGATCACTGTTCAACGGCTATAAAAGTAACGGTCACAAATCTTAACGTAAAACTTAAAGAAGTTGACATCTTATAAAAACATTTTTCATAAAGAAACATTTAACTGGATCAAGAGGGATTTTCCATTAATGAAACTTTGGGTCGTTACAGTATCATCATTATGAAAATATTTGTTCTTGGGGGAATGATCAAAACAAGGATCAAAATGGTCGTATGGAGTACATTGTTTTAGAAGGTATACATGAATAAGATGATTAACCCTAGTTACTGTTTTAAGAATGATGTGGAATGATGGAAGTGATTACATATTAGAACTCCTAAATTATGTTTGTTGTCCCCCATCTGGTTTTAATGGTTTTATTAATAACAAATCATGTAAAATATTGTATAATCATTTCTATCATGTTTATTTATGATTAAATATGATTAGTTATGAATAACTATGCACAAATATGTATTTAAGACAATTTTTGTATATTCATGTTATAAAATACTTAAAAAAATGTCTAAGTATACGTCACTGACATTGACAGAACTAGTGCAACACCGATAGCCCAAAATGACTCACCAATAAAGGACTCACCGACAGTTCAATTAAGACACTGATAGAAGGACCGTCTCACCAACAGAATAAATTTCTCAATGATAGTACAAATGAGACACTGACAGAAAGAAATACTCACCAATATATGACTCACTGATAGTACAAATGAGACACCAATAGAATGAATGACTTGTATATAGATGACTCACCAATAGTAAAAATGAGACACAGATTGAAGGAATAACTTATCGACAAAACAAAATGACTCGTCGATGCATTAAGTTGACGATGCATGAAGATACTGATAGAATTACTCTCCAATGGAATGAGTCACTCATACAAACAGAATGACTCACCGATATAGGATTCAATGAAAGACAATTGAAATTTTCATTTATTTAAAATTATCTCTAATGGTCATATTTAAGTATTTTAATGCTATTAATTAAAATAATTTTTTTGCAGACGATATTAATTGGGATGTCAGAAGTACGTGGTACACAACTTACCCCAATTATGATTATTTTCGAGCTGTAGAATATAAATGAAAAAATATTAGCTAAAAGAAACACACAAACATACAATAAGGGACTTGCATGAGCAGCCATACTAAACCTGAGAACAAAATGAAGAAGTAAACTCGCGGTATTCTCATTCTTACTGATTGAACACAAAAGGGTAACCTATTGTGACCAGTGTTCCAACACATCTTCAGCAAACAAAATAGAGCCGAATGAATATAACATCATCTCCCTAGAAAAACATAACAGCAATATTTAGGACACTCTGTTTTCAATGTCTATTTCTGATAATGGAATCAATATTTGTATCTTCTATATCTAAAGATTCCATAGCTGCATTTCACAACACAGAGACCCTTATACACTCTATCTCTTAATTTCATGCTCTGTTGTTCGAATTTTTACAACATTTTGTGAAATCTGTGCATCTTTCTGTTAAACACACACTTTCTCCTTCACTGAATAGAAGGATTCCTAATATTCTCAAACAAACATCTTTTTTCACCTATTATATACCATGCAGAACTGTGGTAGAGGTCTTGTGTGACCTAGTTGTTTTAGTTCCTATGTAGAATAGTGGTAGAGGTCTTGTGACCTAGATAGTTTTTATACAATTTTGTAAACTCTGATTCAGGGTGTGGATTAAAGCTTTATATATATATATATGTATTGGTGGTAGGTGATCACCAAGTGGAGCTGATTATATCTGTTCTTAAGAATGAACTGAGTGTTTTAATCTACTATGTATTCAAATTTTGTTTACACTATTTTTACTTATATTTCATAAAACTAAGCTTCACTCTGATAGTTAGTCTTGAATAATTTTTATATTTATTTTGGTTTATTAAATTATTTTCAGAAGTTATATTAACATATCATATTGTAATAACTGATAATTAATCAATCATCGGATAAATTAATTCAATAGTAATACTAATATAAATTTAATAATTTTATTAACTAGGTTGTCTTGTTCTGAATATGGGGATTCATTCAAATAACGTTTTTAACAATAATTTTTATAGGAACTCAATTCAACACCTCTTATGTGTCATACTCCAACCAAAATTTTTTACCAGAGGATGTTTGAAATATTTTTATAATATTTTCTACTCTGATTTATTGTGTTTTAATTATCTCTAAATTTATGTTAGTTCTAATTTTTTATATATTTATATTCTATTATTTATCTTTTACTGTGGATAATAGATTGTATGGTGATGCTACCAACAGACCTCCCTACTTTAATGGTAAAAATTATGACAAGTGGAAAATAAAGATGAAAATGCGTTTAAAAAGCATGGGTTTTGATATTTGGACTGTAATAGAAGATAAATATGATATACCAGATACTCCAAGAACTACATGGAGTGATTCCACAAAAACATCTTACATTAATAATTGTAAAGGTATGAATTCCTTGTTTTGTTATTTAAAGGATTAAGAGTTTAATAGAATATCTTCTTGTAAATGTGCTTATGAAATTTTGGATACTTTAGCAGGTTCAAATGAAGGAACCACTAATATTAGAGAAATGAGACTTAATACCTATACTATTATATATGAAAACTTTAGGAAGAAGCCTGATGAACCCATTTCTGATATGTATCGTAGGTTCAATGACATATTAAATATAATGAGATCTCTTAGAAAGCTAGTTGATTCCAAAGAACAAATCATGTGGCTAATTATATTTCTACCTAAAATATAGAGATGAACATCAATATCTATTATAGAATCTGGTGATATTAGTACGTTTCCATTTATGTAACTAATAGGAAATATGATGATGTATGAGAAATAATTAAAGGTCCACAAGGAGGAGGATGGAAAAAAGATAAATTCAATGGATTACAAAACCCCTACCTCCAAACATAAATAAAAGGAAAGGATACAAACTCGTTATTAATGTACAAGTGATAATGATTCACTATAATATATCGATGAAGAAATCGATCAATTAGCCAAAATGTTTAAAACATTTTACAGAATGATGAAGTTTCATGGGCATCCCATCTATAAAGGTAAATATGATAATAAGGGAAACTATAAAAAGGATGAGAAAAAAAAGATAACTCGAATTAAATAGTTTATTATGAGTGTAATAGAAGATCCAATGTATAGGATGACTATCATATGTGAAAATAAAATAAACAATATGAGGAAAAAGATAAAAGATACAAGAAGGAAATGAATACCACCTGGAGTGCATATAAGGTTTTATCATGTTATCTTAATCATCACATAATGAGAATGGTGACATGGAAAACATGTGTTTCATGACTAATGCATATGATGTAACACTGGAGTCTCCTATACAAAATTCTTATTATTCTAAAGATGATAGTGATTTTGAAAATATGAATATTGAATATATGTCTGAATATTTTTATGTTATTGAAGATACAAAAAATAAATTAAAAAATAAATATAAATCTTTAATGAAACACCATTCTCTTACCTCTACTATTAAATCATAGGTTAGTATAGAAAAGGAAAATAATGATCAATTTCTTAAAGAAAACAATGAGCATAAATTGTCTAATGTGTAATTTTAAAAGGATTTAGAAAATTTTACAAATGTAAATGATATCTTGGTTCAAATTATTGAAAAAAAAAGATGCAAAAAAATACACTAGAGGTATTATAAATCAACCTAGTAAAATAAATTATTTCAAACCCAATTTTGTATCAAAATATAGAAAATCTAGTTTTATTCCTAGTTCTATAAACTTTTCTGTAAGTTCTATATCTTAAACAAATTCTACCGTTTCATATTTTTCTGGACCAAAAATGTTTATTTTTTTAATACATTACAAACTACATATAGGAACCCCATGAAACAAATGTGGGTTCCCAAAGTACTTATTTCTAATGTTACTGAACCAAAAATAAATCTAGGTATAATTTTTTTTTTTGGAAATGTGTTCTTATAGGAATGATTCTTGAAGATCTCATATAGAATAATATAGTACATGGATAGTGGATGTTCAAGAAACATGAGAAGAGATTATTAATGATTCACGAACCTGATAAAGACTAATGTTGGTCATGTTACTTATGCTGTCAAAGCTAATGAAAAAAAAATTTCCCTCATCCAAATTTGTAACTATAATTTAGTTTTAATATCAAATGTAAAATTTTTATGGATTAAAATACAATATTCTTTATTTCTCTTTATTATGTGATAATGGATTTAATGTTAAATTTGAAAATTATGCATTCAATGTCTTTAATTATAAAAATTAGTTAGTTTGTACAGCTCTTAGAAATGAAAATGTTTATGTTGTATACATATATTCCATAGTTTCTCAAAATGGTTCATGCTTATGTGCCTTTCAGAAAGAGTATTGGCTTCAACATATATGATTAGGACATTGTAATGATCATTCTCTTAGAAAGCATACTAGGAAAGAACTATCAAAGGATCTTCCCAAACATGAGTTTTAGAATGAAAAAGTTTGTAATCCTTATCAAAAGGTTAAAAAACATAAAAAATAATTAAAAAAAATGAATGAAGTTTTGAATTATCAACCTATTGAGTTGGATCAGAAGTATTTTTAGGACCATATAGAGTTAAAGTTTAAATTTAAATCACTATGTCAATGTTTTTAGATTTCTATTCTATATAAACGTGTATTTTCTTTCTTTCTAAAAAAAGTGAAGATTTCTCTCATTTAATTAAGTATTCTATAGTAGTAGAACAATTAGTTGGGATTAGGATTAAATCCTTAAGAAGTGACCATGGCCATGAGTTTAAAAACCAAGAGTTGAATCTTTATACTCTCACATTGGCTATAGTCACAACTTCTCTACTCCTAGGAAACCCCCAAAATAATTATGTTGTACAATTAAGAAACTGAACCTTAGAAGAGATATTCCATACTTTTATTAATGAATATAATTTACCTATTTATTTTTTGGAAGAGGCTGTCAATACAGCTTGATATATAATTAATAGAGTCTTAATCATACCAATTCTTTAGAGAACCCATATGAGATCTGGAACAATAGAAAACCCAAGGATAATTTCCTCAATGTATTTTATTGCAATGTATATATCATTTACATAAAGGAAAATATTGAAAAAAAATTTATTCAAAAGTGATGAAGGAATCTTTCTTGGTTATTCAGCCTCTAGTAAATACTATAGAGTGTTTTATACAAGAACAAAATGTGTAGAAAAATCTATACATGTAAAATTTGATAAAACACACCCACATTAACCCAATACCACTTTATAATATATTGAGGATGATCTATCCAATTTACACATAAATGAAAAACCATCTGATCCTGTAGTTAAAAATCTATTAAATCATCCAGTTTTGGAAATTCTTTAGACTCTAGTCATGATGAAACTGAACCTACTGATGAATATGAAATAACTATCCCTTCTTATTCTAGTCCCACAAGAATCCTTTATAACCATCCTTTAGATATTATATTTGGGGAATTATATAAAGGGAAACATACATGGGATTCATTGAGAAACTAGGTTGAACATCATGCCTTTTTGTCACTTCTTGACCCTAAAATCATTAATAATGAAATCAATGATGAATTTTGTGTAATGGATATGAAAGAAGAATTGAAGCAGTTTGAAATAAATAAATTATAGAAACTAGTGGATAGACCTAAAGGCACCTTTACCATACGTACAAAATGGGTCTTTAGAATCAAAGTAGATGAATCTGGTAATATTGTAAGAAATAAAGCTAGATAGGTTGCACAAGGTTATAGTCAAGAAGAAGTGATTGACTATGAGGACATTTTTTCACCATTTTCTATACTTAAGGCCATTATAATCTTCCTTGCATATGCAACAAATATTAATTTCAAACTATTTGAAATGGATGTTAAGATTGAATTCCTAAATGGATATATATTTGAGGATATTTTTGTTAAACAACCGCTAGTTTTACCAACCATCATATTCCAAATAATTTGTTTAAGTTAACAAATGAATTATAAGGTTTAAATCAAGCTCCATGAGCTTGGTACGATAAACTAAGTAGTTTTCTTATTACCAAATGTTTGACAAAGGGTATTGGTGACCCTACTAGGTCTGTAAAAAGAATTTCTAAAGACGTTTTAGTAGTTCAAATTTATGTTTCTGATAGTATTTTTTGATCTTCTAAAAATTATTTATGTGTTGATTTTTCAAAAATGATGTAATGTTAATTTGAAATGTGTTTAATGGGAGAACTCAAATTTTATCCTGGACTTAAAATCATTAAAAATAAAGAATATTTTATTTTAAATCAACTTAAATATACAAAAGATCATTTAAAAAGGATTATCTTCAACAGTACAATGAGCAGTGACACTCCAATGAGTACTATCTATAAGGTCAATCATTACGAAACTGGTAAATCTGTTGATCATACCACTTATAGATTAATTATTGGGAGTTTACTCTACATAATTACTAGTAGTACTGACATTATGTTTAGTATGTGTATGTATTCCCATTCTCAAGATAACACAAAATAATCTCATTTAAATGTTGTTAACATAATTTTCAAATACCTAAAGAATACTAAAAATTTAGGGTTTCTCTACCCTAGAGTAAATCCTATTTATATAATTAGCTATTGTGATGACAATTTTCGTGGTTGTAAGTTAGATTGAAAGAGAACCTCTGGATCATGTTACTTTTTGGGAAAGTATTTAGTTTCGTGGTGAAGTAAGAAGAAAAATTATGTTTCTTTATCTACTACCGAAGCTGAATACATAGTTTCTGGTAATATTTGGGCTCATATTTTGAAGATCAAACACTGTATAGTAGACTATGGATATAAGTTCCGACATGCCCTTATGACCTATGATAGTAAATATGCTATTAACATCTCTACAAATCTTGTTTCTAATTCTAGAAAAAAATATTGGTTTAAGAAATCTCTTCTTGATAGATCATTATCAAAAAGGTTATATAAAAATAGAGTTTATTGGAAGTGAACATCATCTTTCTAACATATTCAAAAATCCATTTAAGTCTAAAATAATGAATTACATCATACCAGAAATAGGGACGATTAATTTATTAGGAACTTATGTTGATAAGTCTTTGTGAAAAAATTAATGTAGAAATCAAGTTGACACTCACAATTTCATGTAGAAAATGTCACTCTAACACCAATAGTGTCATGTCGATATTATCATGCCGACACTGATAGTGTCATTCAAATACTGTCATGCCAACACCGATAGAACCCACTATTTTATCTATTTTATTTTTTAACCCAAGAGATGTTGTTTCAAATTTTTCTTTGAACCCCATTCATGAATTTACAATATCTAATTCCCAAAATTATAAATTTGAGTTGATCCACTCTATTATTTTCCCTTTCACTTTAAACATTACACTCCTACCATTTCTCTTTACCCTCAACCTTTCACCTTCCATCCTTCAATTGAACCACAAAAATGATGACAAGGAAGCGTGCTCTCAATATAGGTCTTGGAGAAGTGTTAGAACTCACCAAAAGGAATAAAGGAGAGTCGAGAATATCTCATCCTTTCAATAGAGTTCTTGCGAACTGTATGGTAACACTAGAGAAGGATGATTTCATAGAATTGCTGTTAGAGAGTAAATATCTCTTATTGAAGTTATTATAATCACATGGTTGGCTAGAATCATTCTCAAATAATGAGAGGCCATTCTTTCATAAGCTTGTTCATGAGTTTTACATAAATTCATAATTTATTTTGGGAGGCAGTGATGTATGATTGATCAAATATGTAGTTAAAGGAAGAATAATTACTTTTTCTCCTAGGCATTGGGCATAATTCCTCAAGTTTCTACATGAATAAATATTTGATAACTATTTGGAAAGTATTGGACCTAAAAGTTACATTTTTTTCTTTGATAAAACATTGAATGAGCTGACTAGAATTGAAGAGCACAAAGGACAAGTAGCTACAAAGTTAGATGATGATAGTAGTTTTAGGTTTATGTTCATTCAGCACCTATTTTATTCTCAGGAAGGGGAATTGGCATCACTAAATTATCAAGATGTATACTTGTAATATTTTCTGAAGAAAGGGAACAAGGAGAATATATGTAGATACCTGATTGATTATATCATTGAGATCATATCATTGAGATCATAGCGCCCTACTACAAAATAAATTCTGTATTCTTTCCAGGGATGATTTATGCCATGTTAAAGGAGAATGGGAATATTAGTGACGATGAAGATACTGTATCTACATTAAGTGGATTTTTTTAAGAAGGAAATTTTCACAAGAATGGGGACTAAATGGAATACCTAGAAGAGGGAATGGGATTGAGATGAGGATAAAATTTAGGAAAAGTTTAATACTATTGATCATCCATCTAGAAAAAAGATGTAGTTGATCCATGTTTAGAACCAGAATAACAAGATGAATATTCCGATGATGATGATGAAAAAGAGGAAGTTGGACTGTTTATATAAGAAGGATACCCTATAGACAATATGAGTGACCCAGACATTGCTTAAACACCAAGTAGAATGACTTTTGGACCACCCAATCCACCTATTTCTCTTCCATCAAAGGATCCAATTTTTGATGATGATTAAGAAATTTAATAATCTGATAGTGTTGAGTATGATAGCATATCTAGTGGTTTTGATGATGATTCTTAGGAGAAGAAGAATCCGGGAAAGAAGAAGAAGAAGAAAGTTATGGTAGTTCTATAAGTGAGGAAGATAAAGATGATAAAAATGTAGAAAGAAGAGGTAGTGATGGAGATGCATCTAAAAATGAAAATGATTGAGAGGATCAAAGAAGATGGAGTGATAATGATAAGGATCATCCTGGTGATGATCACGATGAAATTTTAGCATAGGATGGTATATTGAATAAGTAACCCATTATAGATCCTCCTCATTATTAAATAGTTGATATTAAACAAGTGACAGTGGTTGAAGATTAATGAGAAGTGCAAGATAAAATATTACCAGTGCCTTGGTTGGTTTATGCTAGAATAATATCTCAAGATTAGGGGGGGAGAAGAATGTAAGAGGAGAATCAAGTAAGGGGGAGCTTCAAGATAGAAGAGCTCAAGTTGAGGGGAACCTTAAACTGGAAGAGTGACAGTTAACAAACTCACTCTTTTGGAAGACTATGTGTTGTATGAATGGAAAAGGAATCCTGGATATGTTGTCCTTAGATTGGAATATTTTTATTTTGATGTTGAAGCTGATAGAGTATATTTAACAAGACCCGTGGTGGAAATCCTTTACAGTATGAGACACTTCCTACAGGTGAATTTCCTTTTGATCCTACACCATCAGTAGTTCAAATTCTATGTGACAATATCATTAGTGGGGATTTTAAAAGTTTCAAGGAAGAACATTTATTCACCATTAAGAATTTTTCCTTTCCTAGTCCCATGTTAATATCGAGTTAATGTGATTAAAATATTCTCTCTCACACTATTACTTCTCATGTGTAATCTAGAATAATTGCACTCCTTGAAGCTATTGAGAAAAATAATCTGAAGTTGAGAAATAAGCTAACTGCATTGGTTTCCACTATCAAAAGTTTTAACTCTAAGTATAGAACAACCATGGAAATAATCATGAAAGAACTTGAGGATATTATTTTAAGGTTTCATGTTTCTGATATTACCTGGTTGATACGGGATATAAGAGAAATTTTATATGGGGAATCTAGCTCAACATCTCATGTATATCACTCACTATATGTTGAGGTAGTGAGGAATGTGATTAGATAATAGTTTCAACCTCTATTGGGTGAGAAAAATCAAGAGACACATGAAAATATTATAAAAAATATTGATCGTGTTCATGATATGGTTAGGTTATACTCCAAGAGTGTTAAACCATCTAATGCTCATATCACAGAGAAAGTGGACTATTACATCAAGATGATTTATAAAAAAATTAGATGACAAGTCATTTTAAATATTTATTGGAAAATATAAATTTGGTTCTAGTTACTCAAGAGTTTAAGGGACAAATTTGGAAACTAATGGACTTCACACGTCTTCTTGACATGTTCGTGGAGAAGAAGGATGATTTTGAAAAGGTAATGAAATATGGTGGAGAGATAATCACAGATTTCATCAATCTATTGAAGCCCTATCTCCATATTCAGAGTGAAGACATTGTGGTTCTAGCTACTACACCTCTCAGACCAACTTCCTCTCCTGTGACATCAATGACTTATCCTCCACAGCCTTTGTTAGTTGCTTTGGCTTTGATCTAGATCCATCCTATCATCATAGAGTAGATACATCCTCGTGCATCAACCAAACCTATGCTTTCCACTTCTGTTCCTGAAGCCATTATAATTACTCCCTTGATAATTACATCAGATCTGCCAATATCTCAGCCTCCATACACTGAACCTACTATTGATCCTTTTGACAAAGGAATGGACATACAAGATCCCAAGGAGTAGTTTCAATCGCTTATTGATAGGGGTGCTTGATTTTACTTTTTTTTTTGTATTTCACTAAACTGTATTGAACATTCATTATAAAATCCAATGATCTTTAATTTACCATAATTCTATTATATCTATTTCCTTATTTCATTTTATTCTTTTATACCTTTACTCTTTTTGATAATCTCAATAAGGGAGAAACAAACAAGGAATTATTCCTTTTTTAATGTTGACTATGTATGAACATTAACTAAAATCTTATAAAAATATGAAATTTGAGATAACAAGTAGAATGAGAATATTATACATCGACTGATTTTACTTTATAATGACATTATTTGTGATCATCAAAAAGGAGAATATTATTGGACCTTCTCTTGTTTTAATGGTTTTAGTAATCCAAAATCAGGTCAAATCATGTACAATCATTTAAATCACGTTTATTTATGATTAAATATGTTTAATTATGATTATATATGATCAAATATGTATTAAACACACTCAGTGAATATTCATGTTATAAGATAGTTGCAATAAAAAATTAGCTATGTATGAGTCACTAACACTGACAGCCCAAAATGATTCACTGATAGACGACTCACTGACAGTTCAACTAAGACCCTAAAAATTGAATGTCTGAATGAAATTACAAATGAGACACTAAAAAAAGGAAAGTCTAACTAATAGATGACTCATCGACAATACAAATGAGACAATGGTAGAAGGAATGAGTCACTGATAGATGACTCACTGACCATAAAAATGAGACACTGATAAATAAATGACTATCTGACAAAAATAAGTCATCAGTGCATTGAGTCACCGATGCATGAAGATAATGACATAATGACCCGCTTATAGAATGAGTCACCAATAACAAAATAATGAATCCCCAACAGATGAGTCCCCAATTGAATTTTTAAATTTTATTTTATTTAAAATTATCTCTAACAGTAATATTTGAGCCTTTTAATTCTACAGATTAAAATAATGCTTTTTTCAGAAAATATTAATTGGGATGTTATAAGTATGAGGTACCCAACATACCCCAATTATGCATATTCTAGCTCTATTGAATATAAATTAAAAAATTGTGTTAGCTAAAAGACATACGTAGACATACAATGGAGGACATTCATGAGAACCCATATTGAAACTGTGATAAAAAATAAGAAGAAAACTCTATAAATTATCATTCTTGCTGATTGAACACAACAGAGAAATTATTGTGCACCAAAGTTCCAACACCTTTGTAGCAAAGAAAACAGAATTGAAGCCATAGAACTTCAACTTCCTGGAAAACAAGAACACAAATCATCATAACACTCTGTTTTTAGTGTCTATTTCGAGAAGAGGACTCAATCTTCACAACTTCTTCATCCAATGAGTCTAGAGTTTAATTTCCCAACAGACATGCCCTTTTACACTATTCTCTTTATATTATACTCTTTTTTTTACATTTTTACTACATTTTGATCAGTGTGTACATCTTTCTATTAAACACACATTGTCTGCTGTACTGAAATAAAGGATAAAAGATATTCTCACATAAATATCTTTTTACTCCTATTATATCCCATGTAGAACTATTGTAGAGTTCATGTAAGACCTGGCTCTTTTTGTTCCCAGGTAGAACTGTTGTAGAGGTCTTATGACTTGGATAGTTTTGTATACTCTCATGTAAACCCCGATTCAGAGTGTGGATTAAAGATTTATATAAATTTCCTGGTGGCAGGTGATCACCAAGTGTAGAGGATTATGTACCAACTTGAGTTTGAACCTCTTGTTTTAATCCACTATGTTTTCAAACTTAGTTTACTCTATTTTGAATTATATTTCAGGTAATTAAATTTTACTTTGATATTTAGTCTCAGATAATATTTATTACTATTTCGGTTTAGTAAATTAGTTTAAAAATGTATACCAATATCTCATATTTTTATAACTGAGAAATAATCTATATTAATAAAAATTAACTGAATAGTCATACTATTATAAATTTACTACTTTTATTAAATAGGTTGTATGGTTCTAAATTATGGGATTCATTAAAATAATCTATTTAACAGAATGTTTTAAAGGAACTCAATTTACCCCCTCTTGATTGTCCAACTCAGACCAACAATATTTTATGAATCTTGAAATATATAAGTAATTTTATATATAATTTTTTCATTAAGTATTTTCATGAATATGTTGAACGGTACAAATTAACAATAAAAGTGCTTTAATTGAAATGTAATATTTATTGGAAAAAATATATTAAGAGAAATATGACCCTTAATATATTCTTGATGTTTATTTGGTTTTGTTTAGTTGTGATAAAGGGATGATTTATACAGATAATGTAAATTGGATATTATTCATTCCCTTGAATAATATATAGTTTTATTTAAAGAATATATTAAAGAATATATTGTTTTATTTAAGGAATGAGGAAGAATATATGTTTTCATTGAGGTTTTATGGTGGTCATAGTTATTACCATGTTTTAGGAGAATAATGACCAAGGTATTGACATATTTAGTATATGATATTTAAGATATACATTATGATATTTAGGGGAATAGTGTTTATATGATTTTGGATATTTAGAGGACTTATTTAGAAAATAGAATTTTTCAAGGGTATTATGGCTAACCATTTATGGAATCCTTTTATTAGAAACTTGGATGATGTTTTGGAGATTAACATACTACTTCATCATATGAATATTTATATGTGTTGAATTATTTTGGTTAAAAATTTTAATTTTAACGATAATGAGAGATAGAAAGAATGACTTATCATTATTTTATGGATATTGTTATCTATTAGTGCTTCATCCTTAATAAATTAATTTATATTTCATGGAGTAAATGATTGAGTCGAAATTGATTGATGGTTAAACAAAATATGTGATCATTATTTCAAAATGGATTGATATAATGTAAGTTTATATTGTCATGAGAAATATAAAAATTAGAAAAACGATCTTGAAATAAATTTTTTGGAAATATTTACCTCCATTTCTGTAGAATAAATCATTTTTCACCCATCGCCGATTTACAGCATTGTGTTCGATAACATTCTCTTGACCATAACCCCTATCAATTTAAATTAGTATTAGGGTACTAATTTTCTCTACCATATCAATATTTTTACATCCCACCAATGTTATTCTCTTTCTGAACATAGTTATCTATTAATAAAATTGACATTCAATATTTCTTTTCCTTATTTTAAAGAGGATATTTTATTGACCATTTTTATGATTTTTTTCCATGAATGAATTTTCAAATGTTAAACCTACTGAGAAAAAGTTCAAACTGTGAGGGAAAAAATTATTAAAGAGTGGGAGAGTGAAAAACCAAAATATTCTATGATATTTTTTTAAAAAATTATTTTAATTTCTTTGATAACTTGAATTTTATAAAACAATGAGTTTTAGTGAATCGAAATATACTATTAATATTATTATTTAGACCTTAATTTTATTAACATTAAATTAAATTATAGTGAATGAATAATACTAAATAAATTATGAAAATATTATGGTTTAAAAATAAATAAAATAAAATCATTTTTATTAATCAATTAGATATTAAAATAAACAACATTTCAAAGTGAAAGAAACATATTTATAAAAAACTATTTTATTCTCACAAAGTTATTTTATTTAAATAAGTTAAATTAGTCACTATTGATGAATTATTTTAATTAAATTTATATATTATATATTAAATAAAATATATCAACCTTTATCTAATATTTTTGAATCACTGGATAATAAAAAATCTAGTTTTATCTTTAAAATGTGATTTTTTTAAAAAAATATAGTTTCATCACATTCTGCGCACTTTTTTTAAACAAATTATTTATAATATTAGAAAATTTATATCATTAAATGAAAATAATTTTTAAAATAAAAATGTCATAATTATCATGGTGTGAGTTTTTTATTATTTTTTAAAAATATTAATTTTTCGATTAATAGTAAAAAATACTACTTTTTATTAAAAAAAGGCCAGCTCTTTTAACGAATTTACAAGTTATATTTTGTATTAATATCCATTTAAAAGTAAAATTAGTAAAATTATATAATAGTTAATATGATTTATCCCATATTAATCAATTTTATGTTAAATTATGATATATAAACATCGTATACTTATTAAAATGTTTTTTTAAACCAACATTCTCACTACTTATGTGGGTTTAATTTTACCTAAATATATACCAATTATGTGAAATATATATTTATAAATGGATTTTTTATTTGGAATCAGAATTTTTAATATTATAGAATAATTTTAAACTATATTTTTTTCATAATGATTAGTTAAAAATAGTAATAAATAATAATTACCCAAGTTAAGGTTAAAATAGTTTTTTGGGTGTTAAACTAAAAAAATAGGGTTAAAATGACATAAAGAATTATATATTTATTTTAATGGTAAAATATCAACATTATATAATCTAAGGTCTTGGAATTATCAATTTTGGGTTCTTTTGTAATGTGTAAAATAAACATATCCATTTCTGTTTTCTAAAATATCTAATGTGTCTTCTCACTCGTTTATAAAATGGAACCCATATCATCCCCTCTTCGTGTTGGTACTGGGGTGTACATAGAAAGTTAGTGGTCTAGGGATTTGAAAATTATTTTATTTGGAGGCACAAAATGTAACGCCCCGACCCAAGTTACCCAGAGTCGGTGCATTATTACATAACATTGGCATGATCACAAGAAAGATCAAATCTCGAAAGACCGATTGGTTTAGTAGCCTTGGAAACACTAGATACATCTATAAGTTTTACATTACATCATAAAAAAACATCTTGTCTTCATATCCCCTCATACTATCCCTGCAGGTCATTCATAAATTACTTCTTCATAATCCTGGGAAAAAGAAAACATTGAAAGGGGTGAGATCAGATGCTCAGTAAGGATAACATTATAGTAGAAGCTTTCATAAATAAGCATAAACACTTAAGGCAATTTATAACTAAAACAAAAGCCTTTTAAGCTTGAACTTCAGCATAAAATGGAAAAGGTAAAATGAAATAATGCCATTTACTTACTCACATGGATATTATACTAGTCGAATGATCACATGCAATATCAATAACCACTTTCATAATGATGGAATGCATAATGCCAGACTATTATAACCACATAGCCAAGGCCTCGTGCCAAGACTACAAATAAGATTTTGCCAAGGCCTTGTGCCAAGACACTAGTTTGTCTCATGAGACCTACCGATGCATCGAGGAGCTATAGCGGGCTCCACCCGTCACTTATTAAGTCCAATGCATTCCTCATATGAATAGGTTTAAACATAAAATAAACATTCGTATTAAAATTAGCACACGAAATGTCAATACTTTAACCACAAACCATGAATGGTATAAAAATAGAACATCCACAGTCAAACATAACTCATTTGATACAATATGGAAGATTGTATTGTATCACATTAACCTCAATCATGAATAATGAAGGATGTTGACATAGATGAAAATAATCATCAAAACTATTTGAGGTAAATATCCCCCTTTTCTTGAAATCATTTAAAAGTCACACTATTTGTCAAGAAGCCATTTAAAAATAGATTTTTTGGAATCAAAGTGTCCCATACCACTTTGAATCTTTTAAAAAGAGTTTTAATTTTAAAACATTAATGTCCATATAAATAAATCCTTAAAACCATTTTTAAAACATGGACATTAATGAGCAAGATATAGAAGAATAAGTCTTTAAAACATTTTAAAATGGTATTTTGGTTAGAGATTCTAACCAAAAGAGAGACACTTGAATACAAATATTTTAGGTAATCAAAAATTTGTAATATCATGAGAATAAAGTGATTCATGATATACTATGTCAAAGTACATTATATACACCACATAAAAGTGATTTGGTGTATATCAACAAAGAAGTCTCAGTTGAATGTAAATTGAGATGAAATCTCTCATAAAGGTCATATCCTTAGGTTAAGGATAAATCAACGACATAATTATGTGTGAAAAAAATATAAATACACTAAATATGATTGAATATTCAGTGTAAAACAATCAAAGGATATTCACACATATTCTTGTAGAAACAACACCAACGAATTGGATGTTTAACTCAACAAATGGTGAAAGAGTTAAAATTACTCTTATCAAATTCATATTAATGACTTGAGAATTATAAATGGAGTGATTATGTGTATCAAAAGTATATCTACAGGAAGGGGAGTGGAAATTATGACATAATCAAATGAATAGTGATTCCACACATAATATTGGAGTAACATAATCAATGAAATATGCGTAAAGCCGAATGAGTGGAAATTGAAATCTCAAATTCCCTTATCGATTTGGTAACTTACGAAACAAACAACCACGAAATTAGGATCATACCATGACTATGTAAATACCCATAAATTAAATTATATTACACAATTAATACAATCATGGGTAGTACACATACACCACATGTAATAATTAAGTGGTGAACAATGGAATTCTCACTTAATTAAGAGCGAGATAAGAAACTCCTTACCACGTTAATCAACTGAGTCGTATGGCCAAAAGTTAATAACCACCAAATTATTTACAGAATAACATGAATATAAAGATAATCATGATAATATATATCAAATGGAAGTACACAATACACCACTTTCAATAATTTAGTGGTGAACAATGGAAATCTCACGGAATTGAAAGTGAGATAAGAAAATCCCTTACCACGTTAATCAACTGAGTCGTATGGCCAAAAGTTAATAACCACCAAATTATTTACAGAATAAAATGAATATAAAGATAATCATGATAATATATATCAAATGGCAATACACAATACACCACTTTCAATAATTTAGTGGCGAACAATGGAAATCTCACGGAATTGAAAGTGATATAAGAAAATCCCTTACCACATTAATCAAATGAGTCGTATGGCCAAAAGTTAATAACCCCCAAATGATTTAAAGAATAACATGAATATAAAGAGAATCATGATAGTATATATCAAATGGCAGTACACAATACACCACTTTCAATAATTTAGTGGCGAACAATGGAAATCTCACGGAATTGAAAGTGAGATAAAAAAATCCCTTACCACGTTAATCAACTGAGTCGTATGGCCAAAAGTTAATAACCACCAAATGATTTACAGAATAACATGAATATAAAGAGAATCATGATAATATATATCAAATGGCAGTACACAATACACCACTTTCAATAATTTAGTGGCGAACAATGGAAATCTCATGGAATTGAAAGTGAGATAAGAAAATCCCTTACTTGTACTTTCTCCTTGGTCGATGGTAGGTTTACCTCCTGTATAATGGTGAAATAATTGTTATTGAATAATACAAGAATCATTTACTTTAATATGATATCATATATGATCTTTTAACATAGATTTGTTAATAATATCTTAGAATTATCGTTATTTCGGGTGTTAACGGGTTCACTTTACTTTATATTCTTTGTTATGTGAGCCATATTCGTTATTAATGGGATGTATATTATTCATATCCAGAATGATATCAAGTCCTTAGATACTATTTTTAAATCATCAAATGATAATTATACTTGAATGGATACGATGGAGAATGAATCTTATCGCGTTTGTGGAGACGGTAGTCCGTACGTACGCACGAGCGACAATATCATTCTTTTGATATTAAAATAATATATAAATGGATGTTATATCATATATACAGAATAATTAACATGTTATATTTATTATTTACATGAGTTTCACATCATTATTATACCCATCCAAATAATAATATAGTGAATAACAATTACACCACGACGTGGAGACGGTAAGTCGTACGTACGCACGTATGGTGACATGTTATTCAAAGGGTGGATAGAATACTGAATATGGTTGTACCATATTTATAATAACATCACAGTATATGTGAGATACTGGAGTTATTATTTTAGAATGGTAAGAACAAAGAAAGTAGAAGTTGAAGAAGAAAGGAACTTGAAAAGGGGTGGTGAAAACATTACCTCTTCTTCAGGTTCTTCCTTTTGATTTGATCAAAAGGGCTCCTTAGGTTGGCTTTCTGATAAAACTAAGGCCTCTAGGTTTTAGTGAGGGAAGTTGGGAGAGTATTTGGGCAGAGTTTGGCCGAGCCAAGTGGCTTGAGAGGTGTGAGGAATGAGTAGAAGTGGTTTCCTTTTATAAGGGAGAGGAGGGGCTCTTTAGGAAAGAGTGAAAGTATTACTTTATAATATAATTATATTCGGTTTATAATGGTCCAAAAATCATTGAGGTCGAAGATAAGATGACTCATTTTCTAAATAACATCAACCAATAATAATTGGACAGGTTTTAGATAATATTTTAATCAATATAATCTTATTTATTTAAATGATTTATTAATGAGGTAAACATTGCATCATTATTGTGTCATTAATAATTTAAATTATTTGATGTCTAAAAATTATAAATAAAATATAATTATGTAGTAAATCGTTTTAGCTTTCTAATGAATATTTATAATCGGAAATCCAACATGTATAACCCTATGTAAAAATTGTTCTTCTAAAAGATGTAAGCTTATGCCATTTTTATTTTTATTTTAACTTTATTAATATAATGTGTCCCTACCACATACAAGTGGCTCTAAGGGGTCCCCAAATCGACCCAAGGATGCCCATGGTCTGTTAGGTGTCCACCAATAAGGTTAGGACACGTTTTAGGGTAATTTTGTATTATTATAATATTATTTGTTAACCCTTATTTACCGGATTTACCCTTAACCATGGTAAATAAAATATTTACCACAGTAATTATTCAAAATGTCTAAAAATAAAAGTTACCTATTTAAACAATTTAGACATCCTGATTCCAAATTTGGAATCCATTTTTCTAAATTCAAAACACAGAAGTGGCAGAAATTAATTTAAAATTAATTCCCGTTGTCAAAACAAAAAGCGTGTTTTTTAGAGATAATAACTATCAAAAGATTGTCACTTGTTTTTGTCTAGTTTAAATGTGAAATTATGTTCATTGACCCACATTGTATTATATGGTAAAAATATATTATAAATATACTTTAAAACCACTCAAATTCATAATTTATCACTATTAATTATTTTGATTAAAAAAGTTGTTTTTAATTAAAATTTAGTAATTTTCACTATTCATCAAAATATGAAAGTTATCCGAAAAGTACCAAAATTTCACCCTAGGCTAATTTCGATATTCCAAATCCAAAAATGAAGTCCATTTTGAGAGATAGAATTTATAAAATTTCAAAAAGTATGTATTACTATTCATAACGGCTAGTTTGATTGGTTATGGTGTGTTAAAATCTCGAAGTTGCGTACAATGCACGCCATTGCATTATTCGAAAGGAAACATACCAAGGAAGCTTGGGGTGTTACATTCTCCCCTCCTTCAATAAATTGCGTCCTCAAAATTTTTAAAATTGTGCTTGGGAATATAATGGTATGTCCCATATCGGAAAAAGAGTCAATAAAACTATCACTTTAAAAGAAAGAAAGAGAGGTATAAGGGTCATCCAAGATAACCCATACTCAGATTCCATGTAGGAAAACATGGATATGGATGATAAACTAAGTGTCAAGTTTTTATGTAGAGGGATAGAAATCATGATCAGGAGAAAGTTGACAATAAGAAAACCACAAACTTGTGTTGGGACAAACGACCATTAGTCTCCTAGTAGGAAAGTAAACAGACAACATTTTTTTTAAGTTACATTACATAAGGACGATAAATTCATTTATGATATTGACTAAGAACATTAAGAGATATACTTACATTTTAAGTAGAGTTTCATTCTTCAATAAATTTCCACCACTAACTCAATTTGTTTTTAAACGACAAGTATTCAAGAATACTTGGTCACACTGGAAGAGCTAGAATAAACTTCTATAGAATCACATGATCCATGCAGGATAAACTATATATTTACATTGTCTTTGAAGATTAATCAAAACCAAAATGGTTAGTGAATGATCTAATGATCCCCCAAAAGGATATTCCTTGAGATAAATATGAACTAATCTTAATTTCTAAAATTAAACCAACAATACCCCAAAGTTAAATAGATACCATTCAATAACGAATTGTCCTTACAATCCTTTAATATAATCCAAACTAATATTGAAACCCAAAACGTAGAAGAATTTTATTATGTAGTCTCCCATGTTACATTGTATCTCCAAATGACATCTAATACTCTTAAAGTCACATACTTAAAAGTAATTAACATCATCACATATTCTCTGTTATAGGTTAATCATTTCCATAAATAACCCAAATCACTATAAATCAACAATAAAAACGTAGATAAAAATCCACCATTACTCTACAAATGAAACCTCATTGTATTCTATTTTCCTTGGGCATATAGTGTTCCTAACAAAACGAACATCTTCCAAAATAACATTTATCACTTAATCACCAAATCACTCTCCTATACCAAGGGTATTCATTTGATGATACATAAGAACCCAAATCAACTTATTATTGATCAATAAAATCATTTAACTAAAAAAAGTCACACTAACCAGGGACTTCACGTAGTCCAGTGGTAGGCGATAAATCCCAATCACACTTTGGTTGTGGGTTCGATTCCCACAGCTTTGTCCAACGCGACGGGTTGTCACACGGTCTACGTGTTGTCCTTTTTCAAAAACTATATTTTATAATATTACCAAAATGAGATAAATTCCTCAAAATACCATAACATAATTTAACCACAAATCTTATCTCATACCTTGCATTTTCATCCCAAATTATAATAACTTATAATTTCCTCAAACCCAATGATCATGTAAGACCAAATGGTTATTTATAACTATATCTGCAACAGAAAAGATAATTCTTCCTCAAATATCATTTTCACAGGATAAATTGCAGGTTTACACATACAAGAGAAAATTATTCCAAAGTAATCCCATCAATAAAGAGCACTAACACTTTTAAATATTTCACGTACATTTATTTCCACATAGGTTCTTCATCATATGTTCCTCGGGTTCCCACATTGCCTCTTCCATCTTATGATTTCTCCATAGATCTTTTACCAGACGAGTCATCCAGTTTCGCAACACTTGATCTTTGGTATGAAGAATTCTGATAGGCTCTCCACAATAAGATAGATCGGGTTCCAGTTATAATTCTTCATAGGTGAGTACATGCATTGGGTCAGGCATGTATTTTGTCACTAGTGATATGTGGATCACAACATGAACTCTGGAGAGACTAGGTGGGTTTGCATTTTGGTAGAATGCATTCATGTGTCACAATGGTACCTCAGGAATTTTTCAAAATCATCTACTTCCTTTACCCAAAAACTCCTCATCCATTTTCGATTATATCGATGGAAGCATCGATGCATCATAAAAAAATAGGTATTTCTTATATATAATTTTGAGACATCGTCTTTAACATGTTTTTTTAGAAAAATTCTCACTGATTCATCTTCAAATATTTCAAAATAAGGTTTTGGTAAATCAGTTTTCGTATATCCCAAAAGACATAAATATATAATTTGATACATATAGGCTGCTCGAAGGTCTCCCTCTTCTGCAGCATCTAGAAAATCATTTAGTGCATCGTAATTTTGAGATAAAGTGAATAATTTGAAAAGACCCTGATGGTACTTCCCACGCTTAGCGTGGTAAGAAAGTTGAGAGCGCAACATTATCCCATAGTCGGTACTTGATCCTTGAAAGAATCGTGCAATTCTAGAGGTATTGGATGTCTCATAAAGTTGTTTGCATATAACTTGGACATTTGAAAAAGTTTCAACATCGTCTGCGCATGACTTCTGGATAATAATTGCAAGTAGTTCATCAGGAAGAGAGAGAAGAGTTGTTCTTGATCTTGCTCCCTCCATGTTTCAACTAACAAAAGAAAATACAGTTAGGGTTTTTGAATACTTATCTAATAAGAATGTAAAAAAAATAGATATAATAGGATAATCTTGTAATTGAACAATATATCCTAACTTGGGGTACCCTATGTTTAAATCTAGGTTATCCACTATCTATTTGCCGACATATATTCTTAGGGGCATTTTTTTTGTATTCCCTTAATAATGGTTTATACTAATCTTGTGAATTTACCAAAGCATATCCCCCGGGAGTGTCGTAACCAAGAGTGCAGCAAGGCCCGTTGTCGTGCACCAGTTCCTGTTCGAGTCTAGCTCAAAGCGGTGTTTTTGGGTTTTACCCCTAGGTACATCTGTGCCAGAGCCACCTCTACCTGCTCGTATCCAGACAGGGATGTATTGCTCGGAAAACTCACAAAATCTTCTATAATACCAAAATTCTAGGAAGTTCTTCTATAATAATCCTCAATGTTCGTCTTAGGTCTACGTGCTGTAATCAGAGTTTATCTAAATCTTGATTCCAAGGTTTTTACTAAACTTCCTCTGATACCAACTGTAACAACCCGACCCTAGTTACCAGGAGTCGGTGCATTATTACATAACATTGGCATGATCACAAGAAAGATCAAATCTCGAAAGACCGATTGGTTTAGTAGCCTTGGAAATACTAGATACATCTATAAGTTTTACATTACATCATAAAAAAACATCTTGTCTTCATATCCCCTCATACTATCCCTGCAGGTCATTCATAAATTACTTCTTCATAATCCTGGGAAAAATAAAACATTGAAAGGGGTGAGCTCAGATGCTCAGTAAGGATAACATTATAGCAGAAGCTTTCATAAATAAGCATAAACACTTAAGGCAATTTATAACTAAAACAAAAGCCTTTTAAGCTTGAACTTCAGCATAAAATGGAAAAGGTAAAATGAAATAATGCCATTTACTTACTCACATTGATATTCTACTAGTCAAATGATCACATGCAATATCAATAACCACTTTCATAATGATGGAATGCATAATGACAGACTATTATAACCACATAGCCAAGGCCTCGTGCCAAGACTACAAATAAGATTTTCCCAAGGCCTTGTGCCAAGACACTAGTTTGTCTCATGAGACCTACCGATGCATCGAGGAGCTATAGCGGGCTCCACCCGTCACTTATTAAGTCCAATGCATTCCTCATATGAATATGTTTAAACATAAAATAAACATTCGTATTAAAATTAGCACACGAAATGTCAATACTTTAACCACAAACCATGAATGGTATAAAAATAGAACATCCACAGTCAAACATAACTCATTTGATACAATATGGAAGATTGTATTGTATCACATTAACCTCAATCATGAATAATGAAGGATGTTGACATAGATGAAAATAATCATCAAAACTATTTGAGGGAAATATCCCCCTTTTCTTGAAATCATTTAAAAGTCACACTATTTGTCATGAAGCCATTTAAAAATAGATTTTTTTGAATCAAAGTGTCCCATACCACTTTGAAACTTTTAAAAGGAGTTTTAATTTTAAAACTTTAATGGCCATATAAATAAATCTTTAAAACCATTTTTAAAACGTGGACATTAATGAGCAAGATATAGAAGAATAAGTCTTTAAAACATTTTAAAATGGTATTTTGGTTAGAGATTCTAACCAAAAGAGAGACACTTGAATACAAATATTTGAGGTAATCAAAAATTTGTAATATCATGAGAATAAAGGGATTCATGATATACTATGTCAATGTACATTATATACACCACATAAAAGTGATTTGGTGTATATCAACAAAGAAGTCTCAGTTGAATGTAAATTGAGATGAAATCTCTCATAAAGGTCGTATCCTTAGGTTAAGGATAAATCAACGACATAATTATGTGTGAAAAAAATATAAATACACTAAATATGATTGAATATTCAGTGTAAAACAATCAAAGGATATTCACACATATTCTTGTAGAAACAACACCAACGAATTGGATGTTTAACTCAACAAATGGTGAAAGAGTTAAAATTACTCTTATCAAATTCATATTTATGACTTGAGAATTATCAATGGAGTGATTATGTGTATCAAAAGTATATCCACAGGAAGGGGAGTGGAAATTATGACATAATCAAATGAATAGTGATTCCACACATAATCTTGGAGTAACATAATCAATGAAATATGCGTAAAGCCGAATGAGTGGAAATTGAAATCTCAAATTCCCTTATCGATTTGGTAACTTACGAAACAAACAACCATGAAATAAGGATCATACCATGACTATGTAAATACCCATAAATTAAATTATATTACACAATGAATACAATCATGGGAAGTACACATACACCACATGTAATAATTAAGTGGTGAACAATGGAATTCTCACGAAATTAAGAGCGAGATAAGAAACTCCTTACCACGTTAATCAACTGAGTCGTATAGCCAAAAGTTAATAACCACCAAATGATTTATAGAATAACATGAATATAAATATAATCATGATAATATATATCAAATGGCAGTACACAATACACCACTTTCAATAATTTAGTGGCGAACAATGGAAATCTCACGGAATTGAAAGTGAGATAAGAAAATCCCTTACCACGTTAATCAACTGAGTCGTATGGCCAAAAGTTAATAAACACCAAATTATTTACAGAATAACATGAATATAAAGAGAATCATGATAATATATATCAAATGGCAGTACAAAATACACCACTTTCAATAATTTAGTGGCGAACAATGGAAATCTCACGGAATTGAAAGTGAGATAAGAAAATCCCTTACCACGTTAATCAACTGAGTCGTATGGCCATAAGTTAATAACCACCAAATGATTTACAGAATAACATGAATATAAAGAGAATCATGATAATATATATCAAATGGCAGTACACAATACACCACTTTCAATAATTTAGTGGCAAACAATGGAAATCTCACGGAATTGAAAGTGAGATAAGAAAATCCCTTACCATGTTAATCAACTGAGTCGTATGGCCAAAAGTTAATGACCACCAAATGATTTATATAATAAGATGAATATAAAGATAATCATGATAATATATATCAAATGGCAGTACACAATACACCACTTTCAATAATTTAGTGGCGAACAATGGAAATCTCACGGAATTGAAAGTGAGATAAGAAAATCCCTTACTTGTACTTTTTCCTTGGTCGATGGTAGGTTTACCTCCTGTATAATGGTGAAATAATTGTTATTGAATAATACAAGAATCATTTACTTTAATATGATATCATATATAATCTTTTAACATTGATTTGTTAATAATATCTTAGAATTATCGTTATTTCGGGTGTTAACGGGTTCATTTTACTTTATATTCTTTGTTATGTGAGCCATATTCGTTATTAATGGGATGTATATTATTCATATCCAGAATGATATCAAGTCCTTAGATACTATTTTTAAATCATCAAATGATAATTATACTTGAATGGATACGATGGAGAATGAATCTTATCGCGTTTGTGGAGATGGTAGTCCGTACGTACACACGAGCGACAATATCATTCTTTTGATATTAAAATAATATATAAATGGATGTTATATCATATATACAGAATAATTAACATGTTATATTTATTATTTACATGAGTTTCACATCATTATTATACCCATCCAAATAATAATATATTGAATAACAATTACACCACGACGTGGAGACGGTAAGCCGTACGTACGCACGTATGGTGACATGTTATTCAAAGGGTGGATAGAATACTGAATATGGTTGTACCATATTTATAATAACATCACAGTATATGTGAGATACTGGAGTTATTATTTTAGAATGGTAAGAACAAAGAAAGAAGAAGTGGAAGAAGAAAGGAACTTGAAAAGGGGTGGTGAAAACATTACCTCTTCTTCGGGTTCTTCCTTTTTATTTGATCAAAAGGGCTCCTTAGGATGGCTTTCTGATCAAACTAAGGCCTCTAGGTTGTAGTGAGGGAAGTTGGGAGAGTATTTGGGCAGAGTTTGGCCAAGACAAGTGGCTTGAGAGGTGTGAGGAATGAGTAGAAGAGGTCTCCTTTTATAAGGGAGAGGAGGGGCTCTTTAGGAAAGAGTGAAAGTATTACTTTATAATATAATTATATTCAGTTTATAATGGTCCAAAAATAATTGAGGTCGAAACTAAGATGACTAAGTTTCTAAATAACATCAACCAATAATAATTGGACAGGTTTTAGATAATATTTTAATCATTATAATCTTATTTATTTAAATGATTTATTAATGAGGTAAACATTGCATCATTATTGTGTCATTAATAATTTAAATTATTTGATGTCTAAAAATTATAAATAAAATATCATTATGTAGGAAATAGTTTTAGATTTATAATTAATATTTATAATCGAAAATCCAACATGTATAACCCTATGTAAAAATTGTTCTTCTAAAAGATGTAAGCTTATGCCATTTTTATTTTTATTTTAACTTTATTAATATAATGTGTCCCTACCACATACAAGTGGCTCTAAGGGGTCCCCAAATAGACCCAAGGATGCCCATGGTCGGGTATGTGTCCACCAATAAGGTTAGGACACGTTTTAGGGTAATTTTGCATTATTATAATATTATTTTTTAACCCTTATTTACCGGATTTACCCTTAACCATGGTAAATAAAATATTTACCACAGTAATTATTCAAAATGTCTAAAAATAAAAGTTACCTATTTACACAATTTGGACATCCTGATTCAAAATATGGAATCCATTTTTCTAAATTCAAAACACAGAAGTGGAATAAATTAATTTAAAATTAATTCCCGTTGTCAAAAACAAAAAGCGTGTTTTTTAGAGATAATAACTATCAAAAGATTGTCACTTGTTTTTGTCTAGTTTATATGTGAAATTATGTTCATTGACCCACATTGCATTATATGGTAAAAATATATTCTAAATATACTTTAAAACCACTCAAATTCATAATTTATCACTATTAATTATTTTGATTAAAAAAGTTGTTTTTAATTAAAATTTAGTAATTTTCACTATTCATCAAAATATGAAAGTTATCCGAAAAGTACCAAAATTTCACCCTAGGCTAATTTCGATATTCTGAATCCAAAAATGAAGTCCATTTTGAGAGATAGAATTTATAAAATTTCAAAAATTAGGTATTACTATTCATAACGGCTAGTTTGATTGGTTATGGTGTGTTAAAATCTCGAAGTTGCGTACAATGCACGCCATTGCATTATTCGAAAGGAAACATAACGAGGAAGCTTGGGGTGTTACACAAAAACTTGTCTTACCTAGTGATCTGAGCCCCATTGTAGGTCCTATAATCTTGTGGGAATTAATTGTGCAAAAAAATAAGAATTAATGATTACCTTTTTCAAATGATGTTGAGTTCAATAGATACTCATCATCATTGATCATTTATAAAATGATATGAGATTGAACCCTTCCAGATCATCTATATACACTTCATGAATATCTGTGAACTCCATTCATTGAATCTCATGTGCTAGCATGATTCTCCGATGAATCCTTCTTTATCATGACGATCACCGGAATCAGATTCTTTCTATTTTCAATGTTGATCATCGATTTAATGCTCATGTGGTGCATTTCTCTCTCTTAGTTGCGAAAGGAGATATAATATATCATGTCATATTTTTTGAATTGTCTACAGAAAGAGATTCACTCATATTCTTATATATTAGAGGCATAATAGCAAGAAAGGGTTCTCCAACCCCTCTATATAAAATGTCAACTAAATAAATAGAAAATGAATATTTATGATGAACTAACTATACCATAAGGTCATTTATATTTTTATTACATAATTTAAATATAAAATAAATCTATTATATGATAAAACTGAGTCATTAACTCAACTCATAATTCCCATAGCATTAAACGAACCTTCAATATTAAATTAATATTCATTCATATAATATTTTTTCACTTATTCACATAATAACTTGTGAATAATTTCAATAAAAAAACTAAAAACAATTATTATATACTTTAATAATGATGAATGTATTTATTCAATTGGAATTTTTTATCTTTAAACATATATCGGTCTCTTTAGTGGGGCCCACCATGTCATATTCTCATATTCATCAAAATAGGGAAGACTCTTGAATATGCTATTATTCATGATCTTTTATGCCTATATCTTGATATAATTTAATTAAATTTAAAGAACAAAAGTGGAATATAGAGACTCATCAAGGCCTTTATGGATTTAAGTAATTTTCATAACAATGACAACCATTTTTTGAACATTTGTTGTGTAATATAATCACTTTGTATTGAGATATATCATAATGAAGGATAAAAATCTTTGGTCATAGTACATTAATGATTTCCATTTCTTAACCTAACTATATAGACATAACCTATCATAACATGTCTATGTATTTTATGAAGGTACTTTCATCTTGATCAACTAGCTTTGAGATATCACTTCTTAATCTCAGAAGTGAAAAGATCTATTTTGATCATTCAACCAAAGGCAGAACAGCATAGATGCACCCAACATAATATACCTCTCCATGAATTCAATACCATTGTTTTTTACTGGAATTAATGTATGATGTAAAATGATAAACATTGATAATGATCTCACATCAGAATACTGATACGCATGTTTGTGGATAAGAATAACAAATGAAATCTAAAACAAGTGGTGATCATATTGGTGGGTCGGTCCTTATGATATAATATAATCAAGATAACCATGAAATAACTCCATTAGAAGAAGTATCAATTATTTTTATCCCCCATCACCATATAGTCTAACAACATATGTTTCCTGTCAATATTATGTATCTATACTATAGGATATAATTTTAATGTTAGAGCCATTGTATCTCTACATTCTCATAATAACCTAGAAACTAATATAATCATTTGATATTCTAGGTAATCTAAGTAAATTTATATAAATATACGACATGTATAAGAATCATCACTATTATGATAAGATAAAAATATGTATATATATATAGCAAACTTTTTACATGTAATGGTAATCAATGTACATAAAAAAGTTTGATCTAGGGAAAACACATACAAAACTTCACACTTACAAAGCTTCTTAGTTTATCCAATACCTTCCCAAATACAATAATTAACTCAATTCCCCCATATTATAGGCTTTATTTTAATTAAAAAACCCACCAAAAAATGGATTCTGGTGAAAACCTAAGGGAGATTTCTGAAGAATAGGT
Organism: Viscum album; assembly: GCA_963277665.1. Taxonomy (NCBI): domain Eukaryota; kingdom Viridiplantae; phylum Streptophyta; class Magnoliopsida; order Santalales; family Viscaceae; genus Viscum; species Viscum album. The sequence goes on along the minus strand of OY728135.1, from coordinate 1,133,275,719 downwards.
TTTGTTCTTAACATGTATTTTTTTCATTTATTCTTCCACATCCTTAAAATAAAATTCAACTATGATGATAAAATAACCAAAATATTTTACATATAATGATATTTTTTTATGTTATTATAATTACCAATATACATCTCATCATCCATAAAATGCGAAATGAAACTATCGATCATGTGTAAGACGGACTACCGTCTCGCTAACCTACACAATTCTTTTTCCATAACCGCCTATCATGTATGGATATTATGAGGTATTTAATATTTATATATGATATTCTTTACACAATGACACTCCTGTAATTATAATTTTACACCGAACTTCTTACCTTCTAATCATTTGAAAAATTATAATTTCGCTTGTACGTACATGTAGACTACCACCTCTAGGAAGAGATGTGTTTCGTTTTTCATTTTATTTTGAAATAGATGGAAATAAGGATAAATTTAGTGAATATGTATTATATAAATGATATAAATATTATTTTGATAAGGTGATATGTAATTTACCATTTGTTTCCCAATATAAATAAAATGTAAAATGCGTTCATGCATACGTACATTCTTCCATTTCCACGAACAATAAAATTCATTATCTACCTGTAACTTTTATGGATGAATAAAAATTTGTATATATTGAATTTATATTATATATATATCATGTTTAACATTATTAATATTATGGAAACATGATTCAATTAAAATTTATTGAAAATATCAAACCAACACATGCATGAATAATGAAGTAGTAATACACGAAACATGATTTTAATATCTTATTTCTAATGAAAGGGTAATAAAATGACATAAGAAAATAATATATGTTATTATATATATTAGAATGTATATTTAATATATGTATAATACAAATATATTTATAATATAGTTGGTGAAAATTGTTTCAAGGAAACTCGAGACATGAGGTATGCAATTTCTGGTTTATCTTTTATTTCTGGGTGATATATGCCATATTCATCACTCGTTTTTTTGTGGAGTATATAATTCCCCTTATACATGTTATATCATCGATAAAATAATTTTTAATGTTATTTAAAGTTAAATTTTATATTATTATATAATGTATATTATGATTCAAATGTTTCTAAAGTTGTAGTGGATTTTCATCTCAAATTCTCTTATTTGGGATAAATGTTATGTTATGAACCATTATTTTTTATGAGTGTATATATTGACCATTTTAAATTTTATAAAATTAAATTATTTATTATAATTATAATTAAACATTAATTTAAATTTATTACTTCATTGGGATTATGAATCAAATGTCACCTAAGTATGTAAGGTAATTTCATCTGGCTTTTATTTCTATGGGAAAAATTACTTAAAAACAACTTGTTTATTTTTTGTTGTATACATATAACACATGAATCTATTTTTTTGATTCATATTATTAATATTATAGGATATTTATATAAAAAATAATAATTCTTTCAGGGATACAATGATTCAAATCTTATGAAAACAATAAGGGTTTTATGTTAGAATCTCATTGTTTATTGGGATTATTCGTGCTAATATTTTTCATGATGATATCTAATGATTTATCATGAAGAATACTTTTTGAATTTTGTATCATATTTTTATTTCAACATAATATGGTTTTCATCTCATTTTACTCTCTTTAATAAAAAATGATACCAAAAGAATGTTTTTTAAGGAAAACTAATTGTATATCTCTCTTCAGTTGAAAGACCCTTTTTCACCCATATCCATATTCTACAAAAATGATTTAAAGAATTTTATTAATATTATATAAATATTTATTAAATAATTTCTTATCCTTGTTTTAACTTCTAAAAAATGGTTAAAAAATTATTTTTTTGAAGGAGACACTTTTTCATTATATTGAAAATATAAAAAGAACATCTGTTTTAACTAGTAGAACATGAAAGCTATCATCCACTTTCATGTTCACTAAATTATTTAAAGATTAATTTATAAGTTTACAAGGTTATTTTAAAATATAAATTTTTTATTTAATACATGGTACTTTTTAAGATTTTTAAGTAGTGTTTTCAAAATGGAATGGATATTTTCCTCAAGAATGTTTTAATGATATTTTTATGGAATATATATTCATCAATGACAAAAACATTTAGTGTTTCTTATGTTTTACTGATGATATTATCCAATGGTACCATCCACAATCCTTCATTTTTTGGTTTATGTTTATTATTGTGATGATTATATGTTTTTGATAATATTTTATCTTCTACATATTATGATATAATGAATTGAAGAAATATTTGGAAGAACCATTAAATTTCCATAGTTTATGATCATGATTAATTTTTGGTGGAATTTATATGAATGTATTATAATTATGTGATCGATGGGTCTAATAATTCCCTAAAATTAATTAGGTAAATATTGGAAATTAATGAGTAAATTATGTTATGCAAGAACCTGATTTCAAGTTTACAATGTTATGTGTGGACCTGATTTCATGACTATATGGTTATTTTTGGACCTCCTTTCATGTCCATATTGTTGTGTTAGGACCTTTTTTCATGCCCATAGGGTTATGTGAGGACCTAATTTCATATTCATATGGTTATGTGGGGATATGGTTTCATGTCTATAAGGTTATGCACAAACTATATTTCATTTCCATAATTTTATTATAGGGATTGATTTCATATCCTTAACACAATAAGTGTAATTGTTTCTATTTATACATGATTAAATTGTTATATGATTTTCTTATTCCATATTACTACATATATGTAATGTTATCAAATATTATTTTCATTAATTTATCTTATCATTTTTGTCTTATGAACTGCCAAAATTTATTCCATGATTTTGGTTTATGATCCCTATTATATTGGGAATGGTTTTTAAATGTTATGCTCATATTCTCAAATCATTATGATCCTTATATGTATATGTGATTATTGATATAACCATTGATTATCCTTAATAATAATATAAAATATCCCTTACAGGTTGTAACACACCATAATTATAATGTATGGACATTTTTTATGATATCATATGTTGCACTAAACAATAAGAATAAGAAATTCATGAAATATATTTATTTATATTTAATATCTTTAATAGCTTGCAGAACAAATAACCCCAAGTATAAATGAAGCATAATATTGTATAATAATATAAAAAATCCATTAAATTTGTTTTTTTAAATATTACTAACCCAATTATGAAAATATTTGTTTTCTATTGACTATAAATATAATAAGAATTATTCAAAAGAAATTTTTTTTTTGAAAAAATGAATTTATTCTAAAAGATGTTTCAGTCGCGCATTGTGAAAATAATTTAATATTGATTTATACCTATTTTATAAAATAATAGAGTTAAATTAATTTTATAAATCATAATATCAAAATAATCTTAGGGTGTATTTTTTTGGATCTTTCTGAAAAGATTCATTTTTTGATGAATACTGAAAACTATTTAATTTTGATTGAAAACACCCATTTTATTTTAATTATTTATAAAGTAAAATTAAAATGTTAATTGTATCTAATGTAAAATTAGTTCATATATAAATCCATTAATCATATTTAGATCATTTAAATAATTTTCATGTTTAAGTTTTATATAAATACTTTTATACTTTTGATCACTTTTTCTTTAAAGAAATGTTTTCTCATCACATTTTTGGGATACATTTTAAATTACAAATTTCCAATTTTGTGAATTCAATTTTAAAAATTGCATCCAATATTAAAAATTAGAATAATTTATATCATCAAATAAAGTAAAAATATTTGTTTACCAAATTTAATCATGAAAATAAAAAAAATTAGTTATTGTGGTTAAGGAAAAAATGGATTTAATATGGGTTAAACTAAAAATTTATGGTTAAAATTACATAGATAATTATATAAAATATATTTTATTCACATAGTTATACTGTATAGTGTATAAGGATCAATGATACTCTATTTTGGACTCTTTTAGTAAGTGAAAAACATGGGTATAAATTTTAATTTCTTCCTCAACCTCCTTCGATTTTTAAACCATTATGATATAATAAAATCATTGTAATACATATAATGCAATGTTTTTATGTTAATTTAATGAATTAAAACCTTTATCACTTACATAAAATGGGTTACGATGTCATCCTTCATGTGTGTGGTGGACTACCAACTCGCAGATCGATGTCATTCATTTTTCCATTACCGACTCTAAGGGTTAGGTATGATGATTGATGTAATATATATATATATATTAAATTTATAAATAAATTTTACCTATTTATTCATTACCGACTCTTAGGGTTTGTTTTACTGAGTAAAAGGATGTTACCTTATGTGAGCACAAATGCAGAACTGGGTGGAGGATTTCGGCAAAGTGTATGTGCTTCAAGAAGCAGGTTTCTCTTGGTGAGGACTTGAGCATGGGTAGATTCTACTTGTATGCATTCCAACTCTTATGGCTTTGCATGGATTTTTGAGGTGCTTCTTGAAATTTTTCCCCCTGTTCGCTTTTATCTTGCTCATACAAGATCATTGAACCTCATGTAATCACTTGACCTTTATCATTTTCATAATAAATTTTTGGGGGCCTGGGTTCTACTCATGCTCTGAGCCTTTCTGACTATATTACTTTTTTTCCATTCTATAGGGGATATGATAACATCAGTCTTATGTACGGCAAACCAACACCTCACGAAGCGATATGATTCATTTTTCACTAAGCTTTATGTGGAAGGTAATATTGATAAAAATAATGAATATATTTGATATACATAATATATTTTTTATATTAATGACATATTTTTCATTATGAAAAGACAATATAAATCATTTTATTTCTTACACTGAAATATGACAACATCATTCGTGTACATGTGGACTACCACCTTCACGAAGCGATGTGACTCTCTTTTCATCACCAAACCACATGGATGATATATATATATAAGTAAATTTAAATAAATAATGTCATATATGAGATATTGTTAACATTATATAATGATAAAATATTAGCTACCTTGTTTCCATGATTTTCATTGGAAAATGGGAATGTTACTCATTCATACGTATGCCCTATCATCTCCATGATTGTAACATACATCATTTCTAAAAACCATCATTCTTGATTGGTATTAAAAGTATAATTGATGTATAAGTTTTATAATTATGTAATAATTATTATTAAATATATTATTTAAATATATTATAATCAAAAGAACCTGAACATTCATAAGAACAGAAGAATGATAAAACAATGCAATTAACATCTGAAACAATGAAAATAAAGATTATTAATTAAAGAGTCATAAGATTATATTAAAGGATCATTTTTTATTCCATAAATGTTAATATTGTTTTGGAATAATTTAATAACATGATTAAAACCACTATAATATCGGTTAATGTATGTTCAATAAAAAGGAATCATAAAGTATGGGATTTCATCTCAATTTCAATTAATCGAGGAATATTATAATGATATGAACCTAATTTCATTTATATAGTATATATACTACCACTTTGACATTTAATTTCATTATTAACTAAATTTTCCTTTTATTTTAATTTTAAAATTTAATTATTTAAACTAAGGACATTTTAATTAGAAGTTTACATGTGGTAAAAAATTTCATAACTCAATCTATATTTATTTAGTTATATTACTCCATCATTATCTTTGATATTATAAGATAATGTGTGAAATGAATTTTGAATATATATTATTTTATTTCCACTTTCATATGTGTATTTAAATTTAATACACATAATCAATTCATTGATTAATCCTCATTTCAATGTTATGACGATGGTCAGGGTTTATTTCATAATCACATTTTAAATAGGATTTTTTTTACTTTAATTTCATTTGAAGAAAATTATTAAATAATTAGGTAATGAACATTTTAATTTTTTTATCCTCTTTTAATTTATGAGCATTTCCATGTAATATTACCATTTTTATACTCTTATCCAGTTAAAATTGTTGATAGTTTCTTTAACAAATCCGGACTTTGTTTCTCCCTTCGGTTGGAAAAACATTTTCTTGCAAAAAAATATATTCAAAAAAATTCTATAATGCTTTTAAAACTTTTAAAAATGATTTATTAAAAAAAATTTAACCATATTTACGATTTATAGTTTTTTGAATGAAAAATTCATGTCATTTTCTAAACAATGTCAGTTTGTATTTTATCAAAAATGTGAAAGGAATCATTATTTTAATATATATGGAATTATAGAAATTTCCAACTTTTATGACAACTCTATGTTATAAAACTTATTTGAAAAGTTTTAAATATTATTTTTATAGAAAATTATTTCCAACATGTTTTTTTAAATTTTATTTTTAATAATGTTATTTTCAAAATAAAAAATATTATTTCCTCAAGAATTTTTTGGAAGATTTTTCTATGGTATTTATATTAATCATTGACAACAACTCTTAATATATTTATATTCCACTAGGGATATGTTTGATACCATCTTAATTATTCATCGGAAAAGTTTACGATCAGTTTGAGATAAGAATGCATTGGAATTCACTAACATGAATTATTTCTATAGTCATTCACTTTCCATTGAAATAAACACTTTCCTAAATTTATTAGACATTAAATTTCGTAGAAATATAAACAATATTTATCAATGATATGATTATTTCCTAAATTGTATACCATTTTTTCACATGTTGTTTTATTTTGAAGTTAGTTGATTGGTTGGGGAAATATTTATAATCTACATTCTTTCTTCAATATGAATATTTAATGGTATATCATATTTTTTCCTGAATTAAATCAGTTATTTGATATATGAGGAATTTGTTAGACATGTAGTGATGGGTGGTGCATGGATTTTTTAAATTCCATTAATTCATTTTTAATCTTATTAGACAAATTACTAAAAAATAATTCAAAACGTTTTTTACCTGTATTTTTAAACATTATTGTGACATGTCATAACATTAGAGGTATAATGTTCCTCAAACCTGATGTCCAATAATTAGGTATATCCTTCATTAAGAAAATATTTATTATTATCCAAGATATTTTCATAATGATGTTATATCTGGATGTCATTCATTCTCAGTTTTTTGATTAAATGTAATGTGTTTTTAGTTATTTACCTTTCCATATTGATAATTACATATCATATTATACATGATATTTTCACAATGATATTATCTTATTATGCATTTCATTATCAGTTTTCTTATTAAATGACATTTGTTTTCAGTAATTTCCATTTACATGTTGATTATTACTCAACCATTTATTTAAATTTCATATATGTTATGTTATTCACCTTTTCATGTTTATTATTCTTATTGATTCATGATATGTTCTACTTTACCTAAACATTACTGAGAATTTTATCTCACCCTTATTTTGTTTAATTTCTCTATAATCCAGGATGTGTACAATGTTTTATATTAAAGGATATTCTAGAGTGAATGATGTTATTTTTTTAAAGAATTATGTAATGTTTTTTTAAAATTTAATATGGTAGTCATGTTTATATAATGTTTTCCAATACAACTAAACTATTCGGTCCTTCGGGATGTGATTCCTTGTGTTTTAGGCCAATGTATTAAATAAGGCTCTAGTTCCTAGTTTTTGGGGTCACTTTTTTTATATTTAGTATCAAAGAAAGTTTATTAGAAACCTTGAAAACTATATTTATAAAAGCATGTATTCATGAATATAACCCTATGATAGGATTTGAAGATAATTATTGAATAACATGATGTTTTTTTAAAATAAGATATTATGTGGGTTTTTATTGAAATACATCCATGTACATAGGGGTAATAACATCAAAAAGGGAACATTGTCCTTGACTGAATCATCACCTAGGGAAGAAAAAATATCTTTTCTACCCACTTGGTTTAGAAGTCCCGAGGGATATTCTTAAGATAATTCAAATTTCAATTACCAACCATTTTGAAGTATTTTAATAGAACATGACAATGAATGGCATGGGTTAGATATAATGCACCAATGATTGAAAAAATTTTGTCTCAAAGGAAATGGAAAATGAATTATGTGTGAAAAATAAATGCATAAATAAGATTATTTTTTAGGAAAAATAAAGAGTATGGTGAAATGATATAAATCTCATCCTATGGATCCATTTATTGTTTTTTATAAAATGTCGTGAACTTCGGCATTATACGAGTCAGTTACCTATACTAAAAGATAACCTCTTGATCATAGAAAGATTTATTTTTAAATAAAACATATACAATATTTATGGATTTGGATTCAAGAATTATTTTGTAGAAGTATTTTACAAATTTTATTTTTGGTTTTAAAAATCATGAATATTCTATGTATCATGTTAAATTTTAGAAGAATATATGCCCTCAATAACTTATTAACTATGGATACAATTATGGGTTTATGAGTTTAATATTGGTAATATATTTAGTGTCTTACACATCCCATTCTAGTTTTTATGTCATGGAATTCTACCCAGATTAAGGATATTTTGCATGAAATTTGGGAAAACGAAATGTTTTATTGGAAGTGGTATCTAAGGAATAATTACGTTACCTTTTATAAACATACTTTTTAAGGAATTGAAGACCTTTAGTGTTAAAATTATCATTAATGACATTGTAATAATAGAAAAATAAGATTATTAGACATTGAGAAAAAATGTGTTTTATTGAAAACCATAATAAAAGGTTTTATAATGAATAATTTTATTTCATGGATTTACATAATATTTTTTTGGGAATGTTTTAGGAATAATATAATATAATTTTAAAAAAACAACTCCCAAAATTTTGGGTGAAAACCCGTTACATCCAGCATGGCCATGCGACATGAGCTCATGATCGGTAGATCATAAGGGTTTTCTTCCTACCACTAGACTGCAGGATGTCCTAGTTGATACATCATTTAATTAGTTATATTATTTAATAGATAAATACTAATATTGAACCACTAGTGTTTATGTTTAGGTGTATAGAATAATTTTTATATTTGATAACTTTTGATAGCCATATTAGTTTCGAAAAATAGTTAGTGACACATGAAATTAATTTTCACTATTTTACAGATCTTATGATCCATTAAAATTTTATCTGTTTTCTTTAGTTATAGAAATTTCATTTTTTGGATGTTCATTTCTTGGATTGACTAATTAATTGAAAATTTATTGATGAACGACCGAATGTTGAAATTTTTATTATAAAATCAATGCATATCGAGTAAGTATATTTCCTAATATTATGTGATAGTAAAATAATTCTAAAATTTTTAGAAAAGGTAATTGAATCAAAAAAAATATCGGATTTCTTTAATATGTGAGGAATTATATGGTCTTTTAAATAATTACACATTTATGGTTGTGAGGTCCTTAACATCCCCTTAATCATTCACGTTCTTTTTTTCAACAACCTCTATCAGTCTAAAATATTATTTATTATTTTATTTCATGTTCATATCTTAACTTGTGAGGATTTTTTTTCATACATGGAAACCTAATTATGTATTATCCCATATGATCATTTTAGTTAATTATTTTCTCTTATTAATAGGATTTTTAATTGAATATTTTTTTGAAGATTTGGGTTTTTAACAAAATAAATTTCAAACATCGATCCTATATTTACTCAGACAAAGTTTAAATTTAGAGGACTCAATTTATTTACGTTTGGGAGACCCTAACACCCAAAAACTATAAAATAATTACATATTTTGATAGCCTATGCTACAATCAACACTAATTTCAAATGAACCATTAAATATATTTCATAAAATTAAATGTATTCGATAGCTTATGGTATACACAGACCTCGAGTCGAATTGAAGGGTAATATAGTATAATCTAATAACCTAGATACTAAATTTTAAGGTATGAAAATTAATAAAAATATTATAGAAATTATGGTTATCTAATGATTTTAAATAGATTAAGAATCATTTAAATGAAAATAATATGTCTTCTATTTTTTTATAAAAGACGGTTTAGTAACGTCTTGTGCACATAGTTAAAAATTACTTTATAACAATTTTAAAAAAATTATTTGAAAAAAATAACTTCTTTTTTGAAATTAGAGAGAAATACATTTATGGTGACGTTTTGGGTTTTTCTGAAAAAATTTCATTTTCTCATGAATAGTAAAAAATTATAAATTTTAATTGAAAACCTTTTTTGAAAAAATTATTTATTATGAGTAGGTATATTTTGAATTGGGATTTAAGTAAAATTAGTTCAATTTTATATGTATTAATATAATTTAGTTTATTAGAATGATTTTCACATTGAATATTAACATAAAAATATTATATAATTTTGAACATTTTCTCTTTAAAATCATTATTTCTCATCACGTCTGTGGGATTAATTTTAAATTAAATTTTTCCACTTATGTTAATGGAATTTTAAAAAAAATTATTCCATATTTTTAATTGAAATAAATTATATTATATAATTAGTTCAACTAAATTTTTTACTAAAATTAATAGTGAAACAACAAAAAATATTTATCGCAGTTAAGGTAAAAAAAGAATTATTATGGGTTAAAAGAATAAATAAGCATTAAAATGACCAAAATAAATCTATAAAATATATTTTATGGACACATTTAAACACTATAATGTCTAATTAAAAATAATAATAATTATAATAAATCTATTTTATCATATGAAACATGCGGGTACACCTTTTTTTCAAAATTCTACAAGTGTGCCACTCACCTCACTTATAAATGGTGACTTCTCTCTTCTCCTCTACACACACTCAAAACATTTTTGTTCGGCCAATAAATTATCAAATAAATTAATATATTCCCTATTCTAATACTAGAATCATTATTTTTGGTACAAATCCCACCTTGGAAGGCTGTAGTGTTACCCTAATGAGGATACCCGAAGAAGAGGTAATGTTCTTAAACGAGTGTCTTCATTTTATTTACTCATCCTCCTAATTTAATTATTTTTAAACCATGAATATATAATATCATAAGTATAATAAATATAATTACATGTTTTTATGTCATTTTAATGTCTTATAAACATCCCATGTTCCACAAAAAGTGTTAGAAAATAATCATTCATTTGTATAGTGGATTACCACCTCACGAACCGATGTCATTCGTTTTTAAATTATCACATATCAATGGTGGGTATTATGATTTTTATCATGTATTTATATGTTATTTATAATATATGTGGAAAAATTTAGTCATTATAGCTTATATACCTTCTTAATTTCTATTTTGTAGGGGATATGATGACACAAGTCATGTCTACAGCGAACTACCTCCTTGTGATGCGATGTGATTCGTTTTTGACTAATGATTTACATGGAAGGTAAATATATGTGATATAAATGAAATAATTATTATATTAATAAAATATTTATCATTCTTAAAAGATAATATATATCATTTTATTTTTTACACTGAACGTTGATAACATCGTTCATGTACCTGTGCAATACAACCATCACGAAGCGATACGACTCTATTTTCATCACCAAACCACATAGATGATATATACAAAAACTTTTAGAGAACTTATATGATATATATGATATTATAATCATTATTTTAAGATAAAATATTAGTTTCCTTCTTTCTATGGTGATAATTGTAAAATAGAAATGTTACACATAAGTAGATATGGCCTACCGTCTCCATGATCGTAACAAGCTTCATTTCTCAAAAAAATATTTCATATTTGGTTACAAAAATATAATTAAAGTATAAGTATGAGAATTATTTTATTATAATTATTTCGGAGATTATAAAACTATATATTGTTCATAGGAACCAACACTTTCATAACAAATCATGAATGAGAAAACAAGGAAATTAATACCTAAAACAATGAAAAATAATGACTGATTAATAAAAACATGTGATAAAATTCTATAAAAGGAAAATATATTATATTATAAATTTTAATATTGGACATTAGTAAGTTAATAACTTATTTGAAACAACTATATAGAAGTCGAAATCATGTTTGACCAAAATAATATGAGAGGAAATGGATTGATCTCAAATTCATTTTATTAAGAGAAACTATATTTTTATGAACCAAATTTATTTCATATGATATATATATATTACCAATATTTCATATAAATTCAATAATACTTCACCCTTCATGGTAATTTAATTTTCAATTTTAATCATTTCATCTATAGGGATTTGAATTTATTATGTGGTGATGAATTTTATAAATCAATTTATTTTCATTGGGTTACAATACTCCTTTGTTTTGTTCGATATTTTATGAATTTTTTTTAATGAATTTATAATTTCAATTTTTTTATTTAAAATTGTTTTATGTGGATTTAAATTTCATAAACATAATCTATTCATCGATTAATCCTCACTTCAATGTTTTTCCCTTTAGTAAGGGTTTATTTCATAAGCTCATCTTAATGAGGATTATTTATACATGAATGTAAATTGAAGTAAATTATCTGATCATTATATAATATCCTATTTGATCTTATTTCACTTTTTTATTCACAAATTTTTTCATGTAACAGTTCCATTTTCCCACTCTTTGGCACTAAAAATTATTGAGAAAATGTTTTAATAAAATATGACTTCATTTCTCTCTTCGGTGAAAAAACCATTTGCTTCCAAAAAAATGTTCTCTAAAAATGTTTTCACAAATGTTTTTAACCATTTTTAAAATGATATATTAAATAAATTTTTACCTATATTGAGTTTTTAAATGAATGTTTCAAAAATAATATTCATGTATTTTTTAAAACAAAACATTTTTGTTCTTTATAGAAAAAGTGAATGGAATTGTTGTATTATCATCTATAGAATGAATGTAATTTATGACCATAATGACCACTATATGTTTTAAAAATTATCTTCTAATTTTAAATAAATAGTCAAAAAATTGTTTCCAAAATATTTATTAAAATTTTATATCTAAATTTTCATTTTAAAAAAGAAAAGGATATTTTCCTCATGTATTTTTGTGAATGTCTTTTTTTGATATTTCTATTAAACACAATCAACAACCATTTTTTTACTTATGATCTACATAGGGATATTTTCTGTTGATATAATCATTAATCTTCCTTTTTATGTATTATTATCATCTTAAATAAGGAAATTATTGACATTCAATAACTTATTTCTTCATTATTTTCATTAACATTCCCTTGAAAATTCAACTTTCCTATGATCATTAAACATTAAACTTCCCATATATATCAATATTATTTTTCAGGGATATGAATGTTTCTTAAATAGTATACAATTTTTACAAATGTTGTTTACATTGACATTTATTTTATAGACTTTGGAAATATTTATAATTCAAGTTATTTATTATACATAGATATTTTAGGGTAAGGCATATTGATTATTGAATTATATCGATTATTATATATATGAGGAATGATTTTGACTTGAAGTGATGGGTGGGTCTCAGATTTTATATATCCCCTCAATGCATCAGTAGTCTCATGGGGTTATTCAGTAAGCTAGTATTAAACAATTTTTTTCTATAGATTTAAGTTGTTTTATGATTGCTCTTGATTTGATAATTGTTTGGTGTCTAACACTTGACATCTAGTACTTATGTGTTTTCCTAATTAATAATTATGTTATTAATATACATTAGTTTTTTACGATGATATAATCTCATGATTCTTTTCATTATCTATTTTTTGATTAAATTACACATCTTTTCAATTATTTATCATGCCTCCTTCGATAATGCATTATATTATTATCCATGAGATTATCACATTTATATTATCAATGGATGCCTTTCATTAATAGTTTATTGATTTATTTTTTTGTGGTTTTAATTATTTTCCTTCCCATATTTATTATTAATTATCATTTTTTAAATGGAATTTTTGTTCATTTATTTACTCTTCCATATTGATTATTATTATTGATTCATGGTAGACTATAATGTAGTTAAACCTTATTGAGAATTTTATATCACCATTATTTTATTTCCTTTACCTGAAATCCAAAAATTTTACTATGTTTGATATGGAAGGTTGTGATAGAAGAAACATTGTTATTATCAGAAAACGTTATGGTGTAATTTTGTTTTTAAATGTAATATGGAAATCATTCATATATATTATGTATAAAGTCTAATAAACTATCATATCAATAAAAATATGATTCCTTGTATCTTATAAAAATGTAATAACAAAGATATGAGCTCTAGGATGCTAGTGATTGGGTCATTACACATATGTTTCCTTTCAACATGTCATGAAGAAATATTTTATTCCATGACTCATGATTTTGATATTTTTTTATGTTGGGTATGGTTTTCAAATGTTAATATCATGTTATAATCCCCTTGTTCTCTTATTATACCTATGCGATAATTGATATATACCTTTTTAATCCTTACTGAGAAAATGAGCTCACCCATTCTTATGTTTCCTTTCCCAAAGATATGAAGAAAGGATTTAAGATGATTATTTCTTGGAAGATTAATATTTGAAAAATATATATGGTAGATTATTAAGATCCTTCAATAAATAATTAGATTGTGTATATATTATCCAAATTTACAAAACATTAGATTCCTCATCCATTAATTTATGAGATTTGTTGAATATTTATATTAAAATATATAATATTTATGTATGAATAGTCTAGTTTCCTATAAATATGATATAATAACCCCCTGAATACCAAATAAATTATATCTGGAACTCTATATTGTATTATTAATGTGTCATCTAGTGCACACAAAATATAATCATTATTTTATTTAAGCCTCATGATCATATTCTAAATCTTACTCTGGAATAATATTCATGATACCATTAACATTTTATCTAAAATTATAAATCTATTTGATTAACATTAGTTAGGGATAAATTCAAATTCCCAGTTTCAGAGGTCAATCATCACTATATTTCACCAAATGTTTATTTATATATACATTTTTACATACAATGTGAATGAATGATAAGATTGATATTGGATTTTAATATGTTATATTTTATGGTTTTAGAACTGAAATAATAATTATTTAACAAAAGATAACAATTTACTCAATGCATCATATATATTATGATAATATACGAGAACATATTTATGTTTTATTCACTTTTTAGGGTAATTATAACTTATTATATCTACAAGTAATTCCTATCATATCTCAATGTGGACACTGATAAGACCCATACACTAAACTCTTTAGTGAGTAACATCTATGAAGAAAAAAAGAGTAAATAATGGTGAGATTTGGGAATTATATTCCTCATATTCAATTCCTTTAAAATATTTATTATGGTTTTTTAAGACTCTTCAAGGTACTCTTTTAAAATTACTATTAGGGGAGCTCATGAAGTTCACTTATCTCATTCTATAGTAGGGGAAATTGGTTTCATTAGTATGTAGTAACATATACTAAAAGGAGAAGAACATTCAAAGAGTTGAGGTAAATCCTAGTGAAGGTTTATTGGATGTAATAATTGAGGTAGTTGAGATATATTGAATTGTACTTTGACTAACTCAAATGGTGGGTTGACCATAAAATTCATTTGGTGATGATAATGTTTTTTTCTAATGGATTACCTTTATAAAGAAAGGGAGGCACCAGTTCCTGATCTGGTATCTTCTAAAATGAATCAAAGAATAATACATGAAACTTAACTATAGTGTTTTGAATCCTTTATACATTTAAAAATATAATAGTTTTCATTGTTCTCCCTTGGATGTAGGATGAAATAATGAACAAAAAATAAATTGTGATCATTTTACTTTTTTATTTCTTCCTCTGATATGATGTTTCAAAGAATGAATGGATAATGTTTGATCAGTGTGACATAGTGTGGCGAGTGGGGTTTCTTATTTCCCAATCATCTTGTACACTAAGGCCATGATGATTTTCTATTTTTTATATTTCACTATAAATAACCTCTAGCATGATTGATCTTCTAGTTGAATTAATATTCTTGTACTTGTGATCTCATGGATATTCCTTCACCAAAAATTGGTATTAGACATCACTTTACACTCAAATAGTATCTCAAGTAGTATTCACAATTTCTCTGACATTATATTGATTATCAATTAATTTTATTATAATCAGATTATATGATGATGGAAGAAGAAAATTTATGAATTTTTCGGTATAATGGAACTAATTATAGATTATAGTTGATAAATATTAAAGAATATCTCATCCTGAATGATATAGAACCTCTATTCAGTGGATAGAATCCTATAATGATTGAGAAAAGTGAATGAAGAAAATATGGACCAAAAATAACTATTTTTTTGAGTATTTAATTGACAATGAATATATCCTTAGACACCTAGGAGAATAATACTACACCTAAAATGTTGGTGAACCTATAAAGAATATATTAAAAATAAATGAAATTAAACAATGTGTTTCTTATTAGAATCCACATTGGATTGACGTTATCAAATGTAAGGTCAAAAAAAGATAAATCAAAGACTTCAATGTGACCAAGAGTCAGCTTGAAGTAGTGAATATCCATTTATAGGATGATTTATAGGAAATTATTCTACTTAAATCCTTACTATAATCATGGTATGATATATGTATTTTGATTTTTAATTATTATGGAAAGACACATCTAGTGTTTGAAGTTGTTCGAAATTAAATCCTCATTGAGGAACTCCTGAGAAGATAACTCCAAGTACCCTCTAGTAGTACACTAAATATTGGTGGAACGGGGTTTTCACCTTAGAGAGTGAATCATTGGAAATTAGAAAATGATTCAATAGTGATAAGTTGAAGAAATTTAACTAGTCCATGGTTTATCTACTAGCATTCTATAAGTTTGGACATCTTCATAGGAATAATAGGATTCATAAGGAAATCATGAGAAATACATCTTTTGAAAATATAAAATTTCTTAACATATTAGATGTATGAGAACAACTATTACAAAAAAAATTATAATATAGTTGATTAATGGGTGGTAGACATTGTATAATCATTCCACTTTATGGATGATCATATTTTAATTGTAAAATATATAAAAATAAATAGTGGTAATATTTATCTGGTCTATAATTAAACTTCTCTAGTGGTTATAAAGGGAGATATAAACCATTGGATGATTAATGAAAGTTTCTTATACCTATAGGTATTTAATTACATTCCATATCACAATAAAAACATCAAATCTATTAGGAAGTTGGAAAATTCAATCTATGGACTGAACATCATCAATAGAGTCTGGAAAGAGACTTTAGGTTCAATTGTTAGGGCATGATGAGTAATGTCTGGTAAAATATATTTTACATAAAATTTAAATGGATGTGAAATAGGTGAAATTTCTTCCTCATAGGACCATGTAGTTTGGAATTTTAGGATCTATCATAATTTTCATGTGTGTTCACTCTAGAATTCCTAATTGTATTTAGAATGATGTTATTAACCAAAAAAACATACATAGACAATATATGGATTATATATTTTATGGGATAGAGTTTACTAGAAGAGATATGTTTCAGTAAGTTTCTTGATGTTAGGCACATCAAATTCTTCAGAAGGATTTTGTATTCTATTTTTAATGTAGAGGACAAAAAACAATTGAGGGAAATGTCCAAAGTCTATTTTATTATGGGATAGAGAAATAAATATTTTTGTTTCAAGCTATGGGTTGATGAAAAGATTTAGGTCACCAGAATTTGACAAAATCTATTCGATGAGAATATTCTTATGAATGATCAAAACATTGATGAACCAAATGTTGAGTTAAATAATCCAACTACTGAAGTAATGTTTTATCTAGATGGAGGCATTATAGGGTCAAAAAATTTGGCAAAGCCAAATATCAGTATAATATCATTAGAAATTAAACAAGTGGATGATGTGAGAGAGTCTCTAAGGTATATAGAATCCTGAGGGGAAACACTATAGGTTCATTACGCAAAATCATGTTCTCCAAAAGATAGGAAACCATAAATTGAAGAACCAAAAATAGTTAAACTACAAACTAAATTGTAAATATATCTTCTAGATTTTGGTAACAAGTAAAAATGTTGGTATTTTTTAAAATTTATTAGTTCCAGTGGATACTAGGGAAAAAATCCTAAAATAGTTAGTGATGCTTAGTAACATAAAGTAGTTGGAGTAATCCATGCGGGGATAAATTAATTAATTGATGTTTAATTAAACATGAGAGTTGGATGAAATACTAGAAGAAGAGTTTGAACTAGAGAACAAATAGAATTTTAATTTTATAGAGGAAACTAATAGAAGTAAAATATACAAATCATGGTTAGTGGTTAAGGGATTCCAAAAGTAAGAATAAATAAATGTATTTGAAATATTTCCACTAGTTGTTGAGCCTTCTATAATGTGAATAATACTATGTCTAGTTTCTTCTAATGATTATAGTTTGTGAAGAGAGAACTAAAAATTACATTTATTCATAGGTAACAAGAGGTGGATCTATAGGGATTTTATTATGGTTTTTGAATACCATATCAATGGGGAACTTGTTTTTATTTTGAAACAAAAATTTTATGGCCTGAAATAAGAACATCCATTGTCAAAAAAAAAAGTTTGAAACATTCGTGGGTACAGAATGTTTAACATAATAAAAAATTTATCATTTCTATTATTAGATGTTATGGAATTTGGTAATTATATCATACTCTTATAATATATGTATTACAAGTCATTAGTATGTCCAATGAGATAAAGGATTTTAGAGATGAAGAGTAAATTGTTTAGAACATTTTAATTGATAGACCATGGGAAAGCTAGAAATATAACATGGATTAGGATAGAGAGATCTACAAAATATGATACACTATTCTTATCATATATAGAATACATTTAGAATATCATTTAAAATTTTCAAATAATCAGATGAAAATCTATTTCAACCAACCATTTCAGAAAGATTTTGTTATGAAAGGCATAAGAACCATCAACAGAAGATGAAGTATGATAAATAGTGAATATACCATACGCATCACCTATTGGAATATTAGTTAATGTGAATATTTTCATGAATCTAGATATTTTCTTTGTAGTGGGTGTCGTATGTTAGTTTATGTAATACCTTGTAAGGGAGAATTAGGAATTCATGACGAGGGTCATTAGATACTTAAGGGGATCAGGATATACATCTCTATATTTTGGTGATGAAAATCATGTTTAAGGATTCATGAATGTATGTTTTCTTTGGAGTTCAAATAATCAGATGATCAAGATAGGATTTTTTTATGTTTATAAAAATATAGGTGAATTGAATGTCTCAGCTAAAACCTGTGGTAAATTCTCCTATAATGGAAGTATAATATGTTGCAACTATGGATTCCAAAATGGAGGTAATCAAGTTCACTCACTTATTGAAGGATATCGTAAGGTCACTATAATGAGTAGTGTTGATTTTTTATATTCAAAGTACAATTCACCCTATTCTAAACAAATATTTCATCAAATAATAAAACACATCGACTAGAGATTCCATTTTATAAGGAATTTACTATTTGGAAAGGTGTTATAACAGTTGAATATGTTAAGGGACAGAAATATGATTCATGTATTCATGAATGTTTTATTGATTCAATGTCAAAATAAATATTTTACCATACATATACTGGGGTGATCATAAGTTGATGATTAAATATACATGTATGAGGAGGTTATGGTGTTTTTTATGTCTCGGGAAATCCTTAAAAGATCCATAAGTAAATATTCAAGTGGGTTTTTTTGGTTTTTTTATGATTTATTAAGGTAACATATTCAATATACTAGAATGAGGAACTTAAACAAGATCACTTTGGCCTTGTTATATCAGTGGTAGCTAACGTCTTCTATATGAAGGTGTGCTTATTGGATGGGGATGAATGATTCATGAGTTGACCATAAAAACCCTTTATTTTTTAATAGGTGAAAATATTGAGGTGGTGGAGCTATAGATAGCAAGAGGATGGTTAACCTAAATGGTGGTTTGAATGTAAAATTCATGTTATAGTTAATTGTTTTACTAATATACATTCTTTATAGGGTAGAGTTTGTACAATATTATTATCTTCTATCTGATATAATGAATATAATTGTAGAACTATCTCCTTAGTTATAGAGTTTATAATCATTTTTACTTAAAGAATTATATGTTGTTTTAGTTTTCTCCCATAGAAATATGATGCATGTAAGAACCACATAATCAACTGTGTCTAATTAAATTTCATATTACATTAATTTCTTGGATATCTGTGAGAATTTGTTTTTTGTGTGTGAGTAGTGTGAATTATTTTACTGAGTGGGATTCCATGTCTTCTAATATTTTGGTACACAATGTTCATGGGTAATTTATGATTGTTTGGATTTTTCTGTGAAGAAACTTTGTTGTAAGTGATATTTCAGTGGATTTTAGTTTCATCTTCTGTAGATTTTACATACATTCATTCCCCAATAATCTAAACTCCTTAACTCCTCAAAAAAATGTTACAATTACATATTATAGTGTCTCCTTATAACTATTTATATATTTAAAATCAATATCCTTAGAACCCTATCCCATAAAAGTTTATACTTTCAAATAATATAGTTCTTTATATTGATGTTTACCGGTGCATCCTAAAATGATTTAAGATAAGGTGATATTTACCTTTTATATAACTAAATGTAACTATTTACATTATCACATACCATTACATGTCTTAAACTCTTTATGATATAAGTAAAAATAAATTACTCTATACAATTATAATGTTTTACTTGTTAAATTTGAACTTCATGAAGTTCAAACATACCCTCATAATCCTCCTAGACTCTATAATTGAAATCTCATGCTAAGATACATAGACTAATTTATATAGGAAATAATTCTTATATTATCTTTGTGTAAATATCTTAAAAATAAAATATTAATTCTATATCATATATGGTATTATATGTGTTCAGATATTTTAATACATTTAACTTTATCTGTCTTAAATAATATTATTGAATTGATCTAACCACAAAAAATGTGTATCAAAAAATCCAAATCATTCCAATTTAACGAAAAAATTACAAGCTCTACTCAAAAGAGGAAGATAAAAAACAACACATATTAATTAATGAATCGACCAAAATCAAAGTTATAATTGCATATATGTTCTTAACGGAAGAACTCCCTACTCTTTTACCTGAAATGTGAACTTAAACCTTCTACCATCAAGTATTCCATCATTTTTTAAATGTACATTTTTTAACACATTCCATGTGAATTATTTTTCTAGCTACTAGGATTTTTATTCATAATTAATGTTCATTTCTATGTTCCCATGGGCTTTCAAATTAAATAATATTATTTTCTTTGTATTGATATTAAAAATAATGTGTAATGAATTAGAATAATAAGTAAATAGATTTAATTTCAAATATGTATAATTTTATCCTCCACTTCACATTTCTATTCTTTATCCATAAATATTTTCAAGGATTAAATATATGTAATTATCCAAATCATATGGTTTTTAATGTTCCCTTTTCACCTATTAAAATTGATTTCTAAAGTTAATTATAATATTTTTTACAACCATGTTACAAAGGCTTTAGGAAAATTGTTCTTGTAATTTCACTTCCATTTCCCTCTCTACATACAAATGATCTACCATTTTTATTTTAAGGTTAATTATCATCCTATGAATTAATTAATATGAACTTTTTGAGATTGAATTTTTGGTGTCAACAAATATAATCTTAATTTCATGGTTTGCGAAATCATTTGGAAATGATATGAAACTAGTTTTATTTAAATGTGTTTTTCATCATATCATGTATGTTTTATTTCATGTGGTATATAATTATGTGATGGGTGGGTCCTATGTAGCCCTCTAATGTATTGGTTAAAACTTTATATCTTATGAGATAATTGTAGGAGACATGTTATGATGCATTATCCCCTATGGGATGTAGTTACATATGCATGATCCACATTGTAATGGGAAATATGTAGTGACACATCATATACTATGTTATAATGGACTTGGTAAATAAAATCGACCTATGATATAGTTTATATTCTTATAATTGTGCCACATTACCATATTAATTCTTATTCATATTTCATTCCTCTGTGGTTTATAATTATTTTCAAAATTTTCCAAACTATGGTATATGTTTTATGATTCCATGATGGTATTTTTGTGATCCTATAATATCATTATGTGATATGTTATAATCTATTTTTCCTATAATTATCTCTTATGATTATATGGAATTTTTAATTATATACTTATCACAAGATTATGGTGTAACCCTTTATGAAATGTTGATAAGTTTTACCTTACTAAGTATTTTACCTCATCCTTTATCTTATTTTCCAACTTAGCTTAGGAATTATATATAGAACATTTTGAATAAGGATGTTTTAAAAATTGATTTTTATGTGATGTTGAATGAATAATGTGTAATATGAAATTTTTGAATCCTAACATTTAATATACTAAAGAATGTGGTTCTTTGAATATTTTTCAATTTTGAGATATAATAAATTATTAAAATGAAGTAAAATATATGAATGTTTTTCTTGTATCTTCTCTATTGGTATCATAGTGGGATTTAATTATTTTTGGGTATTGAGACTTGAAAAAACTAGTGAAAAAATTAAGGATTCTAAATATTGTAAAACTTTCTAAAATGATAGTATAAAATATGTGTTTTCCTATATATGAAACCCTTATATCAATAAAAGAAATCAGATGTATGATCTATCTCATATTAACATAGAGTTAATAACCATGAAAAAAATTTGTTTGGTTTTAAGTTGGCCTTTATGTGATCCTCAACTAGTAGGCCAAACCTCACAACTGGTTTGAAGCTCCCAGTGGATATACTTTGGTTAATTCACATGCTTAATATAAGTCTTTATGAAATATTTAATTATATTAGATAATTTAATTATGTGATATATTACTAACTAGGTTATAAAAAAATAAAAAAATCATCTTCGAAAACAAATATTGTAACCTAGAAAAATATTAAGTTATGTTATATACGTCATTTATGATGTATTCCATATATGTAAATGGTTTAACTTTTTTTAGTGTTATTAAATTTTTTATTATTATCCCTAAAATTATTTTATTTTAATAAATGGATAGAAATTAGAGGTATCAGGTCAAAAATGAGTGTAATGGACAGTGAAATTATTTCCCTAAAGAGAACCCAATTAAATGGGAGTTGGAGGGAAAGATCCCATAGATATGCTAATCCAACTATCTCATGCAATGGAAAGTAAAGTAATCCATGTTGATCTCCCAAACACACCATTTATGTAGTAACCTAATATATAGTTTTCATATGAAAATTCTCACCCGCCTTTAGTGTACCTTCCAACCCACTAATTCTTAAGCAATGGATCAATTTAATAGAGAAGATATTTTCTATTCTCCAATGATAAGACCATGATAATTTTGTTTTAGTAATTTATCATTTGTATGTTTAGGATGACAAATAGTGAACCATCCTTAAGTATTTTATGAAATTAGAAAGCATGACTCTATGTAATGAGATGATTTCAAAAAAATAGTAATCACAAATTATTTTCCCTAGAATCATCATATAATAATGGTGTATAAATTCCTAGAGCTGAAAAAAGAGGAGGAAGAATATCTTGGTACCATTGATGAAAACCTCATTATAGTCAAAATAATCACCTAAATATGTATTATTGAAAATAAAATAAAGGTTATTCAATTCTTTATATTCCTAAAACCAAGTATTCAAAAATTATTAGCAATAAGTAACATTAGTACATATAATGAAATTATTCTATATACACATAATGATTAAATAGAAATTATAGAGGCTCATTATTCCATGTATTTGAATAAAATTAAAAAAGGAGTTTCATAGAAAATTGAATAAAAATATTATAGAGGAAAGAAAGTAAAAACACATAAATGCTTAAAATTTCAAAGGAAGCACCAAGGAAATTTCATTAAATGAGTCTTAAGCTGAAACAAGGGTGGAAGGGATCACCATCAAGATCATGATTGTTGAAGGGGGTGACGTGGTCGACAAATAAATTGTAAGATAAGAAATCCCCAACTAACGTAGCACACACACTTCAATACATAAAATTCAAGGAGTTGGGAATTTTGTAAAGTTATTCCAAAATCAAATGGATAATGAGGTTAAAAAAAATTAGAAACCATGAAAACCATACAACATGCAATGACCCGACCCTAGTTACCTAGAGTTGGTTCATTATTACATATAATTGTCCTGATCACAAGTGATAAAGTCCCAAAAGGCCGATTAGTTTAGTATCCTTAAAAGTACAAGATACACGCATAAGTTTTACATTACATAATGAAATAAAGAAAAACAAAATTGTGTCCCCTTTGAACTCACTCATATCCCTGATCAAACTCATAAAGGTTAATCATGATATACTTATTCACATCCTGGGAAAAATAAAACTTAGAAAGGGGTGATCTCAGATTCTCAGTGAGGATAACAATATATTGAAAACATTCATAAATAATCATAAACATTTAAGGCATTGCATAAGACTAAAACAGAATCCTTTTAAACATAAAATTTCAACATAATATGGAAATTATAAATAAAATAATTCCATTTACTTATTCACATGGATATTATACTTGTTCAATAATCACATATAATATCAATATCTAGTTTCATAATGATGGAATGCATAATTCCGGACATCATAACCACATAGTCAAGGCCTCGTGCCAAGACTACAAATAATATTTTGTCAAGGCCTTGTTCCAAGACACTAGTTTGTATCATGAGAACTACCGATGCATTGAGGAGATATATCAAGCTGCAACCATTAGTTACTATGTCCAAATCATTCCTTATTTGAAAAGGGTTGAAACATAATCTAAACATTCAAAATATAACTATCATATGAAATGTCAATATTTTAAATAAAAACCATGGATGGTATAAAAATAACACATCCATAGTAAAAAAAACTCATTAAATACAATATGAAAGATTGTATCAACCTCAATTGAGAACAATAAAGGATATTGACATAGATGAAAATAATTGGTAAAACTATTGGAGATAAATATCCACTTTTCTTGAAAACATTTAAAAGTCTCACTAATTATCAATATGCTATCAAAAATAGATTTTTGAATAAAAGATCCCTATAACACTTTGAAACATTTAGAAGTAATTTTAATTACAAAACATTCATCTATATATAAATAAACTCGTAAAACCATTTTAAATACATGGTCATTAATGAATAAGATTTAGAAGAATAAATCATTAAAACATTTAAAATGATATTTTAGTTAGAGTTCCTAACCAAATGATAGACACTTGAATAAAAATAATTAAGGAAATAAAAAAATTATAATATCATGAGTATAAATGAATTCATGATATACTATGTCAAAGTATAGTATATAGACCATAAAAACTGTATTGGAGCAAAACAATAGAGAAGTCTCAATGTAATGTAAATTGAGATGAAATCGCTTATAAAGGTTGTATCCTTAGATTAAAGATAAATAAATTACATAATTATGTGTGAAAAATATAAATACACTCAATATTATTGGATATTCAATGTAAATAAATCAGAGGAAATTCAAACATATTCTTGTAAAAACAAAACCAATGACTTGGATGTTTAACTCAATGAATTGAAATTGAGTCAAGAGTAGCCTTATCAATTTCATATCAATGACTTGAGAGTTTTTCAATAGAGTGATTAGGTGTATCAAAAGTATATCCATTCAATGGGGAGTAAAAATTACTTAATTAATAAATAAATAGTGATTTCACACATAATCATAGAGTAAAATAATTAATTAAATATTCGTGAAACCCAATGATTAGAAATTAATATTTGAAATTTCCTTACAGATTTGGTAACTTACGAAACATACAACCCATGAAATAAGAATTATAAAATTAATATTTAAATATAAATAAATTAAATTATATTACATAAAGAATACAATCATGGTTCAGTACATACACCACATGCAATAACTAAGTGGTAAACAATGGAAATCTCACGAAATTAAAAGTGAGATAAGAAAACCCTTACCACGTTTTAATCAATCGAGTCATATGAAAAAAAGTTAATAAACACAAAATTAATCATATAATACCATGAATATAAAGTTAATTAGTATAATATATATCAAATTTAAGTACACAATACACCACATGCAATAAATAAGTTGCGAACAATGGAAATCTCAAAGAATTAAAAGTAAGAGAAGAAACCCCTTACCTCGTGTCCGAATTGGCACTTATGTTCTGTGTTCTTCCTGGATAATAAACATAAGTTAACTTCTACTTCATTATTAATATTTGTAAAGTTTATTATTAGTTTTATATCACTTATTACCTTGCTATAACAATTAGATATTTATTTTATTTCATATCATACATTTTTTCGATGTCCGGAACTTTAGTAAAAAATTAACTTGTTTTAACTACAAATTGTCCATGTGGTAAAAATTCCATTATATCCAAAATTATATTCATGATTTAGATATCATATATATCATATATATCAAATATATATTTATTTATAATAATCCATATCATTTAGTGTTAATAAATGAAACACATCGTTCATGGAGACGGTAAGTCGTACGTACGCTTGAACACTACTTTCATTTCTATTTTATATTTAAAGGAATAAGAACTTATTAGTACATAGGTATATTATAATAAAATTATAATATCTATTTTATGTAATTTAATTTACTCCATCCATTATATGTTCCACGTATGGAATGAATGAGTCGTATCACTTTAAGGAGTTAGTAGTCCGCACTACCTCAAATGAAATTATAGTATTGACCCATTATAGAAACCATAAAGTCATGATATAAATTAAAAATAAATAAGTATAGAGGAAATATAATTAGATTATATATCACATTTAAATACATTTCCATCTTAATGGACACCATAAAAGATGGTAGGAGAAGATTGAACAATCATCGTTTAGTCAGGTAGTGCCGTCCACAGAAACAGAATGTTCTTCACCCATTAGACAGAGGTGGGTGTAAGTGTACATTGAATAATTCTAATATCAATAACCTATTATATTTATGATACTGGTGATGTAATAAAATAAAGTAATATATGAGTTTAGGTGGTTGGAGAAGTAAAATAAATGAAAATAACTTAAGAGAAGACGCTGCCTTCAAATCGGGTAACTCCCTTTGGTTTGAACCAAAATAATTTCTTGAAGTGCATTCGTCCTAATGTAATAATTATAGGTGGAATAGGGGGTTCTTGAGAGACTATTTGGGTAGATTTTGGATGATACAAGCATATTTAGAGGTGTGAGTAATGGGTTATAGGTGATGGATTTTTATAAGGGGGAGGAGGGGCTCATTAGGAATGTTTGAAAATATTATTTTATTATATAATTATATTCTATTTCTAAATATCCAAAACATATTAAATTAAATTATAATATTACACTAGTTTCAAATAAAATCATACAATAGGTTTTTACAGGTTTTGGATATTGTTTTAATCTTTTTAATCTTATTTATTTAAATCATTCACTAATGAGATAAACATTGCATCATTATTGTGTCATAAATAATTTTATTTTTTTGATGTTTAAAAATTATAAAAAATATTTACCTTAATGTAGGAAATATTTTTAGCTTTAAAATTAATATTTATATTATAATAGATAACTTATATAACCCCATGTAATAATTTTTTTACTAAAAGATATATGTTTATGTCATTTTTTTCATTACATTAACTTAATTAATATATAGTGTCATTGTCACTCTTAAGTGGCAGCATGAGGTCCAAAATCAACCCGAGGTTTCCCATGGTTTTAAATGTATCATTAAAAGGATTAGGACACATGTTATCATAATTTTATATTATTATAATATTATTTTTACATTGAATTACCCTATTTACTTTTAACCAAAGTAGATAAAAGTCAAAAGTTTCTATTCAGCAAAAATTATTTTCATCATATTCAACATAACATTACTTACTAATAACAACCATGTATTTTGGATTTTTTCAATTCAATTCACAGATGAGGTAAAATTTCATTTAACTGAAAAATGTGGTTTTTTAACTACTACTTAGTGTTTTCACTATTCATCAAAAATTGATGCTTTTCAGAAAATTACCAACAGTTCAGCCTATGCTATATTTGATATTCTGAATTAAAAAATGATGTATATTTTATGAAATTCAATACATATATGTTTCATAAGTTCATTATAAGTTAATTCTCGTTGTCAAAACAAAAAAGCGTGTTTTTAAAAAATAATATCTATCAAAAGATTGACACTCGTTTATTTCTAATTTCAAAGTAAAATTACCTATAATAAACAAAATTAGGTTAAAAGTTAAAAATATAATCTAATTATGCTTTAAAAATAATTAGAAAGATAATCTAACAATATAAATAAATTAGATTAAAATGCAGTTTTGAATTAAAATACATTATTTTCTACTATTCTTTAAAAAATGAATTTTATCAGAAAAATACCAAAAGTTTACCCAATTTATAGTTTAATTTCTCGGTTATAAATAATTTTTTTTTCAAATATTACATAGAAAATTTTATCAAATATTAGATTTATAAAGGGTTCTCCGTTAAAAGGAGGAAAAACTACATTTTTTTGAAAAATACTTCTTTTATCTGAAAAATTGAATTTGTCCTTATATTATGTAGAATAATAAAAAAATATGAATGTTAAAATTATATGGGATATATATAAAATTCCAAATGTGGTTATTATTATTCATAACCGCTTTTTTAAACAGCTAGTTTGATAGGTTGTGGTGCGCTTGAACTCGGTGTTGCGTACAACACACGTTATTGTAGTATTAAAAGAGAAGTGTAATGTGGAAGCTTGGGGTGTAAAATTCTTCCCTCATTCAATAAATTACATCGTTATAGTTTGAAATTGTTCTTCATAAAAAAAGGATAAAAAATACCTTTTTGGAAAACCCACATCAGAAATAGGGTTAATAAAATTTAGTCTTAATAAGAGGGAAAGGGACATACAAAATCACCACCAAATTAGGATTTCGAATCAGAGAACAATGGTGGAAATTATAATTGGGGAAAAACATAAATATATATAGGGAGTGATTAAGGCCATCAATCACAAACAAGTGAATAGAAAATTGAGGGCCCCAAAGCCAAAAATTGATGATGAATAACGTAAGGTATTGGGATAATATATTTTTGGGTTAAAGATACTTTCTCTAAGGTTTAATAATTAATTTCTTCATAGAATAAGAAAAAAATACTTGATAAGTAGAGTTTCATCATTTAACTAATTTCTAGTATAAACTCATCTTTCACTCCAAATGATGAGTATTCAAGGTGACTTGGTCACACCTGAAGTTCTACATTCAACTTATAGAGAATAACATAATCCAAAAAAGATGAACTATATATTTACCTTGGCTTTAGAGATTAACCAAAACCAAAATTATTAGTATATGATTAGATGATCCCCAAAAATGATAATTTATTTGAGAAAGAAATACCAATCTTTATTTCTAAAACTAAACCAACAAACCCCAAAGTTTAATAAATACCATTCAATAAACAATTTTTCTTAATATATTTCAATATAATCCAAACTAAGATTGATACACAAAAATTAAGATAATTTGATTACGTAGTCTTGCACGTTAGATTTTATCTCTAAATAACATCGACTACTCTTACAGTCACATACTTAAAAGTAATTAACATAATCACATATTCTCTATGATATATTAATCATTTCCATAAATAACCCAAATCACTAAGAATTTTAAATAATAACATAGATAAAAATCCACCATTACTCCTCAAATGAAATCCCATAGTATTCTATTTTCATTAGGCATAAAATGTTATCAACATAGTGAGCATCTTTTAAAATAACATTTATTAATTAATCACCAAATGATTTTCTTACCCTATGTATATCTATTTGATAAATCATAATATCCCAAATCAACTTAATATTGATCAATAAAATAATTTAACTAAAACAAATTAGTCACACTAACCAAGGAATTCACGTAGTCTAGAGGTAGGTGATAAATCCCAATCACACATTGGTTGTGGGTTCGATTCCCGCTGCTTTTTCTGATGCGACAGGTTGTCACACGGTCCGTGAGTTGTCCTTTTTTCAAAGACAATATTTTATAACATCCCATAAATGATATGAATTCCTCAAAATTACTACCACATAATTTAACCACAAATGTTATCTCATACCTCGCATTTTCATCCCAAAAATTAATAACCTGTATTTTCCCCAAACTCATGAATCATACAAACCCAAATGGTTATTTATAACTATATCCACAAAAGAAAAGATAATTCTTCCCCAAAGAAAATGTTCACATAACAAACAGTAGTGTTAAATATACAAGAAAAAATTCTTCCAATGTAATCCCATCAACAAATATCACTAATACTTTTAAACATTTTTCCATCAATTTATTTCGACAAAAGTTCTTCCTTGACATAGAGGTTATCCTATAAAATAGGGCATTGACTCGGGTAATGCACAGGTCCACTACATTTATTGAAAATTAATGTAAATTGATTCTTGGGATCATTTTTATTTTCTTCCATAGTACTCTTCATTTTTCCTCGGAAATTATTTACATTATGTCTTTCTTTTCAACACATAAAGAATTTCATTGTTTTGTTGGTACACATTCTTGGGTGTCTCTATCCACTTTTCCTGCATGATGGAAATTGATCTTTATTTTCTCCATGGTCTCCAATGCTGGAGCTCTTTTCATTCATCGCATTTCTCTTCTTTGTTGAGTCTGGGAGTTGGTCAATATATATATTGTTTATCATATTTTTGAAAACTGATTCAGCATGAACACGATATATTTTACGACTATCAATATTCCATTTCTTTGCTCATTTCCAACACCGTTATCACCTTGTACAATATGTTCAATTTTAATATAAATTTATTGTAATCCATCCATTGACTAAAATAAGAAATCATTGTGTGAGTAATAATAGTCAAAAAGTCATTTAGAGAATATCATGACAACTTATTTTTAAAATAAAACACCTTAGGATTAACCAAGGTTATTTATTATCATATTATATTAAAATCCTTCAAATCAGTTTGTAAAGAAAATTTGAATTATCATAAGCATATCCCATAGGAGTTTAGTAACCAAGAGTGCAGCAAGGCTCGTTGTTGTGCACCCTTTCCCGTTCGAGTCAAGCTCAACGTGGGGTTTTCGGGTTTTACCCCTAGGTACATCTGTGCCACAGCCACCTCTACCTTCTCATATCTAGACATGGATTTATTGCTTGGAATACCCATATAATATTTACATTACCAAATACTTTGGATGTTCTTATATAAAAATCCCCAAAGTCTATCTTAGGGTAATGTTATCTTAGGAAATTGTTTCTAAATATAGTTCCCAAGGTTTGAACTAACTTCCACTGATACCAACTGTAAATCCCCAACCCTAATTACCTAGATTCGGTGCATTATTACATATCATCGGCATGATCACAAGAGATCACGTCCTGAAATACTGATTAGTTTAGTAGCCTTGGAAGTACTATATACCTTTATATGTTTTACATTACATCATGAAATAAATAAAAACAGCATTGTGTTTCCATTGAACACACTCATATCCCTTAGCCTATTCATGTAGGTAAATCATTATATATTTCTTCACATCCTGGGTAAAATAAATCATAGAAATAGGTGAGCTCATATTCTTATTAAGGATAACAATATAGCAAAAAATTTCATAAATATAAATAAACATCTAAGGCAATATATAAGACTAAAACAAAAGCCTTTTAAACATAAATTTCAGAATAATTTGGAAAATATAAATCAAATAATTCCCATTACGAATTAACATGGATGTTATACTAGTCGATTAATCGCATGTAATATCAATAGTGAATTTTATAATGATGGAATCCATTGTGTCGGACATCATAACCACATAGTCAAGGCCTCGTTCCAAGACCACTAATAAGATTTTTTCAAGACATTATTCCAAGACACTAGATTGTCTCTTGAGACATTCCGATGCATCGAGGAGCTATAGCGGGTTCCACCTGTCACAAACTAAGTCCAATTCATTCCTCATATGAAAAAGGTTGAAAAATAATCTAAACATTTATATTAGAACTACCATAATAACTATCAATATTTTAACTAAAAACCATGGATGATATAAAAATAGAACATACACAGTCAATAATAACTCATTAAATACAATATGGAAGATTTTATCAACATCAATCAAGAATAATGAATGATATTGGCATATATGAATGTAATCATTAAATCTATTTGAGAGAAATATCTATTTTATCTTGAAAACATTTAAAAGTCTCACTATTTATCAAGAAGCTGATGAAAATAGATTTATGAATCAATGTGCCCCATGCCACTTTGAAACTTTTAAAAGTAATTTTAATTTTAAAACTTTCATGTCCATATAAATAAATATTTAAACCCATTTTTAAAGCATTGACATTAACGAAAATAATTTGGAATAAAAAATCATTAAAACATATAAAATGATATTTTAGTTTGATTTCTTAACCAAATTAAAGATTCTTGAATACAAATAATTTAGGCAATAAAAACATTATAACATCATGATAATAAAGGAATTCATGATATTATATGTGAATGTACAGTATATACACCATAAAAACTAAATTGGGGAATAACAACAAAGAAGTCTCAATGGAATGTAAATTGAGATGAAATCCCTTATAGAGAGAATATTCTTAGATTAAAGAAAAATAAATGGAATTATTATGTGTGAAAAATTTAAATACACTCAATATGATTGGTTATTTAGTGTAAATCAATCATATTACATTCACACATATTCTTGTAAAAATGAAACCAATGACTTGAATGTTTAACTCAATGAATGGAAATTGAGTTAAGATTACCCTTATCAATTTAATATTAATGACTTGATAATTTATAAATAGAGTGATTATGTGTATCAAGAGTATATCCACAAAATGTGAGTTGAAATTAATATATAAATAAATAAATATTTAATTCACAAATAATCTTGGAGTAAAATAATCAATGAAGTTTGCGTAAAACCCAATGAATAGAAATTGATATTTATAATTCCCTTACCGACATGGTAACTTACGAAACATATAACTCATGAAATAAGGATCATAAAATGAATATTTAAATACCCATTAATTTAATTACATTATTCTAATAATACAATCATGGGGTAGTACATACACCACATGTAATAAATAAGTGATGAACAATCGAAATCTCACAAAATTAAATGTGAGATAAGAAACCCCTTACCACGTTGTAATCAATCCATTTGTATGACCAAAAGTTAATAAAAACCAAATTAATCATATATTAACAAGAATATAATGATAATCATGATAATATATATCAAATTTTAGTACACAATATACCAGATGCAATAAATAAGTGGCGAACAATCAAAATCTCACGGAATTAAAAGTGAGATAAGAAATCCCTTACATAGTGTCCGAATTGGCTCGTTTGTTCAATGTTATTCTTGGATAATAACCATAAGGTAATTTATACTTCCTTAAGAAAATCTTCCAAGTTTATTTTTCCTTTTATATCACTAATTACAGTTCTATATAAATTAGTTAGTTATTTGAGTTCATATGATACATTTTGTCGATGTTCGAAACTTTAGTTAAAAATGAACTACTTATAATTACAATTTGTCCATTTGGTAAAAATTCTATTATATCCAGAATAATATTCATGATTTATATATCATATATATAATATATATCTAGTGCATATGTATTTATAATATTCTATATCATTTGGAGTAAAGAAATAAAACCCACTGTTCATGGAGACAGTAAGTTGTATGTACGCATGAATGCTACTTTCATTTCTATTTTATGTTTAAAGAAATGAAAATAAATAATATGGGGTATATTATAATTCCAATATAATATATATTTAATTTAATTTAATTTAATCCATCCTTTATATGTTCCACATATGGCATGAAAGATTCATGTCACTTTGAGGGGGTTGTAGTCCGCACTTCCTCAATTAAAATTATCGTATTTACCCATTATGGATACCATAAAAGTATCCTATAAATGAAAAATACAGAAGTATAGAGACAATATAAATATAATATATATCACATGTCAAAATAGTTCCATATAAGTGGCCACCATAAGAGGTGGTAGGAGAATATTGAACAATCATCACTTCGTGAGGTAGTAGTTCGTCGTCCACAGAAACAATATGTTCTTTACCCATTAGACGAAGGTGAGTGTAAGAGTACATTGAATAATTCTCATATCAAAAACCTAGTACATTGAGCATAATGGTGTTGTAATAAATGAAAGGAATATAAGATTTTAGGTGGTTAGATAAATAAAATAAAAGAAAGAAACATAAGAGAAGACGTTACCTTTAAATCTGGTAACTCCCTTTGGTTTGAACCAATAGAATTTCTTTAGGTTCCTACTTACTATGGTAAAAATTATAGGTGGAATAGAGGTATCTTTAGAGATTATTTTGTTAGAGTTTATACCATCCAAGGGGCTTGAGAGGTGTGAGTAATGGGTTAGAAGTGAGAGCTTTTTATAAGGGGGAGGAGGGGCTCTTTAGGAATGTTTTCAAATATTATTTTATTATATAATGATTTTCGTATTCTAAAGGTCCAAAACTTTTTAAATTATAAGATAAGATGACTATTTTTAGAAATAAAATAATCAAATAATAATTTTATAGGTATTGGATATTTTTTTAAACATTATTATCTTATTTTATTAAATCATTTGATAATGAGATAAACACTGCATCATTATTGTGTCATAAATAATTTTACATATTTGATGTCTAAAAATTATATAAAAATACCATGATGTTTTAAATATTTTTATATCTGAAATGAATATTTATAGTCAACTATATAACTTAAATAACCCCATGTAAGAATTGATTTACTGAAAGATATATGTTTAGGTCCTTTTTCATTACATTAAATTAATTAATATAAAGTGTCTTTATCACTCTTTTGTGGCTCCATATGGTCCAAAAATCAACCCAAGGATTCCAGTGGTCGGAAATGTATCAACTAATTGGATTAGTACACATTTTAGGGCGATTTAATATTATTAAAATATTTTTTTACCTTAAATTACCATATTTACTTTTAATCATGGTAAATAAAATTCAAAAGTTACCATTCACCAAAAAATATTTTCGGCTTATTGAAAAAAAATTTACTTAATAATAACAAGCATGTATTTCAAATTTTCAAAATTCAATTCATAGCAGAGGTAAAATTTCATTTAAATGAAAAATTCTCTTTTTTAACTACTACTTAGTGTTTTCACTATTTATCCAAAATTGATGTTTTTCAGAAAAATACAAAAAAAATAAGTATAAGCTATATTTGATATTTATAATTAAAAAATTATGTCAAATTTACCTAATTCAACATAGTGATGCTGCATAAATTAATTTAAAATTTATTCTCATTGTCAAAACAAAAAGTGTGTTTTTTAAGAATTAATAACTATTAAAAGATTGACACTTGTTTATGTCCAAATTCAATGTGAAATTACTTAAAATGACCAAAATTGGATTAAATGGTAAAAATTTAATCTAATTAAACTTTTAAACCAATTAAAATGATAATCTATCCATATAAATAAATTAGGATAAAAGGAAAGTATGAATTAAACTACAATATTTTCCCCTATTCATTAAAAAATGTATTTTGTCAAAAAATACCAAAAATTTACCCAATGTTAATTTTATGTCCCCATTATAAAGAAAAAATTTTATTTTGTAAAATATATCATATAAAAGTTCAATATATTATATTTATAAAGGGTTCTCCATTAAAAGTTGGAAAAACTGCATTTTTTGAAAAATATTTCTTTTATCTGAAAAATTGAATTTTTCCTTATATTATGTCTAAGAACCAAAAAAGATGAATTTTAAAATTATATGGAATATATATAAAATTTTAAATGTGGTTATTACTATTCATAACCTCTTTCTAAAAGTCCAGTTGATAGGTTGTGGTGTGCATGAACTCAGTGTTGCATACATCGCACACTATTGTATTATTCAAAGAGAAGTGTATCGTGGAAGCTTGGGGTGTTATAGAACAAGGAAGAAAATATAAAATCACAACCATGGAAGTGGACTATGATAATAAATTGTTTGAAGGTAAACTTATTCTCCACACCAGAAATTCTAAGTTATTATTTGATTCTATTTCATATCATTCTTCTATATTATAAATGTTTCGTAAGAATGTTATTTCACCTCCTAAAATATTATATATTTAATTCTTGATGAAAATCCTTAGTGTTGAGATGATTGAATCCATGGTATATAATCTTCTTTTATTTAGGGTAATGGGAAGATACTTCCTATGGGTATATTTCTTATTTCTTTATTGGGGTTTGATGTCATATTCAGCATGGATTGTCCCTCCCATTATAGAGCTCGTATTAATTATATTTATAAGGAAATATCATTTCATATCACAATTAATCCCATTATCATTAATCAATGCATAAATGATTATGAAATCCATTTAGAATTAAATTATATAAGATGATACTTGATACCTAATAATAAGTAATTTTTTTACTGAATTGTTTAGGGATGAACTCAACACTGGAGATATTCCAATCACATGGGAGTATATTGATGCATTTTATAAAGAATAACCTAGTCTTTCACCATAAATTTATTTTTGTTTTCAATTGAACTCATTATAGGTTCTTTGCATATATAAACTATTCCTTATATAAGGGATGTTTTAGAATTTGAATAATTAAATTCTCAAAGTTAGGATGATTTAGATATTGGATATATATGCCTAAATTCTTCACCGTAGGGTGAACTATTTATTTTTCTCAAGAAGAAGTATTGAGTAGTGCATCTTTATAGTGATTATCATAAAAATAAAAAATCATGATCAATAATAAGTATCCTCTACAACATATTGATGATCAATTTGATCTATGTAAAGGGATAAGTACTTCTAGAAGATGGATCTTTAGTCTAGAATCCAACCGTTAATGGTAAGGAAATTACATATACCCAATATATATTTCTTCACAATATATGGAAACTATAAATCCATATTGATGATTTATGGGCATAAAAGTTCTCTAATATAAAAAACCATACCTCTAAAGTTACCCTTAATAGGTTGGAAATAAAGGAAGAGAGATAATGATTCCCAAAGCCCACCTCTAATAGGCCCTAGGTTAGAAACTGGTACTGATGTTATATTAGTCACACAAATGGGAGACATTACACCCTATAATATTAAGGGTTAATAGATAAACACACTTCATAAACCATAAGAAATCTGAATATATGTAATTTCATACATAAACTAAAATGAAAACTAAATTCTTTAAAATTTGGACGAGGTAGCAAGAAAAAAATCCATCAACTCCCCATAGGTTCTCAAAAACTCTAACAAGCTAGTAAAATAAAACCTAATGACCAACCAAATACTATTGACCTGAAAATTAATATATATATATATATATATTATGTGAGAATAACATTATACTCAGTAGGATTCCCCTTAAAACCACTCTTTAAAATTGTGATATAATTATAATAAATCCCAATGAATAAAGAAATGAAACTAAATCATGACCTAATCATTTAATACAATCATTTAATTTTCTCTATATATCTTTCACCATGTATTTTCTAACGTTTGTATGGGAATTTATAATTCAGGATGAATTTTTATTTTGTATTTAGTGACTGGATCAAGTTTATTTACATATTTGGAAGTGATTATTCGGAGTACAAATACCTCAAATATGTGTTCTGAAATGTAAAAAGAGGCTTTGATAGTGGCCAGAGGCAATTGAAAACATGATAGGAGTGTTGGGTGGATAGGGATATAGTTTATAGACACCAAATAGTTTATACCATAACCAAAAACCCATATCTATTTTGGGATTACTATGTAGACTATGGCCCAGTACTGGATTGCTGGAGGATTCCATCTTAATTTTTAAAATAGGGTAGCCCGTTAATTTTACCAGGACACCCCTTTAAATTCCCAATTGGTTTTGGCCACCATCTCATTTCTATTATAAGTTCCTAAGAGGGAATCTCTTACTTTTCTTCCACTATGAATGATCTCTTTAAACTGGGGTCAAATTATTCATCACTGTTTTGTTTTAGTGAGCTAGACGTAACGTTGTGAGTCATATTCCCTTATATATTCTTTTTATCCACTTTCAAGTGGTGTCTCTCTATTTTAATATAATAAAACCAATTTTATGTTTTTTATCCACTTCTTCAATTTTATCAATTCTATAATGAACCAGATATGATAATGGGTGAGTAAATGCCTATGGGGATATGGTGGGTAATCTCTTTAATTTAATCAATAGTATTTCCTTGTTTCCAAATGCATTCATGGATCGATCATATCGAATATTTCATGATTTGGATCAATTTGAATTAATTTTTTGAATTTTAAGTTTTTCTTATTTAAATGTCCGATTTAAAATTTCATGTACATTATGGAATAGAAATTTAATAAAACTCATAGCATGAGAAATAAAATTTAATGGTCTCAATGTCATTAGATATAACGACCCAATATTTTCATACATTGATATTTCATAATAATAGATGAGTATTCAATACATAACATAATGACCTTCGATATGATCTTATAGGTATATTGTAAAGAACCCAACCCTATTATCCTAGAGTTAGTGGTTTCTTTATTAAATTGGCATAAGTTACATGAAATTGTACCCCGAAGTACCTAATAGTTTACTAGTTTTGCTAAAATAGAGACATACTTGAATATCACATTAAAAATGAAAACATAAAATGGAACATATTATTTTATTTTCCGTACACCTCTATTTTTTTATCATTTCCCTACATATCAATAATAATAAGCTTTCTAGTATTATGGGGGAATGAATCATAGGAAAGGTGTGATCTATAATAATGTGTACGGTTATGTGAAAAAAATAAAATATCATTAATAAAAAATTAATAATATATATGTCATGGAATATAATTATAATACATATCATTCAATCAATTACTTGATCATGATATTGTATGAATAAATTATGATCCTATAATTCCATATAAATAACCACATGATACTGATACAAAAATAATTGATATTCTAACTAATTGAATAATAACATGGAATGTCAATAGATAATCACATAATGAGGGAATTCATAATGTTATACATCATAACCATACTTCCAAATCCTCATAACAACACATCATTCATAAATAGTAAATTCTTCATCCATGTAACCAAGATAGTTTATCTTTTGAGACCCACTGATGCATCAAGGTATGATAGAGATCCCCACCCATCACTCATTATTTCAAATGAATTCCTCATATAAAAGGGTAGAAACATATTCAATAGAAACGTTCATATTGAAAAACTATCATACTAAATGTTAAGGATTTCCCCAATCAATCATCATAATCAAAAACCATCCATGGTACCATGTATAATGGTATCAAAATATTAAATCCCAAAAAAACTGATCATAAACCATCTGTATAAATAATAATGATGTTGTCACTGTAATATATTCCCAATTAAGTATAAGATAAAATGATGGGTTTTTCTGTTCATGAAGAGAAATACCATAAAAATACCATAAAACATTGTTGAGGAAAATATCTTTTACACTATTAAATCCATTTCCAAAACTAAAAATTCCAAAAATATTAAGAAAAAATTTTTTATAAAAAAAACATTGAAAACATGTAATGGAAGATTCAATAAAATGAGTAGTCATGATGGTAGGTAATTTTGAACATCACATATAAGTAAAAAAACATTTCTTTCACACTATTATAAAAAGGATAAAAATTTTCTCACTCCAAAAATGACAAGAATATCCCTATTGGTGCCAAAATATATGCATAGGAAAAGGACGCAAAGAGAAAACCAATTCCAATGAGGTTGTATCACGAATCCCATTCATAGAGCTCCTGAGCACTACAGCATTTGTAGAACCCCTCAGCACTATGGTCGGTGTGAAGATGATGCCCCCTCTATGGTTTACAAAGAGTAAAGAGGTGGGAGGCTCTGCAGTTATGAAACAACTGAATGGATGCTACATGCCATGGAGGGAGACTAATTGACCTTCGTGAGCCTGTATAACTTGACGAAATCCTCTGCAAGCACCGCATAGAGATCCCAAGAGAGCTTTGTGATGTGGAGGGGATGATGGTCAACTCAGTGGTTACGATGATCTTGATGCCATACAAAACTAATCTTAGAGAACCATGTGGATTCACAATGAGTTATCCTTACTTTGCACCACCCCTCGCCTTTAAATACTGGGCTCCCCTCAAGCCCAAGGGATGGATACTCTATCCTCTCACCTTCTCAACTCCCAAATCACGAAACACCTTTTTCTCTATGAAAAATTGAGTAAACTGAGCTCTTACTAGTACTTGAGCATTGCGATGTACCCTTTACATAACTCAAATACAAACCCTCTTCAGGTAGGGATTCCCTTCATGGATCCCATAAACCATTGAAAAGGAATGATATCCCTAAGGGTACTCAGGTCTTCGCAAAACACTCATGCTTCACGAGGTAGCCATTATACACATGTGAACCACATGCTAAGGCAGGGTCACCGTGCTTCAAGAAGAACACTTATTCACTGTGATATGATTTTCAAGGTACCCATGCTTTGTGAGGTCCTACTCCGCGAAAGTCTTTCAACTTTGTGAAGAACCCTCCATATGCACCAATACCATATTCCTAGGCTAGGCCACTCCACATCGTGAAGAATACACCTTCGCGAAGTCCCTCTACTAAATGAAGCACCAGAGCTTAAAAATGTCTTTTCTTGTGAACCCATTTGCTTCACAAACCCTTCTCTCATAAAACCATTTATGTTTGTATGAAGTTATTTCAATATCACTGGGTTGGTACTTTTTGTTGTGTTGCATAGCCTTATACTTCTTCGCATAGGCACAAAAACGGTTATTACTTCTTCACATAGCCATGCTAATGTGTCCCCATCAATTTATCACTCCACAACACCCCTCTTCACAGCGTTTTTGATGCCTTACCTTCCCCAAGTTTGGGTGGGTATTAGTCATGTACGTCTTAGGGGTGCGGAGTGAACCTGCCTCGTCCAAGCTATTGGATGTTAAATTACCATGCATCATCATCCTCAGCATGTGACATTAAACTATGGCATCGCCACATGAAAAACACATAGAGGACACTATCTTGAACATTCTCCATGCCCCTAGTATCTACGAGAGAGAAATATTCCTCATATGGAATGAGATATGATCTTATAGCGATTCACTATTTAATTCTAACCTTACACTTCTCTTTTAAACTAGTTTCGTAATGAATATTTCAAATGTAATAAAAAATTTAACATTAAGTTTGAATCAATGAGTTAATTCTTATCACTATTTAATAGGGAAATTTTACTTGTTTCGATGTTTACATTCTATAAGGAGGTGATTTGGAGAGCTCATGATGGAATTCAAGAAAAATGGGACAAACTGTACGACAACCCAAGCATTCACGTTGAAAATTATTTGTACTATGGATAATCCATGAATTCAATTGGGATAAAATAGGTGTATGAGTGATAAAAAATTTGGGATAAATTTCTAAATAAGATCATGGAGCCCAATTCGTCCATTTGGAGGTCCAAAATAGGGCCATAAGGTGAATAAATTCTGGGCGGTCTAGATTGGACCACCCTTATATATTTGGGCCATAACTGGGGCCTCAAATATCCCTATTGTCTAATTATACCTCCCAGGGACACCGAACTATAATTCACACCTCTCCATAGAATTTCATAACAATTGAATTTGTTTTTGTCAGTTGACCAGCCGTATAAAGAAGAATCAAAAAGTATCTCCTGAATTGTGACCTAGTTCCTTAGGCACATGAACTCTTTTGTGGAATGTCTGATCTTTTTTTCCATAATATAACTCCCCCCATAGTTCTATAATGTTTTAAAACTAGGGTTGAAGGTTAGTCTAATTTTAGAGTGCTCTTCACCCAATTTAGTTCTCTTCTCCCTCATGTACTACTAAACCACTTAGAGATCAATTTGGGGGGTGTCCTT
The DNA here is from genome assembly GCA_963277665.1 of Viscum album. NCBI lineage: Eukaryota > Viridiplantae > Streptophyta > Magnoliopsida > Santalales > Viscaceae > Viscum > Viscum album. The sequence goes on along the minus strand of OY728135.1, from coordinate 1,133,233,637 downwards.
AGTTGTAATCTCGAGCCCCACACTTGTAATCTTCATAAGGTAATTTAATTTCTAGGTTTTTTGTAAAAAGATTTTCATTTAAGAATTATTAATTTTTGTTTATTCTGTTATGATCAAATGAAAATCAAAGGAAAAAAATCATCAAGCTTCCATGTATTACCCGGATCTTGTGATGATTTGAGCACAATTGCCTCTTTTCTCACCCCTTACCTTTCAAGAGTGTGTGAATGGATTGTGTCGCTTGATAAATTCTAGGATATTGAACCGATAAATATTCATGTTCTTTTCTTTTGGAATAATTTATTATTAACCCAAATCTGGTCATCTCTTCATATAGTTGATGTTATTCCTTGATTGAGTTCCCTTTTTACATCAATTCAAGTTTTTTGATTTTGAGTGGTAGCTGATAATCAATATTTCTGATAGATCAAACACTAGGTGTTAAACTAGTAAGAACTGGCATACCATACTGGTTTCAATGTGTATAAATTAAGTAATCAATGATCCTTCCCTTTCCCTTTAGAGTGATGATGGATTGAGCATCAAGCGACACTTACCCGGGTTGATCACGATTTCTCCAACCGGTTTTCTCAATAGTGATATAATATGAATTTATTTTTTAAAAAGAAAAAACCCATGTTTTATAAAACCGCATTACCCTTTTATTTTCATAATCATAACCTCCTTTTAAAATTAATTATCTCTATCAAGAGACGACTTAGGTTTTCTTCTATACTACAGAAATTATAGATAAAAATAAATAACTAATTTGATGTGCTCGACAATGCAATCAAATTTTGGTGCCACTACCGGGGGAACAAGATCATTTTTTTATTTTCTTATTTTTATTTCTTTATTTTACTTCTTTATTAGTACTCCTTTCAATACCCTACCCCCAATTGATTGTCGTTGTTTGGGTTTTCTATTTCTATTTTCAGTTTTTAGTGCGTTCTTCCTCCATCTCTCTCTTCTTCTTATTCTCCATATCTCTATATATAATTCTTTATTATAACTTTATATTCTCCTTTGACCCTCATCACATGATTTTATCCATATCCAATCATTAAAAAAATCTTCATAAATTATTTTCATGGCCTGATCAGAAAAAGAAAAACTACTTGAATTTGACAACGAAATTGAAAAGACACTTCACACACAAATTAAGGCATCTAGAGAAGGTAAATCAAGTAACAATAAAAAACCCCTTGTGGAACGTCAAGTGGTAATAAACCAATAAAAAAACAACCCAATAAAACCCCAAAAAAAATGGCTGCAAATAATTGAAACATAAAAGAACTGACCTCCCTGGATATGGAGTATCAACCTACATACATCCAATTTCCTGAGGAAGCATCCAACTTTGAGTTGAGATTAGGCCTCATCCAATTACATACCAAATTCAATGGTCTTACTGGTGATGACCCTCATAAACACCTTAATGAGTTTCATATAGTTTGCTCCATCATAAAACCCCAGAATGTCTCTGAGGACTAAATAAAGTTTAGGGCATTCCCTTTCACCCTTGATGGTGCAGCAAAATATTTGATAAATTATTTTCCAACCACAATTGGGGGCTAGAATGACCTGAAAATACTCTTTTTAGAGATGTTCGTCCCTGCCTCCAGAACTGCATCAATTAGTAAATAATTTTTTGGCATTAGGCAATCATAATGAGAGACCCTTCATGAATTCTAGGAGAGATTCAAATGACTCCGCTCAAGATTCCCCCCCCCCCACCAGAGTAGTGAACAAATATTAATCCAATAAGTATATGAGGGTCTTATCCCCATGGATCTTTGAATGATTGATGCATTATCTGGTGGTGCCTTGGTTGATAAAACTCCTTCTGGTGATCGTGACTGAATAGCCAATATGGCTCAAAATTCACAATAATCTGGTACACAAGCTATTGCACCAACCAGAGGAGTTCATGAGGTAAGTCATTCATCCCTATAAAAAAGGTAGATAACAAGCTTGATGAGATTCATACCCATCTAAGGCAAATATTTCAAGCACAAGGTAACTCACAATCTCATAATGTTCCACTACATTGTGGTATTTTTTATGAAAATGCTGATTTTTTAATCAGTTCCCACAAGTTCAAGATTCACCTATGTTTTCTGCAGCCATGTTCCCAGGGCATCCATAACAATAAGAACCACCCTTAAAACAAGAACCATTTAGGTCAAATCCAAACCCCATGTGGAAAGAACAACACCAGTACTGAAAATGAGGAAACTAAAGCTACCCCAAGAAGAAATAGTATCAACAAGGAAAATGTATGAAACCTTATTATCCTTTAACTTCTCAAAACAATCATCCTCCTTCTAGAGAATTTGAACCAATCCACAAGGATATAGTGAAGAAAATACCAACACAGAAACTCCAGTTCCAACAGACCCCAAAATAGGCAATTCAAGACCTATGAACTCAAGTGGGGGTGTTGGTAAACATCATCAGTGAGCTTAAGATGCATGGTTCTGGAAAACTACCATCCCAACCCATTTCCAATCCAAAGGGAAAAGGTAATGTATGTTTATATACACTGTATAGTGGTAAATATTTTCCTCCTTTAAATAATTCTTCCCAATTAGCATGTCCTCCTCTTGAAAACCATCTTTCTCCAACCATAAAGGATTCTAATGATTAAAAACAAAATAAAAAGGTTAATAATATTATCATTGATGATTCAATTAATCAATTCATTCCTCTTCCTTTCCCTCAGAGACTCTCTAAATCTTACAAGAAATTTGATAACGATATGGATAAGGAAATAATGGATACATTTAAAAATGTTTAAGTTAACATTCCTTTATTGGATTCCATTAAACAAATCCCTAGATATGACAAATTTCATAAAGATCTCTGCACCCAAATAAGAAGACTGAAGGAAAATTAGAGAGAAAACTTGGGAACGAATGTCTCAACCTTGATTCAACCTGCAATGCCAACCATATGTAGGGATCCGGGGACATTCATGATAACTTGTACCATATGGGAGACATTATTTTTAGATTCTATGTTAGATTTAGGTGATTTTGTTAATGTAATGTCTCACTCCATTTATACATATCTATATGTTGGAGATCTTCAATAAATATGCATTTTCTTGCAACATGAAAACCGGAGTACTATGCATCCAACTGGAGTGATTGAGGATGTCCTTGTAAGGGTGATAAATCTCATCTTCCCTGCTGATTTCTACATTATTGAGATAGAAGAAACTCAGACCCAAGGAGAGGATCCTATCATACTTAGGAGTATATTCCTTAAAATAGAAAATATGATCATGAATGTCTACAACTTTATGCTTTCTATGGAGTTAGTCGGAGAAAAGTTATGTTTAAACAACCTTGAGGCTATCAAACACCCCATTGAAGAGAACTCCACTCTTGTAATCTATTTGATGGATGTGATCTCAAACGATACACACACACACACACAGAATTCTCTCCTTAACCCATAATCTAATTCATTTTCCTCTTCATCAACCATGGATGATTTAAGTTTTGATTCATGGTTTGAGTGTTGTGTTGGTTTTGATAAGTGTAAATTTTTTGGTTTTATTGATGAATGTGTTCATTCTGAGGTACCCATGATCGTCGATGATTCTGAAAATCACATTTCCATAGATTCTCTTTACATAGAGAATGAAAATGAGTAGATAGATAGTTTCATAGACCTCACTCCCCCTAAACCCCCTCCCCCAATCCAAAAACCATTGGTTTTGGAACTTAAAAACCTTCCTTCTAATTTAAAATAGTAATATATTTAGGGTATTGACTAACTACCCATCATTATTGCCAATAACCTCTATCCACAACAGGAATCGAAACTGATCAACCTTTTGAGAGAGTGTAAAAAGGAAATAGGATGGATATTTTATGATATTCCCATGATTATACCATCTATTTGTATACACCATATACTTTTGGATGATGATTCTAAGCTCGTATGACAATCCCAACACTGGTTCAACCCCACTCTCCTTGAATTGTTAAAATGCAACTGAGTAAATTACTTATTTCAAGGATCATTCATCTTATATATGATAGTAAATGGGTTAGCCTAGTGAAATTTGTACCTAAAAAATAGGAATAATAGTTGTGTCAAATTAAATGAATTAATTGGTTCCAACATGTGTGAAAAACATTTGGCAAGTCTATATTGACTATCGTTGACTGAATCAAGCCACATGGAAGAACTGATTTCTTATAAAATCCATTGAAATAATGTTAGAACAATTGTCTGGTAAGTCCCATTATTGTTTCATGGATGGATATTCGGGTAATTTAGAAATCCATATAGCCCCTGAGGATCAAGAAAAGACAACATTTACTAGCCCCTTTGACACATTTTCATACAGAAGGATTCTATTTGCACTATGTAATGCTTTTGTTAATTTTCAATGATGTACATTGAGTATTTGTTTTTGAGTACCTTGAGAGTTTTATGGAATTCAGTATGGATGATTTAATGGTATATGGATTTTATGTTGATGATTGTTTAGAACACCTAGGTTATTTCCTCCGCCACTACAATGAACACAATCTTTTCTTAAATTATGAGAAATGACATTTCATGGTTGAGCGGGGGATAGTTCTTGGGAGTGTCATTTAAAATAAGGGAATTTAGGTTGGTAAATCTAAAATTGAATTAATTTCATCCCTTCTATATCCAAAATGCTTTTGTGAGGTTCGATATTTCTTGGGTTATGGTGGATTTTACCACTGATTCATTAAAGACATTAGTAAGATTGCACTTCCATTGTCTGGATTATTGAAAAATATTCTGAGTTTTTTTGATCAAAATCATGAAGATGCATTCAATTCACTAAAATGAGACTCAAATCACCTCCCATCATCCAACCACAAAGGTTGGATCTCCCCTTTGAGCTTATGTGGGATGCCTCTAACTTTACAGTTGGGGTAGTTTTATCACAAAGGGTTGAGAAGGCTCCTCATTTCTTTTTGTATGCCTCACGTACCCTTGATCCTACCCAGGTAAACTACACAACCATTGAAAAAGAACTCATTTCTATTGTGTATTCCATGGAAAAATTTCATTCATATCTTTTTGGGTCAAAAGTTATTGTGTTTTATGACCATGTCGCCCTTCGATTTATCTTGAAGAAACCTGATTCTATGTCCTACCTCATAAGGTGGATACTCCTCCTCCAATAGTTTGACCTTGATATTAGAGATAATAGAGGAGTAGGACATTTTTTAGCTAACCAAATTAGTATGATTTCTCTACTACTGGACCACCATGTTGACTGATCCCTCCCCATTGGAAAATTATTTCCTCATGATAACCTTTGTGATGTTGTGAACCATACCCTCTAGTATGCAGACATTGTGAATTTTCTAGCAACATATTGGGTCCCCACTGATTTCAGAATTTCCCAATTGTAGATACTTAAACATGATTCTCGATGGCATATTTTGGATGACCCATATTTGTGGAGAATTTTTGGTCACAAAGTTGTTATTCGGTGTGTCCCTGACTATGATTTCAACTTTGTTTCGACCTTCTACCACACTTCGTCTTGTGAGGGCCACTTTAGCTCTCAAAAAACATATTGAAAGTTCCATGACATAGGACATTATTGGAAAACATTATATAGGGATTTCTATTTTAGTCTGAATAGCCGGATGACCTTTTTTTTATTGATTTTGGATAACCCCCCTTTCAAGGGATGAGGGGTAACCCTTATAAGGCCCATATGCTTAGAGATTACTTGACATGTAGGTCTTAGGAATTATACATACTATACATAGAACTCCTCCTCCCAACTTCTTCATCTTGATATCATCTCTCCACCATCACATGGATATTCGGCTAGGCTACCCATGCAAGAACAGGCTGGTCCCGTTGGCAATTCCATACCATCTCTTTCTGAAAAAAATTCTTAGCTTCTACTCTGGTGAATACGCCCATTGATTTTTCAAGTCATGTAGTCATTGTAAATTCACAAGGAATATCTTCAAGTGGAAATAAATCCCCCAACATACCATATTATTCAATGAAATATTTTATTCATAGGGCATTGAATTCATGGGGCCTTTTCCAAATTCATTTGTCTTCATGAACATCTTGTTAGCTATGGACTACGTATCTAAATGGGTGGATGAAAAGGCTAATAAGAGCAATGACTCTCGAGTAGATTTTTATTTTGTGTGGTCTCAAATTTTTAGTCTGTTTGGTTTTCTGATATTCATCATTAGTGATCAAGGTTCCCATTTTTTCAACCGTAACATGTAAAAATATTATCATAAGTATGGGGTTGATCATAAAGTCTCCACTGTATATCAACCCCAAACTAATTGAACAGTAGAAATATTAAACATTGAGATTAATGGAATCTTGAAAAAAATTATACAAACCAATAGGAATGATTAGATTTTGTGCTTGGATGATGCACATTGGGAATATCGTACAGCTTTTAAAACCCCAATCAGAATGTCTCCATACAGAATTGTGTTTGGAAAGGCTTTTCACCTACCGGTGGAGGTAGAAAACTATTCGTATTGGGATGTTAAACAATATAATATGAATCTTTCATATGCAGGTGAGCATAGGAAGATGCAGATTCAAGAGTTGGAAGAAATTAGACGTGATGCATATGAGAACTCCCGGATCTATAAAGGTAAGACCAAGGCTATACATGATAGCATGATTCATCAGTGGAAGTTCCATATTGGTGAGAAGGTCCTCATGTACAATTCCAAGATAACGATCCACCTGGGTAAACATCATTCCTAATGTTTCGGTCATTATATTGTTACTAATGTTTACCATTTTGTTTCAATATATATTTTTCATGAGTAGAGTGGAAAAAGTCTTACAGTCAATGGGTAGATACATAAACACTTCTATGAGGATTTCCTGAGGAATCTGGTGGAGGAAATCCATCTTTTAAAAGGAGCATACTAGTGAAACACACCAGGTTTTATCCTTCCTTCTAACATTGAGAATTATTATAGTGAGGATAGTATAGATTCAAGGTGTGGGAGTGGATATATTCCTGAGTTCATTAATATTTTCATTTTCCTTCTTCTTTCTTTCCTTTTTCAACTACTTGAGGGTATTTTCACTTTCCCCCATCCTCTTGATTTTATTAGTATTTTAAATTTCTTTCTTCTTTCTTATATTTTCTCCATCATTATGGTATTTTTACTCCCCTATTATGGTCACCAAATAACAAAAATTACTGAAAATGCATGTTGAAATTTTCGATTCCATGTTGTTTTGACATTTAATGAAAAATTGTCTCTATTATAGAATGTATATTTGTATGAATTTAACATTAGGGAGTGATTTTTTTAGGTAATTAGTTTTTTTCAATGATATAAATGGTTGTATCTCTGTGAAACCTTTGAGATGATTGATTCCCCTTATGTGAGTAGAATTTAGGAAAACTGTTTAACTAATATCTCCACAAATTTTTGCACCAAGCCACAAAATATGAATATTTATTACTTAATAGAAGTTAAATATATGTTAGGTTAGTATTTTTCATCTTAAAATGATATTTCCATATGATCATTCCTTATATGATCTGTTTCATTACTGTACCGGATTGACCTATGCGTGTGTACCTAAAATCAGACTATTGTACACCCGCAAAAATTTTTAAAAAAAATTGGTTTGTATCTTTGTAAGTTAAAAAAACGCCTCATAAACCTTTAATATTGTTATAACTATTATAATTGCTGTCGTGAGGAGATCAAACAAGCTTTGAGAGATGAGTGTGAGATCTTTTCCAAACGCAACTTCTAAAAAACAAATAAATGAGGGGAGTGATGAAATGTGAAACATATGAGGATATCTAGTTCAGGATAGTATGGTTTTACTTCTATGAATTCTTAAGTGAGTGGGTCTTGAAATATCATTACAAAGGTTGTAGGGAATGTTTGGTGGACAAAAACATTTAAAATGAAAAATGTTAAAATAACCTACATTTAATCAATAGAAAGTGGAAAGAATAGCATGTAATGGTTTTCACACCCACACATAGAGAGTTAGTTTCATGGAAGAATTTTGAAATCATTTCTCAATTTTCTATCACGAATATCTTTTAATTACATTGTGATATGATTTATTATATATCTTTTTACATTTTCACTATTAATAACTCCTTGGTTTGGTTTGTGCATTGATCAAAATACATAAATGAATTAAAATTTCATCAAATATAAAATATTCATGATGTTTGGAATATATACATGCATCATTTTTTGGATATGTGTATTTTACCAAGAGTGCAATTGTTTAGGTGGGGGGGTGTGATCACATAGCAATTCACTATTCAATTCCACCTTTACACCACTGTTTTAAAATAGTTTTGTAATGAATATTAAAAATATAATAAAAAATGTAAATTTATGTTTAAATCAATTAATTAATGTTTATCACTATTTAATAGGTCAATTTTACTTGTTTCAGTGTTTAAATTGTAGTAGGGGTGATTTGGAGATCCCATGATGGAATCCAGGAAAAATAGGCCAAACTGAGCAAGATCCCAAGAATACATGTCGGAAATTATTTGTAATGTGGATAATACATGCATCAAATTGGGATAAAAATGGGTTTATGAGTGAAAACAATTTTGAAACATTTCTCAAGAATATTATGAAGCGCAATTCTTCCATTTAGAAGCCCAAAATTGGCCCACAATGTGAATAAACTCTAGGTCGTCTAGATTGGATCACTCTTCTGTAATTGGACCATAACATGGGGCTCAGATCTTCAATTGGTCTAATTCAACCACCCATGGACGTATAATTATAAGGTGAAGTAGTCAACCTAATTTTGTGACAATTTAACACATTTGGGTTTTCCAACCAGCTATATTAATTAGGATTAAAAATTCTGTCCTAAATAGTTACATAGTCCCTTAGGCACTTAACCTATTTTTTGGAAAGTGTGATGTTTTTGTCCAGAAAGTAACTCCTACCCCTCATTATATAATTTGGTACGGACAGGGGTGAAGGTGAGTAGAATTTTATATCTCTCTTCACCAAATTTAGTTCTCTTAGCCCTCATGTACTTATAAACCTCTTAATAATTAATTTGGGGGGGGGGGGGGTCCGTTGTTAAAATCTCGAGCTCCAAACATATAATATTCATAAAATAATTTAATTTCTAGGATTGTTTTCAATATTTCTTCATTTATACCTTATTAATTTTTGTTTATTCTGGTATGATCAAATACAAATCCAAGTAACAAGAATCATCATGCTTCCATGCACAACTCGGATCCTGTGTTGATTTGAGCGTGGTTGCCTCTTTTCTCACCCCATCCCTCTCATGCGTGTGTGAATGGATTATGTCAGTTGATAAATTCCAGGAGCATGAACCCATGAATATACATGTTCTTTTCTTGGGTAATATTTTATCCTTGAGACAAATCTTGTCATCTCATCATGTTGTTGATGTGATTCCTTGATTGAGTTCTGTTTTTACATCAAATCAAGTTTGTTGATTTTGACCTGTCATCGATAATCAATATCATTGATCGATCAAATAATAGGCGGTAACCTACTTACAACTCACATACCATACCAGTTTCAGTTTTTATAATTTATGGAATAAATGATCATTCTCATTCCCTTGAGATTGATTAATGATTGTGCATCAAAGGACACTTACTCGGGTTAATCATGATTTCTCCAACTGGTTTCTCTCAATAGTAATAAAATTTAAATTTATGGTTTTAAAATAAATGAAACCAAGATTTAAACCCCATTACCATTTTATTTTATTAATGATAACCTTCTTTTAAAATTAATGATATAAGGATCCGTTGAAATATGGCCTTGGGGATCTTCTATACTATAAAATTATAGTTAAAAATAAACAACTAATTTGACACACTCGACAAAACAATAAAGATCCTCTTTATTGGGGTAGAATCTATCCATAGGAAAGTGAAAACTCATTGGTGTAATCCCCTATCATTTATTTCGGGAGGTATCACCCAGGATCCTCCTCTATCCTTTGGTGCCAAAGACTGTAGGAGAGATGAGTATTGGGAACTTTGTTACCCTATCCCACTTCCTCTATGCTTTTTCACCATTGGACCTCCAACCTGGAGTAAGTCCCAATATCTATATCCCTAGGTGGATAATCACACATAATCCCCTATTTTCTCTCTAGGCTGATAACCACATGTAAGACCCACTCCAATTCTGGCGGACACATCTTTCACAACATGATCGTTAAGTCTTTGTTGCCTCTCGTTTTCTACACCGAGCATGACTCATGTGGGACTACAGTAAGCATTGACCATGCCATACTTCTTGGGCCATCTTAGCATGTAATCCCCAAACCATCCCAAACTATGTGGAATTTTATCCTTGTCTCCTAGGAAAGGTACGTAGGAAGCCTCTCTGAGGTTAAAACACAACACTCATTGGTCCCACCACCTCATAGCAGTTCACCTCATCCTACATGATGTTAAAATGTATCCTCCATCCCAAACTACATGGAATTTGATCATTATATCCTAGGAAAGGTACGTAGGATTCCTCACTTAGGTTCAATCTCAACACAAATTTGTCCCAACCACTTCACGTCGGTTCACCCTCACCCCACATGGTGTTAAATTGTATGCCCTCTTTTCGTCTCGCATGATGCTAAATTGTACCCATTCAAACTACATGGGTTTTGATCCCTATCTTCAAGACATGGTATGTAGGAATACTCCCTACGGTCTATCCCCAATAAATAGTAAGCCTCTATGAAACCCAATCAATGGAAATTCGTTGTGATCCACATTCAACAATAAGCTGTTGTGATCCCAAGTCAACGGTAAGTCATTGTGTTACCAAATCAACGGTAATACGTTGTATTCCACAATTTACGGTAAGTAATTGTGTTCCCTAATCGATGGTAAGCCATTGTTTTCTCTAACCAGTGGCAAGCTATTGTATCCAAAACAGTTGTAAGACATTGTATTCCAAACATCGGTAAGCCGTTGTGATCCCCAATCGACAATAAGTTGTGGGAACCCCCACCAACGGTAAGCTGTTGGAATCTTTAAACTATGGTCAGCCATTGTAAGATGAACTATGTGGGTTTTGATCCTTGTCTTCTAGAAATGGTACGTAAAAACACCCCCCTGAGGTTCAACCTCAAACACTGGAAAACATCGGTGTCCCCACTGTGGAACCCACTGCTCTGGTCCGCCCCTCGAGCATCAGTCCAACCAGGGTTGGTAACTACACGTAAGCCCCAATATATTGTTGGGTTGTTTCCCTATGGGTACACCATGATTATATTCCCCCCATCCTAAACTATGTGGACTTTGATGCCCTGCCATATGAATAGGTATGAAGCCTCGATAAGTTTCAATCCCATCACTCATTTCCCATCCTAGTCTCTCCCTAGAGCCTCTGTATTCGAGAAGGTCATTCCTCAACCTAGAAGTTCCACTTCCTCCAGGTCCCATCCAAGAATCCATTTTCATGGGCTACCTCCTCAGGTGTCCCATCACCCCACCAAACTATGTCAACTTTGATTCCCTACCATGGGGATATGTAGGAAGTCTCTTTGAGGCTAAAAACCAACAGCATTTTCATCCTCATGTAGGATCCATCTCATTCTCCATCAATTCAACTATCCATATCCATCCTGATTCTTCCTTGAGCCACCACCTCCTATTGGTATCATGTCACCCACATTTTCACTGCTCCTAGTAGTAATCAGGTAACTAACCATGAGTTAGTCCCAACACCAGTGTTCTCCCCTGGGGTTACACCCACCTGATCTACTCTTATCAGTGTTCTAATATGTCTGATTTGTCTCTGCTAGACGTTAAACTCGTGGAATACCCTGTGTTAAGCATGGGAAGCTAAGGAAAACCTCAAATACATGCCTATGGTGTATAATTCTCTACAATCAATGTGGGATGACTCTGGCTTCATTTCCCTTGAGAATCCCTATCATAAGAGGAAGAAACCTAGACACATCTGTGTTCCAGCATCTAGACATAGTAGTGATGTCTAACGTGACTACTCCCCCAACCAACATTTTCCCCCCAGACTTGAACCCTTGGATTATCCTGACAGAAGCTTCATAATTAACCAGCATCTATGAATACATGGACCTGGGAAGAGTTTCATGAAGAATGTCTTAATTCTATGAGTGAGACAAAGACTAGGTAACGAGTTATGAGGATGGATCCACAGAAGGAGGAACCAACTTCCCATAATTCAGTTTCGATCTAGGAGAAAATATCCTTTAATAAAGGACGGATGTCACCTACCTTTGGAAAGATGGAATGTGGGGAAACAATACTATTCGTCCTCCAAAATATACGAATGTTCACCCCAACAAAAGAATCAGAAATAGAAATAGTGAACCCGACTTGAATATCCTCTCCTTAATGTATAGATTAGTAGCATTTGAGACATCAGTGGATTAGCGTGTCACTGGATCTAATTATCAAGTTCCAGGTCCTGCCAAGAAAATAGCAGGCCTGGTGTGAAACTCAATAGAAATTGGGGAAGTTGAATGTTGGAAATTCTAGTCTACGACGTTGTCAGCATGGATCCATATTACCAACCACGGAATATTGAATGGCACTAGGGAACTGGACGTCGCTTTTATTATTTTATCCCTAATGCTTGAATCTCTTTGCCTGGAATAACCCATGTTGTCCTGATAGGAATCAAATCATCACCCACCCACCGACACAGGGACAGAGGCAGCATCATCACAACAATATTGTGCTAAATTATATCTTCTACTGCAGCCTCCACATTCATAGTTGTTGGGCGCCCATGCCACACCCCCTGATATGAAGTTATTCAAATAATGGTAATTAACGACCTTGTTCGATGATACAAGGAAGAGGGTATTATCCCAACTGGGGATAAGGATTGACAAGACCTATAGGCTTCTGTGCCTCGTCACCATCGCTTCCCATAAGGGCCACGTATGGAGCCACTATATCCCACTCCAATTTATAATCATTTCGGGACCCCCCCCACAACGCTTCAATGACTCCTTCCCCTACGCCAATGAGGTGTGTGATATCAATTCCATCCCAACTGTAATCCCATTCTAGGGGCTCCTAAGGAGGGATCCCATAATGAAACATTATTAGGGCCACCCATCGCCACAGTCTAGGAATAGGTGAGTTATGCACCTACACCACCAGCATCGGTTTGGTTAACCGGATGCTAGCATCGGGGAAAGGCTGAGGAGGACGGTCATTGGTGGGAGTCATCACCAACTACTTCCATAAATCGTGCCACTACTGGTTCATTCCTCCGTTCCCCTATTTATACCGAGTAGGGGCACTCATGCTCTAGGCCCAGATCGAGGTTCCAACCACCCCACGTGCAGGCTGGGTCATCTATCCTGGTTGCCGACACAGGTGGCTTCTGTTGCTGGCCGACAAGTTGAAATGATATCTAGTATGGAGGTACTCCTCATACCATCACCAATGAGAGTGCAGGTCCTCCCCACTCCAAATTGTGACGTGGAGGTCTTCCCCATGCCACCATCAATCAGAGGGAAGGTCCTCCCCACTGCATTGACACTGAGTGCAAAAAAATATTTCACAGTTGTGACATCTAGTATGAAGTTGTTCCACTTGTCATAGGTCACCGATGTGAATATGCTACCTGTCCAGTCAACTGTCAATGTGGGGATCTTCCCCATTTCCTTACAGCAACCAATTAATGTCCTCATAATCCCTCAAATCATATTAGTAGAGGGTTCCTTGCTTCTTGGGCACCTAAAATAGTGTTCCTAGACATGTTCAGCTCGACTAGTACGAAGGCCCTCCCCATACCATCGTAGCTATGGAAACTAAGCCTGGAGGACTTGACCATGCTTCTACCAACTCTAGTTGAGGTCCAACCATCTCTAGCACTTCCCACAGAGACTCCCTCCACATGTCATCTTTTGGACATAGAGGTCCTCCCCGTGTTCTTTGACATTTTTCTAGGTGATCCTCACACCGCAACTCAACCAGGATGATGTCCTCTCCGCCCCTGCATCAATTTGGTAGAAGGCCCTCCTCATTCCAAAAACCTAGTCTATAATGAAGATCCATTCCAGGGTAAGAGGGTGGGTCTCTGATTCCATAAAAGGAATTCTTAAAAGATTCATACCGGAATTAAGCTCATTTTTTTCTCAGATTCTGAGACGGAATTCAATATTGAAAATGGATGCCTCACCTCAATCCACTATATCGAGGGATGGGGAAGGAACAAGGAATATCATCCTCATAATTTTGGAATGTGAGGTCCACTGGGTTCCCACCTCCCTCTGTAGATACTCCAGGAGGAGGCAGATATGGCCTCTTTCCATGTCCTGGCCATGAAATCCTCCCTATCATCAACAGGGTCATTCTCTACCTCAGCAAGAGATCCTGGAGAGTTATTCTGGGGACTGGTAGAAGGGAAGAAACAACATGGACCACCAGTATTAACCGAAGTCCCTACATAGGAAACTTTCCACGTCCATCCATCTTATCGAGATGTGCTGGCAGAGTCATTTCATTCCTCGCAAGATATCCCAAGAAGTAGTGGCTTGTCCGGACATTCTCTATATTCTCCACCAACTAGTCTACCATCTCAGTGGTCTTCATTATTGTTTCTACTAATCCAATAGCCCCCTAGTTTATGAGTGGGAAAACCAAGGGCCGGAACCCAATTCTGAGTCCAGGAGCATGTGTGACATCTTTACTGTGAATCAATTCATAGATATGTTTTGGAAAATTTCGCCTGCGAACGTCAGTGCACATGAATCACTTACCTAGGAAGAACACGTGTGTTTTTTCCAAACCCTTTGGGATACACACTTCCATCTCTATTATCATTGAGTGTCTTACCCCAAATGTCAGGAACACTTTGAAGATATTGATCAACAATTCCACATGGTCAACATGGCTATGCTCCCTATGGCCTAGCTCTCTGAGTCACCTGGTCACCTCCAGAACCTCCAGAAACTATGCATTAAAGCTTTAAAGTGCTCAACATGATTATAAAAGAGGATTACCCCCACATTTACATTCATGGTTAGGGGATGTATTATGCCCTTTGTTTTAGTTCTATCCAACACCATCCAGACTTGACAATCGTTATTGAGGATATGCCTCCAAGTAGTGTCACTGTTAACATGAATGACCTAATATGGGGATAGAATGAGCTAGATATCCTTAGTAGGGACTTACCCCCCCCCCCCAAGGTAGTGTCATACTTATTGGATCCATATAAAAGTATCACTATCCAGCAAAGAAATTTATTGGGTCATCCCATACCTATCGAGTCAGTAGACCACAGCCAGAATCTTAATAAGGGAAGAAAGAATCTTGGGGCCATCAAACCCTTATGACCTCTCTAGATTGGTGCAGAAGATGTTAAATGACCCTGAAAATACTGGGTTTCCCCAAAAACTCGTGGAGAACAAAAATACGGTCGTTGAACTTCTTTTTGAATGTGCTAGAAAGCAACAACTAGACTACGGTGATCCTTGGCTAGGACAGTAGGTGCAGGTACAACTATCCCCTAGTGAGTTTATTCCAGGTGACCCTATCCATCCTTCCCACATAGAATGGGTAGAGGCTGGAGAGTATGTAAATAGGGATCAGTATTTACCACCAAATCCACTTTAGCGGAGTGATAATCCTCAAGACCAAGCTCAGGTTCCCCCAACCATTCTGCAGGTCATTCCACAAACCACTCCACAAGTCGTTGGGCATGATTATCATGTTGAAAAACATGCCGATGCACAAGTATTTTGGGATCCTCTTAAAGACAAGAATACCCACCCAGATGATGAAATGGTGGCACTCATTGCTTTCCTCTAGGTGTTAGAAACTTGAAATGTGCAAATCCTGCCTCATGGAAAGAAATATCCGGCATGGGTCGATGATATGATAGCACCCCAATGTTTTGGAAATCCCACAATCTCTGTCTTTAATAGGATGGTTGATCTGCTGCATCATCTAGCCCACATTATCTCAAGGTTCTGATCCATGCTAGGAAATCTAGTGCACTAGGAGGCCACCTAACAAATTTTTTTTTGTACAGACATTGGAAGGGCGCACATTTGTCTGGTATAACTAGCTACCCATCGGGTCAATCTCAAGATGAGAAGATATCTATAGATAGTTTATTTACCAGTTCAGATCTACCAACCAAAAGATGAGTATTGCAGACCTTTTAAAATGTAAGAAGAGGCATGACAAGCACATTGTGGACTTTTTTTCTCGGTGGAAAGGGATCACCTACTCTGTGGATATACCGCTGAATCAGGAACAACTACTGACAATATGTATGGGGAATGTCAAAACTGAACTGATATCCTCTCTCATTACTCAGAATTACCACGAGGGATTCCAAGACTTCTCTGATAAGGATCAATATCTAGATGAATCATTACAGCAGAAAAAACATGCACATTTTTTTACTCCTTCAATTCCCATGAGAAGAGCTTCTTCGGTCCCTATTTATTTCTAAACTTCCTTGGAATAGGGAATTCTATGGTTTCCTGAATACTGGAGGCCTGAAGAATTGGATCTCACTGATCACCCCAATTACTGCCCATATCATCGGATCTTAGGTCACACCCTCAAATAATGATATGTGTTTAAATATTAGTTTCAATACCAGGTTGATAACAACATAGTCAAGTTAGGCCTATCCCCAACATAGGTGGAATTTGTATCTGTGAAGCAAGACAACAGCATTGACCGTGAAGGTGAGTGACATTAGGTTCCATACCACAGGTCCCAAAATTATGATGACTGGATGTCTTCTATGGTAGTTTCCTATTCCCATGGTATTATCCATGAACGCCTAAATCTACATGATCCTTCAGAAGATGTTGTGTCACCCGTAACCTCTACTTCTACGTCGATGTATGTACCTTCCTCTTCCTATAAGAGCAAGCAACGATGACGCAAGGGAAAACAAAGTTCCCCACAAATTTCATCATCATTCTTTACTCTCGACGACTTCATTCCCCGGGATATGGTGATTACCCCTAGAATCCATCCATTGGTGAATGATTCCTTAAGTGATGATGAAGGGTATGCTTCAGTTAACACCGTGGAACTGGTAAACCCCTACAAGATTCCTGACGACGAGGAGCGCCATACGGATCCTCCCAATTTCCTCAGCTATTGCTAACGCTAACAGATCCATGGGTATATGGGTCATTGGATTTCCTCGATCAATGATTATAGTCAGGATGTTCAATCCACTGAAACCAGACTGTAGGCCCAGAGCAGAGCTCAACATGCACATCCTTCTCATCAGGCATCATTAGGTCCTTCTTCACCGCCCTTTGTGTTACTTTATCAGGCAGAGTCACCCCGACCATTCTATGATCATCCAAAAACTGTTACAGACTGGTCTCAGTCAACTAGTCCACATTTGATAGTCACTACATGAGTTTCAACTAGCGAGCAGTGGGGCATTCTGAGAACAAACTAGTCATCAGTTCAGCCGAAAGGGCCCATCATACCACATACCATGGAATGACATCTTGTAAGAAGAATTTTACTCTTGGAAATAAAGCATGATATCCTTTAGAGTCTCTCCAGCATTCTTATGAGGCTCTCTATCCTCGATTCTCTCCACCTATCAGTGGATATGCATGAAACCCTCTCCAAGGCTTTAAGAATCGCCCTCTAGATTGAAACAGTGGAAGAGACCTTAGAATATGTCCATGTTGAGGTAGTAGAGCCTGATGAATGTCAGGAAATTATATATTTATCTAGAGAAGATGAAGGTTCTTCCCTAAAGGGGCATATCTTCCCATTGTACCTCACTGTCCACTTCAATGAAGTGGAGGTTCGTCATTATCTTGTCGACATGGGCTCTAGGATGAAAATAATCTCGACCCGAACACTTCAAAAAATGGGGTTGTCCGGAGATGATTTGATCCCATATAACATAAAAATTCAAGGTTATGATAGGAAAAAAACATACACCAGTCAGAAAGATCTACCAGAAGACCTAGTTCGGTGGTCTGGTATCCAGCACTGAGTTCATGGTTGTCTAACATGACACCACTTACAACATGTTGATGGGTAGGCCATGGATTCACCTGTATGTGGTGGTTCCTTCATTGTATCACCAGTGTCTCAAATACTCTTTTAATGGTTGAGTGGGTGTACTCTAAGGTGATGCGTCTCCCTTTTACTAATGTGAAGCCAGCTATCTGGATGTTGAATATTACAAGAGCAAGGACAAAAAGATTCCGGATAATGAGGTTGAACATGCTACGACTATGACCAACCCATGGATAGACATAGATGATGCCTAAATTTTTTCGATCCACTAATAGGATTCTACGACCCCAGATCTACAGAATTTTTCTTTGTTTCTGGAAAAAGGGGGAAGCACATTCTCACGTATAATGGATGCTGAAAGATCACCTCGTATTCCTACACAAACCACCCTTGGGTGACCCGAGAGCCTTGTACCAAATAAGTTATCAGGATTTCAGCCCCATGAAAACAAAAATTCATCATACTATATTGTTTTTTTGGTCTTGGAAAAACCATCTCAATACAACATACCACTATTGTTTTTATATCATCATGTGTGGCCCCTTGGGATGATTAACATATGGGATTGGATAAAGAGCTTTCATCGATATGGTTTCGATAGCACAGGATCCCCCCGATGTGGTGTCTACCATTGCTAATGTTGGCACCAACTTCTCATCATGATCTTTTTTCTCAGAGGAATCTACTTCCGCCAAGGATCCCTCCATGATAAGTAAAGACGGGGATTTATAAGATGCACCTCCTACATTCGAAGAGGGTTTCTCCACCACGGTCGATGGACTGGTATATGTGAACCTCAATCGTGAGATGGATCAGAAACCCATGTTTATCAGTGTATTTATGCTTATCAACGATAAATAGAAGTACGTGGACATCATGGAACAACACTGTGATGTATTTTTCTGGTGTTATGATGAGATTCCATGACTTGATCCTTAGGACACCTTCTACCACCTCGGTCTTCCGATAAATCATCAGGGGTTCAAAAATTCTCCCTGAAAGATGCATCCTTCTCAGGATGCCCTAGTTGAGGATGAAGTTGATAATTTCATCAGAGCCAAATTCATCAAGGAGTTCCAGTACCCCCAATGTTTACCCAAACATTGTGCCCATCAGAAAGAAAAACAGACATATTAGAGTCTGTATCAACTTCTGGGATCTTAACCATCACATTACGAAGGATAGTTTTCCCCTTCCTATGATTGAACTATTGATTGATTCCACCACTAGGTTCTAGGATTTCTCCTTCATGGATTGGTTTTTTGAGTATACAGAATATTGAATTTCCCCCGAGTATGAAGAGTTTATAGCATTCAGGGAACCACAATGTACTTTTTTATACCATATATGTCCTTCCATCTAAAGAATGTCAGTTCCACCTATTAGAATTCCATACAAAAAATATTTAAGATAATATTTTGAAAATTGGTGTAATGATCCGTGGTTGACCTAGTGGTCAAATCTTGCCAGTGTATAGACCATGTCAAAGACCTTGAGAAAGTGTTTGTCTTCCTCTATTCTCACCATATGAAAATGAACCCACTGAAGGTGCCTTTGAGGTCACCACTAGACAGTTTCTAAGATTTGTTGTCATATATTGGGGAATTAATATCTATCCGGATAAGATTAAGGCCATCTGTATGATGTCTCCTCCAAGAAACATTCAGGAAATTTGAGGCTTTCAATGCCACTTGGCTTATATACGCTGATTCATCACAAATATATCCAGAAAGAATAATCCCTTTTCAAGGATCATGAAGAAATGTTCTATCTATCATTGGAATGGTTAATGTTAGAATACTTTCAATGAAATGAAACAATACCTGTTGTAGCCTCTGGTCCAGATGCCACCCATTTCCAGAAATCCACGGTCCTTTATATGACCACCCTAGAACGATCTCTCCACACCCTTCAATCGCAGAATACAATGAGGGAACTAAGAACAATCTTTACTATCTCATCCACAATATTCTTAATATAGAGACAATATAATCCTCTCCTGAGAAAACATTTCTTGTGACGGTATTCACAGTACATATATCATGACATTACTTGCATCACCAAGAGATACAGCTAGTGTCCCGAGTGGATATTATGAAGTACATCATGAAACACCCAATATTGATAGGACACATAGCTTAGTGGGAAGTAATCCTTTAGCAGTTTGACATCAGGTTCATCCCCTAAAAGGCTATTAAGGGGAAAGCATTGGAAGAAATCCTTTTCTCCCATCCAACTCCCACGGACCCATCCCTGGATCATGATTTTCCCAATGAGGCAATCCTCTAGATATACAAAGACATTCCGTGTTAGAAAATGAACTTTGACGGTGATTCCTAGAGTCCTACCTGTAGAAGACTCAACGATATTAGACTCAACAGAGTGGAACTTGGTATCATCTTCATAATTCTAGCACAATATGTTCTTCTATATTTATTCCTGTTGTCAAAAGGATTTACCAACAATGAGGTAGAGTATCAGTCCCTCATTATTATCCTTGAGCTAGCCCATGAGATTGATGTTCCCCACATGCATGAGAAAGAGGACTTCGAACTAGTTATCAAATAGATCAATGGTGACTGCATCATCAGAAAGCTAGATCTAATGCCACTGTTGGAATTTACCTACTAGTTGATGGCCTAGTTCCTGTCTCGGCTAGAAGTTACACATGTCCCTCACTCCCAGAATGGTCAACCATACATCTTGGCTAAACTAGCAGCATCTCTTGTAGAGCCTAATCAAGATGATTTGATTATTCATGTGGCACACTGGAGAGTCATCGCCCCCATCACTCTAGGTGAAGAGTGTATCCCAAAGGTAAGCCACCTTACCGCTAGTGCCTCTATGTTATGGTCCCTAGGTCCCCCTAACGTAGTGTTGGAGGTGAGTCCTGATTATATGACCCCCTTTATTTAATATCTCTAGAATGAAAATATCCCGGAAGGTCAAGCTGAGCGCGAGCGAATACGACGTCGTGTATTACAGTGTACCCTCTAGAGTGCTCATGATCTTGAGAAAATCCTCTACAAGCACGGGTTTGATGGAGTCCTACTCCTTTTCATCCAAGAAGTTGAGATTTCATAGGTCATGAAAGAAGTTTATGAATATTACTACGGGACTCATTGTACTCGACCAACATAATCTCACTAGATCTGTAGGCATGGGTATTTTTTCCCTCCATGATCTGTGACTGCATCGAGTTCCCCAAGAGGTTCCATGCATTCCAAATCCTTTATAATTTTTGTGCATCTGCCACCAGAGCCTCTCCACACCACCAAGTACACTTGGACCTTTGAAAAATGGGGACTCAACATCCTGGGACCATATCCATTGATGATATCTCTCTAGTGAAGGTTCATCTTGACCACTACATATTTCTTTTCCCAGTAGGGAGATTCATTTCCACAGAAAGAGGTTAAATCCATTTCTATCATTGAATCTGTGAGCTCCAACATCATCTACCAATTTTGAGACCCTCACGTCATCCCCACCGATAAAGGCCCCATCATCCAGGCATCTGAGTTGAAGAAGTTGTATGCCAAGTACAAAATCTACTCTAACCATACCTCCCAATATCATTCATAAGAAAATGTGTAGATTGAGGCGATCGACCAAAACCTCTCTAACATCCTAGAGAAAATGGTTAGTTAGAATAAGAAACTTTTTTCTGTAAAAACTCCCCTACCCCTTCAGGTATTATTGGTTGATGAATCACAATTCCACACAGGTGACCCCATACTCTCTGGTGTATGGAACAAAGGTTGTCCTACCCATCAAGATTCAGTTGCCTCTATTACGTACAGGTGTCTACAATCACCAAGCACTAAATAAGGTAGCTGAAATATGTCTGGATGAATTAGAAGTTCTTGAAGTGAACATGCTTCATTCCATGCACAATATACAAAGGCTTCATAATAAGATATCTAGATCTTTCAACAAGAAAGTTATCCTCCTCTAATTCTTACAAGGAGACATGGTTTTGTCCTTAAGAACACCAATGATACCTGATAAGAAACCACCCAAGTTGGTGCCCAAATATGGAAGACCGTACATTATTCACATGGTTTATCCCAATGGCGCATATTAACTAGTTATAATGGATGGTGAGCATATAACTCCTCCCAAAAATGCCAAATTCCTCGCGTAATAATTTTCCTGAGTAAGGCACGGTCTTACATGACCATAAACTGTTACGTCCTGCATGAAATTAAACTACTTGGTTGTCCCAAATGACATTAAACATTGTGATTTTCTACATGATATTAAATTTTATGTTTTCCTGCTTTAAATTAAACTATATAAGGTCCTACATGACCTTAAATTGTTTCGTCTTCACCACGATGTTAAACTCAGTGATTCTTCCAAGCTATAGGATGTAAAACTACTCAGCAGCCATCCTGAATTATGTTAAACTGCGAGTGGTAGATAAACTGCAAAGCAGTACGAGATCTATGACCATAAACTAAGATATATCTTATCCTTTATGCACTACATCAAACTAAAAAACATATTCAAGAACTATGGATGGCCTGATTCCCGTCATCATGTGATATGTAGGAATACTCGAACGCCTTGTCTTGATTCCATCCCTCATACTCTCCTCTTTGACTATCCCCATCGGCGTAGTTCTCATGGAGGATCCAGTATTGTGTAGTGTAATCTTCAATATCCCCCACTCATGACTAGATTATGATGATGGCTCCATATGCCCCTACTCATTATTCTATCCTCATACATCCTCACCACATGATGTTAAACTGCATGGCCCTTTCAGAACTTTGTAAGGCTTGATTCACATCCTCATGAGATATGTAGGAACACCCCGAAATTTCATCCATAGGCCTAGCCCCAACATCATGATCTCCCCTTGGGTCGAAAAACATGGTGTGGTGCAGGATTTTCCCCCCATTCATGTCGAGTTCATCATGACCACACCATGAATTCCTCTCCCTGGAGATCTCCTCCTCTCTCATCAACCTACTTGACGTTAAGTTTCATAGGAACATTAATGCTTCATGCATCCCATTTATTTGGGTCTTTATCATATATCAAATAAAAAAGGACCCTCGAATGGAATGGATTCTAGGACCTAGGGATCTCTTACCAATTCGGGCCACTATCCTCGAGGAATTCAAATGAAAAATTGATAAAATTCCTATGTTGCAAATATAGTCAGGGGTCGACACTCATTCTTTATTCTCATTTTATGTCACACAATGTGGATAGTGTGTTTCGAACATAGTCAACTATTATCCCCCATCATTTTCACCATCCGTATATGTCCCAGATATTGGGTGCAACGATTCGTTTTGTCCTGTTATTCCTTCAATCATCAGTCTGGCTCGGGCAAGATTTTTAGTCTGGTCGTGGTTAACCCTACCTGATCTCCTTCCCTCATTGTTGTACCCTTATATGTTGGGGAGAACCTAATCGGATTCCTTGTTTCCCACACCGATAATATCTCACGTGGGATTAGGAGAATTGGAACGGAAGTACCCACATAAAGAGTCATGTTTCTATGGTCCAAGAACCATGACGTTAAACTATGATCACCATCGTTCTCACTACAAGATGTTAAACTACCAACTGGTTGGGACATCCATTTTAGTTCCCTGGACTTGTTCAGTCCCCTGGCCCAAGTTCCAATTTAGGATTTTATGGTATTGTATGGGCTTATGTATTTATTCACATCGTGTTACTCATCATTCCATACACATTCCTTGTCGAGATACATTTCCCCTATCTGTTTCCTTGACCCGTGACATAAATATTCTCAACATCTTCTAGAACTATGTTTTTCTTGATTCCCATCCTCAGGGGATACATAGAACCCCCCATACATTTAGTCTTTGGGTCCATCCATATTTTTTATATACCTCCTCATCTATCTGGCCCCCGGGCCTGAGTTCTTTGAGGAGAGGGGTATGTAGTGTGGTATGTTCTTATGTCCTGATTCACTTCGGGTTTATAACATCCACACCATGTACCTATCCCTCCTAAGATCTATTACTTCCCCTATTCTACACTCATATTTTTGAGTGGGAAGCTCTTTATTTGGGCCCCTCATCCCTCTTTCTAAGTTCCCCATTGTTTTGGAAGATCACTCCGGTTCAGGACCTAGAGTGTTGCATTTTTACATAGACATGTTATCATCCATTTTTAGGCTTTGTGTTCCCCTTAATTAGGACTTTCATCATTTTTAACATCTTAAAGGACCAACAAATGGCATGGATTCTATGTCCTAGTTCTCTCATACCATTTCGGGCTAATGTCCTCATGCATCTTGTATAAAAAATTGATACAAGTCATGCGTTGCAAATATGGTCAGTGGTCGACGCTCGTTTGTTGTTCCCATTTCTGGTCACATGATATGGATGCTATGTTTCAAACATAGACAACAACTTTCCTCCATCGTCACACTACCCCCATCAATCCCTAAATTTTGGTATCATGATTCATGTCCTTTTCCTCTCTATCATGTCCAAGTAGAATTTCGACACTCTCAGTGCTATCCCTCGGTGTGCATTTTTTTGTTAGGAGGACCAATATATGGCGATGAATCATTCAGGTCCCCACATCATCATCCCTTTTTAATGCATTTCATGTGTTGCAAAGACCATATCCACCCCTATTTCCCACACCAAGCATATATCTCACTGGCTTAGGGATTTGGTCAAGGTTTGTTCTTGTTTGGAAGAGTCGCGCTCATCAATGATCTGAGTTATGAGACCTTAAACTAAGATCCCTCCTTACATCATTTCTTCAAGGTGTAAAAACGACACACCTATAACAATGTATGGCTTGATTCCCATCCTCATGGGATACATAGGAACACCCGAGCAACTCGTCATTGGGTCCATCTTAGGTTCCACTAATTGCCTCCTCTGTTTGGCCTTTTGGCCTTTTCTTTCATAGGATTTTGTGGTGTGGTGTGGGATTAAGTCCTTATTCATGTTGGGTTTGTAATAGCCACACCACGTACTCCCCTTCTAGGAGCTAGTATCTCAAACCTCTCATCTCGTATGATGTTAAATTTCAATCTCAGAACTACGTATGGCTCGATCTCATCCTTAGGGGATACGTAAGATCACCTAGACGCTTCTTACATGGGTTAGTCCCCATATTCTATGACCTTTTCAAGCCCCTCAACCCAAGTTTTATTCCCTAGAATTTCACGTAGTGTGGTAGGGGCTTACATCGTCATTGACGTCAGGTATGCTTTATCCCGCCATGCACAGTCCCCCCTAAAACATTGTTTCATCTCTAGGTGTCTAAGCCATATGACTTTAAACTATGATGCCTAGTCCCACATGACTTTAAACTATTCCGTCTTTACAAAAAGTTGTTAAAATGAAGGGTTTTGTCCAATCACATGACCCTAAACCATGGCATTATCATCCTAGACGCATGACGAAAAATATCACCACATAGTGATGTACTCACTCAAGGGGACAACATGTTTGGTTTCGGTCACCCACCATAACAGTTTTCAAGACCTTATTATAGTTTGATTTATATTAAAATTTTTAGATTCTTCAACCTAGGTTTTTTGTATCATAAAAAAACACACACATCCATTCCAAAGGATAAACACGATCTATCAAATGCTTCTTTTTCTAGCGCATGGGCTAGACCCGCATGACAATATTGTCCCTGGCATTGGTACCCTAGAATTTCACTTTCCTAACTACATATGGATTTATTAAAATTCTGATGGGATACATAGGAATTTCCAACCACTTTTCCTTGGGCCCATCCTAACATTAATTTTCGGTCCCTCGACCTAAAACCTCCCCTGGAAGCAAATGGTGTGATATGGACTCCTTATGTCACATTCATGTCAGTTTTTTTAATAACTGCACCATGTGTTTCCCACCATCCTATCCATTCACAGTACGATCTATAAGACCATAAAACTAATATCAAACCATCCTTGTCGTAGGACTGTAAAATGAATTACATTTTCCATAACTACATGTGGCTTGATCCGCATCTTCATGGGATACATAAGAACGCCCAGACATTCCTTATGTAGGTCCAGCCCCTTGAATCTTAAATCCTATCCCCTTTTTTTCCCTCATCCTAAACTCCTTTTGAATCATGTGGTGTGGCAATAACCTCTTAGTTTCTCATACGCATCAGGTTTTGCGACAATTACACCATGTTTTTTCCTTTCATATTTCCTCCCTGGTCCGAGTTCTATGACCCTAAACTAAGATCTAACTATGGGAACTACGCATCGGGTTTGACTACATCTCTACCCTATGTGCATTCCATTAAACCAGGTCCCCTATTAATGGTGCACTCTATGACCTTAAGTTAAGAGCATGTGACCCCATGACCCTTGTCCTTGGAATGGGATTCTACCTCCTCTATCTGACACATCTTATTGGAGTACTCTAATTATCTGTGGCAAAGAACCCAATGTGTGGTTTTTTCACATAGAAATTTTCTTGTTTCATGTCCAAGATTCATGATTCCTTCATTTGGATCCTCATCCTTTTCCATGTTTGAAGGGACCCCCTCTACAACCTGGTCTCATGCCACATTGGCTCACCTACCATCTTGGTCCATGCCCCTGAAGACCTCAGACAACATTTGCGACAGTTCTCATGTTTCGAACATGGTCAGTAGTCGACCCTAATTTTCCCCCCATTACATGCCAATGCGAAATGGATAATGTTTTTCGAACATGGTCAACATTCATCCTTTATTGTCATGCCACATTCATTGCAATCCGGATCTCGGGTTTCATGATTCACATATTTCCCCTTCCTTATGTTCAAGTGGAATTCCATCACACTCAGTTTTACACCATGGTGCATTAAAAAGTCTAATCACACCTCCTTGTTTCCCACCTCGAGCATGACTCACGTGGTTTTAGTAGTATTGGTGGGGCATGTGTTGGTGCTGCTATGCCACAAAATCTTTTCATCCCTCATGACATTAAACTGTGATCCTAGAAATACATACAACTTGATTCCAATCCTAATGGGATGTGTAAGAACGCCTGACCACTTTGCCTCGAGCCCATCCTAACTTTCACTCGTAGATCCTTTAACTAAAAAATCTTCTTCTAGGGATACATGGTGTGCTGCAGACTCATTATGTCCTCATTTAAATCTGTTTTATAGCTATACCATCACGTACTTCATTTTTGGGATTTCCCCTTTAACTCCCTATCCTAGCGTATGATGTTAAACTACATGATTCCAAATATCCTCGATGCATGACATTAAACTGTGGTTCTAACCTGATCATGTTCATGATTCCCCATGTTAATTATGGGATGTGTTTCCTTCCTTTACAAAGAGGGATCCCCCTTCTGGTGTTGGTCTATAACCACGTTGTGCTTGAGAACTACATTTAGCTGGATTACCATCCTCATGGGATATGTAGCGACACCCAGGAAAATAGCCGTGGGCCAAGCCCTAGGTTCTTTAAAATACGTTCTCCATATTCACCGTCTAATGTTTAAACTATGTGTCTATTGTCCTTATTGGTATGATGTAAAACTAAAGAGAATTATAGGCCCTTACCAGAGAGGTCCTATTCATAAGTAAGTTCGATCCCTTATTATACTGATTCACCCACCTAATGTGTTTACAACATAGTGGCACAATTTCGAGAGTGTTGGACTCTATTCAAACAACCCATCACTCCACCCTCCACACTCTGTGTACCATGTATCTAGATCCTCATTCCCTTTCACATCCGAAAGAACCCCCTAACAGTATGGATGCTCGACAGCATATGGCTCACCTACTATTCTGGGCCAATGTTCTAGAAGACTGAGGGATGACATTTTGAGTCACACCCTGTATTTTGAACATGTTCCGTAGTTTCCCCTCATTTGTTACCCCCATTTCAGGCTAATTCAAAAAAAATACTGTGTTCTGAACATGGTAAATAGTTATCCTTCATTTTCATGCCATCCCTATAGATTTATAAATTTTGGTTATCGTGATTCACACCATCCACACCCCTTTGTTTGTATTGAGTCTAAATCCCATGGTTTTACACCGCTTGTCCAAAAGTGAATGTTGGGAAAATGGAAATTCTACTATTCTAAGAGAATTATTCCCCAGTTAGGCCTCCCTCTTTTTCCCTGGAAATCTAGATCAGTTGTTCAAACCCTATAGGCCCGAAGGTTGGTTGGAACTTTCATATTCATATGAAATAAGGAATTAGTCATCCCTTGTTTCTCACAACGGGCCAGACCCATGTGATCTTACAGATTGATCGTTTGATATTTCAAAAATGTGATTGACATGCAGTAAACCAAAATAGATAATAGAACTCATGCATGCATCTGGTGTAAACAAGCAAAGCATGAAAGTACATTTTTGAGTTTACATACATTTCAACACCCATGGATTTCCCCCACACATGGATGGGTTGACCTCTTCCATAGAGAGTTCCAGCTCCTCCAACCCTTGGATTGTGGTTTCCGAGATCTGATATCGCATATTTAGCTCCAGCTCCTCCTTAGCAGCAATTAGGCATAGTTCATCAGGATTGATCCATGCTTCATCCTCATCATCTCGGATAGTGGCCATCTCCTTTTAGGATTTCTTCATTATATCATTAGCCTCTACTAGCTAGGCCTTCAGCCCAAATATAATCCCTAATTGCTCATTGAGAAAAGTGAAATTCTCATCTGCCCGTGCCCGTAGCTGTTGGATGTCATTTTCGGGATCTTGGAGCCTCTTGATGTTCTTCGATTTCCTTCATTGCCGAGTTAAACAAAGGCCACAATCATGCTGCCAAATCTTCTCCACCATGAAGTCTCAGATGAGCATATGAGGGTGCTGGGCATCCAATCCTCCAGCATAGAGTTCATGAAACCGGGAATGAAGCCTCCCTATTTGTTCATTCCATTGCACTTGAGGTTTCTCCCTGTAACACCACAAGCTTCCACGGTACGTTTCCCTTCGAATAATGCAATAGTGTGTGTTGTACGCAACCTCGAGCTCTAACACACACCACAACTAATTAAACTAGCCATTGTGAATATTAATACCTACATTTTGGAATTTTAAAAAATCTATTTATCAAAATGGACTTCATTTTTGGATTCTGAATATCGAAATTAGCCTATGTTGAATTTTTGGTATTTTTCTGAGAACTTCTAATTTTTTTTATGAATAGTGAAAAATACTTAAAAACAACTTTTTTAATCAAAATAATTTATAGTGATAAATTATACTATTTGGTGGTTTTAGAGTATAATTAGTATATATTTTTACAATTTTATCCAATGTTTGTCATTAGAATTAATTTCACTTTGAAATTGGACATAAACAATTGTCAATCTTTTGATATATATTGTTTCTTAAAAACACGATATCTGTTGTGACAGCGGGAATTAATTATAAAATTAATTAATGCAACTTATATGTTTGGAATTTAGTAAAATAGACATCATTTTTGAATTTGGAATATCAATTATAGCTTAGGGTGAAATTTTGGCATTGTTCTGAAAAACTTCAATTTTTGATGAATAGTGAAACCACTAAGTGGTAGTTAAATAACTGATTTTTTCGTTTAAATGAAATATTAACACTTCTCTATTTTGAATTTCAAAAATCCGACATACATGGTTGTCATTAGGATGTAAAATGTGGTTCAATGGGATTAAAATAATTTTTTGGTGAATAGTAACTTTTAAGTTTAATTAATCGCCATTAAAGGCAATTAGTGAAATTTAAGGTAAAAATGATATTATAAAAATATGAAAATATCCTTACACTTGTCCTACCCATATTGGATGAGTAATGTCCGACCAAGAAAATCCATGGGTCAACTTGGGGACCCCATGGATCCACTTTAGTTGGAAAATGACATAAATACCTTTTATTTAATGTTAAAGTAAAAAATGACACAAACATGAAATGTTTTACTAAAACAATTTTTACATGGGGTTATAAAAGTCATATTTTTTACTATAAATAGTCATTGGAAAGCTAAAATTATTTCCTACATCATAGTTTTTTTTATAATTTTTAGACATTAAATAAATTAAATTATTTATGACATCATTATGATGCAGCGATGACCTCATTATTTAAAGATTTTAATAAAATGAAAAGATAATTTAAATTCCAAGACATAAACTTGTCCAAAGACTATTGGATGGGTAGATTTAGATCCCTTATCACCTTATCCACGAATTATATAAGTGTGGGACCTTTATAATCCGAAAAGCATTGTATAATAATGTAACATTTCAATCTTTCCAAAAGAGCCCCTCCTCTCCTCTTATAAAAGGCCCCCACCTCTACCACCTTATTCAAACTTTCAAGACTTTTGGTTCGGCCAACCTATGACCAAATACTCTCCCAACTTCTCTCCCTTCATCCTAGACACTTTACTTTAGTCAGAAATCCATCCTATGGAGTCCTTTTGATCAAATCAAAAGGAAGAACCTGAAGAAGAGGTAACGTTTTCATCACCCTCTTTCAAGTTTCTTTCTTCTTCCACTCCCTCTTTGTATATTTTTTCAATTCTAAAATTATAACTCCAGTATATTCTATATACTGTGATGTTATTATAAATATGGAACAAGCATATTCAGTATTCTACCCATCATTTGAATGACATGTCACCATACTTGTGTACCTACGGCTTACCGTCTCCACGTCGTGGTGTAATTGTTATTCAATATATTATTAATTAGATGGGTATAATAATGATATGTAATTCATGTAAATAATAAATATAACATGATAATGATTCTTTATATATGATATACTATCCAATTATATATTATTTTATTTTCAAAATAATGATATCGTCGCTTGTGTGTACGTACGGACTACCGTCTCCACGAACGCGATGAGATTCATTCTCTGTCGTATCCATTCAAGTATAATTATCATTTTATGATTTAAAAATAATGTTTAAGGAAATGATATCATTCTGGATATGAATAATATACAACCTATCCATGAAAAACACGACTTACGAAAACGAGTAAGTTAACACCCGAAACAACGATAAATCTAAGATATTGTTAACAAAGCAATGTTAACAGATCATATATGATATCATATGAATGTATATGATTCTTGTATAATTTAATAATAATTATTTCACCATTATACAGGATGTTAACCTACCCCAACCAAGGAAAAGTACAAGGTAAGGGTTTAATTCACAACCTCTTCATTATCCAAGGTTGTTTATACATAATTATCTACTGGGACCTCGTTATCATCCACATCCATGTTTTTTTAAAATGTCTTTCAAAAATTTTTTACTATTAAATGGAAAATGGTTCAAAGTCATTTATTCCCTTATACGTTTTTGAAAGGAATCTTACCGTCATATTCCAAACAACGTACTTTTTGACCTTTTTTACAAATTTAAGGTAAGAATGTTTTTTTAACTTATACGGCGGGTGCAGCTATTTTCCGCCATTATAACTTCGTCGAAGCTTCCCTTAAAAGATTATAAGAATATTTTCAAAGTAAATGTATTATTTTATCATAATGGGACTTTAAAATGATATAAAAAAAAGAGATATTTCTCTCAAATAGCTTTGATTTCATCCATGTCAACATCCTTTGATGGGTTTTAAGTTTAATTGAAATTGATTTATGATACAAAACTTCCATTGAACATTTTGTGAAATATTTGACTGTGGATGTGTTATTTTTATATCATCCATAGTTTATGGAGAAATTTTTGACATTTCATATGCTAGTTTTAATACGAATATTTATGTTATGTTTAAACCTATTCATATGAGGAATGTATTGAACTTAATAAGTGACGGGTGGAGCCCGCTATAGATCCTCGATGCATCGGTAGGTCTCATGAGACAACTAAAAGTGGAATTGGACGAGGCCCTTTCCCAATTTGATTTATGGTTTTGGCCGAGGCCTTAATCATTTTAGACGTCTTGGCCGAGGCCTTGACAAAATGTTTCAGAATGTCTGGCATTATACATTCCCTCATAATGAAAGTGGTTATTGATATTTCATGTGATTATTCGTCTAGTAGAATATCCATGTGAGTAAGTAATGGAATTATTTTACTTTACTTTTTCCATATTATGCTGATGTTCAAGTTCAATAAGGCATTTGTTTTAGTTATACATTGCCTTAAATGCTTATGTTTTCTTATGAAAGTTTCCGCTATATTGTTATCCTTACGGAGCATTTGAGATCACCCCTTTCAATGTTTTATTTTTCCCCGGATGTGAAGAAGTGTATTATGACTGACTTACAAGAATAGTCAGTAAGGATATGAGTGTGGACTAAGGAGACCATGTTATTGTAGTTTTCATTTTTATGATGTAATGTAATGTTTACGAATGTATCTAGTGTTTCCAAGGCTACTAAACTAATCGGTCTTTCGAGACTTGATCTTTTGTGATCATTCCAATGTTATGTAATAATGCACCGACTCTAGGTAACTGGGGTCGGGGCGTTACAGTTGGTATCAGAGGAAGTTTAGTACAAACCTTGGAAGCTAGATTTAGACAAACTCTGATTAGAGCACGTAGACCTAAGATGAACTTTGAGGATTAGTATATAAGAACTTCCTAAAATTTTGGTATTGTAGAGAATTTGTGAGTTTTCCGAGCAATACATCCATGTCTGGATACGAGCAAGTAGAGGCGGCTCTGGCACAGATGTACCTAGGGGTAAAACCCGAAAACACCGCTTTGAGCTAGAATCAAATGGGAACTGGTGCACGAAAACGGTCCTTGCTGCACTCTTGGTTACGAAACTCCCGGGGGATATTCTTAGGATAATTCCCATTTTCTTTACAAACCACTATGAAGGGTTACGAGTATATACTTCCTCAAAGAAAACATTTTTATAATTATGGATTATATCCATAATTAGTTCAATTTATGTTAAGTGTTTTACAAGTATGGAATTATGTATTTTGATTCATAAACTAATCTAGTTTATGCAATTATTTAGAAATGGCTCCTAGTGGAAGGAATGGAAACCGTATCAATGCACGCACTCCGTGTAGGGATTTCCCTCCTTCTCAAGATAATTATGGTGGAGCTATTGATACAACTGGTGCTGATCAGCTTCTAACCATACTGGGATAACTCACGCAGGTTATGAATAATAACCATACTCGTATGGATCACCCTGATACGCGATGTGGAGGATCAATGCTAGACCGTTTCATGAGGCAACAACCACCAACCTTCAATGGCAGTACAAATCCTATAGTAGCTGAGCAATGGATAAATTCCATAGAAAAAATATTCCATGCCTTGGGGAGTAGTGAAAGGGAGAAAGTTGTCATGGCATTTTACCGCCTCACTGGAGATGCCGATCAATGGTGGTCACTAATTCAAAACACAAAGGAAGATGATGAATTAACAAACATGGAATGGCAGGAGTTCAAAGAGCTGTTCTTAGAAAAATACTTTCCTCGAGACCATCGAGCGGATATGGAAAGGCAATTTCTGAGTCTGAGGCAGAAGGAGGATGAGAATGTCACAAAGTATGAGGCTAACTTTACAAGGTTAGCGAGGTATGTTGCAGATTACATACGTAACCCAAGAAGTAAGACTGATCGTTTCTTTGATGGGTTAAAACCATTTCTCCGTTGAGCTTTAGTATCACAAACCTTCTCTTCATACGAAGGTATTGTCTCATGCGCTATCAACATGGAAAAGGAATTCTCTAAGTCTTATGACTTTAAATCGAAACAAGATAAGAAGAGATCTGCTGAAAACTCTGGGAAAGGAAATAAGGAAACCGGGAAGAAGGGTAGAAATGAATTTCCACCCTGCGATAATTGTGGTAGGAAGCATCCTGGTGCCTGTCTAAAAGGAAAAGGAGTATGTTACAAGTGTGGTGAAAAAGGCCACCAAGCTCATGAATGCAAGGGAAAGAAAGCGGTTGTCAACGTGGAATGCTATAATTGTATAGAGAAGGGACATTATGCAAATGAATGTCCTAAGCGTCATGGGAACTTACCTCAGAAGAGGCCAAGGGATCAGGGCCAGGATTATGTTATCACTACTGCTGAGGTGCAAGCTCCTAAAGACGTGGTGGCAGGTAATTTAATGGTTTCCTCAAGTTTAGCAAATGAATTATTTGATTCTGGATCATCGCATTGTTTCATATCTTCCCAGTTTTCTAAGAAAATTATATATTTCCAATTTGATTTAACAAGGGAGTTGTCGGTCAAAACCCCTAAGGGAAGTATTGTTGCAATAAAGTTTTGTCGATTAGTTCCCATTAGAGCACCTAAATGTTCTTTACCTGCTGATCTCATCATCATACCCATGATTGAATTTGATATAATCCTTGGTATGGATTGGCTTTCGGACCATGATGAAAAAATTTATTGTAAGAGGAAATAGGTTACGATTCTTGATGATGATGATAAGGAACACCTAATCTTTAGAGCAGAATCGTCGCCACATAATTCGTATCTAGATCCACCCCCAGTAGCTCAACTAAATTCAAATATTGGGGAGGAAGAGAAGGAAATTACCGAGGGTGAGGAAAGGAATATTCAAATAGAGGATGTACCTATAGTGAGAGAATATGTTGATGTGTTTCCGGAAGATTTACCTGGACATCCTCTAGAACAAGAAGTTGAGTTTTTCATTGATTTAATTCCTGGATCAAGGCCCATATCGAAGACCCCTTATAGAATGGCCACTGTGGAATTAGTTGAACTAAAGAAACAACTAGAGGAATTGAGTAACAAGGTATTTATTCGCCCTAGTGTTTCTCCTTGGGGAGCCCCTGTTCTTTTTGTTAAGAAGAAAGATGGATCTATGAGGTTGTGCATCGACTATAGGGAGATCAATGCTATAACAATAAAGAACAAGTATCCCCGACCTCGCATTGATGATTTGTTTGACCAACTGCATGGAGCTCAATACTTTTCAAAGATTGACCTTCGGTCTGGATACCATCAGTTGTCTGTGAAGAAGGAAGACGTTCTAAAGACAGCATTTCGAACAAGGTACGGGCATTACGAGTTTACAGTAATGCCTTTTGGATTGACTAATGCACCCTCTGTCTTCATGGATCTAATGAGTAGAGTTTTCAAGGAATATCTTGATGACTTTCTAGTGGTATTTATTGTTGATATCTTGGTATACCCCAAAAGCCACGAAGATCATGAAAATCACTTATGCATTATCCTGAAGACTCTTAGAAGACATGAATTATATGGTAAATTTAGCAAGTGTGAATTCTGGATTTAGAAGATTTCTTTTCTTGGCCATATTGTCTCTAAGGATGGAATTTCCATTGATCCTTCTAAAACCAAGGCAATCCAAGAATGGCCAGCACCGACAAGTATAACTGAGGTACACAGTTTTATTGGTTTAGTAGGTTATTATCGACGTTTCATCCAGAATTTTTCCAGATTGGCTAACCCATTGACAAAGCTCACACGTAAAGGGATTAAATTTGTCTAGACAAAAGAGTGTGAAGAATGTTTTGAAGAACTGAAGAGAAGATTAGTCAACGCCCCTGTATTGACTCTACCATCGGGGAATGATGGTTTTGTTATTTATAGTGATACATCGAAGAAAGGACTTGGTTGTGTCCTTATGCAGAATGATAAGGTTATTGCCTATGCATCACGACAGCTAAAAATTTATGAGAAAAACTATCCTACTCATGATCTTGAGTTAGTAGTTGTGATCTTTGCTTTAAAGATATGAAGAAATTACCTCTATGGTGAAAAATGGTAGATTTATACTGATCACAAGAGTTTGAAGTATATTTTCTCACAAAAAGAACTCAACATGAGGCAAAGGAGATGGCTTGAACTACTCATGGATTATGATTGCACGATACATTACCACCCGGGGAAGGCAAAAAAGGTGGCAGATGCTTTGAGCAGAAAAGACCATGGAGTTTTGAATGTGATGAGAATTGGAAGGGATCCAATTTTCATGGATCTAGTGAAGATGGACATGGGAATAACTAGGGAAGGTGAAACCTAAATGCTTTTCCAAATGGTTGCCAAACCATCATTACTAGAAAGGATTAAGAGTTCTCAGATCGATGATGAATAATTTCAGAAGAAGATTAAAGATGTGAATGATGAAAGATTGAGGGACTTTGTGTATAAGGATGGAATTTTGAAATTCGGGAAGAGACTTTGTGTTCCCGATATACCTGATCTAAAAAGGGAATTGCTGGATGATGCTCATAGTTACAATTTCTCTATACACCCTAGGAGCACCAAAATGTATAGAGATTTGAAGGAACATTTTTGGTGGGACAATATGAAGAGGGAGATTTCTGATTTTGTCTCGAGGTGTATGGTTTGTCAACAAGTGAAAGCTGGAAGGCAACATCCTAGTGGATTATTGCAACCTCTTCCCATACCTGAGTGGAAATGGGATAATATTACAATGGACTTTGTCATGGGACTACCAAAGACTCCTAGAAGGAATGATGCAATATGGGTCATTGTTGATCTTCTTACTAAGTCAGCACATTTTCTAGATATACGGGAGGATCTACCACTTGAACGTCTAGCAAGACTATATATTAATGAAGTTGTAAGACTTCATGGAGTACCCCTATCGATTGTTTCTGATCATGATCCTCGTTTTACTTCAAGATTCTGGAAAAGTCTTCAAAAGGCCTTGGATACTGAAATTCGTTTGAGCACTGCCTATCACCCTCAAATAGATGGACAATCAGAACGGACTATTCAAACCCTAGAATACATGTTGAGATCATGCTCTCTTGACTTTCAGGGTATGTGGGATCAATATTTACCACTGGTATAATTTTACTATAACAATAGCTTCCATTCAAGCATTCAGATGGCACCTTATGAAGCGTTATACGGAAAGAGATGTCGTACACCAACATGTTGGGATGACGTTGGTGAAAGAAAACTTGTGGGACCAGAACTGGTGGAAGAAACAATGGAAAAGGTGAAGGTAATCCAAAACCACATCAAAGTAGCTCAGAGTAGGCAAAAGAACTATGCCGATAACAGAAGAAAGGTTTTGGAATTTCAGGTGGGAGATCATGTTTTCCTAAAGGTATCTCCATGGAAGGGAGTTATATGTTTTGGTAAGAAGGGTAAGTTGAGTCCCAGGTACATCGGACCTTTCGAAATTCTAGATCGTATTGGGGTTGTAGCTTATCGTTTGGCAATGCCGCCAAATCTCTCCAAAGTTCACGATGTTTTCCACATATCTCTATTGAGAAAATACATGCCCGACCCAACACATGTACTTACCTATGAGAAATTAGAACTGGATCCCAGTCTATCTTATTGTGAAGAGCCCATCAAAATTCTTGATGTGAGGGAGCAGGTGCTGAGAAACCGGATGACTCGTCTGGTAAAGGTTTTGTGGAGAAATCATAAAATGGAAGAGGTAACGTGGGAACCTGAGGAACTTATGATGAAGAACTACCCGAGTCTTTTTATGCAGTAATACCCTAGAAATTGCGAGGACGCAATTATTTGCAGGAGGGGAGAATGTAACACCCCAAGCTTCCACGGTACGTTTCCCTTCGAATAATGCAATATCGTGTGTTGTACGCAACCTCGAGCTCTAACACACACCACAACTAATTAAACTAGCCATTGTGAATAGTAATACCTACTTTTTGAAATTTTATAATTTTTTTTTATCAAAATGGACTTCATTTTTGGATTCGGAATATCGAAAT
Organism: Viscum album; assembly: GCA_963277665.1. Taxonomy (NCBI): domain Eukaryota; kingdom Viridiplantae; phylum Streptophyta; class Magnoliopsida; order Santalales; family Viscaceae; genus Viscum; species Viscum album. The sequence continues at coordinate 1,133,195,945 of OY728135.1, read as the reverse complement.
TAGCCTATGTTGAATTTTTGGTATTTTTCCGAGAACTTCTAATTTTTTTATGAATAGTGAAAAATACTTAAAAACAACTTTTTTAATCAAAATAATTTATAGTGATAAATTATAATATTTAGTGGTTTTAGAGTATAATTAGTATATATTTTTACAATTTTATCCAATGGTGGTCACTAGAATTAATTTCACTTTGAAATTGGACATAAACAATTGTCAATCTTTTGATATATATTGTTTCTTAAAAACACGCTATCTGTTGTGACAGTGGGAATTAATTATAAAATTAATTAATGCAACTTATATGTTTGGAATTTTGTAAAATAGACATCATTTTTGAATTCGGAATATCAATTATAGCTTAGGGTGAAATTTTGGCATTGTTCTGAAAAACTTCAATTTTTGATGAATAGTGAAACCACTAAGTGGTAGTTAAATAACTGATTTTTTTCGTTTAAATGAAATATTACCACTTCTCTGTTTTGAATTTCAAAAATCCGACATACATGGTTGTCATTAGGATGTAAAATGTGGTTCAATGGGATTAAAATATTTTTTTGTGAATAGTAACTTTTAAGTTTAATTAATCGCGATTAAAGGTAATTAGTGAAATTTAAGGTAAAAATGATATTATAAAAATATGAAAATACCTTTAACTTGTCCTACCCCTATTTGATGAGTAATGTCCGACCAAGACAATCCATGGGTCTACTTGGGGACCCCGTGGAGCCACTTTAGTTGGAAAATGACATAAATACCTTTTATTTAATGTTAAAGTAAAAAATGACACAAACATGAAATGTTTTACTAAAAGAATTTTTACATGGGGTTATACAAGTCATATTTTTGACTATAAATAGTCATTGGAAATATAAAAAGATTTCCTAAATCATAGTATTTTTTTTATAATTTTTAGACATTAAATAAATTAAATTATTTATGACATCATTATGATGCAGCGATAACCTCATTATTTAACGATTTTAATAAAATGAAAAGATAATGTAAAATCCAAGACTTACACTTGTCCAAAGACTATTGGATGGGTATATTTAGAACCCTTATCACCTTATCCACGAATTATATAAGTGTGGGACCTTTAGAATCCGAAAAGCATTGTATAATAATGTAACATTTCAATCTTTCCAAAAGAGCCCCTCCTCTCCTCTTATAAAAGGCCCCCCACCTCTACCACCTTATTCACACTTTAAAGCCTTTTGGTTCGGCCAACCTCTGCCCAAATACTCTCCCAACTTCTCTCCCTTCATCCTAGAAGCTTTACTTTAGTCAGAAAGCCATCCTAAGGAGTCCTTTTGATCAAATCAAAAGGAAGAACCAGAAGAAGAGGTAACGTTTTCATCACGCTCTTTCAAGTTTCTTTCTTCTTCCAATCCCTCTTTGTTTATTTTTTCAATTATAAAATTATAAATCCAGTATATTCTATATTATGTGATGTTATTATAAATATTGAACAACCATATTCAGTATTCTACCCATCATTTGAATGACATGTCACCATACGTGCGTACGTACGGCTTACCGTCTCCACGTCGTGGTGTAATTGTTATTCAATATATTATTATTTAGATGGGTATAATAATGATATGTAATTCATGTAAATAATAAATATAACATGATAATGATTCTGTATATATGATATACTATACAATTATATATTATTTTAATATCAAAATAATGATATTGTCTCTCGTGCGTACGTACGGACTACCGTCTCCACGAACGCGATGAGATTCATTCTCCGTCGTATCCATTCAAGTATAATTATCATTTGATGATTTAAAAATAATGTTTAATGACATGATATCATTCCGGATATGAATAATATATAACCTATCCCTGAAAAACACGACTTACGAAAACGAGTATGTTAACACCCGAAACAACGATAAATCTAAGATATTGTTAACAAAGCAATGTTAAAAGATCATATATGATATCTTATGAATGTATATGATTCTTGTACAATTTAATAAAAATTACTTCACCATTATACAAGAGGTTAACCTACCCCAACCAAGGAAAAGTACAAGGTAAGGGTTTACTTCACAACCTCTTCATTATCAAAGGTTGTTTATACATAATTATCTACTGTGACCTCATTATCAACCACATCCATGTTTCTTAAAAATTTCTTTCAAAACATTTTTACTATTAAATGGAAAATGGGTTAAAGTCATTTATACCCTTATACGTTTTTGAAAGGAATCTTACCGTCATTTTCCAAACAACGTACTTTTTGACCTTTTTGACAAATTTAAGGTAAGAATTTTTTTTAACTTATACGGCGGGTGCGGCTATTTTCCGCCATTATAACTTCATCGAAGCTTACCTTACAAGCTTATAAGAATATTTTCAAATTAAATGTATTATTTTATAATTATGGGACTTTTAAATGTTTTAAAAAAAAGAGATGTTTCTCTCAAATAGCTTTGATTTCATCCATGTCAACATCCTTTGATGGGTTTTAAGTTTAATTGAAATTGATTTATGATACAAAACATCCATTGAACATTTTGTGAAATATTTGACTGTGGATGTGTTATTTTTATACCATCCATAGTTTATGGAGAAATTTTTGACATTTCGTATGCTAGTTTTAATACGAATATTTATGTTATGTTTGAACCTATTCATATGAGGAATGTATTGGACTTAATAAGTGAAGGGTGGAGCCCGCTATAGCTCCTCGATGCATCGGTAGGTCTCATGAGACAACTAGACGTGGAATTGGATGAGGCCCTTTTTCAATTTGATTTATGGTTTTGGCCGAGGCCTTAATCATTTTAGACTTCTTGGCCGAGGCCTTGACAAAATGTTTCAGAATGCCTGACATTATACATTCCCTCATTATGAAAGTGGTTATTGATATTTCATGTGATTATTCGTCTAGTAGAATATCCATGTGAGTAAGTAATGGCATTATTTTACTTTACTTTTGCCATATTATGCTGAAGTTCAAGTTCAATAAGGCTTTTGTTTTAGTTATACATTGCCTTAAATTCTTATGTTTTCTTATGAAAGTTTCTGCTATATTGTTATCCTTACGGAGCATTTGAGCTCACCCCTTTCAATGTTTTATTTTTCCCAGGATGTGAAGAAGTGTATTATGACTGACTTGCAAGAATAGTAAGTGAGGATATGAGTGTGGACTAAGGAGACCATGTTATTGTAGTTTTCATTTTTATGATGTAGTGTAATTTTTACGAATGTATCTAGTGTTTCCAAGGCTACTAAACTAATCGGTCTTTTGAGACTTGATCTTTTGTGATCATGACAATGTTATGTAATAATGCACCGACTCTAGGTAACTGGGGTCAAGGCGTTACACTCCCCGATGAAGCTCTAGATCAGAATCCATGACTAGAGTTGGATTATTTTTCTAACATATTCATCAGAAGTCGTTTCATCCCAGTCCATAGGGTCGGTGGGAACATATGCAGGTAACGCCTCCAAAAACTTGTTAGCAGGTTCTACATAGGGTGTCTGATCGGTTAGGTAAGCACCCATATAAGAAGATTGGTATTCATCATCGGATTCCACCATTATGACATTGGGATTGGTTCTACTGACGGTCATGTCTGTGATTGAAAGCGTGATAGTTTGGTCAGATTGGCCATCTACTTCCACAACCACAAGCTTTCCCCTAGGGAAGGCTATTCTAGGAGATCCAACCAACCTCTCCTAAGTGGCCCACACCATTTAAAAAAATGTGCATAAAAAAGTTCCTAAACATCAGTTGACCTGATCAGTGGATAATAGTTACATGTTTCATAATATAGTCTTACAGTGGTCGAATAGTCAATCTCACATCTAAGTTGCTGCCATTGGGACCCCGAGGAATCGCCCTAACATATATGTTTGGGATGTCCGAAGTATCTAAGAGGACTACCCAAGGTGTGGTGGCCCTATGGGGAACAATAATCGTCATAGCCACATGCACAGATCCTGAAGTTCCTACAGCATCATCTAATATTGTGAGGGATCATTTTTTTCATGTGAGGCCCTCATGCATATATTAGATGTTAGTTTAGGGTTCCTAAAATACCCAGATGAATACTATGGGTATGTGGATTAGGGTTTACCTCAATGGACCCTACAATCTCTTCCAACTCTGGGTCTGAATATCCGACCTCACCCTCATACAAAGGGATCACTCCACCAACCTCCTCCCCACATGCAGACTCTTTTGATTCTTCCAATAGAGGGAAGATCTCTTTTAATTTGACGGCTGAAAACTATAGAGGGGTTTTTCAATCAAAAATCACTTTCACTCAATCTTTCATTGGATGCGGAGAACCTCAAGAGTGAAAAAAGTGATCCATCTTGACAATGTACTTCTCCCCATTCACCTGGGATACCGCAAAGCCATCTCTGATAGGAACGATCCCCAAATAATCTATCATGAGATGGTTCATATGGTTCTACATGTTGGATGGGTTGAATAATTTTATATTGAAATCCCAGATGTCTCAAGCCTCTATGAAGACAAAATTCACAGGCATATCTATGTGAGGATGTCGTTTCCCCAAATCATGGAAGGGTATCCTACAGAACCCCTAGGGTGGTCTCCCCTCCTGATATCATTGCTCCTATGTGACCTCTGGGTCCACCGTTATCACCTGAATCTCGATCGGTGTTGACCTTTTTGAAACTGTAGACCCACCACCATAAGACCTCCTCACTGTCTTCCATCCCCGACCTCAAGGTTGGTGAGGCACCTCTTCAATGGAACGGACGTTCATCTGCTTTAGAATTACCCCCGGGTTGGCTGCCTCCCAACTATTGGCATATTCCTTCACCTGCACATAGATAGATGTGGGTTCAGGCATCACATTTCACATCTTCCCATCCTCTTGTATGAACATGAGCTACATATACGTCATCAAACACTAGTTATCATCATGGAGCACCCCCATTAGACCCATGGGGTCAGTCACTACATGCACCAGAACTACCTTACGAAATGGTACATGGTCTATCACTCGCAGAGAGGTTCGTAGTTGACCCACGCCACCAGGACTCCACCCTAAAAGGCCAGTAGGAAGGACTGATTCTCTTCTTTTCCATAGAAGTAATCAGTGAACACACTCTTTTTCAATTGGAATTGGTGGACGATGAACATGTCCTCCTTCCAGACCTGGTTCGACACTAACTACAGGGTTAACTTAGTATGAAAACTTTCCACCGTGTTTAGAATGGTTTGTCTGAAATCCGATCCTGGAGGGGAAATGGGGTTTGGATATTCATAGATGACCCTAACAAGCACTGCTTTACACCCAGACAGAAGATGGAACAACCCGTATATCCTTTGTGGCCTCTTCCCATCACTAATGTGCCGCAATACCATATATAACATAGCAAGAAATGAGATTCCTAAGTTGAATTGCTCCCTTGCCGCCAACCTGGATTCCATGATAATTTTTCTCACTCGCACGCCCATGTTCGTGTCCCTCACTAGAAGAATCTAGCTAAAGATAAGTTCAGAGATGAACAAATCCAACCAAACCATTGCTTGATGCTCTGTAATGAGAGTAAATCCCCATGCATTCCACGGGATGTCCTCCCGGAGTAGCTAATAAGAGTTATCCTTGCCTCGCTAAACCCTCATCAAAATGGTATAAGGCCTCACAAGAAACATTCCATCTTCAGGGGAATTCAGGAACTACATGAACCATCACTTAAAGTGGACATCCCTCACCGCCTTTTTGTCCTACCTCAAAAATTGGTCCATCAAATCCTATGACAGTGGCTGAATCTGCTCCAGGTCATCCCAAGTATTCATGGCAGGGAGGATCTCGTCATACATTTCCCCTAGTATTGGGACCCTTTAGAATCGGTGAAATTTTTAGAGGCTGATACCAACCTCCCTATAGTGAAGATGGAAGGTATTGGTCCTTGATGACCTCCTAATCAGCAACTCTGGAGTAAGCTACTTCGACTAGTAGATGTGAAATTACGAATCCTAGGACACCTCGTACAGTTCCACTTGCCTCAGATCATTCCCAAACTCCTTGGATTAGGTGCATTCCTAGTAGGATCATCCCCAGTCATCTGTAAAATTTCCTCCCTTGCATAGGTTCTATTCATCAGTCCAACCCTCTTTCAGGTTCCCCAAGGCCTCCATCAAAATGTTGTTGTATAGTGAGTGGGTGAGATACCTCTGGTTGCAATGCCTTCCCATATATATTATTCACATGGTTATATAAGAAATCAGTGTTGGCATATGTGAAATAATCCCATGTATGGCCATCAACAACCCTGAACCACTGGAATAGACACGAATTACTCTTGAACCAGTAAGTTGTCTTGTCCCTGCTCACTTGAAGATTGAAAACATCACCCCGTATACCGAAGCCATAAAAAGGTAGCCTTTTTCAAAGTGGGTTGTTATTCTGACCCTCTGATAGAAACACCACTAGATAATCACATTTTGAATTGATCTTTACATTTTCCCCAATACCCAAGTTATGTTCCATTTATTCTATTTGTGAATCACCCGCAAGTCCCCCAGCAGCTTCCGGATGAGCCATTCAATCATCATGTTTTTGAAGTTTTTTCATGGATCATGGATCTCGATCGCAAATCCCAATCGTAAGGCTCGGTCATAGAGACAGGTCGCAAATCCCTGCCATAGACCTAGAAGAAACAAGTTGTGGAGTGTACCCTTGCAGAGTTGAAGAACACCAAGTGCACCGCAGAGCAGAAAGTCCCAATTTGCAAAGAACAATCGCAGAGCGCGCAGAGTTTCATAAATCAATATAAAAATCAAAAAAACATGAAGATGAGAAAGGAAAAAAAAGAGAGGTCAGCCTCCCTATTAATAGGTGATGACCCCTTGCTTTGCGGCACATCTAGCTACAGTGAGCTTCGTATCACTATCAACCCTTGCGTCACCTCTCTACAACGCGACCATGATTCGCGATCTTACATTGTGATTGGTCTAAAAATTTTGGCGACTGACTCTCATACTTAGACCCTTATTTTCTCCTCAATTCCAAGTCTGAGGGGGGAGGGGGATTTGTTGGTTCCAAAATATGTTCTGAGGAAAAGGACACGAAGAGAAAACCAATTCCAAAGAGGCTACCACGCAAAGCCCATTCACGGAACCCCTAAGCACCATGAAATTTGTAAAGCCCCTTAGTATTGTGGCTAGTATGAAGTTTAATCCCCCTCTATGGTCATTGTGGAGTAAAGAGGTGGTAGGATCTATGGTTATGACATAGTTGACCAAAAGCTCAGTGCCACAGAGGGATCCGATTCAGCCTTCGTGAGCCTCTCGAATATGATGAAAGCCTCCACGAGCATGTCATAGAGAACCAAAGAGAGCTCTGTGTTGAGGAGGTGATGATGGTTTACTCCACAGTTAAAATGAACTTGACGCAATCCATTGCCGATCGCGGAGTTCCATGTGGCTTCACACCAAGTAGTCCCTGCTTTGTGCCACCCATTTCCTATAAATATTGGTCTCCCCTTGAGCTCAAAGGACGGATACTATGACCATCCACCCGCTCAGCTCTCAAATCGCGAATCACCTTTTTCTCTGCGAAGACTTGAGAAAAATGAGATCATCTAGTTACTTGAGGATTCTGTATTACACTTACCTTAGCTCAAATACAAACCCTCTTTATAAAGGGATGCCCTTGGTAGAGCCCACGGTCCATCACAAAGTAAGGAGATCCATAAAAGTATCTGGAATTATAAAATCAATCATGGTTTGTGAATTACCTTTCATGCACATGTGAACCACATGCTAAGGAAAGTTCACTATGTTTTGAGAAGAACACTACAGTGCAGTACTATGATTTTCAAAGTATCCTTGCTTTGTGAGGTCCTACTTCACGAAAGCCTTTCTACATTGTGAAGCACCCTCCATATTCACCTATATCCTTTTCCTATTCTAGGCCACTCCACATCATGAATAACACCCCTTCGCGAATCCCCTCTACTACATAGAGAACCAGAGCTTCATAATGTCTTATCCCAAGAACCCATTTTCTTTTCAAAGCCTTCTCATGTACGACCCTCCCTGTGTTTAAGAATTTATTTCAAGATCAATTGGATTGGGAATTACGTTGAATTTCTTATCCTTATACTTCTTCGCATAGGCATACAAACGACTATTGCTTCTTTTCATAGTCACGCTAACGTGGGCCCCTCAATGGATCACTCCACAACACCCCCTCGTCACAACATTGTTGATGTCGTCCCTTCCCCAAGGGTGGGTGGGTATCATTCATGTAAGTCCTAGGGGTGCGGAGTGAACCCGCCTACTCCAACCTATAGAATGTTAAACTTCAGGCATTATTGTCCTTAGTACATGACATTAAACTATGGCCTCTTCCTATGAAATACACGTGGGGTGCCCATTTCAAATATTATCCACTCCTACTAGTCTCTACGGGAGTGAAATATACCTCACATGGAGTTACATACTCTTTGATGGAGAAGAATCTGTCCATGTAAAGGGCAACCATCTTGGTGTAAGACCTCATAATTTCTTGCAGGAGGTACCACCCCTTCTCTTACTCTATTCTTCGGTGCCAAATAAAAGAAGGGAGATGAGCATAGAGACCTTCATTACCCTATCCCTCTCCCTATGGGCTTTGTCGCCATCGAGACTCCATACTGGAGTAAGTCATAATCTCCATATCCCTAGTCTTCTAATCATGCATAAGCACATGTTTCTTGTTTGGGATGGTAACCACGTGAAAGCTCCACTCCACTCCCTACAGATGCACCTTTTTTGATGTGATCATTAGGTACATTTTCTTCTTGTTTCTCACACCGACAATGGATCACAGGGGATTAGAGTAAGCATTGACGATGGCATCCTTCATGGGCCGCCATAGCGTGTAAGCCACAAACAATCCCGAACTACGTGTACTTTGATCCTTGTCTCCTAGGAAAGGTACGTAGAAAGCCTCCCTGAGTTTCAAGCCCAACACTCATCAATCTCGACCACTTCATGTTGGTTCACCTCATCTTGTATGACATTAAAATTTATCCTCCATATGAAACTACATTGAATTTGATCTTGGTCTCCTAAACAAGGTACGTAAGAAGCCTCCATTAGGTTCAATCCCAACACCCATCGGTCCTGACCACTTCATATCGGTTCACCCTCATCCAAAATGATGTTAAACTGTATATCCCATTATTTTCCCGTGTGACGCTAAACTATAACCATTTGAACTACATGGGTTTTGGTCACTGTCTCCTATACAGGATACGTAAGAAGCCTCCATGATGTCCAACCCCAATCATTTGTATGTCGTTGTGAACCCAAATGAATAGTAATCTGTTGTGATCCCCAATCAATTGTATACCGTTGTGATCCCCAATCGATGGTAAGCCATTTTGTTCTCTAATCGATGGTAAGCTATTGTGTTCCCCAATCAAAGGTAAGCTATTGTGTTCCCCATATCGACGTCAAGCCATTGTGTTCCCCAACCAGCGGTAAGCCATTGTACCCCAACCATTGGTAATCTATTGTATCCCAACCAGCGGTACGTCGTTGTGAACCCCAATCGACGGTAATCCATTGAAACCCTGACCAGCGGTAATTAGTTGGAATCTCCAAATGATGGCAAGCCATTGTAAGATGAACTATGTGGGTTTTGATCCTTTTCTCCTAATCAAGGTACATGGTAATCCCCCCTTGAGGTTCAACCCCAACCACTGGTAAAAATTGGTGTCCCCTCTAAGGATCCCACTTCTCTAGCCGACCCCTAGAGCATCAGACCAACCCTACTTTCTAACTACATTTAATCCCCAGATATCTTCAGGTTATTGTCCTATGTGTACACCCCGATTCTATACCCCCATTAATGAACTATGTGGACTTTTATTTCCTTATACATGGATACATAAGAATCTTCCTTGAGGTACAATATCATCTCTCATGTACCATCCTGGTCTTACCCTTGAGCCTCTGCATTTCAGGAAGGTTATTCCCCAAACTGGAGGTTCCACTTCCTCCAGGTCCCATCCAAGTGTCCATTCTCACAGGCCGCATCCTCTGGTGTCCCATCACCCAACCGAGCTATATGTACTTTTATTCCCTTCCACGGGGATACGTATAAAGTAATTTTGTGGCTCAATCCCAATATCATTGTCGTCTTGACGTCAGTTCAATCTCATTCTATATCCATTCAACCATCCATATCCATCCTGATTCTTACCCGGACCACGACATCCCAGAGAGATCATGTCACCCACTTTCTCACTACTCTTAGTAGCAATCAGGTATCTAACCATGAGTTATTCCCAACATTAGTGTTCCCTATTAGGGTTGCTTCCACCTGATCCACTCTTATCAGTGTTCCAATCAGTCTGATCCATCTCTACTAGATGTTAAACTCGCGCCATACCCTGTGTTGAGAATGAGAATATGAGGATAACCTAAGAAGACATGCCTATGGAATATAATTCCCTATAATCAATGTGGGATTCCTCTAGCTTCAAAACCCTTGAGAAGCCCTATCATAAGAAGAAGAAACCTAGAAACATTAGTGTTCCAGAATCCAGACACAATGGCGATGTCCAACGTGACTACTCCCACGAATGAAGATTTCTTCCCTGACTTGAACCCTTGGAATGTCCTGACAAAAGTAGCGTAATTAAACGATTTCCATGAATACATGGCACTGGGTAGAGTTTCACAATCAACGTCTTAAGATTATGAGGGAGACCTGAACTAGGTAACAATTTCTAAAGAGGAATCCAAAAAAGGAGGAACGGACATCCCATCATCCCATGTCGATCATAGAGGAAACATCCCTCAAAAAGTGTCAGATGCTTCCCTCCTTTGGAAATCGATAATGTGGGAAAATAGTAAAACGTGTCCTCCAAAATAGATGGATGCGCACCCTAATGGAATATTTAGAAACAATCCCTTTCACAAAAAAATTAAAAATGAAAAAATGAAAAAAAAATGTTTTTAATAAGTCATTTTTTTGAATTTAAAAACATTTTTGAAAATATTTTTTATGAAACATGGATATGGAATAAATTTTTCTTTCCACCAAAGAAATAATATACTTGGATTTTCAATATTATTATTTTGGTATTTTTTGTCTTAAAGAGAAGAAAGTGAGAGGAGAAAATGTATTATTTAGAAATAACTAGTTTAAAATAAAAACCATGATTTTGTTGAAATATTTAACATAATATTTCATGATTGGAAACATAATTATCAATAATTTCTATAGAAATGTGATAGTAATATAAATCATTACCACTTTGGTAACTTCAAAATAATAATCCCTATGAATAAAATAAAATAAAATGAAACATTAAATACCCTTAATATGAATAAATTCATGAAATAACATACAAAATCTATAGTATATACACCACAAAAAATAATCAAGTTTTGAATATGTAATACATATCACAGAAGTAAAATTGTTATGAGAAACCCTTACCTCATGTCATATTTTATTCATATGTGTTTATACATCATGTATAATATATATATATATGTTTATTATAATTATATTAATTAACCACAATAAAATATATCATACCATATATTATTTACTTATATTCTTTTATTACCCATTTAATAAAAATTCTTTATTAAAATTACTATTTTTGGTGATAATTAGTCTGTTTTTAATGTATGTTTTTGTTCGATAATTTCATTAATTTTACATTTTTCATTGTTAAATAATATATAGAATTTTTTAAATGATATAAATGTTATATATAATCATTATATAATTATTTATAATAGTCCATAAAATTTGAATATGATGAAATGAGTAGCACTTTTCCTGGAGACAGAAGGTCGTACAAATGCATGAATGTTGTTTCCATTTTTCATAAAGATGGAATGTAAGGAAGTTAAATAATATTTAAAATTTACATATATATAATTATATCAAATATATAATATAAATTCATTAAATATTTTCTTATTACAATCCATTTAAAAAAATGAAAAACATTACACATCGCAGCATAGAGGCGGTAGTCCACACATACCTGCAAGCGACGTTAGAATTTTCCAATGGATTGGAAGGAAAGAAGTTATATGTTAAATTATACATATATAAGTATATTAATTTCATAAATATAATATAAATATGTTAAATCCAACATTATATCCATATTATATAGGCGGTGGTGGAAAATGATTTACATTTTTTTCAAGCGATAGTCCTATGTACACACGATTGACAGTTTTGTTTCCCATTTGATGAAAGAAGAGATAGATATAGTTTATTAAATTAACATAATAACATATCCATCTATAAGATATATTATTTTTATTATTTTTTATATTTTGGATATGATTTTAAGATTTATAGTAGGTAGAAAAAAATGTTTGGTTAAAAATGTTACCTCTTTCTTATATTTCCTCTATAGGTTCATACCTGAAACCTTACCAGATTTAATTTATGATAAAAAATGAGACTATAGAATATGAGTATGGATCCAATGAATATAGATATTTTTTTTAAACAAAATATATTGGTAGTTTTAATAATATAGGATAGGGGTGGCTTTTTTATGTGGGTAGTGGAAAACATCAAATTTTTGTAAAGAAAAATTGAGACACACATTCTTCAGATGACTAAAGTATTCAAATTGAATCATTATAAAACCATATATGTGATAATGTTTAAATATTTCCCTTAAATATAATTTTATAATTTTCTAAGTCATTTTGACCCTTATATGTTTAGTTTAACCCCTTGGTAAACCCGTTTTATCCTTGACTGCAATAATTATTTTTTACAATTTTTACAATTAAATATTACCATAAATTAATTTGTAAATATTTTATATTATTAATTATACTAATTAAAAATATTTATTACATTAATAAATATGAAATTCACATAATTGGAATATTTTCACTTAAAATTAATCTCATAGATGCGAAGAAAAACAGTTTTCCAATGAAAAAGTTTTCACAAGTATAGAATGCTTTATTATTAAAATTCTGTATAACATTATAAAAATGAACAAAATATTATTTATTATAATATAATTAAAATATTTTTAGTTTAAAAATATTTTTAAATTAAAATATAACTTTAAAAATATATCAACGAAAAGGAATTTCTTTATAAAAACCAGTAATTTCTACTATTCATCGAAAAAATAATCTTTTCAAAAAAAATTTCAAAACTTTAATCATAGATTATTTGGAAATTATGATTCAAAATGTTGATTTAATTTTTTAAAATAGTATTTCTACATGTGCTGAAAATTAATTTTAAATTATGTGCAAAGGGAAACAAAACCCTGTTTTAGAAAAATATAGTTTTTATGATAACATTTTTTTTCTTTCAAATGATTATATTTTTTATTTATACTTGATTCCAAAGTTATAAATTTATTTACCATATAATTTTCATAATTTATTTATTCCAATTAATAATCACTAATTTATGGGTTAGTTTATAACTATATACTATAATATGTTTCATTTAGACTTAGGGTTTTTTATACCGCAATCTATCAAAGAGATTATGTTTAAAGAAATATATTTCATGGGTCATTTAAGAATAGTGTTGTGTGCCAGATTTAAAATCAAGAAAAATGTACTTATTTGGAATCTTGTGGTGTAGCATTATTCCCATGTTCAATAAATAGAATCCTAACTATTTCAATTTGATCTCAGAAATCAAATGTTCATCATTTTAAGATACATTTCTTGAAATTTTATATCATAAAATCGATTAACAAAACTTCTCCAAGATAAGTTACAACATAAATTATTATATTCATCTATAATAACACATAAAAAAGCTTCCGATTATGATTACATTTCTTGGAAGTGAAAACATGGATGAGGATGAAAAGCACAAATAATTTTTGACAGTGATAGAAATCATTAAACACAAAAAAATTGAATGATGAAGATAATGTCAACAAGTAAAAAATTATAAATATGTGATAAATAAAAATATCATTTAGTCATCCGATATGTTGGAAAGAGAATTATTTTTTTGTTTCAATTCATTTTACTAGTGTTGAGGGATCTATTTAAAATCAATTTAGTAAACACTGTAAAATATATATACATGATTTATTTTAATTTCATAAACAAAATTTCATTCATTTCTTGTTATTTGATCAGTTTCAATTTCAATTATTACTCAAATAAATGAATAAAAAACATGTTTTTTTATTCCCGATGCACTCAAATTTACATTTAATGGATCATAAGATCCAAAAAATAATGCAAAGTATTTTTATCTATATATAAATATTTACCAAAATGAAAACACTCTATACATTAATATCTAAAACCAAAAAATACAAACCCAATGTTTAACTTAATCCATTTCATAAGGGTTTAATCATCATAATTTTTATGTAAACAAATTTTAATTAAATAGGACATAACATATGCTAGTTGTAGGAACTTTACCCTTTTCAGCCTTCAGTTGTTGGTTCAAACACTACATCCTTCACATATTTTATGGATTGTCACACATCATGTTGTTTTTTATATTAATAAAACCATATAATACCTATAATAATAAAAAAATTATGAAGTTTCTCAAAAATGGCATTGTTCCTCCAATCATTTTTTAACCACAAGGGTTTTAATTATAACATATTATTTTCCCCTAAAATAAAATAATATTAATTGATTGTTATTATCATAACATAAATGATCATATTGACACCAAAAGTTGTTAATAACTTTAATATTATGTCCAAAATGTTTTAAGTCTTTATCCCTTAATTTTTTTTTACTAAAACATATAATATATCAGTGGGTTGTATTTTCATAAACTCCTCTAAAGAATCCTTAACCTTAAAAAATTTATATAACATAAATCTTCCAAATCAGTTATTTAAGACGCTAAACTTATGATCAAACTAAAACTCATAAACACTACATCGTATCCATAAATCTTTAGTTAATATTACATGAAAGCATACATTCATCCAAAATTAAGTCAATTCATAGAGGTTTTAGGATTTTTATTACAAAAACACCAATGGTAGAATTACTTATACATCATAATTATTCAATCTAAAATCACAATAACTTTAGACATTCCACTTTATAATTATTAATAACATAAGCTTGACCTACGTCTCACAACTTCTTCTGATGTATATTTCATTGACGCTATAAAAAATCATTATCTTAGTACCCCATCTTCTTATTGTTGAGACAATACACATTAGTATCACCTTTCTTTCCCTAGAAATCATGAGCATTATGGACATTCTCTCTAAAATTAAATGAAAAATCCCAATCCTTTTAAGATAGTATCAAGATTTTTCTTTCCAAAATTATCACATGTTTAAATATAATTTTTTTCTTATTACCCCTTATTTCTCTTTTCACTACCATACTCTGATTCTCTTACTTATATTCAAATACATAAGACTTGGATAAGTCCTTATCTATATTTATAGTACATGATTCTATGCCATCATGTGATGAGAATTTTTGTAAGACTAGTTAACTTTTAGGGATTGGATTAATACCATAAAATAAACTATTAATGTGGTTATTTTTTATTATGTACATAGTATACATCCTGAAATTATATATGTGTAAAGTTAGATTCACACATAGGAGCATTTTACACATAATTTTGTCATAGACTCTAGAATTTTCACTCCATATACACTTTTTTGTAGATGAAGAAAATATTTTTCTATGAAAAGTGACTTAAAATAACTTCACACTATGTTCACTATTACCTACTCATCTTTAAGGTTTTGAATAAATAGGCACAATTTATCTACATACCCTAAGAGATGATAAAATACCATAAAAACTTATATATTTCTTTAAATCCTGTTGGTGGAAATGTATTCTCTAATGAACTTACCCATTCCTCAGCAAAAAATGGATTTTTGGTCTTATTTAATTCTATTGTTTTTTGATGTATGAAGTTGAATAACAATGTTACACAACATTGTGAATCATTAGAAATTCTAATAGAAGAAATATTATTACACATTACTTGATTAAGATACCAAAATATTGTTCTAATTTGATTAGTTCAAACTGTAGCTCCACCTATATCTTTATTATCATTCGTTGGAGGGAAACCCTATATTTAGTACGTGCAATGATACAATTTACATTTCTTATTCTAGGAGTCATTTATAAAATATTTAATATTCTATATTAGATAAAATCATTATAAAACATGTTTTATAATATCAAAACTTTTTAAATTATTAATATAAATCAAAAAATATATTCATAGATAATATCATAATTATAATCATGGTTTCTTTGGGAAAGTTTTAAAATCATAATAATATTTTCAAATCTTTTATAATTTCTTGCAATGAAAATGATAATTATCCAAATAATATCCCCCAGGAGTATCATACTAGTGGGGAATAAGGCATGTTGTTGCGGACCAGGTTATGATCATGTCCACTCCCAATGCCCCCTTTTAAGAGTAATTTTCTCTATGTGCTAAAATTTCAGAACAACATACACTTGTAATATCCAAATAAAGATGTATTCCTAAAAAAATCCATACAATATCTCCCCAAATATGAATTTATAATGTTATTATGTATATATCTACAAATTATATCATAGGGTTATGTTCCCTAATATATTATTCCTAAATTTAGTTCCCAATGACTCTATTATACTTTATCTGATACGAACTTTAAAGACCCTAATCCTAGTAGCCCAGATTCTGTGGTCACATTATCACATTGGCATAAGATATAAGGAAACACATCATGAAGAACAAAATAGTTTAGTATTTTTGGTAAAATATTTTCAAAATTGAATCCTCCTTTATAATTGAAAATATAAAACACAATATAGTATTTTTTTTGAGTGCACTGTTAATTATTTTATCATGTCCCTGCATATTAATCATAATACACTTCATTATCCTAGGGAAATTAAACATAGGAAATGGGTGATCTATAATACTCAATATGGGTATTATTATTAAAAACTATATCATGAATAAATAAGGAATAATCAATATGGAAATTGAATAACTGAAATACATCCTATTCAATCAATTACTTGAGCGTAATATGGTAGGAAGAAATTATTATCAAATAAGGTCATATAAATAATCACGTGATCATGAAACAAGAAAATGGATATTATAATTAATCAAATAGTCCCATGGATCATCAACAACTAATCTCATAATGATATATTGAATAATGTAAGACATCATAACCATATCATAAAGTACTCATTCCAATATATCTCCGATAAAATGGTAAGGCCTTGGCCAAAAACCCAACCTATATTATCTCATTAGACCTACTGATGTATTGGGGGGATATAGCAGGCACCTTCCATCACATAATAATTACAATTCATAAATAGTATAAAAGGGTATAATTGTAATCAACATAAACACTCATATTAGAAAATTATCCTATCAAGTGTTAGTAATTTCCCCAATTAATCAACATAATCATAAGCTATCTTGAGTGCTATGAAAAATAGTTTCAAAATTGTACTACACAGTCAAATTGGTAATAGACAATATAGATAAATATTTTGGATGGTATTGTTGAAACATATTCCAAATTTATTATAAGGTAAAATTATGGTTTTTTCAATGATGAATATAAATTCTATAAAAATGACATCAAAAATATTCTTGAGGAAAATATTTTTTGAACATTGAACATAAATTTCATCAATTAAAAATTTATATAATATTTGGAAAAGAAATTAATAAAAAATAACATTTTATTTTTTAAAATTAAGATACAAATAAATGAGTTTTCATGATAGAATTTAATTACATACATATCGTATAATTAAAAAATATTCCTTTCACACTATTCTAAAATGTTTTAAATGAGCCTCATTCAGAAAACAACAAGAATATTCCTTTAAAACAATTTCTTAAAAAGTAAAAAATGGGTAAATATTTCATTAATAAATAATTTGTATAATGTTCAAATAAGCTTGATTTTTTTAGAAAACATAAATATTGAAGAAACTGTTTTTCGGCCAAAGAGAGAAATGAAGTCAGTTTTCATTAAAGATGTTATTTTAGTATATTTCTTTTTAAAGATTGGAAAATGATAGGAACAAATTTATTTTAAATAAAAAACCATATTATCATAAAATTAATTTGTTTCATTAAATATATATCATAACAACTCATCATCATAAACATAATCATGAACAATCCAAATTAAGAATGAGATAGTAACATAAAGATTCCCCACTTTGGTATCTTTTGAATCATAATCCCCATGAATGAAATAAAGATAAAATGAGCCATTAAATTAAATTATGAAAATAAAATTCATGATATAAATTATAAAATGGAATGTATAAACACAAAAAAAATATTGTATGAATATGGCATACGTCTCACGAAAGAAAACACGAGATGAGAAACACTAATCTTAGGTCTAATTTCCTTTATATGTGTATGTACCTTCTATATAATAAATAAATTTTTATTATAAATATATAGTATAAACAAATTCATATATATCATAAAATTTATGTTTAAATTATTGTCTTTTATTACTTATTTATTAACAACTCATTTTTTAAATCATTATTTCGGGTGATAATTGCTTCATTTTTCATGTTTTATTCGGTTCGATAATTTTAGTAATGTTACATTTATCAAGGTTAAATCATTTCAAAAAAATTTATACATTATATTAATATCATATATAATCATTATATGATTATTTAGACTAGTTTATAAAAATTGGATATGGAAAAATCAGTTACACCATTCGTAGAGATGATAGGTCTTACGTTCCCATGAACCCTGCTTTTATTTTTACAAAGATGAATCGTAAGAAAGGTAAAATATATTTCACCTATAAAGAAACTTTATTATATCAAAAATATATTATATTTCCAAAAAATATATCCTTGTTACCATCCATGTAAAAATAAAATTAAAAACATTTTGCATTGCTGCTTGGAGGCGATAGTCAACATGTACGCACTAACAACTTTTTTCCAACAAGTTGGAAGGTAAGAAGGTATGTAGAATGTTATAATTAAATAAGTATATAAATTTCATAAATATCATATAAATATTTTAAATCCATCATTATATCCAACTGATAGAGGCAATGATAGAAAATTAATTACATCGGTTCATGGGGTAGTATGCTCGATACACTCGATCAGTGATTTCATTTCCAATTTAATAGAGGTGGATATGGATATAGGAAATTCCATTGAAATAATAACTAATTATAATATATGATATTATATTTTTATTTAATAATAGTTTTTATGGTTTTAATTAGTTATAATTAGAAGTAAAATGAAAATTCATGATAAAAAACATTATCTCTTTTTCAAGAAACCTCTTTAAGTTTATACATAAATCCTTACTATAATGGGTTTATGATCACATAAATTCCTACGAAATGTGTGTATGTATTTAAGGAATATTGTTTTAGTTATTTTATGAACAAAAATTATTTTTGAGTGTAAAAATGGGAGGATAGTGGTAGCCTTTTACAAGGGGAGGAGGGGACCCACTTAGAATTTCTAAAAATAAAAGGGTGATACACATGTTGTTCGCCTAGAACATGAGTCCAAAAAGAATAATAATTCAAAATATATTATATAAGTTCAATATATGTCTATAAAATGGGAATTATACTAGTTTATAGGTCATTTGAACCATTAAATTTTTAGTTAATACCCTAGAAAACCCATTTTAACCTTAACCACGATAGTTAATTTTTACTATTTTTAATATTAATTATGAAAGGAAAATAAATTTATTTTTTTATATAATATTAATTATAATGATTGAAAATATGGAACAAATTTTTCCAAATTCAATTCATATAATTGGAGAATTTTAATCCAAAATTAACCCCACATATGTGAGAGAACTGTGTTTTTTCAATGAAAAAGTTTTTAAATGTATAGAACATTTTAACATAAAAATTAAAAATGAAATTAAAACTAATAAAATAAACTTTATTTTTTATAAAATAATTTTTTTAATTTGAATTTTAAAACGATTCTAAATAAAACTATATTTTTTTTATTATTTAATCAAATTGGCAATTTTTGATGAAGATCATTATGTTTCACTATTGATTGAAAAATTTATCTTTTCATAAAATTGTCAATAATTCACTCTAAGATAATTTTGTCATTATGATTTCAAATATGACTTTATGTTTTGAAATTATTTTCATAAATCAAAAAAAAAATATTTTTATGTTATGTGAAATGTTTGAAGAAATATCCTTTTTTTAAATATATTTTTTTCAAAAAGAATTATTTTTCTTTCAAATGGCTCGTATTTTTTATTTATACTCAATTGATAATTAATGTATTAATATACCATATAATTTTTATAATTTTGTAATTTCAATTCATTCCCACTAATTTAATTCCTAGATTATAACGGTAAAGTATAATACGGTTAATTTAGACTTAGGGTTGCATGTGCCACAAGGTATAGAAGAGATTAAATTTAAAGAAATATTTTGATGGGACATTTAATCTGAGTGCATGTGTGGAATATTCTATCAAGAATCATGTTATTATTTTGTAATTGTGTAGGTGAACATCTTGTGACTTTTGAAAGTTGGATACATAAGCAACTGGTTTATAAGTGACTTATATCATCTCCCACTAAGTACTTCATAACTAGCACCCTTTTTAGACATATCATACATAATACCATTATTTATAACTAGGGTAAAGGAAGCATAATAAATGAATATTTTAGATGATCATTAATGGAAAAAATATATATAACAACATTAGATGATCATAAGTATATGAGAACATTAGAATAAAATTGGAAAACTATACCATCCATATCATATATCATAAACTTGAATCATGAAATAAATCATTGAAGGTCATAAGAAATTAATCATAATATAATCAAATAACATGACCCATGAGAACATAACATTGGAATATGACATATATTTGTGGCATACACATAATCATAGAAAATAATTTCATTATTAGTCAAGGATAATTTCCACGATTATCATTCTAGAATGTGTTCTCTCACCAAACCATCGTAGTAGTCTAGGTTCACTCCCAAGACTATAATAGTGGGAAGATTCCTTTACTGAACTAGGTTCACTCACGATTACAATCATTTTTTCTTCATGATAAAGGAATATTTACTCAATTAATCATAGGGAGGTATAAGTCCCACACATCACATAATCCACTCATTGTAGTTCCACAATATCATAAAACATTTATCATATCATAACACATGAAAAGAAAATGGTTTCATAAACATTTCATCATATCCTAACCTGTGGGAGAGAAATGAGGTTCATAAATATTTCATCAATTTATCATAGTATAACCCATCGAAAAGAAATAGTTTTTATAAATATATTTTTACCATAAACATAAAACATATAGAAAAAGAATAAGGATGATATCACCGAATCATTTCTCTATTAAAGCATATGTATCATCTAAGGATGTCATATTGGATTGAAAATTATTTTGAAAAATCACATAGAACACTACTTCTAGAAATTAATATTTCCACATAGAAATAACAAATTTAAAAACTAAAAAAACACCAAATATTTCAAAAAAATATTTGAAAATAAGATTCGAAACATTTAAGGGAATCCTTAAATCAGATATTGGTAATATTGGTAGGAAATATATTTCATTCCGCACACATTGAAATAAATATTCCTTTCACATTCTAAATAAAATCAAAATGGGCATTGTTTGGAAAATAATAATAATATTCCTTTTAAACCATTCTTTAAAAGCATAAAATAGTTAAAATAATTGTATAATAGTAAAAAACATTCTTTAAAACACTTCTTGAATTCATGGAAATGGAAGTGAAATGATCTTTGAATGAAGAGAGATATAAAATTAATATTAAATAAAAATAATTATTCTTAGCCCTTAAGTACCTATTGTGATGAAAGTAATGGGGAATTTTATTTTAAATAAATATAAATAGGATAAAAAAATTAATAAGTTCCTTGATTGATATATCAAATATTTCATCCTTCAAATCATAATCATAATCAATCTAGATAAATAAAGTGGTGGAAAAAATAAAACCCTTACCAATTTGGTAACTATTGAATAATAATAAAAATTAAAGGAAGAAACATATATAGATTTTTATATACCATAAATTTCATGATAATAATCGTAAAATACCTTAATAGTATGTATATACACAATACAAAAGAAACATGTGATGAATATGTCAACTTCCAAATACAATAATACTGAGAAGATAATCAATTACCTCAAGTGATGAATTCATTTGTACACATTCGAACCAAAATTATAATAAATATTGGATTATTATAAATCTATTACATAACTACATTAATATACATACTACCATATATTATTTATGTATGAACTTTCATTTCTATTTAATAACAATTATTTGTAAAAAATGTTTTGGGTAATAACTACTTTGTATTTAATGTATGTTTTAGTTTGGTGTTTTCAATCATTTTAATTTTATCATTGATCTATAATGTAAATAATATTAATTATGTTATAAATATATTATATATTCATTATACATTTTTTTTAGTAATCTATTACAATTAGGGATAGAAAATTAATTACAATGTTCCTCGAGACAGTAGACCATACATACACATGAATGTTGTTTCCATTTTCTCAAGTGATGGGATAAAATAAAGGTTGAATTTAATTAAACTTTAAAAGAATAATTTTTATATTTTATATATCATATATATTAATTTAATCAATCCTTATTTCAATCCATTTAAATATAAAGTGAAAAAATCATATCACTGCTTCGTGGAGGCGGTAGTCCCCACGTATGCATGAGAAATGTTATCATTCTCCAATAGATTGGAAGGTATGAATTTGGATGTGGTATTATAATTCTACGAGTATAAATATCTCATAAATATAATATATAAAAATTAAATAAATATTTTTAATCATATGTGATATGTGGTGATGCAAAATAATTGGAATTGGTTCGCGAGGCTATAATCCATTGTATGCACAATCGATAGTTTCATTTCCCATTAGATGGAAGAATATATTCATATATGTTATAACATTAACATAATAACATATCAGTATATTATAGATACATATTTAATCATATTATCCTAGATTAAATGAATTTTTGGTTGGTGGAAGAATAAATAATATAAACACACTCTCTTTAGAACAGTACCACTTCTCTGGAAAATCACCATAGGTTAGCACAAAAATCCTTCATAAAAGGGTTTAATAATAAAAATAAAGACAATATGAAATTGGTATGTAATTAATTAAGTTATATGGTTAATTATTTGATAAAAATTCTTTTAAAGAGAGAATTTTCTAGTATGGGGGGTTCCCTTTTATAAGTGAGGGAGAGGACACACATGGAATATTTGAAAATAAAAAGGAATGAACACATATTAAACATGTCACTAAGAAAAAAATAGATCATTCTAAAAATTTATATTATATAAGGTCTATATATATCCATAAAATTGGAATTTGACCCGTTTTTAGGTCATTTTAACTCTTATATTTTTATTTCAACCCTAATAACCATGTTTTAACTTTAATCGCGATAATTAATTTTTTGTATTTTCACAATTCATTATGACCAAAAATTTAGTTGAACTGATTGTATAATATTAATTATTTTAATTAATAATATTGAATCTACTTTTTTAATTCAACTCATATAATTTGTATAATTTAATTTAAAATTTAATCCACAAATGAGGCGAAAAAAAATCTGAAGAAAATGTTTTCATAAGTATATAAACATTGTATATCAATGTTGAACATAATTTTTTTTAAAATAAGCAAAATTGGATTCAAAATAATATTATTAATTTATATTTCTTTTAAACCCTTTTTAAATAAAAAAGGAACCTTAAAATTTTATTAACCAAAAAAGGCAGTTTTCAAAAAACATTAGTGTTCTTCACTGGTCGTCGAAAAATTATACATTTCCAAAAAAATTAAAAAATTCGAAATATAATAATTTTGAAATGTTGTTGTACAAAATAAGGTAAATTTTTCCAATAACTTATTATACTTGTTGAAAAAAATAATTTTATTATTATTTTGCAAAAAAATGATCATTTAGAAAATCAATTTTAGATGTGTATAAAGGATTCACTAAAATTTATGTACTTATTTATAAATATATTTTATTTATCTAAAAATATTATAATAAATTTTTAAAATATATTTATTCTTATTCATACCACCAAATATAATGTCTAGGATATAACATTTATTTTCAAATAAAAGTATTAATAGTATATTGTGGTTTTTTAAAACTCGGTGTTGCGTGTAACAGAAGTTATCAAAAAATAAACTTTATTGTGAAAATATATTTCAAAAAATATAAGGGTGTTACATTTTACCCCCATTAAAATTAATTTATCACTAAAAACTATATTTTTTAATCAAAAATGGGAATGCTTCTATCAGATCACTTCCCCAGGATCCCATGTGGCTTTTAAAAAATTCGTGTTTTCCCAAAAGCATTGGCCAAGTGAGTGAAATTGTTTCATAGTACTTTATGACTATGATAAATAATTCCCACCAGTAATTATTAATAACAGATACCATTATCTAACCAATGAATTTTGATTTCATTAATGTGACATATCAGATATATTCTTCCTCAGTATAGATACATGGAACAAATCATGTACTTGAGACAGGTTCTGCGAAAGCACTAAGAGATAAGCTTCCATCTTTACTTAATCAATAATATTTAAATAAAAAATATACCTAGGGAATAAATTTCATGTCTTCCAAAATCTCATAACCTTATTACCTTGAGAAATTTATAGTAATACATTCTCACCATCTTCAAACTCTAGATCACACCAATGATTTCTTGCATATCTTTGATGAAAACTCTCAGCTTCTGTGATGTGATATTATTGAATGGATATGACATTATCTACCATTTAATAAGATAGGATAGGTACTAATATCATTCTTTATAAAACTTTATCTTGGAAAATTTGAGTTCTACATTTCTATCCATATAGGCCTTCGTTAGAAGCATAATTAATTTTTGAGTGAAAGATATTATTTTATGAAAAATATACTAGAGTAAGGTTTTGATCCAAACCACATTTGGAATCCATAGAGTAAAATATTATCATATCCCTAGGTTTTGAATTGTTCTCTTAGACTGACCATCTGTTTGAGTATGATAATTTATGTTAAAACATTACCTTATTGGAAAATTCAATTGAAGAATACTATAATGAACCAGAATCTTCATATAAAAATATTACTTTATTTTTGATGAATTTTAAATGCATTTCAGAAATAAATTTCCAAGGATTACAATGGATTAGTCTATCTATATCATAGGTAAAAAATATTCTTACTTCATGAAATATATTCAACATCACTTATACATATATTATCCTATATTACTCTTTATAAACATACCCTATTAAATAATTTCTTCATAACTAGTGAAGATGAAACATAATAAAATGTGAGATTATATTCTCAATGATTGTAAACATGGGATATATCATTCTATGATCATACAAAATCATAAGATATGAATAAGGGTACTAAATGATGAACAACACTTACAAGGCTTATAACTATCCTATCATAAATCATAAACATGAATCAAAGAATAAATAATTATCATTCAAAAAGACATGATTCATAAGATTTTGAAATCATCATAATTCATTTACAATAAGATCATTTCATAAAATAGTGTATCCAACATAGGTATATAAACCATTCCATTTGTCAGGGTTAACTACCAAGACCATCAATCATAGTAGTTCAGACCTCATCGACTATTTCCCATTATAGATCAAGACATTTAACTTGTTTACCATTATGGATCAAGGTCATTTAGTTATTATCAATTTTCGATCAACCCCATCATATTTTTTTACCATTTTTATCTCTTGAGATATAAGTCACTACCTATGGAGGGTGATATTGATATCATCAATTACATAATAAAAATAATATATATGGGTTACACTTTGTCATAAAATATTCATCATATCAGAAATCATAAAAATAAATTTGTTTTATAAATACTATTAAATAGTATAACTCATAGACAAAAATGGGTTTTATAAACATTTCCACATTTTATCATAGCATAACACGTATCATAAATATAAACCATATCTTAAAAGAATAAATAAGGTATCATTTAATAACATCCCAGTCATTATTAAGTAACATATATGGATTTCATCTTAGATAGAAAATTATTTTTAATGATCACATGGACTATTAATTTATGATAATAACATTTCCAATTTTAAAATTAGATTTTAAAAAATAGAATTTCACATAAAATTTCGGAAATCCTTTTTTATATTCCTTGGAAACATATATATTAAGATTAAAAACATTTCTAAGTTATGTTGGTGAAAAATACTAATCATTTCGTACACATGAAAACAAATATACCTTCACATATTCAGAACAAATTCAAAAGCACCATTTTAGGAAAATTAAAATATGATTACATTAAAAACAACATGTATAAAATCATAAATGGGTAAAAGGTTTATTAAAAATAATTTTATAATATTAATTGCTTTTATTAAAACATATTTAGATAACATAGACTTAGAAAAAAATAATTTTCAACCGAAGAGAGAAATAAATTTGATTTTACTTAAAAATTATTTTGAACTCTTGATTCCATAAAGAGTGGAAAAGTAAAATGAAAATTTTATTTTCATGAACTAACTATATGATAAGAATAATAATTATTTTCATGATATTTATGTAATTAAATCTTATATTTTTAAGCATATTAAAAACAAACCTAATAAATAATGAGATTATACCATTTAAATGTTACCCCTTTGGTACCATTTATATCATAAGTCACATGAAAAATTGAAAAAAAATATTTATATACCATAATTATCATTATAGGGACAATAAAATACATTAATGGAATGTATATTTACCAAAAAAATAAATATGTGGTGTATAAGTCATGTGTCCCATGGAAATAAAATTCAGATGAATATCTCGTACATTAATTTCCAAATTCCATCATACACATTCAATCTTAATTTACAATAAATATAAGATTATAAAAATATATTATAGAATCAAAATCATATGTTTTATATAGTATATTATTTACCTACAACCATTTATTACCCGTGTAATGTCAATTTTTTATTAAAATCATGTTTCGAGTAATAATGTATTTTGTTTTCTGTATATTTTGGTTTTTTTTCACTTTTGTTATATTAGGGTTACATCATATCTAAAATGTTAAAAATGATAGAATTATCATATATATTCATTATATATTTATTTATAATAATATATTAACATTATATATTTAAAATTAATTACACTATTCATAGAGACGATAAGTCGTATGTATGCATGGACGTGATTTTCATTTTTATGATGGAATGAATGAATGAAAGGAAACTAATATGTTAAACTTTTAGATTATTTTTTATTTCAGATATATCAAATAATTTCATTAACCCTAAACTTTTTGCATTCTATGTAATATTTAATTAAAGAATGAATCACATCACTTTGTGAGGTGGTCATCTACTGTACAAACAAGAAACATTATCTTATTTACAAAGAATGAAAAGTAAAAAGGTATATGTGATTTTATAATTTTAAATTTATAATAATGTCATAAATATAATATAGGAATTTTGAATCCATCATTAAATACATCCTTGAGATCCTTTTGTGGAAAATGAATTACATTGGTTCGTGAGGTGGAAGTCGACCATTCACATGATCCACAATTTGTTTCCATTTGATATATGAGAAGATAGATGTAGATAATTACATTAACAAAATAACATATATGAATATGGTATATAATTATTTTATTACATCCCCAGGGTTAAATCATATTTTTATTGGTTATAGGAAGAAATAAAATGAAAATGTATAGTTAAGGATTATGCCTTTTCATTGGAGAAATGCTTTAGGTTTACACCTAAAGACATCTTAAGATGGTTTAATAAAAAATTTAAGGAATATATGATGTTGGAGTTAATAAGTGAATGGATTTGGTTTGAAATTTTATAATCAAAATGGATTTTTAAGTATGAATATGAGATGATAGGGGGTTCAAATTTATACGTGGGGAATAGATCCCACATAGAAACTTCGTGGGAATTTCCCCAAAGAATCCAAAATGATAAATTCATTCCCATAGAAAATGATTTTAAATGACCATAGATTAAAGAAAGGAATTTCATAATTTTATAACATGTTCATACTATAGGTTTTTTTACAAGTTTCATTTGAAACATTTTCCTTATGTCTTACTTTAACCCAAAGGTAAACACGTTTTACCTTAATCACATCAATTAATTTTTACTATTTATACTATTCATGTTGACCATAATTGAACTTGAAATATTGTATAATATTAATTATTATTCTGAATATGGAAATAATTTTTGTAAAATTCATTCACATATGTGAAAACTTTAAATTTAAAATTAAAGCCGCAGACATGATGAAAAAGGGTTTTTCCATAGAGAATCATTCTATAAGTAGATAAAGTTTTAATATCAAAAATTAATACCAAATTGATTCGAATGGAATAAATTATATTTATAAATAAAATATTGAAATAATTTTTCTTTTAGAATATTTATAAAATAAAATATATATTATAAATAATTTTAACGAAAATATAGTTTTTTATAAAAATCAGTATTTTTCATTATTCATTAAAAAATTAATCTTTTTCAGAAAATTATCTGAAATTCATCCTAAGATAATTCTTTGATGTTGATCTAAAAAATAAATTTAATTTTTTAAATAAAATTTCTATATGTTTCACAAATTAATTTCATGATTTTTTCAGAAAATTTAATATAATATATATTTTTTAAATTGTCTTTTTAAATCATATAATTATTTTACTAAAAATTAAGTACTTTTTGTAAATATGTTTTATTTATATAAATTAATTATTAATAAGTTTTTACACTTTTTTATTCATATTCAAACAACAAACATTTAAAAAATTGTTATAATTTCCATGTTTAAATACTTATAATGTTAATATCATAACACTATTTGTTAAAACTCGACATTACATGTAAAACATGCTATCAATGAAATTAAATTATTTTAAAAAAATTCCTAAAAACATAGTGTAATACACTAAGATCATGTGAGATATTTTTTTTTCAATAAAATGTAATTTTTTAGAATAGCTTGTTTTACATGAAACACCATGTTTAGCTTGCATTACACCCAATAAAGAGTTTATCTTCTGTCACACACAACACTGATTTTAAACAAAACATGAAATATTATTAAAATATTATTATTTAATATTATAATTATACCCTATACATTTTAATGTGTAGTATGAATATATTTATATAAATTTTGAAAATATATGATTTAAAACAATATATAAAATGAATTCGTTGATTAGTGGTTAATAAGAAATGAAAATGAGAACCATTTAAAAATAACGAAAGTGCATAAACATGTTTCATCACAATAAATAAAATAAATCCATTCTGATTATTTATTATAATGATATTTATATATTATATATTCAATATAATATTTAGCATTCATCTATTATTTTTTGAAGGAATGCGATAAATTAAATCCAATTCAACGATTAAAACAATATTTTTATAAAAATATTTATTTTCAAATTTTATGCACTTAAATTAAAATTATTTTTTCCACTTTTATAAATTTTATTTGAAAAATTGAACTAAATTTTATAAATATTAATTTAAAAATCATATTGGATTTATTTTTTTATTTTTTTAAATGATAAATTTTTAGTGAATAATGAAAACTTCTAGTTTTTATTAATATACTTCCTTTTCATTCATGGAATTTAAATGATAATTTTGTTAATATGATTTAAGAAGTAAAATTCACTCAATTATATAAATATAAATCAAATTTTGGTCACTAGAATAAATTTCATATTGAATTTTTATTTAAAAACATTTTGAACTTTTGAAACTTTTCTCTTTGGAAAACTGTGCTTTCATCTTGTCTAGATGAATAATTTTAAATTAAAAAATTTCCACTTATATGAATTATATTTTAAAAAAATGATTCCATGTTTTAAATAATAATAATATATATTATCTAATAAGTTCAAATTAACTTTTAATCAAAATTAATCCTAAAACCTATAAAAATAATTACCACAATTAAGGTAAAAATTGATTTATAGAGTGGTTAAACTAAATAAATAAGGGTTAAAATTGGCCCGAAGGTGTAAAAAACCTATTTTATAGCCATATTTAGTCCTTAAAACCTATTATTTAAAAAAAGGTCTATTTTTGGTGTTATATGTCATGTTAAAATCATGGATACACCTTTTTCATTTTAAAAACTTTAAGTCTTCCACTCACGTTACTTATAAAAGGTCACCCCTATCATTTCCTATTTTCACTTCCAAAACCCTTTGGTTAGGCTAATTCTTAAACAAATAATTTCCTTAGTTCCCCAATCACATCCTATATAATTTTGTTTCTTCTAAAATTCATACTAATAATCCTAAATGAATGATCTATTTTATTTCTTCATCCAAGACATTAAATAATTATTAAAACATGATGATATAATTTCATTAGTATCATAAATATATTGAGATGTTATTATGTTAATGTAATAACATTAATACCTCTTATCTTCCATTATATTGGACATGAAATCATCCCTTGTGTGTATGGTGGGTTGTCGCCTTGTAGACCGATGGTATTCATTTTCCATCACCACCGCTCAAGAATTGATATACTGATAGATTTACTACTTTTATATCATAATTATTATAGTTTAATACCTTGATAATAATAACATCACATCAACCTCCTTACCTCCTAACCTATTGGAAAATAATAACATCGCTCATGTGTAAATAGGGATACCATCTCTTGAACCAATGTGATGTGTTTTTCATTTCTATTTTACATAGAGGGTAATAATTTTATAATAAATGAATTTATATGATATTTGAATCTAAATTATACTTCTATAAATATGATACCATACATACATTCATGCATCCCATACTATTGGGAATATGACAACGTTGTTCATGTGTTCAGTAGTCTACTGCCACGTGAAGCGATGTGATTCATTTTTCACTAACTATTTTATTGGATGGTAATTGGGGTAAATGTAATGAATATATTTTATATATATGATATAAAATTTATTTCAAATTGAAATTTATTACTTATACTTCTTTCATTTCATCCATTGCGAAAATGGAATCAACATTCATGTGTATGTACAACATACTTTGTCCAAGAATTGTGTTATTTATTTTCTATCTCTACCATTTATGGATTAATATAAATAAATATATAATTAATATATATTTTATTTTTATCATTTTTATTATTATTGATATTATTGAAACATTATCAACATAATAGGTCCATAAATACCAACAAAAACATTCATGAAAAACAAAGCAGTTATTTCCCAAAATGTAATTTTGTCACAGAATTGTTAATTAAAAGGAAATAAAAGGCCATGATTAAATAATATTTGTTATGATATATATCATTGTTATTATATAATAGATGTATAAAAATTTATATGTATCATACATTAGGTTCTATTTTTTCGATGGAAGTTGAGAATTAAGGTAACAGATTTCTAGTCTCTCAATTATTTCTAGGATACACGTTCCTTATTCACAACTCATTTCATTTGTGTCGGGTATATACTACCCATTTACATAAAATATAATTAATATAATTTCATCATTATTTTAAATATTTATATTTACTTTATTCTTTAATTGTTTAATTGTTTTATGATTCAAAATATTACTAAATGTTAATATATTTTCTTCTCACTTTTTATATCATTGAGATACATAACATATACACCACTTGATCCTTTTGTGTGGTATATATAATTACCATGAATTTATTTTATGATTATTATAATGAAAATTATGTGGATTTCAATATCCATTTTATAACCTCTCTTACATGGGGTTTAAAATTCAAAAATACCAATGTGATAATGTATTTTTTTCTCCATTTTCATTCTTTGAGACATATGTTAAGTTATGAACCTTTATTTTATTACATGTATAAATAGACCATTTGACATGTAATGTCACAAATGTATTTATTATAATTATACTATCTGTTTCTTTTAATTTAATTATTTCACGGGGATTATAATTAAATTTTACCAAAGTGGTAAGACTTTTAGATACAATGTCATCATTTATTAGGATTTTTCATGATTAAGATTTTAATAATGATATATTATGATATATCCCTCAAGAAACTATTGTATATTAATTTTATCTATTTATTTCATGAGAATAATGTTTTCCTCAATTTTCTTCTCTTTATTCCCTCAGTGGTTCAAAATAATTCTTTTATAAAAAACAGTTTTTATTTCAATTTTAAAACAAAAACCATTTTTCATAAAAAACAATGTTTTCTAAAATTTTTTTCAAATTTTTATTATCATTATGAAAATTATTTATTAATATAAATTTCACCGATGTTTTAATTTTTTAATTTTTTTAAAATTAATATTATTTTAATTTTCCAAAAAACACTCACTTTTATTTTACCAAAAAATTTAAATGAATCTTT
This sequence comes from Viscum album, assembly GCA_963277665.1. Taxonomy (NCBI): domain Eukaryota; kingdom Viridiplantae; phylum Streptophyta; class Magnoliopsida; order Santalales; family Viscaceae; genus Viscum; species Viscum album. The sequence continues at coordinate 1,133,163,374 of OY728135.1, read as the reverse complement.
TTTTAACATGTATGACATAAATGGAATTTACCGCTGCCCTGAAAATTATGTATAATGATAGTTCATTTATATATTTTCAAGGCTATTTTTATGGAAAATTATTTAATTGGTCAGTTATGAATTTTTAAATTAAAAAATATATATTATCAAGGAAATTTTATTTTCCTCAAGAAACATTCCAAGAGATTTATTGATCATAATATTTCCATATAAGATGATATAATTTTATATAACTTAGAATTTACTGAATACATTTCCCAAGTATACCATTATTATTCTTTTTATGAATGGTTTATATTTATTATATAAAGATTTATTTGAAACCTATTTCTCTACCATGGGTATTACCACCAAAAAAATTATGAAACCCACTTCTTTTTCCACAAGTTATGATATGACGAAATAATGAAATGATTATGAAATATGTTTATTTTTCACGAGTTATACAATGATAAATTATTTATGAAACCCATTTCTTTTCATCATTTTAATACTATTAATATTTTATCATAATTTGTGACACATATGTGTGATTTTAATTATGGGATGGGTGGGACCTATATAATCCTCCAATGCATTGGGAATTGCTTTATATCTCATGATAAAAACTGGAACAAAATGGGCAGTGAACCTAGTTCAGTAAAGGACGTTTCCACATTCATAGTCTTAAATGTGAACCATGACTACTATTATGGTTTTGGGGTGAACCCATCCCACTATTAGGGAAATGTTAATGAGACATGACAACATATGAAAATACGTTTTTATAATTATGATTATTCCAAAAATCTATGTCTTATTCCAATGTTATGTTCTTATATTTCATGTTATTTGATTTTCCTATTATTCATTCCATAAGAACTGACAATAGTTATGATATGAGCTAATATTATAATCGTTGATATGTAGGGTTTGGTTTTTTAATTTTATTCTCATGTAATCAGACCCTTATGATCTATTTAGGATAGCATATATCCCTTGTTTACCCTTACATAGTATTTGAGTTAACCTTTTCTTATGTTACCTTTCCTCGAGTTATGAAGAAAGGATTTAAGTATGGTATGTATAAGAATATTACTTTGTGGGAAGGTGTTAGTGTGAAATTTTAAATATAATTTTAGAAATAATTTTTTTCCTAGTATCCAAAGTAATGAAGACTTTATGATCCTCAGGTATGTGATTGTGTAATGTAATAAATATTCAACTAAAAAAGATGTAATATCTATGTATAAAATTCTTAGGCATCTATAGTTGGTATCAAATGATAGGTTTAGTAACCTTTAAAAACCTATTTGGAAAAACATTATGGACATATTTATGTATATTTCTATGGATATGTCAAAAAAATATTGAGGGTTGATTCTATGGTTGATTAAAATTTTGGAAAACATTCCTAGAATTTTGGTAATGTATAGATATGTTGGTTTATAAAACATTATATCCCGATATGGATACTATAAGTTGATGTGGCTCTAGAATACAGGTACATAGTGTTAATAACTCTGAAAAGTTATCATTGGTCTAGAATTGATCATCATGTATTGCATTAAAACTAGCCTTATTGCACACCTGACACTCGTGGGGGTAAGTTCAAAAAATTTACAATCTCATTACAAACCATCATCGAAGATTTGAATAATGACCAAGAATTTCCTTGGATAAACCTATGGTTTCATAAATTGAAAATAATGTGTCTCTATTTAGACACCCTATATGTTTTTTATAATGATTATGTGGATTTTTACAAAAAAAAAATCTCACAATATGTTTTTTGGTTTTAGTCATTGGTGGGAACCAGAAGGAACTAGGTTATGTTTGAATATGATAGGCATTGTATTGATGAGAAACCAAATGGGATACAAGATAGAGTAAAGGAAATTTTTATTTTTCATAATCTGTTACCAATATATATGATTAAGAACATTCACCCCAACCAACTCTCGGACTCACAAAATATAAGAAGGATATAGTTCGAAGAGATTTTGGGTAGTGGAGACCATGGAGGAAATAAGGTTAATTATCATATATATTGATAATGTGGGAAAAAAACTCAAGGAAATTTCTCAAATCGATGAGAATCTGTTTTGTATATGGATAATAAGGGCATAAATAAATTAATTTATAAGGAAAAATGAAATGTTCAGTAAAAATAATGGATGGGAATATTTCTCTCCATACGGTAATATCATTGGATGAATGTTTTAAATGTGGAAATAATGAGAATTATAAAAATATATTTCTAATGGGTAAATATATTTAATAAGATTAACAAGGTGGTACAAATAAAGGTTATTTTATTGATGATTAAAATAATAAACATGAAATATTAAAGGAATGAGGTTTTAAGGTAAAGATGGTGATGTATAGTAAATCGTTTAAGAATGAAGTGGAATTATTGAAGTGTTTATGTATTGTAATTCTATAATTATATTTTATGAATCATTAAATATATATATAATTTTTAATATATGTTTTTTATTATGTAATTTCATGAATATTTTGAATTGTACTGGTTACATAGAAATGTGATTTAATCAAAATGTGATATTTCTGTATTAACCAGGATTAGGTGAATTATAACCATTATAATGTTTCAGATGATCAGATAATTATTTTTGGATAAATATATGAATGATATAGATAACTTAAATTGGATAGTATTGATTAGCATGGCACTGATTAATGATTTAATAAAAAAGTATTTTATGTTATCATTGATGAAGTTTATATAATTTCTTGGATATATGAAATATATAAAATACTTTTTTTCTAATTTAGTAATAAGGAAGAATGTTGGTTTTTAATAATTTTTTTTGTTAATTTAGGCTATTATCATGTTTCAAAAAAATGATATATGTATTAAAATATTTGGTATTTGACATTAATAGTTACTCCATGTTGTTTCGCGGATTAATGATAAGATGATTTTATAAAATTAGTGATCTTATTTCTATGTTTTTTGGATTTTGAGTTTGGTTTCACATAGAGGAGACTTATGTTTAAGTATTCACGAAATAAATTAAGTTGATCTTTGAATGTTATTGATCACATGCGAAATAAATTCTATTTTTTATAATAATTAGAAAAAAGGAGGAATTACTCATCATTATATTATGAATATAATGATCCACTAGTTCTTCAGGAAACAAATTCTTCATTCATTTTTTTAAGCAGGATATGATATTTAAATTGATCAAAATACAACCAATATATGATATTGTTCTTATGAAAAAAAATTCAGAATGTATATAATTTAATAATATTTATAAAATTTCAGGAAAAGGATCTTGAAATAAATTATTATAAATTTACATTATTTGTTTTGAATTAATGGCCTTTTCACCAATCATGTATTTATAGATTTTTTGTTTTTAACTTTATCTGATCGTGTTCTCTATCACTGTCCATCAAAATTTGGGTGTTAGTTTTATATTCTATCTCTATGTTTTCACTTCCCACTAATGATCTCCTACAAATTATCCAAGTTATCTTTTATTTTAGATGACCTTTAAACATACATTATTATATTTTTATGAAAAATTTTAATAATCCTTTTTACGAAGTGGATTTCCTACAAATGTATTTCCAATTGTCAAACCCATGTTTACCAACCACACATGCAAATTGTGAGGACACACTTTATTTAAGGGCAGAATAATGTAACACCTAGAGATATTTTTTAAAAAAAATTAATTTTTTTTAATATTATGTTTTACATGAATAATAGATTTTAGATATTGTTACACACAAAATTGAGTTTATCTTTTATTACACGCAACATCGAGTTAAAATAGAACAAGACATATTATTAAAATATTATTATTTAATGTTATAATTATCACCTAATTGTTGTAATGGTGGGTATGCATATAATTAATTATTTTATGGAAATATATGTTTTAAAACTATATATAAAATGAATTATTTGGTTACTAATTAACTATAAATGAAAATAAAAACAATTTTATAATAACGGAAATTATTTTCTGATAACTATTTTTTGTGCACAAACATGTTTTATCATAAAATTTTAAGTAATCCACATTCGGTAAATGATATAAATTACATGTATATATATTATATTCAATATAATTTTTATAATTCATATTTTTTATTTTTAATTAATGTGATAAAATAAATCCAATTTTACGCTTAAAAGTACACTTTTCTAAAATGCAGTTTTTATCTTTTTGCATAGTTATTTTAAAATTAATTTTTTGAAATTTTAGAAAATTTATTTACAAAAATTAACTTCAATTTTTAAATGATAACATAAAAATTGAACTTGAATAAATTTTTGATAATTTTATGAAAGGATTAATTTTTTAGTGAATAGTGAAAAATACTGGTTTTTATTAAAAAACTACCTTTTCATCTAAGGTAGTTACAAGATAAAATTCAGTTAAATATGGTTTTAAAAGAATAATTATTAAAATTATATATATATATATATATTAATCCAATTAATGTCATTTTAATCAATTTAATATTATATTTTGATATATAATCATTTTTAATCTTTTGAATTATTTCTCTTTGGAAAACTGTTTCTTCATCGAGTTAGTATGATTGATTTTAAATTTATTTTTGCTTTATATGTGAATGAAATTTGGAAAAATGGATTCTATATTTTTAATAATCACAATATTTATTACCTAATTAGGTAAATTTAAGTTTTTACAATAATTATGGAAAAATAAGTATAAATTAATTACAGTAGTTAAGGTAAAAACGAGTTTACCAATGGTTAAACTAAAAAGATAACGGTAAAAATGACCCAGAAATTTTTAAAACAATAATGTATTGAAAATATTTCAACCATATCACCTTTAAGTGTCATCAATTATCCATTTTTTATCATTTTTTATGTGAAAACTTTTTTCAATCCTTTTCCGTTTCAAAAATTACAACTATGTCAGTCACCACACTTATAAAAGGCTACCCCTATCCTCTATTTTTTCCAACTCCAAAAACAACTGTTTTATCCAATAACTACCCAAATAACTTCCTTAATTACCCCATATCATCCTATAATACTTATTTTGGTTATAAATATATTCTAATACACTTTTTTTTAATAATTAAAGTTGTTTTATGTAGAATAGTTAATATTCTTAATTGATAGATTTTTTATCTATTACTCAACCCCTTAAAATTTTTATTAACTTGTGATGATATAATAATATAACCATATTAAATATATTTATAAGTTACTATCTTAATTTTATAACCTAAATCCTTCTCCTTTCCCATCAAATGCGATACGAAATCATTTCTCATGTGTACAACGAACAGGTGGTTCGCAATCTAATGTTATTCATTTTCCATCACCACCTCTCACCGATGAATATAATGATTGATTTATTATATATATATATATATATCTAGATATATATTTTTTTTATATTAATATTTACATATAATTATAATAACACATCTATATTCTTACATCCCAATATGTGCAAAAATAATAATGTTGCTCGTGTGTACGGCAGACTGCCACCTCGCGAACCTATGTGATGTGTTTTTGATTTCAATTTTACATGTATGGTAATAAAAATAGATTAAATGAATATATATGATATATTTATCATAATTGTTTATATTTAATTATTATTCCACAAATTCCATGTTACTTTATATTCCTTGGGAAATATGATAGCATCGTTCGTGTGTACATCAAACTACTGCCTCACGAAGCGATGTGATTCCTTTTTCACTAACACAAGGAATGGAATTTAATTAGGGTAAATTTAATTAATATAAATTGTATATATTAAAAGAAATTTTTATTTAATGATAATATATTATTTAGATTTCTTCCATTCCATCTTTCAAGAAAATGGAAACATTGTTCATGTCTACGTGTGGCCTACCATCTCCATGAACCGTGTAATTAATTTTCAAAATATAACTTTTATAGATTACTATAAATACATATATAATGAATATATAAGATATTTATATCAATGTTATTATTTTGGATGTTATGTAACTATTATCAAATTTATGTGATTGAAAATACAAAACCAAAACATACGTAAAAATAGTGAAGTTATTACCCAAAACGTAATATTAAAAATGAATTGTTAATAAATGGGTAATAAAAGGTCTTAATTAAGTAATTATGGTATAATAAATATATATAATTTTATTTATTTACTATTTCTATGATAAAATTATATTTATTATATAGGATATTATAATGTGAATGATGGAAGTTGAGACTTAAGGTAAGAGATTTCTAGTCTCTCATTTATTTCCTGGAGACATGTTCCATATTAACCACCCATTTTATTTATGTGGTGTATATAATAACTCATTGACTTGTTATATCATGAATTTAATTTTTTAAAGGGTTTTTTTATGGTATTATTTAAGGGGTATTACGAGTCAAAATATTACTAAAGTGGTAAGGGGTGTTCAGATCACTTTTTATATATATGAGATACCAACCCTATGAACCACTTATTCATTTTTTAGTGTACATACTAAACCTAAATTTATTTTATAATTATTATCATGAATATCATTTGTATTTAAATATCCCTATTTTTATCTCTCTTTCATGGGATTTACGATCCGAAAGATACCAAAAATGGTAAGTGGGTTTTTTCTTAATTTTCATTCTATGTGACATATGATATATTATGAACTTATCTTTATTTATGTTGAGTATATAAATCCCATTTAACATATATTATAGTAAATTTATTTATTCTAATGATATTATAAGTTTCATTTAATTTTTTTCTTTCATGGTAATTTTGATTCAAATTTACCAAGGTGGTAAGTGTTTAATGTTACAATCTAATCATTTATAAGGACTACTCATGATTATACTTCCAACGATGAAATTATATGATGTATCTATCAAGAAACTCTTGTATTTTATTTTCATTTTGTTATTTATAAATATATAAAATCAATTAATTTTACTCTCTTTATCAACACAATTGTTCAAAATAATTTTTTTTATAAAAAACCATTTTATTTGTCCCTTCTGTCAAAACCCTTTTTTCTTCCAATACCTTGTTTTCAAAAAATTATTTCAAAAATGTTTTTATCATTATAAAAATGTTTTATTGAAGAATTTTTTCTGATCTTTTAATTAAAAACTTTTTATTCAAATAATTAATCTTGTCATTTTCCAAATAATCCCAAATTTACTTTTACAAAAATTTGAAAGGAATATTTTTTTAATGTTGATGGTATGAATAGAGTTTCCCAGCATCATGAAAATAATTTGTTTTATTGATTAATTTATTTGTTTTGAAAGTTATTTTTAAATTAGAAAAATGTGATTTTCAAAGAAACATTGTTTTCAATATCTAACATTCGATGTGATTTATATTTCAAAATAATCTTCCATCTAAGATGAAATACTTTGATGTAAAATATTATATAATGGGGATATGGTCTTAGTAAAACTTTCTTACTTTTTCTCTAACTAGTTCATTTTTATTATAAAAATAGTTTTATAAAACCCATTTCTCTTCCAAGGGTAATACCAAGATAAAATTAATATTAAAGCTCATTATTTTTTCACAGGTTGTGATATGAAGAAATAATGAAAATTATATGAAACCTATTTATTTTAAATAGGATATTCCTTAATGAGATGTTTATGAACCCCATTATTTCATCTTTTAGGATATGATGAACGTTTTTAGATCTTTCAGTTAACATATGTTGTAATTTAAATATCTTATTGGTGGAACATATATCTCCTGCCAATTCATGGGTAAAGGTTTATATATCATGAGAGAAATAATACAGGAATATAGAGTGAACCCATATCAGTATGGAATTTGTCCACTATGATAGTCTTGGGATGGAACATTGGCTATTAATATGGTTTGGGACTAAACCCATTACACAATGGTATCATTTATAACTGATGAAATGATTTTTTATGTCTATATGTGTGTTAAAAATATATTTATTATTAAAATTTTAAGTTCTTATGGATCATGTCATTAGATTCCCTTTTGATTTATGTCTTATGAACTACCAATATTTTTTCCATGAATCATGATTGTTATCTTTGATACGAAGGTTATGGTTTTTGTAAGAACTCGGATCTTTTTTTCTAGTATGTCATCCTTCTTCTAGTCATTTTTGAGGAGAAGAGGAGTTTCTTGAAATTTTTTAACTATACACCATGTACTCGATTATCACGGGTAGTCGTGTGTTGGCCGTGTAGCGGCCATGCACACGAATGTGTGTGGTGATCTAGAGACCACCTAATGCGGGGGTGGTAAGGGAAATTACACGTCATGTACTTCTTTTCATTAAACACACTGGGGTCTTGTCTTATGGACAGAACCTCTTTATTCTGGGTCTAGTTAGAGAGAGCTTTCGTACGGCCGCAAACTTTCCTCAAGCCCCTGAGCCTCTATCTGTTCTCTGATTCGACCATCGTCAATTGTGTTGGGATCACGTCAGTAATCTATTCCTTCTGCTTGAGATTTTTTTCTTGATTCCTCTTCATTCTCATGTTATCCTTAGTTGAATGTTTTAGGAATTTTTGTATATATACGGTGTTCTTGTGTAATTCAAGGCTTGAGGTTCACTTATAGCAATCTCCCAACACCGAGGTAGGTTGTTTGTGCCTTTCTGTTGAATGTATTTGAGTTATATGTGAAAAATTGACAATGTCCCTGAATGGGGTATTGCATGTTTACTGTTTTAGCCATATTGGTTTCTTGATATGCTTGTATGCTTGAGTAGAGGATAATTGATTGTGTATAGGGATAATTTCTATTCCTTAGAAGATTTTCCCATGTTGCTTTTTTGACCATTTCGTCTAGTTTTTTCTTTTTAGGATGTTGTTTTCTTTCTATGCCTAATATTGTAGGATCTAGTGTTTTATTTTTATCATACATGTTGTTATGCTTTTGATTGTTAGCCAAGTAGTCCTAGGTGTTCACTTTGGCTGTTGTTCTTTCATTGTGCATGTTTTCTTTACACAGGGTTGTGGTAACTTGTTGTAGTGGGACCATATGGGAAATTGATGTTGAGGGCTTTCTTATAGTGTCCATTATAATTATCACATTGCGAGACCATAGACGTTGAGTGCTCTATCAGAGGGTCTATAGTTATGTTACGAGGCCACATGAGGAATTGGCATTGAGTGCTTCCTCAGATCACATGTAGTTACCGCTATAAAACTATAGGGGGGAATTAACGGCGAGTTCTTCCTTAGAGAGTCTTTAAATCATTCATGAATAAAGGAGGAATTGACTGTGAGTGATTTCTTAGAGATTATTTTGTTGTATCTATCCTTGTGTTGTTTGGTTGAACCAGAGGGGTTAGACGGAGAGTACTTCCCAAAGGGTTACATGCTTCGATTAACTGTTGCTTGATATATGAAACTGAATGCATTGAAACTATGGATTGTTTACTACTGAGTACTTCCTTGTTTACTTGTTTCTTTTACTTATTACCTATAATATATTCACTGACTGTTAGGAACAGATCATGTGGTGGTTTCCTACTGGGATTTAGTCTCACACCCTATTTGGTCCATGGTTTTGGGCCCAAATAGATTATATTTTTGTGGGTATAGATAAGTTCAAGTGCCCTTCTACTTTAGGTACTTGATTTCTATGGAGATGGAGTGCATGGGACCAAGATAATGATTACGATGTTGGTGAGATTTTATCTATTTTCTTTTGTAATTTTGTTTTTGTACTGTTTGTATTAGAATATTGTGATTTGTTTGGCTGCTTTCCAAGACATAAGTATCATGCATCATTAATATATATGTGTGCTCTAGTTTATTATTTCCAGTCATCCACTGTTTAATTTTATATGGATTATTACTACTTCATATATTTCTATTTTTTTCTTCCACTGTATTACTCTGCCAATGAGGGAATAGTTTCCCCACTATCACACCCAAGGCCCCCACTTCTAGTCAGTAGCCTCTGGCATTCTAGGAAATTCTCTTGAGGCCATGTGACCAACCAGGTACGGGGCACCTCTGGGCAGCTTCCGAAACCGGGACATTACAAAGTGGTATCAAAGGAGTTCTTTTCTTAATGTCTTTCTGTTTAGAGCCTACAGTCAGGGATATGGTGGAATAAGTACTTGGTAATAAGATGTTCCCAGGAGTATCTAACCCTTGTACATGGAAAATCCAATTGACCTTGTTAATTTATTTATTTTTGTTTTTCAATTTAACCATTGATTTTATTTTCACTATTGGGTGACTCACATGTATTGTGTCATTTTTGTTGATGTTATTGAGGTTCTATTTCTATCACAGCCATATTACATGAGGGAATTCCATCTCATGCATATTATAAGAACTTGCTAGAAATCATATGTCATGAATTATTACCATGCCATTTAGGGTGCATTAGAAATTTCATTTTGTTGTCATAGATGTTGTGTAGAATATGAATACTGTTGTGAAAGATGCCTTGATAAAATACCTTCTATTGATAGGGTATTTTTGTTTAAGTTTTTGTCTGAATGAACAACAATCTTTGGTTATTGAGGTGTTATGGTCCCTATTCTACCATAATTTGGGGGATCATTGACTTGTTTACCTTTTTTATAACATGTATAAGATGAGAATATTTGATTTCCAGGGAGTATGGGCCCTCACGGATCGGAATTTGGCACCATAAATTTTTTTCTGTGTTTTCTGGGTTTCAGAGTAGTTTCTAAGGCTTACTGTCAAGAAAACCCCATAATACATGGCATGTAATATTAAATACATGCCATGTGTTCTCCTGTTCAGGATGAAACTGTTTTTCGTATGTACACGCTGTGTACTGTATGTACACGCAGTGTCGTCTATAACCTTGTCGCAGACTATGCGGGCGGTGACACGGGGTTTATAATATTTGGTAGGACACACCTTGTAGAGGATGTAAATGTCATTTTGTAAAACCACGTAATCGGCTGTGTCACTAACAACACGGGGTCGATTGAGTCTTTTCTAATACACATTGTGTCCGTTTGGAACACATTGTGTAGTGTAGATCGAGTACCTGAACGTGTAAAAAACTACACGGTTCGTCAAAATCTTATTAGTACATGCCATGTCTATCTAGAACACGATGTGTAGTGCCATCCATGCATCCAGCCATGTAACCACAAACACGGGCCGGTGAAGCTTGTCTAGTACATGCCGTGTCTAAAACGAACACGCCATGAAGTCTTGTTCTAGGAGAACCGTGTGGTTTAGCCGTGTTGAAGGACTCGGTTAGGTTAAGAGTACTTAAGTACACACCGTGTGTTAGGAAAACATGCCGTGTGTTTGGGGTGTTACACAACCTGGGTGGAAGAAGTGCAGGCCCATATGAATGGATTAAGGGAACATGTCGCATTGGGAGTATACATGTCGTGTAGTCATGTTTTGGAAAACATGAATGATTTCATTCTCATGTTCCCTTATTACACTTCTAGTTTTCAACTCTTGATGATCTTGATCTAAGGTATCTGCTTGAACTTGCAAAGTCATGCCACTGAGATATCCTGCAGTTGTTTGAAAGATTCAAGGTAGTGATCGGACCCCAAATATAAATTATCAGGGACTACTATAAGAACCTCAAGTTGTGACATTCTTGGAACCTGCAGTTATACCTGACATAGGTGCTGATACACCATTCAGAGAGGGATTCATGAGGTTGGTGTAGACCATTCACGGGGCACTGCCTCCTTCCCCGTCGATGGAAGAATTGACACGGGTCATTCAATAGCAGCATCCTCCCACTTTCTCAGGGGATGGAGCACCCTAGGCTGCAGATTCATGGTTAGAAGCCATGCTGATGATCTTTGAGCATCTATAGACGCCTCCAGAGAGGAGGGTGAAGCTCTCTACCTATATTCTTTGGGACACATCCAAGAGATGGGGGGATGTGATCTCACAGGTGGGATGCCAACAAGTTATAGCATGGTATGAGTTCCAGTGTTCCATCTATGACAACTTATATCCAGATACCTAGAGGGACGATTGAGCCCGAGAGTTCATGATTATGGAGTAGGGTAGTCTGTCTGTTATGGAGTATTCATCTCGCTTCACAGAACTGTAGCACTTAACGCCTATTTTAGGAGGTGATGCGTTATTTCTAGCAAGGAAGTTTGAGGATGGTCTAAGGCACGACATCTGATCACAGGTGAACATCTTCAGGTTGGCTTCCATCACTTCTATAGTCAACCAGGTGCTGATCACGGAGCAGAATCTGAGGCATTATAGAGTTGTGAGTCATAGAGGCTCAACATCTAGAGATAATATTCCTCATACTGACAGTAGGAAGCGTCATAGGGAGTCTACATGTGGAGATAAGAGGAGGCAAGTGATATCTTCTTTAGGTAGCCAGGTGGTATGCTACATGTCTGGGAAGACTGGGCATACAATGCCACATTGCATGAGATACCCAGTGGAGTGTCGATCTTAGGAAAGATGGGTCCCCTTCAGCGCTTATGTCAGATCATCTCACCAGAAGCTGGTGAAATATGTTCTTCTACGACTCCTCATTCAAGAGTAGCACCACTAGTTTTTCATCAGTCATGGAACTAGAGTTCTTCCGTCTATTTAGGCAGAGGTGGGGGTTGTGGTCGTGGTAGCTAGTCTCTAGTCTTTTAGCAACAGTAGGCTAAATCAGCTCAGAGTGAATAGGCATGGTCACAGGGTCACGGTACATGTCAGACTTGTGCAGTGGAGTAGACCCGATAGGAGCAGGATCCCTGACCCTTTACAGTTCGAGGTAAAATCTTAGTAGCCTCAGTTTTAGCATCTCCTCTTTTTGATACAGGGTCTTCCCATAAATATATATTTGTTGCTGTTGTGGAGAGACTTGGTCTCTGCATCTTTTATTCTAATGATATCATGACGCTAGACACTCCGTTGGGGACTATAATGGCTTGTGTAGTTCCCTCTAGAGGTCGATGGGTGTCACTTTTTATGGGACCTTTATGTCCTAGATATCACAGGCTATGATTTCATTCCCGTAATGGACTGGATAGTCCCCTTTTAGGTAGTTGTCAGCTGTTATCGCTGTAGGGTGAGTTTCAAATCACTAGAGGGTGGATCTTTTCATTATAAGGGTGAAAGGGATGTCTAGGCGAGAAAAGTGGGACCTAAGCATCATGGTTTGCGAGGAGATACATCCCATATTTCTAGTCTATATTTGGATAACCATGGGACATCATAGTTAGACTTTCTTCTACTGGTGGATCGTTTCAGAGACATCTTTCTAGAGTACTTTTCAGGTTTTACTCTAGAGTGAGAGGTGGACTTTTCGATTTATCTTGTGCCAGGAGCGGCACCAGTGTCCATTCCTCCTTATAGGATGGCTATATTATAGTTACATGAGCCTAAGAAGTAGTTTGAGAAAGTGAAGGTAAAGGGTTTCAGCTAACCCAGTACCTCTCCTTGGGGTTCACCTATCCTATTTGTGAAGAAGGAAAATGGTACCCTCTGACTTTGTGTTGATTATCAGAATTTGAACCAGTTGACGGTCAAGAAATGATATCCTTTACCGAGGATTGATGATATATTTGTTCATGTTTGAGGATCCTGGGTGTTCTCGAAGATTTAACTGAGGTCTAGTTATCATCATTTGTGTGTTAGACCATCTGATATACCTCTCACATCCTTCCAAAGAAGGTATAGTCTATATGATTATATGGTTATGATGTTCGGTCTCACGAAAGCGCCAATAGTTTTAATGGAACTAATGAACCGATTTTTCCATCCATACATGGATTCATTAGTGTTTGTTTTCTTGGAAGATATCTTGGTGTACTCTCACACTCGACACGACCAACACACACATCTTGAGATCATTTTTAGTACACTGAGAGAGAATGTATTATATGATAAGCTCTCAAAATGCCACATCTGGATAGACCAAATTCACTTCTTAGGTCATGTTATCTCTGAGATAGGAGTATTATTACACCCCAAAGAAATCTAGAACAGTAGTTTCCAGAGAGAAGATGAATACTGCCTTTCAGTTATGAAGTTTTATAGGGCTTTCTGGATACTATAATCATTTCATACAGGACTTTTCAAGCTTAACAGCCCCACTGACGGGTCTGACTAAGAAGGGTGCGAAGTTCTTGTGGTCAGATTCTTGTGAGTCAGCCTTTCATGATCTAAAAGGGAGACTATCTTCCGCACCAATACTAGTATTACTAGAACCTGGAAAGAGCTATATTATTTACTGTGATGCATCAGGTATCAAACTAGGAGATGTGATTAATTATGGAGAATGAGTTTTTGTGTTTGGGTCTCGGTAGTTGAGGCCACATGAGAGGAATTACTCAACACACAATCTTGAGATGGCGGCAGTTGTTCATGCCTTATGTTGTTAGATACATTATCTTCTGGGAGAACATTTTTTGGTTTTCACCGACCAAAAAAGTCTCAAGTACATCTTCAATCAGCGTGACATGAATTTTAGACAACGAAGGTGGGTTGAGTACCTTAAGTCTTTTGAAATTGTTATTTCCTACACACCTAGGAATGGAAACTCATTGGTTGTTGCGCTGAGTAGAAGGACTCAAGATACATGCAGTTTAGGAGGACTGTAGTGAGTGGAAGCTTATGGATTTGTTCTATGATATGCATTCGGAGGTGCAAGACAGACATGGGAATACGTTTCTTTTACCTGTAGATGTTACCTCTACTCTTCTTGATTGAGTGTGGATGAGGAAGCTATCAGATTCAGTAGTCTTAGTCCTATGGGAAAGTGTGTTGGGAGAGAAACCTTTTCCTAGATGGATAGTATCTGAGTATGGGATCTTGAATTTTTAGGGGTGCATATGGGTGTTAGCAGACATACGCGAGGATCTAATGCGGGACATTCATTCCTAAATTTGGTCAGTTCATCATGGTGTCACCAAGATGCATCGTGATCTACACCGTCAGTATTGGTGGCCAGGTATGAAGAGGGATGTTGCTGGTTTTATCATGAGGTGTTCCACTTGTCAGCTGGAGAAGGTAGAGCATCAACAACCAGTAGGTCTTTTTCAGAACTTACCCATTCCCGAGTGGAATTGGAATGACGTTGTGATGGATTTTGCGACTGGTTTACCGAGGTTGCTTCGGGGGAATGATGTAGTTTGGGTTATCATTGACAGACTCAAGATGGTTTCCCACTTCTTGCTAATCAAGGAGACCTTCAGTGTTGATGAGATGGGAAGGTTTTACATCTGTGATATTGTATATCTACATAGGGTGACACACTCCATTGTTTCAGATAAGGACACTCAGTTTACTTCTCAGGTCAGGTAGGGGCTATAGAAGTCATTGGGTATATAGGTACTTTTGAGTATAGCTTACCACCCCCAGACAGATTTCCAGTCTGAGCGTATGATTTAGGTGCTTGAGGACATGCTTCAAGCATTCATTTTAGATTTTTGAGGTTCTTGGGAGAATCATATTCCTCTTGTGGAGTTTTCCTACAATAATAGTTTTCAAGAAACTATTTAGATGAAACCTTATGAGGCATTGTACAGTAGTCCATGCCGATCAAACTTATATTGGCTAGAGGCGGGAGATGCAACAATGCTGGGACCTTGTCTTTTTTAGGAGACCACAGAGAAAATATAGCTAATTCGAAAGAGGATTTCTACTGCACAGTATCTACAGAAGTGTTATGCTGATCAGTGGATACGTCCTCTAGAGTTTGAGGTTAGGGATCCGGTTTTCCTATGTGTCACACCGAGTTTGGGACACAAGAGTATTAGAAGACACGGTAAGATTTCGCCGAGGTACATCAGTCCATTTGAGGTGTTAGAGAGAGTTGGGATTGTTGCCTATCGATTGCAGTAACCTCAGAGGTTTTGGGATATGCATGACGTCTTCCACATTTTTTAGCTTTGACGTTAATTCTCATACCCATCTCATATTTTCCAACCGGAGGTGGTTGTTCTCAAATTGAATATGTCGTTTGAGGACTATCATATCCGGATTGTTGATCAAAGTATGAAGGTTCTGCATGGCTGATATGTTCCTTTAGTATGAGTGCTATGGAAGCATGAGTGAGTACAAGACAAGACTCGGGATAGGGATGCCTATGTATGATCACAATGGCCAGAGTTCTTTAGAGTTTCTTATTCTACGCGACCAAGCTAGAAAATTTGGGGATGAATTTATTTAAGGGGTGAAGTTTGAAAAAACAAGAATATTCTTTTCATGTACTTCTTCCTTCTTATGGTCCTTTTTGAGGATAAGAGGAGATTCTGGATATTTTTTATGTACCCACCGTGTACTTTCTGAGTACACATTGTGTACTCGGTTGTCGCGGGTAGCTTTGTGCTGGCCATATAGTGGCCATGCACACGTCCATGTGTGGTGACCTAGAGACCACCTAATTCGGGGGCCGGTAAGGGAAAGTACACGCTGTGTTCTTCTAAAGTACATGCCATGTCATTTATTTTTTTCATTAAACTAATTGGGGTCACTTCTGACAGACAAAACCTCCTTATTCTAGGTTTGGTTTGTCCGAGAGCTTCTGTACGACCATGATCTTTCCCTGATCCCCCAAGCCTTCGTATGTTATCTGATTTGATCTTCGTCAATTACATTGGGATCGACTCGGTAATCTATTCCTTCTTATTGAGATTTTTTTCTTGATTATTCTTCTTTCTCAAGTTATCCTTAGTTGAAAGTTTTAGGCGTTTTTAAAGATCTATGGTGTTCTTGGTTGATTCAAGGCTTGAGGTTCACATATAGCGATCTCCAAACATCGAGGTAGGTGGTGTGTGCCTTTCTGTTGAAATTCTTTGAGTTTTATGATCAAAATTGCCAATACCCATGAACGGGGAATTGCGTGTTTACTATTTTAGCCCTATTTCTTTCCTTCTATGCTTGTATGCTTGAGTAGAGGTTAATTGATTGTTTTTAGGGTGAATTGCGATACCTTGGAGGTTTTTACCTTGTTGCTTGTTTGACCATTTGTTCTAGTTCTTCCTGTTAGGCCATTGTTTTCTTTCCATGCCTAGTATTTTCGGATGGAGAGTTGTATTTTTATCTAACATGATATTATGTTATAGATTGATAGACAGGTAGTCCTATGGGCTCACTTTAGATGTTTTTCTTTCATTGTGCACGTTTTCTTTACATGGGGCTGCGTGAACCAGTTGTAGTGAGACCATAAGAGAAATTGACATTGAGGGCTTTCCTATAGTGTCTATTATAATTATCACGATGTGAAACTATAGGGGGTATTGATGTTGAGTGCTCCCTCAGAGGGTCTATAGTTATGTTACGGGGCCACAGGAGGAATTGAAGTTGAGTTCTTCTTCAGAGCGCCTATAGTTACCACTAAAATACAATAGGGGGAATTGACGATGATGGTTTCCATTGGGATTCATTAAATCATACATGACTATAATAGGACTTAACGGTGAGTGAATCCTCATGGTGGATTTTTTTTGTATCTATCCTTTAGTTTTTTGGTTGAACTAGAGGGGTTAGATTAAGAGTATTACCCATATGGTTAACTACTTTGATTAGCGGTTGCTTGATATATGAAACCGAATGCATTGAAATTGTGGATTTTCTACTGTTGAGTACTTCCTTGTTTACTGCATTCTTTTTCTCTTTACGTTCTATATATTCACTAACTATTATTCACAGATATTGTGGTGTTTTCCTACTGGGATTTAGTCTCACACCCTTTCTAGGCCGTGCTTTTAGTCCGAACAGATTATATTCCTTCAGGTATAGATTAGAGGAAACGCCCTTCTACTTCAGGTACTTCATTGCTATGGCGATGGAGAGCATGGAACCAAGATGAGGCTTGCGATGATGAGGAGTTGTCTTCTATTTCCTTTTGTACTTTGGTTCTATACGATATGTATTTCTTCATTGTGATGTGTTTGGATACCTTCATATACATAGGTATCATGCATTATTCATATATATGTGTGCTCTAGTTTATTATTTCCAATCTTACACTTTTTAATTTTGTATGGATTATTACTGCTTCATCTATTGATATTGTTTTCTTCCATTGTGTCACTCTACCAATGAGGGCATAGTTTCCCCACTATCACACCCAAGGCCCTCACTACTAGTCGGCATCATCTGGCATTCTGGGAAATGCGATTGAGGCCATGTGACCAACCGGGTACGGGGCACCTTTGGTTGGCTTACGGAACCGGGATGTTATATTTTTCAAATATTATGATCATGTTATCATACCCTTATTCCCATGTTATTATTATTTATCTCCCTTTTTTACCCAAACTAGGAATCAGAGCACACCCTTTCTTATGTTTTATTACCCTTTGTTATGATGAAATGTTTTGATTATGGTATATCTAAGAAGATTACTATGTGGAAAGATCATTATGGGATATGTGGAAGATATTTAATGAAATAAGAATATTTTGATTCAAGTATTAAAAGCTAATATACCTTTACAATCCTCATGGATGAGTTTCTATAATGTAAATAATGTTAATCTAAATTGATGTAATATCAATGAATAAAAATCATGGGTCATTGTACTTAGATTGTCACATTGTACCCCCCTTAAAATGAACTTCATCTATAAAATTCAATCACTCTTATACAAAAAATGAGGATAATTCTACCTCATAACATATTTAAGTTTCCATGTATCTTCCTCAAGATGGTGGATTTTCTATAGAACAATGACCAGGTGAGAGGCCTTGTTTGGCATTACATTTTATCTATGATCCAAAATATCCACTAGATTATCCTTATGATAAAGAACATTCTCTGGTGTTGTGAACACTAAGTTGAATACATGGAGAAGTGTCATGTTTCTACTTCCTCTAGATATATTCATGGAATACAACATGAATTTGAGAGACATATGGTGGAATATTCAAGTGATAAGAAAACATACCTACTCAATCAAGAATGTTAGAAGGACCAATATACCTATGGATTACCATTCATTTATTCCCAAATCTAATAATATTTTTTCATTTATAAATGAAAAAACACCTTGTAAAAAACATCAAATTATATCTTATGTAGACAATTTTAAACATAATTGTTTTGTCGACTTTATGTTTCCCTTATGTGATGTTGAATGGTACTGAACTTTTATCCCATTTCATCATCTATATTAGGTCCCTAAAGATTAATTTCTATAATTTCAATCCATCACATTGGAGCTCCATAAATATTTCCATAAAGGGGTTTATAGGTTCCATATTAATTATAGAGTGAAATAAATTATTGTAATAAAACCTGAATAGAGGAATTTGTTTATACCAACCACCTTTGAAATATATAGAAGAAGATATCAACATATCCTCTAGGGTTTTAATTGTTCTCTCATTCCTTCCATCTATATGAGGATTATACCTAGTTTAGAAAATCAACTATCTATCAAGGTCTTGATGAATACTTTGATAGAACATCAACGTAAACCTTGAATCTCAGTCAGATATAATAGAATGCGGTACTCCATGAAACCATACCACTTACTTAATGTATGTCCATGAAATATTATGTAGAGATAAATCTTCTATAATAGAAATTAATTGTGATGACTTTGTTTGGAGATTGACTACAAACTGTATAGAATTATGAACTTTATAATTCTTGGGGAGTCATATTGAAAATTATATGGCAATGTTCTCCCATTTATGTTCTGGTATGGGTAATGTTTGTAATATCCCTTTATAATATTTCCTCTCGGCCTTATCTTGTTAACACTCCAATCACCAAGTTAGAAATTCATCAATATCTCTCTTTCCATCCCACTATGAATACTCTTTCAAAACTATATACATCATTCTACTCCCACAAAAAATAGATAATGAAGGACTATAATCTTCTTATACCTATTCCTACTTGAAATAGGGTGTGGATGTAACACATACATGATTCCTAAGAATTATCATTAAAGCACAATATAGTATAATCGCGATAATATTTCTCACCTTATTTTTAGTTCCACATCTTTTTTTGGGCCTCTTAAATGTTCATTTGGATAGTTGGTTGAACACTCATTTTATAAATATTATATTTTTTCAATTCCTTCATGATTTTATTTTAATCCTCTAAAAATCCAAAAATATTGGAACTTTTTTATCCTCATCATGTAAAATCAAGAATACTCATTTCTAGTTAAAGCATCATCCACCTTGTTCTCTATCCTAGGGTTTTAATGTAATGAGCAGTCATAATCTATGTTCAACTCTAACTATATTCTTGAGAACATGTTCAACTCTTGTGTGAATATATACTTCAAAATTTTGTTGTCAATATATACACCACACTTTTTTATGAAAATATAATTCCTCTATATATTTAAAGAAAAAATATTACAGTTAACTCAAAAAAATGAGTTGTATAATTTTTCTCAGGAACATTCAATTTGAATGAGGCATAAACTATTAAAATTTCATTATTCCTAATAAAACATCCCAATCCAATCTTGGATGAATCTCTATAGATTAACAACCCTTCTCCACTGTAGTGTAATGTAAGAATAGTTGTGCTAAAAAATATTCTCTGCAGGTCCTTGAACTTTTACTCACATTAATTTGTCTAGAGGAACATGGATTCCTTCCGAGATAACCTAGTGATTGGGTTATATATTCAAGATAAGTTATCCACAATCCATTTATAATATTCATCCAACCCAAGTGAACTGTATATTTCGGTAACCATGGTTGGTCTGGGCTAATTTTTAATAACTAATGTCTATGAAGGATTAAAATATTTAACATCTCTTGAGATTTTATAACTCAACAATGAAAACTTTTGGATCCAAAATTCATAATTTTTAAATTTTATATATAGTTTTACCTTATTTAGATTTATCATTACAATTATAATGTTATATTTATGATATTATCTTCTCTTTGAATATATAATAATATTGTCTTTGTTGACTACCACAGACAAATGATTGTAATCTCTAAAGACTCCCTTAATTAAATCCATAAATATAGTGGGTAATTAGTATTACAAAATGTTATCATAATATATTAATAGTTTTTATACCATGTAAATAATCTTTTCATGGGTATACCTACTTAAATAAATTTTCACTAAAACATGTACAAAACTAAATGGTTTTATTTCTATAAATGTCTCCCAAAATACCCTAAATATTAATAAAATCCTATCACATAAAACCTACAATGGTGTGTCTAAGAATTTTAACTAATTATCAAAGGTAAACTCAAAATACCATGATGGTATCCATAACTCTAATTTTAATCATACATGGAGACAAATATACTTCTAAAACTAACAAAAACCTTTGATGTTTCAGGATTCTAATAACACAAATACCATTAGTAAATATACTTTTACAATATAATACATAAATCCAAAAATATGGATAATTAAATCCTCCCACCTCTATGAATGACATGGAATAGGTCCTTCATTGTAATAGATGTTAACTCTTATATTAGGTCATTGAAATGGATAATTCTCATGTTCCCCACACATAAGACATTAAACACCTCAATTATTTGTCACTATGTGCTCTTATTTTCCACAAAGAAAAAATATTACCTTTCATTAGATATATAATTCGAGGTTTTTCTCTCACGTTATTAACATTTAAGAATCCATATATATATATAATATTTTATATACATGGCCACACAAACTTTCAAAATATTCTATCTTCCTCATATTATTTTGTGTTGGGAATATCACCAAAGTTTGGGTTGTTAATCAAAAATCATGATGTCTAATTATGAATAATCATAATACCTTTCCCTATTGTCGTTGTCCAATTTGGTTTCCAGTATTCTTTGAATTTCCCATTATATTAAGTGTTAACAAAATTCCTCTTGGTTATATCCATTTAATTAAATTAAAAAATTATAGTGTGAGAATCACTAATCATATTGGGAAAACACAAAGCCTTTAAAAATAATTTATAGGGTCTGTAAATCAAAAAATATTCTTTTTAGATAATGACACATTAGTTTTAGCCTATTCCATCTATGATCATCATTTATTTTAATCCTTAATGATTATTTTTATATAAAATATGATTTATCCAATGAATATACCCCAATAGTTTCAAACAAGGTTCATAGTATGGATATTTTTTGTGTACCATGTAATGCATGAGTCGGTTCCAAAAGGATTTTTTAGAGATACTACCCATATGTAATTTTATTCTAGGACCATGTCAACCAATAATATCTTGATAAGGATTCATTTATGAAGAAACCACACAATCTATTCGTTGATAAAACGTTAATATGTTATCTAATTCATAGTCTTATCCATATGATTATCACTTATGTTTTTTCATCCTAGTTTCAAAAGGTTAAATAAAACTTTTCTCCAATACCAACTATAATGACCCATGATTTCCATAAATAAATATTACATCTTTTTAGATATATATTAAATTTATTTCTCAAATATATTCCCAATGAAAATAATAGTTTAATTTATCTGAATATTAGGAACAAAATTTTCTTATTAAATAAAATATCTTAAAAATATCCCATAAAGATATTCCTCTTTTGTACTCTTCATAATCACACTCTAATTGAAACCTATATTCATAACTTGTGGAAAGGAAACATAATAAAGGGTGAACTTATATTCTCAATAAGGGTAAACATTATAAATATCATTCCATGATCATATGAAAACTTAAGATACGCATAAGGGTATGATTAATTGATCATAACTTACAAGGTTCATACCCATCCTATCATAGATCATAAACACGAGTCACATAATATAGAGTTTTCATTCTAGAAATATGATTCATAAGAGTCCAATAATTATAATTCATGAACCATAAACTAATTTCAAAAAAGTATGGCACTATAATATGTATAGAAAAAATTTATTTTGTTAATGTTAACTTAAAATACCATCAGATATTGTGGATCAGGCCTTATAACCTATTTCCCACTAGGGATCAAGATGTCGGACTTGTTTCTAATTATGAATTAGACCCAATGACTTGTTTCCCATTTTGGGTCAAGCCTATAAACCTATTTCACATTGTTATTTCATGATATATAAACCCATACCCCTATATTGGTGGGAGATATAGGTCCCATATATCACATATTTAAAATCATACTTATGTGTTCCAAAATATCATAAATCCTTCATTATATTAGAGCCAAAGAAAATAAATGGGTTTCATAAACATTTCATCATAATATTACATGTTGAAAATAAAGGGGTTTTATGAGTATTTCATCAGAACATACCCTGTAGAAAAAAAAGTATTTTCCTAAAAAATATTATCATTATAAAAAAAACCATCGATGGAAAATAAATGGATGATATCAATGGATTATATCATTAAAGGATGTCATAAAATATAGAAAATGATTTTGAAAAATCACATAGAAATTTTTTTGAGGAAAATAATTTCTACAATTTTAAAACCACCTTTTAAAAAATATAAATTCCTACAAAATTTTAGAAATAATTTTCTTTGAAAATATACATGGAAACATATAAAATAAACCTTAAAAGATTAAGTGTTCATGACAAATGAAAATACCATTCAAGTCATGGATATTGAAACAAATATTCCATCACATTTTTAGTAAATGTAAAAAGCCCCTCATATGGAAAATTAAAAGAAGTTTATTTTAATTACATTTAAAAAATAATAATTCAGTGGTAAAATGCACATTAAAAAATTATTTTAAAATAGTAAAAATGTACTCTAAAACCATTTTAGAAAACAAGGACATGGATGAAAAATTATTTTCAACTAAAGATAAAAATAAACTTATTATTCAATTAAACCATTATTTATTAATATTGAGTTCATAAAGAGAGGATATTGAATGGAAAAAAATAATTTTAATGAAATAACTATAGGAGAAGAAAATTCTTCAGTTTCCTGAAAATAATTTCATATTATCTTATCATTGGAATCAATTTATATAAAATCCTGATAAATAATGAGATTATAAAATTTAACATTTACCACTTGGTATATTTTGAATCGTATATCCCATGAATGTAATAAAATTGTCAAGATATGTATATACTATTCTTAACATTTTCTTGAATGAATAGATAAAGTAAAGGTAAATATTATATTACTCGTAAATAATAATAAATATGTCATATATGATAAATATTTTCCTTAAAAATATCCTTATTACTTTCAATGTAAAACATAAGGTAAGAATGAATCACATCGCTTTATGAGGAGGTAGTTTTCTGTACACATGAGCGACATTATCTTATTTCCATTATATGGAAATTAAGAAGGTATATATGATGTTATAATTTCAGAAGTATAAATATGTAATAAATATCATATTAATATATTAAATCCATAATTATTTTTTTTCATGGTGGGTGGTTGTGGAAAATGAATTACATCGGTTTGTGAGGTGGTGGTATGTCGTACACACAATCGATGGTTTTATTTCCCATTTGATGGAAGAGGATAAATTTGTTGGTCATTCCATTAACATATTAACAACTTAGTACATGGGATATACATAATTTATTAAATTATAATGGTTCCATCATATTTTAATGTGTTATGGAAATAAATAAAATAAAAACACATAGTTATGAATTATACATCTTTATTGAAGATACAATTTAGGTTTACACCAAAAACCTACATAGAATGTTTTCCTAATCAAAAATGTAATTTAGGATGTGAGTAGGGAAATAAAGAATGTATTTGGGTGGGTCTTGGATGAACTAATTTATTTTTTATGTTCAAATAGGATAGGTTAAGGGGTTCCCTTTACTATGTTGGGAAATAAACCCACATGGAAACTCCTTAGAAATTTCTCAAACTTATCCAAAATGATAAAGTAAACCCCACAAAGAATTATTTATAATTACCGTATTTTTAAAAATGGTATAAAATAATAGTTTAATATGGAAATAAAATATTATCAATTCAAATTTTATTTGAAAAATTATGGTTATCTCTTGGTTTAACCCTAGGTAAATCCATTTTAACCTTTTATGCAATATTGATTTTTCTAGGTTTTACTATTAACATTGACCAAAAAATAAGTTTAACTTATTATATATCATATTAATTATTCTTACTAAAAATATTAAATCCATTTTTATAAATTTAATTTATATAAGTATAAATATTTAATTTAAAATTATACTCATCGATGTGACAAAAAGGAGGTTTTCCAGAGAGAAAAATTTTATAATTGGAGAAAGTTTTAACATCATAATTTAATAAGAAATTAATTAGAATGGAATAAATTTGATTAATAAAAATATAAATGAACTAATTTTACTTTTATACTTATATTAAGAAAATTGAGCTTGTAAATTCATTATATGAAAACACATTTTCTATAAAAATAAATATATTTAACTATTTATTGAATGAAAATACATTTTTGAAAATTATCAAAAATTCAACCTAAACTAATTTTAAAATGTTAATCCAAAAAAATTATTTAAATTATGTAAAATATATTTTATAAAATTTTAAAATAAGTATTTCATTATTTATTCACAAATACAACAAATTTTTTTTTGGAAAATAGTATTTTATAAACATATCTAGACATTTCTAAAAATTAAAATTTTTTATCGATGAGTTTTATTTATATAAAAACATTAAGAATTTTTTTCTAAAAAATATTACTATTCATACTTTTGAGTTTTAAAATTATAACCTAATGGTCATATTTAAATAATAAATTAATTTTATATTGCATTTCTGTAAAACTCAGTGTTGTGTGTTACACAGGCTATCAAATAAATTAAATTATTTGGAAAAAAATATTTCATAAAAACCCTAGCTCAGAAAAAATCTCTAAACATTAGAGATATAACATGGATAATGATTTGATAGAATATAATGTCACACTCCATGAAACCTTAAAACATTCTTAATGTACATCTGGGCGAGATGATCCATGTAGAAATAATCTCTTATAGAGACAATGTGTGCTGAATTCGTAAGTAAATAAAATAAAATACATTTTTAATAATTCTATTTATATAATAAAGGGAGTCTAATGATAAAATACATGAATATGTCTTCCCATTTCTATTATGGTGTGGGTAATGGTTGTAACAGCCATTTATAATTTTTTCTCTTAATATTAAATTGCTAACATACCAAGCATTGAGATACAAACTATACAATATCTATCTTATTCACCTCTTTAATCTCCCCATTGATATATGGTTCAACACCTATTTGAGAAAGATAATAATTTCTGACATTATTCAGGTTTTCCATATCTATCCTTTACAAATCTAGATATACTAGATATATTGTGCCCTCATCATAGATAATATAGAATGATCCTTTCAACTCAATGCATCGGATACCTTGTTCTCTTTCCCAGGGTGGTAATGTATTGAGTAGTCATAATAATTAATAAGATACAACCATACTTTCTATTTCATGTTCAACAATTTCTATGAGAATATATACTTTTAATTCTTATGATCAGTAAATATATCAAAACATTCTCCATAAAGGTAATGCTGCCATATATTTAATGTAAAAATACCATAACTAACTACAAATCATGAGCTGAGAAATTTTTGTCATTAAAAATCCAATTTTATGAGGCATAAGATAATTCCATATCATTTTTCCTGATAATGATTCCTATTTTATTCTTTGAAGCATCAATTTAGATTAAAAACCCTTCTCCACTACAATGTAGTGTAAGCACAAGTCTGCGCACTAAACCTGAATGATTATGGAATATTATTTTGAAATAAAATCACATGGGAACTTTCTTGAGGAAAAAAACCATTTTTGAAAATTACATTTTAGAAAATGGAAATTTATAAAATATTACGAAATAATTTTAAATGAAAATAATCTTTAAAAAAATTATATTATTCTTTAAAAAATTTATTTTTCCTAATGTTGGGAAATATTTTTATGTTGTTCACATTAAAACAATGATTTCGTTCATATTTATGGTAAAATCCAAATGGGCCTTATTTGGAAGAAGACATAAAGAGTCTACTTAATTTTTTTATAAAATAGTAACTGAGGTATAAATTAATTTAAACAATAATATATAAACATTACAAAATTCTTGAAAAAATTTAGAGAACATAGATATGGAATAAAATATGGGTTTTCACAGAAGAGAGAAAAAAATTCTTTTTTCATTAGAAAAATTATTTTGGAATGATGAGTACATAAAGAGAGTAAAATAAAGGGAAAAATATTCTAAAGGGTAAAGTATAGGGGAATATATTTCATTATGTTATTTTCAAATAGATAATAATATTTCATCATCCAAATCATAATCATAACCAATCCTGATATACAATGAAACTATAATATCAAACTCTTACCACATTGGTAACTTTTGATTCACATTACCCATTAAAGAATAAAATCAAATGAAAAATTAAATATAATTAATATAAATATATTCATGATAAAATAGGTCAAAATGTTTAGTATATGTACCACAAAAAATAATATTTATCCGTACCATAACATATATCTGAAAGAAGAAAATGTGAGATAAAAAAATATCTTACATAATGTGTTAACTTCCTCCGTACACATTGAAACGTCATGTATAATAAAGAATATTATATTTATACATGTATTAAAGAAAAATACCAATATTTATCATACGATATATTATTTACATATGACTTTTCATTAACCATTTACTAATAATTCCTTTTAAAAATTACATTTTAGGTAATAACTACTTTTTTTCCATGCATGTTTTAATTTTGTATCTTTGGTCCTTTCGTATTTATCATATTTTTTTAATATTACTACATTTTTACCATTATATGAATATCATATATATTCATTATATAATTATTTATATTAATCCATTGTTTTTATATATTGAAAATGAATTACACTATTTATTGAGATGATTGGTTTTACATATGAAGGAACATTGTTTCCTTTTTCTTGAAGGATGAAACAAAAGGAAGTTAAATAGTATATTATCTTTTCATAATCATTATTATGTCATATATATTACATATATTCATAAATATCACCTTGTTACATTCCATGTATAGTGTAAGTGAATAAAAATTACGTTTGTTTGTGAGGTGGTAGTCCTCTATATGCAGGAGCGACATTTTTGTATACACACACAATAGAACGTGATAAGGTATACATGATATTATAAATAAAAAGTATAAAAATTCCATAAGTTTCATATATAATCATTAAATACATCATCATATCATGGCATGAGAGGTGGTTATTTAAAAATAATAACATTGTTTCGTGAGGCATTAGTCCACCATATACATGATTTATGGTTTTTTTCCCATTTGATGGAATAAGAGATTGATTTAAGTCATAAAATTAACATCATAAAATATAATTATGTTCTATATAAACATTTTATTAATTTATCATAGTTTATAAAAATTTAAATGTTTTTAATGATGGAATAAAAAACACAAGATTATGAATACTAAATCATCTTCAAAAAAACATATTTGGGTTTATACCTAAATCATAATTAAGAGGGTTTTATAATTGAAATATGCCCTGAAAAATTTTGGGTGGGGATTATGGGATATATTTGGGAAGTTATTTATTGAACCAAGGTGTTTTGGAAGTGTTAATTGGAGAGTATATGGGGTGGCCTTTTAAAATTGAGGTGAGTGGAACAGTTTTAAATTTTTAAATGAAAACGATATACCCATGTTTTTACATGAAACTGAGAAAAAGAATTGGTTATTATCAAACGTAATATGTTATAAGGTCATAATTTCTCCATAGAATGGTATTTTGAAAACAAATAGGTCATTTTACCTCTTATTGTTTTAGCTTCACATCTGGGTAAATCTTTTTCAACCTTAACCGTGATAATTTTTTCTTCACTATTTTCCCTATTAATTTTGACCAAAAATTAAATTGAAATTATTATATTATATTAATTATTATATATTATTTTTATTTTTATTCCAAATACAGAATAAATTTCTCCATATTTAATTGGAATAATTTAAACATTGTCAAAATAAAACCTGTATACTGGAAACATAATTTGATTTACAAAGATAAAGTTTTCATAAGTTTAAAAAGATTTAATATTAGAATTAAATTTAATATAGACTCAAATAACCAAAATTGGATTATAAAATTTTTATTATATCTAATTTTACATCACAAACATTTTTAAACAATGTTAAACTTCATAAATTCATTAAATGGGTATGCAAATTTTAGAAAAATTGGTGTTTTTTAAATATTAATAAAAAAATAGTCATTTCAAAAAAAATTCAATAATTATATGAAGTAAAATTTTTACATGTACATTTAAAAATTGTATTTTTTTCATATAATTTTTATAAATTTTAAAATTTTTATTTTATTATTTTTTTAAAAAAATACTATAAAAACTTTTTATTGAAAAAAAATTATTTTTGAAACATATAAATACTTTACTAAATATTATGTGCATTTTTTCAATATGATATCTTTATATAAATAAATTAAATGTAATATATTTTAATACAATATTCCTATTCATATATCCATATTTAATGGATATGTTATAATGGTATTTTTTTAATATTGTATAATGGTTCGATAAAACTCAGTATTGTGTGTAACACAAACTATCAAATAAATAAAATTAATTTCAAAATATATATATTTCAAAAATTATTGTGGTGTTATATAGATACATAATCATTTTACACATAGTTTTACAATATTGTTTTCATTTTTTATAGTCCTGACCCTCAAATTTGAATCCACTTTTAAAGGTTTGACCCATAAATGCTTTTAATTAATTACTTATTCCCTAATAAAACCCCATGTTGAGGTGTGATTTCTTCAAAAATATAACTGATGGACTAATTAGAGAGTGGAAAGATGTGATACCCTCTTGGATATAACCTAATTACAAAAGAATCTTTTAAGTGTTAAAGGCCTAACCCTTAGGGAACAAACGTGATGTTTCCTTTTGGAATGAATGTTATTATGGACTAGCTCATACCATTAAATGTGTGATGTTTCCACTATGGGTAGTCCACTCTACCTTAATAATTAATTCCAATTCTTAGTATTCCGTAATAATGAAAATAACCACTTAATAAATTAAATTAAATTTTTTCAACAAAATGGAATGATTAAGTACGTGGCCTCTTGAATTTAATAATTGGAATGATTAGTAGGTTGGTCCCCCCTCATTGATAGATTTTATTTGTTCAAATGATTATATAAAATGCATTAAACCTTGAGTGATTCATTGTTTCCTCTTTACATATTCCTTGGATGGGATCATAAAAAGATGATCTAATATATACTAAGGGTGAGATTAGGGATTCCTTTATATAATGGTAAGGATGTGCTCATATGTTACGTCGGTTGTGATATGAAATGTGTGATAATTGGTATTCCATGGATGGTATCATTGTTCATTCTCCATATATACTCATCAGGGATACCAGTTCTATAGGGTATAAACCATAGATGAGGTCATGCATAGATGGTTTCACCAGGCCACGAGTGATATTTGGTCCCTACTGTGAGATACGAGGGATGAGCTTGAAGGGCCTGTTTTACGCCATGTTGAGAGTGATACTTGTAATTCCATTTACGTACCACCTTAGATATAATCTTATGGTATTGCGAATATAAAAAACCTCATGAGTGATACTCAATATTCATTATAAATCACTTTGTATGGTAGTAGGGTGACTCTTTAAATCAAAATGAACAAATAAATACTAAATAATAAGAGTACATAATTGTTATCAAGGGACACATCCTCCAGTCCAAATCACTTTTCTAGTCAAGGTCCTTTCATCATAATTTTTTGTGATAATCAATTGTTTAATCATACTAGATTTTTAAATATTGACCGTAGTTCAATTATATTCTTTATTATGTTGAAGCAGATATAGTCGGCTAAGGGTCCCTTAGGAACATGAGATGACCTTATTATTTTTTTTATATATTCAAATATTTACTTATCATGCCTTCACAATATCATAATTTGTATACATATAATATATAATCCCTTTGACAATGTTGGTGGAGTACTACTAATTATATATCACATCCTTATTTGGACATCATTACATTGGGGTACCCAAGAAGAACTCATGTTCACATGTTCAGGAATTATTGTTTGTGAAATGCATAATACATAGAAGTTAGGAGCATAGAGCCGGGCTGGAGGTCAGGATTCTCATGGAGTTTTCCCTTGGGGATTTTTATTATTTTATTTTTTATATACTATGTTATATTTTCCTGATTGTAACTCTATATAAATTTGTACATGCATGAGTATATTTATTTTGCGATGTACATTTATGTTTAATTCAGTTTTTTGAATTTTCTTATGTTATCGTGTCATTTATTTATTAATATCTCCATAATTTTATGATGTTTCTTTAATAATATTACTATTGTCCTGCTCTGGCTACGAGGGAATAGTCTCCCCACCATACCACTATTAGACCCACTACTCTAGTCGGAATCCTCTAGAATATGGGGAGACGTACATGAGGCCATGTAGTGCCCAATTTGGATATTGGTTTAGTATACAGTTGGTATAGGATGTTATAACGTTTCATTAGATCCTTTTTTCCATTGTCTTAAAATTTAGTAAATTTGTAGAATAGAGACTATAAACGAGTCTGTTCTTGGTAAATTTTCATTTCTGGGAGTGATCAAACCCCGCACAATGAAAAGTCAATCTGAACATGGATGGGAATTTTGATCATGTTGCTAATTATTACATTTGATAATGAATTCACCTTCAGTGATTGGTTTACTTTCTGTTTCTTACTAATTTATACTATTTTACCCTTAGGTCGGTATGGTAAGAATGTAACGTTACATGCATAGATATTTTCACATATAAATTCACATTCCATTACTATTCCATGCAATATATATTGTATTTCTAGGTTGTTTGAGATTTACCGATGCACCTTGTGTGTTATTTATCATTCCTATTACATACTAGGTTAGGTATTTAAATAATATTTTTTATTGTATTCAAGATTGTGTAATTTATGGGCATGTTTGTTTCAATAACAATATATTTAGTTTATTTATAATGTTTTCCTATACATCATGCTTCTATAATTTATTGATCATGATTTTCTTATATACCATGATTGGATGTTTTCCCATATTATGTTGTATTTTTCAATGTTTTTTTGTCATTATTTAGTGTTTATCTATAATGTTTAATTTTATTTATGGTTAGGTTAGCATTCCCTATTATAATTTTGATGCAGGTCTAGGTTAAATAAAATGTCATCATCAATATAAGTTGTGTTTTGCATCATATATTGATGGTGGAATTAAATTTGAAAAACCAATAATATCATGCTTGAGCCATAGACCATTGGTTTCATGGGATAAAACATATTTATTACGATTAAACTGAAGCCAATTTACAATTTATATAGTTTATAAAAGATTTATAAATTGGGAAATGGTAACCCCTAAAATAGAATCATTGATTATGCAGAATATATACCATGAGACTTTGTATAAATAGAAAAGATATTTAATTTAAAATTTTAAATGAATTGTATTTCTTTTATTAAGGCCAATATTTTTATTACATGGTCATGTAGATCTATATCACTAAATTCATTAAAGAACTACTGGAATCAAGTGGGCTGGTTGGGCATGTTTTATTTTAGATAAAACCATTATGGGTGTTTGAAAAATATTAATGCTTTGAATAGAACTGGGTTTCATTTGGATGCACTTAGAATGGTTTTACAGGACCATCAAAGGTCATGTTATCTTCTAATTGAATAGTATTTCAACCAATTAGTCTATGATTATACTATATGGGGGTAGTAATTTAAAGTGATTGAATCCATTTTTATGGATTTAAATAAAATATTTTGGTTCTATATTGCTTTAATAGTACCCTCTTAAATTAAAAAAAAATACATTTTATCTGTGATTTCAGATTTATTATTTAGGATGGTCTTATTAATTAAAATTCCAAAATTCATTTTAAACAGTGTTTTCTACTATAAGTCAGTGTTTAAATTTTATTCAACTAATCCCAATAGTGAGATTCCTGATGGATAAAAAAGATTATTAAAATTTTTTTATGTGATTTTTTAATAATGATGGAATGTTAGAAAAATAAATAATTTTAAAAGGATTTTAGTATAACTTTCCTGTGTTGCCTTGTGGTTTTAATAAAATAATGTTAAAATGATTTTTTCTTATGACTGGTCTTATATGTCCATAAAACTAACCCATGATATTTTTAAGGAATGAAAGGTAAATTAATGTATTAAATTAATGGTGATCATGGAATGACCCTCGTATAAGGGAAGTTTCAATATTTTTTGAGTGTTTCCTTGGATCAAAGACATGAGCTTCTCTAGAATAAATCTACTCCTCTATCATGAACTTAAATTATAGGCCCTTAATCTTATTGACATTTAGGCATAACCTCCTTTGTAGGGTTGGAAATATTTTCTTCAGTATGGGGTTATAACAATGTATGCATCACCCTTAAAACCTTTAAACCTTGCTAAATTCTTGTGTTGTTTTAGTCAAATGGTTCTATTCTAGTGTCTTTGTTCAATATAGGACTCTTAGTTTAATGAATGAAAATTTTCATTTGACTGGAGGTTGTTCAGTACCATTAACATTATTATGTGCATGAGAATAATGTAATTCTCATTTTCATTTAGTTAGACATGCCTAATTCATAAACAACCACTTAGTATGTTGTGTGACCTTTCCTTTTATTTATCTCCAGTTTTGGATGAAATGGGAGCTCATCATCTTGTTTTAAAGTCGTATGTTATAGTATGACTTTGAAGTTGTCCTTTTCTTTGGCTATTAAATACTTTAATACGTTAGGCTGATAATACTATAGATAATATCAATGATTTTCAATTTTATTAGGTAATCTTATGGTAGTATATATTGGTACATGTGGTTCCCATCAAGTTATTAATATGGGACAAATAACCATTTGAGTTTGGTGGAAACTATTTAAGCCTTGATCTATTATGTTTCAATCATAGGTCATCTCTATGTTAATGTGGTGTTGGTGTTAAATGGAATTAGACTCATCTAATTTATTTTTATAAAGTCATCAAACGATCAAGTGTTCTGACACATAGGTTGGTCGGTGATTGATTTTATTCTTGATTATTTTTCACATGTGAACGTAACTTGGGAGGGGTTTCACAAATACATATAATTTAAATCTAGTCTAACATACTATTAAGTGGTTAGTATGTATTTATTTTAGTTATAAACCTGGAAAAATAATTATGGCCACATCCAAATCCCACAGTTAGTGGTCAATAGGGAGTGTGACATGGAATGAGATCCATTCCTTAGAAAATATGACAATAAGAACACTCATATGGTGGGAAGAATCACTTATAGAGAATTTTTCCCCTAAAATAGAAGGAACATAACCAAGAATTATATTTTTTAAATGGTTAATGATTTTTTTGTTACCCTTGAGGATGGTATGTTAGAAATATGCCAGTGTTTGTAAGGAAACATGACAATTGAATGTTTGGTTATTTATATAAATATAGATAGGAAAGAATAGTCTGGATGGAATTCAGTGGTTATGCTCAATAGATCACAAGATTCTTATAGTGGTAAATTCATAATGTTTAGTTAATGGTGATTTTTTTTGAGGTGAGGCCAATCTATTCCAAATGATGATGGCCTAAGATGTTCAACTAACCGTTCTGTTGGCATTGTTATGGTGGATCAAAAATCATACTTAAGGACATGAATTTAATGAAGTGGGAGTGTCTCACATCATTTTTGAAAATTTTCTTTACCCTATTATTGCACTCATCATTTAGGAATGATAATTAACCTTACCTTTATGTCCTTCACGGTGTAATAAGGGAGCACCAGTTACACATTGAGTTAATGTTTTAAAATTTCCTACAATCTCAACAAACAAAATTCAGCGGATATGCATGTCAGAAGAGTAGTTTTTATCAATGCATTGTTTCTCTTGGGTAATTTATTAGTTCCCAAGTAGGAATTCATTGTATGGACTTATGAACACATGCTTCCCCTTTTACCTGCTTCCCAACAGAATTTGTTTTGTACATAGTTAGTTTTCTTGATATGTGGATGTTCAACATTGTATCGACATATGACTTGTAAATGATTGAGTATGGTCAACCTTGGATGAGCTCCTTGGCTCCAAGTGGATTATTCTATGGTTACCCCAGACATCGTTTGGTCTCAGATGGAATTTTTTGTGGGTTGTTTATTCTGGATCAGTTACTCACCCATGTTCAATCTAAGGCACAATAACTTAAAATAAATGATCAGTCTTATGATGTCACTGGAAGCTGGTTATGGAATTCAGTGGGCATGTTCAAACTAAATTCGAGTATCCCTAGGTGAAGGTGTTGTGTTTAGGGTTGTCTTACACTGCCTATCTATACTGAGCATTTTTGGAATATGAAATAAAGAGTTGCTCAAATTGACTTTTTCTAACATAGCTAAATGTGGTCGGTGAAGAACATATTTTGGAATTCCATTAAGATGATACATATACAATGTGTGTTTCATAACTCTACCCACCTGGGCCTAAATTGTGACTACCCCAAACTCTCCTCTAATAGGCTAGGGGCTGGAAACTAGCATGGAGTAATAATATCCCACAAATTGGAGGATTTATACTAATATACCAGTATGCATGAACACAGATCCAAGCCCAAAAAATACAAAAATGTAAAACAAATGAAACAAATCATGCATAAAATATAATCCTAAAAAAATAGTATGATAGTAAAGTACTTAAAGAATAACATAGGGCCAAATAAAATCCTATCCAAAATATGTAAAGAGTCTAACCTTCTCCTAGGGAGAGGACTAAATTCAAATGAAATATCTCAAAAAATTCATTAGTGTGACATGCTCAATCTATGATCTATATGCTTTTCATCCTCCAAGGACTTATTGAAAAAGGTTTTCATCTGCATAAGACATGACATGTGTGGTAAAATCCTATACAAGAGTGAGTATAACAATACCTAGTACAACACCCCAAAAACACTAAATAAAAATAAAAAACGATGTGCATATCAACGCAAGGAAATAACAATCAATATAAAATAGAAACACCCAAATATAATCAAGAAAGAAAACACTCCACCATGTTGTCATAACCAACTACCATCAACATGATTCTTTTCAAATAAACACTCATTATAATAGAATCCACTCCACAATTTGTGTTGTCACAAGATACACTCATCGAAGTGTTCTAGATCAATAGGTCTATCCTAATAAAACCCACTGCTATAAGAATAAACAGATGGTCAAATAGAGGTTCATGCCCAGAACCACTTGGGGACACCATGAACCCAATCTATATCATCCTGCTATATAGGTAATCAGATTCCAATGACACCAAAAATTCTACTGATATGTCCGACTATATAGAGGATGAATTCTCGAGTTATAGAGGTCACACTGGTTCCAAAAACCCCACCTAGTGTATAATGATAATAGAGGATCACACTCTAGTATCACAGTGTATCTCAACAAATCTATATGAGAATCAGCTGCTAGACGGGATCACAATCCTATGATTTGGATGAAATTCCACACTATACACTTGACGTAACAGACCAAGGGATCACACTCATCCAAGACTATTCCAGATTAAGGAAACTGTGAGCTAAAAACACTCTTTATGTGGGTATACAATGTGTACTAGCGGTACAAGGTATATACGACTATACTAAAGGATTCCCTTGTGGTAAATCCTCACATGAAATTTAAATATCCTAATACATGATGTGTTGTAATAGTATATAGTGTGTAGAGATCAACCATCACATTCCCATGTGCCATTGGAAATTCCCATGTACCGGTGGTTGTGTCGGTGTATTGTCCCATGTACACTTGGCTATGTACATGTCCAAGTACACAACGCGAAACTGTCCATGTAATTTTTTCCCTATTTGTATACTTCACGAAGTACATGTCGAGCCAATTGGGAAGGTTCACATGCTATATGATCCTTAACAACATCCTAAAACCCTAGATGACGATGAGAGGGACTCACACACTATGTAATATTGAAATACATGATGTGTTGTTTGGTTTTTCTCATATATTAGGGCTTATCCCACACACTACTCCAAGTTTTTCTGGAACCACCACCCTCACTGAAAAGTGTAGGTTCGAGGTTGGATAATCCCTTCCATCATAACTAGATGATATCCCGGTTCAAATCATCTTGGAAGACACCTCTGTCAAGCCATCTATTTTCACACCATGCATCATCCAGGAAGAACTAAGAACCCCCTATTTGGTCTCACTCTCCCTCAATCTATCCCCCATCATCATCGATTATTAATCCCAAACATCCATCATATGTCTACCCATGGTTTCGATCGATTGTGTTGCAGAATGGTCACACAATGATCTGATATTGGGTTGTGGTCAAACCATTGGAAAAAGTAAGTACCAACGATGATCAATCAAATAAACAGTTTGGAAATACTTGAACAATAAAATGTGAGGAATAAACCTCATCCTCTGTTTTTTCTTCATAAATTTATTTTCTTAGAAGAGGAAAAATGAATAAGAATAAATAAAAACAATCAATTATAAAATACAATCAACGTAAATCTATCGATAATTAGAATATCAATTTTGTTCATGGAATTGATCTGTATTTATCCAGGATTATAAAATGTGGTGGAAAATGATCAAAATTCATATCCATAGTTTATATGAATCACTGATGAATAACGGTTTTTTTCATCGTTGATGAAATCCTTGAACTCTATTGGTGCAATGATCAACGATCTAGTATAGATCTGTTGTCAATTAGAAGGAACCCTCTCGTTCAGTGGTATATTCATTTCCAAGGTTTATAATCCAATAGAGGAAGAAAACATATAACACCGTATTTATAGAAAAAAATAGCTTCTATAAAAAATGAAACAAATTAACTCTTTAAATTTATTTATTTTATTATTTACTCACCCGTAATGACTTCTTCACAAATGGATCATGCTAAAAAGATTACATTGCGCCTAGTGTGAAACCAGTGTTTTGAACTAAATGGTTCTCTCATATTTCTAATATGGAACCCCATTCATAATTTATTCCACTTTTTCAAGAAACATATAAGTTCCTTTTATTTTATATATTTTATTATATTTTCAAAACTTATCCCAGACACACTAGGCATTATAATCACATGTTTTCTTTCTTCTTGGTTTCGAAAAGAATCTATATAACATCCAAAAATAATACACCGAAAATAAAATTCATTAAATTCCCCCAAATTTTGGTATTTTTTCTAGAAAAGAGAAAAACAAACTCAGAATGATGAAGTTATTGAGTTTTCACCTGGTTCTCTCTCTCCCAGGGTCTCTCGTAATGATTCTTGTGCTTCCACCAGATATTCACTGGGGGAATTGATCACCCATTAAGGATCCTTTCCTTCCGATCATCGATCTCTATTGGGTACACTATAATGGTGGCTCTACCCTCTATTTCCTACTCACCCAAGTCGATAACATTCGATGGTTCTTATGGTTACCTCCTCAGCTATGAGATGTAGAATACATCGTGTAACCGATTCAATTTTTTGGTAGAGCTATATAGTATTCCACTTTTTAACTCTATTAAATATCTAGAAAGGACCAATTGATCTAGGAGATAAAACTTATAGGTGGGAAAATCCCCTCAATCCACATCGAGGTGAGAACCTAAAGAATACATGGTCTTTATCCTCAGACTGAATTGGTCTACATCATTGGTTCGCATAAGAATATTGAATTCTCCGTGCAGTCCTTATTCACTCTTGGATGATCTGTACCATCTCTGTGTTAGCTTGCACCAACATTGGGCCCATGAGTACTGACTCACCTTGATCAGTCCAACAAAGTGGTGACCTATATATTCGCTAATAAAAATCCTCAAATGGTTTAATACCAAGGGTGGGATGGTAGATAATAGTGTATTAAAATTACAAGAAGAGTTGATGATCCCCATAACAATGGCCATATTCCAACATGTATCCTCATAACATGTCCTCCAAGACCTGAATTATCTATTCCTTCTAGCAGTTAGTCTAGGTTTAAAATATTATTCTCAAGTATAACTAATTCCCAAAGGTCACCTGTAAGCCTCTCCATAGTGGTGAAATGAAGTTAGTATCATGTTTGGAATGTATCATTGAGGTAACTCTGTGATGTAGAGCTATCTTCTGTTCATAGAGTCATCACATGGTCTCTACTAAACTATGCTCCCACATGGATAGGTAGTGGGACGATATGGTGTGTCAGTCTATGATCACCCAGGTATCATTGTGTCCCCTAGATGTACATGATAACCCCATCACAAAGTCCATGGATATACCCTTCCACTTCCACTCTGTAATAACAAGGGGTTGAGATAAACTTTATGGAACATGGTTCATATCCTTTACCTCTCAACAAGTGAGGCCTTGAGATACAAACTATACAACTCCCTTCTTCATGCCTATCCACGAAAAATAAAAGCAGAGGTCTTGGTACATATTTTTAACACCTTGATGTACTGTAAAACAAGATGTATGAAACTCCCACATTACTTCCTCCCAAAACATCAATGGTACCATCATTTGTCCTCTAAAAAGGATAGCATGATATGCATATTTAGAATATCCATCAGGAGCATTATTGGTGGATGTATAAGAATGTATGGTTTCATAATCAGTATCCCATCAATTAGTGTCCCAAAAATGTTGTAAACTTTGTGTGGTAACAACCATATACTATAGGTTTGAATCATTATACTTATCCACTAAGGACAACTGCAATGAGGATAACTCCTCTAACAACTCGGTCAACAAATGAGAACAATATCTCCTAGTGATATTTACTTCCACCATGATCCCCTTACCAAGAGTATAGACAATATTGAATTTATAGTTTCAGAGGAACTATATCCATTACCTCTATCTCAAATTAAGATACATATGAGAGAATATAACTTGATACACTCTTGTTCAGAGTAGCTGGTAAATCTATTTCACATTAGGTAGTGTCACTACATCTTCAGTGTGAATACTACCATTTCTTTCTCAAGATCGTGGGTTATGTATATTTTCTAACATGGTCGTAATTGATATTAACCATATTCAATAACTTTCTTCCTCTGCATCAGAACACAACCCTGTCTAGTCCCCGATGCATCACCAAACACTATGCACTTGACACCCTCTAAAAATCTCAATATGGGAGTGATAAGAAGTCTCTGACTCAACTCCTAAAAGAATTACATGAACCATTTTTTCCACATGAATGGATTCCCCATTTGGGTTGAATCTATTAAGGGCGTTTCCACTCTAGTGAAATTTGGTATAAACATCTAATAACACTCTACCAACCCAAATAAAATTTCATACCTTGGCAAGAACAATTCGTGACTCTAAAGAAAGCACTACCTCATCCTTCACTACATCCACTACTGCTCTTAAATATAAGATTATGTGTCCCATAAAGTAAAAGTCAATAATCTAGAAATGACACGCTGATGTCTTACCTGTGTGCCAGTGCTCTCAGAGTTCATCCAGGACAATCCTCAAGTGTTTCACGTGCTCCTCCTTGGATGCCAAGTACACTAGTATTTCTTCGATGAAAAATACCATGAAACATCCAAAGAAATTATAAATGATCTGGTTCATGTGTTCCATGATAACTTTTAGGGATTTTGTCAAGGAAAATATCATCTCCATGAACTCATATTTACTGTAGTGAAATATAATGTTCAGCATCAGTATATCATCATCCTATACTCACAGCTGGTGGAAGCTTTATCTAGGGTAAATCTTCAAGAAAAATGGGTCCCTCTCAACATGTCAAGTAGGTTATCAATTTTGGTTAGTGGATACCTATTCTTCATGGTCACCTAGTTCTAGTGTTGGGATTCCAAAAATAACCTCAATATCCCATATGACTTCTTGGAGAACAACACTAGGGATGTTCAAGGTGGAACATTGGGACTCAAAATTCCCTTCATCTGTAAGTCCCCTAATAACAGCCTCATCTCATAATGTTTTTTTAGAGCCATCCAATATGCTTATATAGATATCATGACCATCCAGGTATTCAAGTAAATAAAAAAATATATCCCTCGGTGTCGAGGAAATACATGCGTGTCCTTAATAAAGACATACTCATACACCGCCATCATAGTAGTTAACTAAAATATTATATCATCCACTACTCCAAGATTTATTCTAGATAACTCATGAGTAATCAGATGCATTCATTTATTCTTGATTTTATCCCGTTCTTCCAAGGTTTCCTTTTAATCTATAAATGAAAACCTTGTCCTATCACTATAGGCACACCACATTCATTACCTATATAAGTCAATCTAGGCATTAACTATGGATATCTAGTCCACACCTTAGATGGTGTCATAAGGCATCATTGATTCTACAATTCATCCCATGAAAAAATATCAACACCACGTATCAGGTCTCTATGTTGACATAAGTGTGAAATCTCTAAGTCACCACATGTTAGAGTCTCTAACCGCAAGGGTTGAGAAAAAATCTCAAACAGAACCTCTAAATCACAATCCAAAGAAGTGTAATGGGAGGAATCACTTGCACACATGTCTATCAGAACTTTAGACAAAATATTTAAGGAACAAGATGTTCTTTGTATCATATTTGGAGGCTCGGGGTCATAGGCCTCCATAACCTATAGCTATCCTCATCCCTAACCACAATCTCCCTGATCTAGTCTTGGTCTACCTGGGGGTGGTGGTGGTAATAGGTTAAACCACTTGAAGCCTCTCACTACTCTTTAATACTCTCTTCCATATCTTACTCCCTACGGACCACCCTTCTCATGCCATTGTCTTTGCCTTAGTGGTCCCTCGACCATCTCTCAATTAGTTGCATGACAAGTTTTAAAATTCCATGAAATATGTTACCACCCATCATAGGAGAAAAGTTTCATTCCCTCTACTAATTCAATCCATTTAGAAAGCCCTACACCAGTTTCCATGTGTCCGGGGATTTCCCTCTAAAGTTTCTGACACACTTGGATCCATGTGACTATCATTGGTTTCTTTATGCAGAGGCCTCAACTTTTGGGACCCCACTAATAGCACCCAACATCAGTGCCTGCTCTACCAGGAGATTCTATAACACCCAGGATTTCATAACCACCCTATCATATATGGGAATGTATATGGATATAATTGAATCCATGATATCCAAGTGTAATCCCTACTCAATGGCTTAATCCATGAGGAAATGATATCACACTATATACAATGATTAATTTGATAGATCAGTGAACGTGTTGAGTAATCCTCCATAGTATACATTACATGATTTATATGTAGAATCTCGTAGATAGGCACACATCACAACGTGGTTGTATAGAACTCCCCCTAAAGAGACACAAAAATTTTGACTGGGAGAGAGTCGTCTTGTTGCGTGACTTAGTCACTAAGCTCCACAATCACCTAAAAAACCCCTAGAGAAGACTCACTTCTAGGGACACCATTGTATATATAGGAGTCCTCAAAAGGTAGAAAATTTGAGGTACCAACTCTTTCTAGTCCTCATTCACTTGGGGGTTTGGCAAAACCCGAAACATGAGAGGTCACTACCTCTGAAACTCATGAAGTACACTCAACCCATGTG
Source organism: Viscum album (assembly GCA_963277665.1). Classification (NCBI taxonomy): domain Eukaryota; kingdom Viridiplantae; phylum Streptophyta; class Magnoliopsida; order Santalales; family Viscaceae; genus Viscum; species Viscum album. The sequence continues at coordinate 1,133,120,810 of OY728135.1, read as the reverse complement.
TCTCCTCTAATAGCAGTATTAGCACAAGATAATGATTAATGAGTGGTGGTATAGCTGGTAAACGACCCGAACGTTCCATATCTTACACATTCCCCTATACTGAAGCCTCATCACATAGTGGATAATCCTCATGATCATGCAGACGAATCCTGGATAGATGTGTACATAGAGGCATCTTGATATAAAACAAGTTGTATCATGGTCAAAAGATTATATATGGGGATCTGACTCAAGAAAGACTTGAAAAATAAAACTCATTCCTATATGATTCATGTACCAAAATTTTCCTACCAACCAATGTATACATGTACCAAATCAAAAGGTAGGTGATTAGAGTCCTAGTGTATGTATATGTTATTCATCACACCAACACAAGAGTCCCTATCTAGAATGATGAACTCAAAACACTAAACTTTTTCCCAAACCAATATCACTAACTTAGGTCTTAAGGTAGAACTGACTGTTCTGATACCACTTTTTTATGACCCAACCTGTCAGGGTCTGACCAATGACTACCCCAAGCCTGCCTTCAACTGTCTAGGGGTTGGAATCCAGAACCGAGTAGGCATATCCCTCAAATGGGATGAATTTACCTAATATACCTATACATACACAGACACACACACACACACACACATCTCCAAACCCATACAATGCTAACCTGTAAGAAAACTAAAAACATGCATGAATATACTATCTTCCCAAATACAATACCAGTCAATAATTGTAAGGTTTCCAACCAACTCGAAGGGAGAGAACTAATGTCAGATGAAATCAACCATAAATCACCTTTGTTTGATAACCCTATGCTATGATCTAACATCTCTGCATCCACTAGGGACACTGTCAAAAGGGTCATCATCTTTATAAGACATGACGGGTGCAGGAAGATCCCATGCATGTGTGAGTATAATAATACCTAGTAGGAAACCCCAAAAACACTAAATTCATGGAACCAATTATAATCACCTCAATATAAGGATATAAAAATCAATTTATAATAGATATAACTAGATGTACATAGAAAATTAAATGCGACACTAGGTAGTCATAACATACTTCAAGTCATGGGATTCTTATTAAAGAAATATTTGTTTTGGTTGAATCCACTCAATGTACCATTCTATCACCATAGAAACTCATCAAATAGGTCAATATAATTGGGCCTTACCCAATAACACTCACTGGTTTATGAAGACCCTTATACTTAGATAGGGGGTCACACCCAAAAATGGCTAGAGGACACCACGAACCCAATCTATATCAACTCCCTATGTAGTGGATCATATTCCAATGATACCAAAAACCCTACTGATACAACATTCTAGATTGACGATCAATGCCCTACTTAAGGAGGTCACACCGATTCCAAAAACCACACCTAGGGTATAGAGATGATAGATGAACACACTCTAATATCGTGCAGGGACACCAAAGAATCTATATGATACTCAACATTCATAGGGGATCACAATAACTTTATTTGGATGCAATTACACACTACACACTATATGTAATGGATCAACGGAACACACTCAACCAATACTTTCTTGATTAAGGAAACGAAGTGTTATAAACACTCTTTAAAGATGTATATGATGTGTACTAGGGGTACATGGTATGTCTATCTTCCCACAACTCTAATCATGTGGTAAATTCTCACACTTCATGTCAATCACCTGACATAGGACATTTAAGAATAGTACACATCATGTAGTGATTACTTGACATCTACCAATGTGCCACTGGATGTATCCATGTACCAGTGGCCTTGTCCATGTACCCGACCATGTACAACTAGACATGTCCATATCCTAGTATAGGGCATGCCAATAGATATGTACTTTTGTCTATTTCTGTGTACTTCCCAAAGTACACACTAAACATACCGGGAAGGTTCAGATTCCATGTGATAGGTTTCACACACCATGGGATCCTTAACATCATTCCGAAAGCATAAGAACCATTGAGAGGGACCCAGATGGCATGTAATCTAGAAATACACACCGTGTTGTTTGGGATTTTCTAGTTCTCACTAAGCCTCCTCCATGATGATCTTGAAATTTCGTGAAATCCCAACCAAATTAAAAAAAAATTCATATTTAGTCACTGATCCCTACCATTTTTAGTAGTCCGGATTTAGGTTCAAATATTTTAAGAAAACACCTCCATTGATCCATCTGTCAATATAACAACCCGAGATTCTAGGATAATTATTCTTTTTAATTACATTGATGTCTTGTGTTGTACGTTATACCAAAATTAGCTTCTTCTATATGCAACACCTTATTATCTTTTAGTATATGCAATACTATTCTTGGATCGTGTTACACACAATTTCAAGTTCGATTGATAGTAGTTATTCTACAAAACATTGAGTGTGTGTATATATATATATTCAATGTATAAATAAAATATGGTTGGATTCTGTTATATGCAACAAAAAATGAGTCTTTCACTACACACAACCCTGAATTTTCTTGCATTACACGCAAGTATGACCTTCGTCGATAGCGTGTGTTGTACGCAATACCGAGTTTCACTAAACAACGATATATAATTATAATATTATTATAAACTAGAATTTATGAATAGTATTAACTAAATTTTAAATTTTATAACATTATTATTCATCTTAAACATTTTATAGAACATGGTATGAGAACAAAATAAATTTTTCAGGTAAAATAAGTATTTTTCAAAAAATGCAGTTTTACCGCCTTTTGATGGCGCATCGATATTAAATTTCATTTTTCACATGTTTATATGTTCAATTTTACAAAATAAAATTCATCTTTTGAATCAGGATATAAACATTTACTTTGGATAAATTTTTCATAATATTCTGATAAATTTCATATTTTAATGAATAGTAAAAACAAGCTATATTTAATTAAAAACAAATTTTTTCATCATAATAATTTATATGGTTAAATTATAATATTTAATGGTTTTAAAGTATAAATAGAATATATCTTTATCATTTAATATAACTTCAGTCATTATAATTTATTTTACATTGAATTCATAGGTAAAATCATTTTAATCTTTTGCAATGTTTTAACTTTTAAAACTCGTTTTCTTAAAAACGAGACTAATTTTAAATTAATTTCTGCAACTTCTATAATTTGAATTAGGAAAAATGGATTCCATATTTGGAATCATTAGATCTAAATTATGTTAATAAGATACTTTTTATTTTTTGGCACTATGAATAGTAACTATGAAAAATTTTATTTACCATAGTTAAAGGTAAATCAGGTAATTGAGGGTAAATATAATATTATAAAATTACCCTAACACTTGTCTTAATATAATTGGTGAATATATTTCATCTTATGGAATATTTTGGTCGAAATGGAATCCATTGGAACCCACTTGTATTTGATTGAGACCTTTTATTTATTTTATTTAAATGAAATTGAAATATGTCTCACTCAAACTTTAATAATTTAACTATTATTAATATTAAGTGATACAGAATATAAATTCAGTTATTAATATGAATTTTAAAGCTAAGATGTTTTTATTTATCGTGGTAATTTATTTTTAATTTTTATGAATTATTTATTTACCTTATTAGCTTATACATTAATGATGGAGAAATTTTGTATTTAGTGAAAAATTCATAATATAGTTTTTATTGAAATAATAATACACATCAAAAGCCCCAAAAACCTGACCAATACATATTGGAAGTGTATATATAAACCCTAATCATAAAATGGCAGAATTGGTGACCATTTGGATCCTTATAAAAATGATTATGACACTTATATTATTTTATTTTAAATTATTTCAAAGTTTTCACGTTCATAATTTAATAAATATAAAAATTTATATGTTGTGATTTTAAGATGATAAATTAGGGTAAAAGTATTATTATAAAATCTATCATGTTTATATTCATCATAGTATTTTTTTAATTTTTATCCAACAAATAAGTATATTAAATAATTATACAAAATGATGTAATAATTATTTTATTAAGAGATATACCAAATAATTGGTTTTAAAAATATTAAAATAAATATTATATGAACTATATATTATGCTCCAGAAATTTTTTAGAAAAATTTGACATGTTAGGAAGCTATTAAATATTATTTGTATAATATATCCTCTGTTTGGATTTTATTTAAATTAAAATAAATGAATAGTGGTAAAATTGACACTATTGTTATTTTATAAAAATAACATATTATAAATTTTTTTAAAAATAACAAAAATATTTAAAAATTATAAATTGAAATTTATATTGTAGAAAATGGAATAAATTATCTAATTATTGTCAATTCAAAACACATAGTTAATTATTTATAGCAATCTAAAAAATTAGAATCTTGTTACCACAAAGAAAATTAAATAGATTAAATAAGGATAAATCATGTTGATAATGTCTAAAATAAATTCCCAACATGTATAAATTTTATTTTCTGATGATATTACAACCCTATATCATCTAATATTTTGATTTGAGTCATTTTTATAGATTTTTAAGTGATGTTGAATTTATTATAAATTAATATTTCTTATGTTACAAAAGGTGCCCCTCTCCTCCCTTATAAAAAGGGCACCCCTTCCCTCTTCTCTTCACACTATTTTGAGCCTTTAATCTCGGCCAAACCATGCCAATTAATCTTCTAAACTTCTATAGTTATATCATAGAGGTTCTGGTCTTCTCAAAAGACCAACTCTAGTGCCCTAAGAAGATGTTTAAAAGAGGTGCATCGAGGAAGAGGTAATCTCTTCTACCGATTCTTTCAAGTTTCTTTCTTCTTCAACTTCTTCTTCTTTAGTTGTTTCATTATGAAGTAATAAATTCAGTATCACTAATATAATGATATGTTATTATAAATATGAAACAGCCGCATTTCACCTTTTATCCATCCCATGGAAAAAAAATCAATGCACGTGCGTATTTATGGAATACCGTCTCCACACTGTGTTGTAATCTGTTTTCCACCACCACATTACTTGGATGGGTATAATGGTGTAAATAAATAAATAAATATGATTATATTAAAGTGATATTGATTCTGAAATATTATACATACACTTAAATAAAATTCCATGATCATGGAAATGATATCATCACTCATGCGTACGTACGGACTACCGTCTCCACGAACGCGATGATATTAATTTTCAATGATTAACCATTCAAGTATGATTATAAATTATATATAATAAATAATCATGAAATATATTACATATTAATGATACTGGATTTATGTAAATATATGTTTCATTTACTTAATTCCATTTAATTAAACAAGGAAACGAAAACAGCATTCATGCATATGTACGACCTACCGTCTCCATGAATGGTTTATTTCATTCCATTTATCGATCTATCATATATATTTATATGCTGAATATATATTATATATAAATCATGTTTTACATTCTGGAATTAATTAAATCAGGATATATGTAACAATATCATGAACAATATTTCAAAACACGTACGATAAGTGAAATGATTTTACCCAAAACGCTGTTGTAACATGGAATTTACAAAAGAACGGGTAATATAAAGTAATAAGTGAACCATATATGATATCATAAAAATGAATATGATTCTGTAATAAGTCAATGACATTATTTAAATCATTATATAGGAGGTTCAGATACATACAAATCATATCGGACATTAGGTAAGGGATAACTTTTCCAATCTCATTTTTATCCGAGATTGTTTATTCCTAAGTATTTACTAGGGTTCTATTTATCATCCATGTCCCTGTTTTAAAAAAAATGATTTCATGTATGTTAAAATTAATTTTTACCCATTTTTAACTTTTACCACATGTTATGAAAGGAACCTTTCTTTTGTTTACCATACGAGGAACTTTTTTACTTTTCCTGCGAAAGTACGAGAACATTAATCATGATAAAATAGCATGGGAATAAAAGTACTTTATTAATGATAGAATTTGTTGCACACACCCTCTAGTTTTCAAACCCGTCTTGCCACTTCTTCCTCAGAGCCTGTCCCCCAGGTGGCGTGATCGTCCTCGGTGACCTTCGACCCAGGGGTGGGTTTACTGGTTGCGGGCTGCCCTACCTGTGGGGGGTCTCCTTCCATTCCTCCTCCTCCACAGTGCCACCCGGTGAGGTCGTTCAAGGAGGCACTGTGTGGGCTAGAATCTGGGGTTTGAGATTTGTACTTTCCAGAAATCGACTCGTTTTCTCACTCGGTGTTGAGGGACGGAGCGTGGTGCATGCTGACGACCCCTTCATCGGCTTTCGACCAAGTTGTGGCATGGCTCAAATGGTCATTGGTGGCGTGTTTCGGGGAGGATAAACCCTCACACCCAACCTTCAAATGCTTTGTGGGATCTTGGGGTTTGACGGCAGAGGCTCAGATCTCCGTGATTCACAGGTTTTCTTTCTATATGATGATGGATTCGAAGGATGATTTCATCCAGGCTTGGTGTAACGCTCCCCGGCCCTTTGGGCGTTGGTGATTCAATCTGTCTTGTTGGTCGATGAAGGAGGATAAGGGCATGGATGAATCTCGGGCTACTATCTGGGTAATTCTTCCTGGCCTACTAATTCCTTTCCAAAGTCTTTCTTTCCTCAGGGCTAGTGGAGATGCATTGGGGGGGGGGGGGTTTCTTTGTGCGGACGTGCGTACCCGCAGAGGTGTGAAGCTGTTGGTCCCCCGCATTTGCATCGTTCTGGACCAATCCATTCCCCCTCCAGAGTTGATGTCCTTGAAGGTGATGGTTGAAGAGGCATGGTCCTTTGCCATCGAATATCCGGTGTACCCCCGCTTTTGTGAAGATTGTTCTCTCTAGGGGCACTCAGTGCAGAACTGTAGGAAGCAGCGTCCCGGGAAGCGGCATGTTTCCAACAGTCCCGAGCATGGGTGCTCCTCCTTCTCAGAGGTTGTTGTCTCCAGGCCTACATCCAAGTGGACAGCTCCTCTTAATGTGGGTTGTTCTCCCAGTCCCTCTGCCTTTTTCTCTGCGGTTGAAGATAACTGTGAGCCTGATATCCCAGGTGCTATGGTTCCCTATGGTTCGGGTTTGACCGGTTTCGATATGTGTGCTCTCTGTGAGATCCCACATGCCTCCCGGCCCAGGTTCTTTCCTTTAAAACATTTTCTTGTGTTAGGTGGGGGCTTGGATAATTTTTTGAAGGCAGTACTAGAGTTTCAGAGCTTTTTTCCCCAGGGGTTTTTGTTTGTTCAGACAGGAAACGACCCGAGTGTTCCCTTTCAGTCCAAGTTTTCCCTCAGCCAGGAGGCTGGTCTATCGGGGAGGTCTATTGCTTCCGGGGCCAGGAAGTTAGGCATCGGCAGAGGGGGTAGTTCTAAAATACCCCATAGTCACTAGGGGTTCCTCAGAGGTCATAATACTGGATAGAGATGTCGGCTCTCCTTCTTCGAGCGGTCAGGTTCTTCTGCTAGTGGATTCGGTGACCAGGTCGCCCAGCCCGAAGGCTCAGGGGAAGGTGTCAAAGCGTCCTTCCAGGCTCACCCCTTCCCCCTCTACACCTGATGGGAATGGTTCGGGAGTGTGTACGAGATATTGTTTGAGGAAACGCCAAGAAAGGGATTGGACTGCCCTCCCATTGTTAGTGACCAAGTTTTTGGGGGTCAGTTCCGGGCTGCCACTGTATCCATGAATCCCATCCTCATTTGAAATGCTCGAGGGGTTCGAGTGAGGGTCGAAAACGACTACATATCCTCGGAAGTTAGTAAACACAAGATAAAAGTAGTTTCGATACTTTAACACAAGAAGAACACGACTAAGATCCAAGACTTTTCCCGTAAGGTGATGCTTCACACATCAGTTCACGAGGAGCCGACTAATAGGTATATTTGGATATTCTGGCATAGAGAGGTGTCTGTGGATTTGATTCAAGCCAGGGATCATCATATCACGAAGAGGGTGACCTGTGAAGGATCCTCCATTTTTGTGTCATTTGTGTATGGTAGCTTTGATGCTCAGCGGAGGGAGACTTTATGGAGTGATCTGAACGCTTTTTAACCATAGGACCAACCCTGGATGTGGGAGGCGTCTATAATGTTGTCGTAGACCATGAGGAGACGAAGGGCAGAGGTGAATTTCCAAGGAGGGATAGTAGGGCCTTTGGTCACTTTATGGTAGGGAAAGGGTTGCTGGATTTGGGTTTTACAGGGGACCCATTCACCTGGTGTAACAACTGGAAGGGAAATGGCCGCTACTGGAGCAGGCTTGACCATTGTATAGATAATGTACATGCGTTGTCTATGTTCCCAAGAGTGAGGTTTGACCACTTTACTCGCAGATTCTTTGACCATTACCCTATATTTTTGTCCTTGAAAAGGGGAGGGGCGGTGCATTTGGGCTTCTGATACATGAGGTGATGGTCTAGTGCTCCTGGTTATTAGCAGACGGTGAGAGGAAGCTGGGAGGAACCGATCCAGGGGCATTTCTGGGGCGCTTTGCATGGAAAGATGAGGAGGCTCAAGAAGGCTCTTCTTTCATGGGCTAGGAGTATCCCCCCTAGATCAGGAGTTGGAAGAGATCAAGAAGGAAGTTTAATAGCTCGAGTTAAGCAATGTGGAGGTTTGGGACGATGATGTATTTGGATAGCTATTGGTGAAGAAGAAAGATTTGGAGGTCTTTCTACTATCACAGGAATGTAAAGCTAGGGATTGATCAAGGGTATAATGGCTCAATGAGTGTGATAAGAATATGAATTATTTCCTTGCCTGCATCAGGGAGATAAGACGCATCATCAAACCGAACATGGCCCTTTGAGGACGGATCCTTCACTGATGACATGGATGTGGTTGGGAAAATGTCATTCATGCATTTCAAGGACCTTCTCGAGGTCCCTAACCCACACATGCCTCAATGGTATCCAGAGGGGGGAGAGGATTTCTGGGAGAGGATTACTAACCTTGTTTATACTCAAGATAATGAGCTGATGGAGGGTGTCGCATAGGAAAAGGAGATCAGTGCAGCTATGGAAAACCTTAATCATGAGAGTGTTGCAGGCCTTGATGGATTTCCTGGATCTTTATATAAAACTTCCTGGGATGTGGTGAAGGGGGACATCATCCTCGCTATTCAGGATTTCTTTAGAGGGGGAACCCTCCCTAGAATTTCTTCGGCCACAACTCTCGTCCTGCTACCAAAAACTAAGGACCCATCGTCCCTTCTTCATTATCATCCTGTGAGTATGTGCAATTTCACATACAAAATTCTGGCTATCATCATCAACAGGAGGATGTCGGTGAGCCTAAATTGGTGGATATCTAAGGAACAACATGGATTTGTGAAAGATCTCTCTATTCAGGGAGCCATTGCGATGGAACAGGATATGTTAGGAGACCTTCCTACCAAGTCCCGGGGTTCAAACATGGCCATCAAGATGGATATGAGCAAGGAATATGACATGATTGAATGGGGATTCATAAACATGGTCCTAAAGAAGATGGGTTTCTCTAGATGGTCTTGTGACATCATGTTCAGGTGTTTTAGATTGGTTTGTATGGCGGTGGCGTTTATGGGAAGATCACAAGGTTTCTTCAAGATGGTTAGAGGCCTCAGGCAAGGTGACCCGCTGTCCCCGAGCATTTTCATTCTCATGCAGGATACCTTGAGCAGGTCGATCAACAGGGGAATAGCTAGAGGGTATGTTCTCCCTTACCGTAGGAGGCTGAACCTCCCTCCCACAACTCATTTAATGTTTGAGGATGATACCCTTATATTCAAGAATGCGATAAGGAGATCCGTGCAGGGTATGGTCAATATTATTGAGGAATATTGTCACTAGAGTGGCCAACAAATTAACCAAGGCAAGAGTGGATTCTACGTGGAAAACACATGAAATCTAGATAGGGTGACTGATATGGGAAGCAACCTGGGTATGAGTCATGGATCATTCCCAATGGAATACCTTGGCACCCCGGTGACTTCGGGCCGTATGTGCATTAGCGATTTTGATCATGTTGTGAGTAAGATAATAGGGCACATACTCAATTGGGAGAATCACTTATTATCATTTGGAAGTTGAATCACTGTCGTAAATAGTGCACTCTCTTCCATCCCAGTGCACGACCTTTTAGCCACCAATGTTCCACAGGGTTTCATCAAAACCATTGATAAAATCCTGGCCCGGTTCAAATGGGATGCATCCTCGGAAGGTAAGAGGCATTGGGTCTCGTGGAGGAAGATGGAACAGCCAATTGAGGAGGGAGGGATTAATGTAAAAAGTCTGGGGAACCCAATCTACTACATGCATGCGATGATGGTGTGGGAGGTGATTTAAGAACAAACATTGTGTGGAAAGATGATGGCTCCCCGCTATGGGGCCAATGCTGATATCCCCTCAGTGAGAGGGTCCCCGCTCTTGAAATCGCTGAGCTGCATTATTATGAGCTTATTTCATACCTCTAGGTGGATTATTGGGGAGGGGAATGTACTTTTCTAGCACCAAAACTAGTCGGGTTCTATCCTGGGATACTCGGGTTGTCCAGCCCCTTAGATTGCTTTCAAGGAGGCGAGCTGGTTTCCTCAGTTCTTCATAGAAATCCTGTATGAGAACTAGCAGGATCTTTATGACTCCATAGTGATGAGCCAGATACCATATCGATGCGTCTCCACCCCTCCACCTCAAGGTGCTTTAATGCAAAGGATTTTCACCGGCTCGACTGCAATCCGGGAGTGCAAGGGGGTGGTTTGGACAGGTCTGGTGTAAGAAGATCCTGACTAAGCTCAATTTCTTAACATGGCGAATACAGCACCAGGCCCTTCCAACTGATGAAAATGTCAAAATGATTGGTATTAGCATGGCATCTAGCTGTCATTGTCGTGCGATCAAAAGTGAGGAGAGCATCAACCACAAATTTTTCAAAGGGGAGTGGTCACGGTAGGTGTGGGTCATCTCCGGGTCTTTTACTGGGTACTCTTCTGCGGAGGAAGGCGCGATTCTGGGCCAGGTTTACACGGCAGGGCCTGTTCCATTCTGGGAGAACTGGTTTCAGGGGGTGGATAGGTCTGCAAGGGAGGTTTCTGCTTGCGCCTGCATCTTCAGCACGGGGTGCTAGAGCTTGTGGTTTGACTGGAACTTGGACAGGTACGAGGGGAAACATGCTTTTGGTAGCAACATCATCACCCAGGCAAGATGCAATCTGCTGGACCTATGCAGCATAGAGGGCTACTGGTCGGCCTCCCCTTCCTTGAGTGGACTATATGCGCACCATGGAGCAGCTCAATAGAGCAACAGGCATCATGTCTCTTGGGTGATATGGGACCCGCCTGGTGTCAGCCTCAAATTGATCACAGATGGGTACTGTGATTCAGGTGATATGCGCGACGGCGGTGTGGACCAGGATTTCCGGGGTAGTGTGTATGTGGCGTTCACAGTGCATTATGATGAAGGTAATTCTTTACTGGCAGAGGTGAAGGATGTCCTAACAGGTATCACCCTATGCAAGCAACGACAGATTCAAATATCCCAAGTGGAGACGTACTCGAAGATAATCTACGAGGCTTTGTGCGGAAGAGGGACTATACCATGGTCTGTTATGTATACAATCAGAAAGTGCAGGGTGCTCCTTTCAGGGAAGCTCGGGTCACTCACATGTGGAGGGAGAGGAATAAGGTGGGAGACCACCTGGCTTCTGTGGCGACCCCAGGTATCCCGGTCCAATGTATTTCTCATGTGTCTCTTTTTAAGCCTGAGGGGGTGAACTTTATCTGGAGGGATTCCCCTGGCCTTCATTATTTCCGACCCCCTATACCTGTATGCTCTTGGTTATGTGATGTTTTCTTTGAATAAAAATGGTAACATTGATGATGATGTTTACCATACGAGGAAATTTTTGACATTTCCTGCAAAAGTATGAGAATAATGTTTTTTTAACTTATACAACATGACTGAATTTGTACGGTTTCATAAAACCTTATTTTTATGAAGCTTCCTCTACAAGATTTAATGATTATTTTCAACAAAGTCCTTTTCTCTTAAAATTCCATGGCATTTTGTGAAAAGAAAATGATTTTGGAGAAAAAAAATATATTTTCCTCAAGAATTCATTTCAAGTGTTTTGTCAAAACTATTTTCCATCTAATATGACACTATTTAGTATGGTTATGTTTCAAATTTTATCTTTTATTTACCTATTTTGATTCTTCATATGATGAAATGATATCCATTTTTTTATATGGATTACGTTATGATGGGATGATGTTTATGAAACCCATTTTATTCTTTGGGTTAGGGAGAATGATTTATTTTTATGTTGTGGAACACGTAAGAATGATTTAAATATGAGATGGGTGGGATCTATATCTCCCTCCAATGCATTGGGTAAAGGTTTATATATCATGAGATAGACATGGATGGAATGGTAAGTTAATCCGATTCAGTGATACAGGACTAGAATGAGGAGTGAACTCGATTTAGAAAGGGACTTTTTCCACTAAGATGGTCTTGGAAGAAATGCCTTGGCTGCTATGGAAATCATATCATGTTCTTAATGGTTTTACAGAATTAAATGTTTTATTCCCATGCTATTTTATCATGATTAATGTTCTTTTATGATCTATGCCTTATGTACTTCCATGATTTATTTCTCACGATTTTTATGTTTATACTTTATGTTCATGTTTTGAAGTTCAAATGTATATGGTTTTTTTTATTTTCTCCATGCTTACCCTTAATGAGAATTTGAGCTCACCCTTTATATAGTTTCTTTTCCACAGGATATAAAGAATGGATTCAGGTAAGAAAATAAAAGGGGAACATCTTTATGGGAGATTTTGAAGATCTTTCACCATGATTAGAAGATTTTGTTCCAAGTTTCCAAAGACACTGAACTATTATGGTCCTTTGGTGTCTGTTTTTGTTATGTATTAAGTATTCCGAAAAAGTAATGTAATATCCATGTATGTCAAGTTCGGGGTCACTATAGTTGCTATCAAAGGAATGGTTTAGTCAACCTTTGGAAACTAGGATGCAAAAACTTTAGTGAAACCCCTAGAGATATTTCTAAGGTATTTTTAGGGATGTCTATAAGGTTGATTATAAGTATAGGTTATAGTCCTATAATTACAGTAAAGAAATTAGAATTAAACCTAAGATGATATATATTGAAGGTACTCCCCCTTTATTATGATTTTTTCCTCTCACACTATTATTTTTGGGTTTTAGAAAATGGATGGAAACAGGAAGATTCTTGATAATAGAGGATATGATGGAAAGTGGAATGATATTCTTAATGAGAAACCAAATTAAACAGGATTTGGAAGTCCAAACATCGTTATAATGTCTAGTCAACAATCTCATAATCTGATCAATAATCTCAACTTTGGTAAGTTTCATGACTTAGATAATAAAAGAATGATGGAGTTTCATGATGATCATATAGGAAACAAAGTTCAATTTCCCTCATGTAAATCATGTGGGAAGAGGCATCTGGGAGAATGTTTCAAAGGAGTTGGAAGATGTATTGGGTGTGGAAAATAGGGACACAAAGCCATTAATTTTAAAGGAAAATGTTCAGTTAACACCATCGGCATGGATAATAGTATTGCTAAGACATCAACAATGGTTAAATGTTTTAAATGTGGAATGTAATGGCATTATGAAAACCAATTCTTTATGGGAAATTCTCATTAAGAGAATTAGAAAGGTCGTATGGGTAGTATTTATGTTTATGATGATAAAGAGACTACAAATGATATGTGAGATGAAAGAATTGTTCATGATTGGTCAATGGTTTAAGAAGTTAGTGGAATGATTACATGTTTATTAAGAGTAATTTTGTATAAGTAATCTCATGGTACTATGGAATAAAGATACATCTAAGGATTGTTACACTATTGTTTTTCCTTATATTTTTGAAAGTATATGTTGAATGGTACCGGTAACTATGAAAGGTTATTCAGATATTTTTGGAATGCACCTAATATGCGCATAAACAAGAGATAAGGAGATAATGAAATTTTTGATAGTATTAATGATCTCATGACTGATATAAGGACAAAGTGATATCATGGTTTGAGTATATAGATTTTTGGGATTTTGGTATGTGGAATGAATTACCTTTTGACAACATTTATGATTTCACTATGGTTCTATGATAATTTATGTTTCAAGAGAATTCATGATCAAGGTATTCACATGTTTGGAATGTGATCAACAAGATATATCTTATGATATATGGGGGATAAATGATGGTATTCACATTCTTGTTATGTGACCTTTCAAGAAATCGTTTTCTTTATAATATGAGATTGGATAGATGTATTTTGAATAAGCCTAAATATTGGAATGAATTATGTTAGACATAATATAGTATTGTTTAAGGATTGAAATTTTTTCGATATTATTGATGGAATGTTATAATAGTGTAGTTTAAGAAAAGGGACAACATGCAGAATGGGCGACAATCCATCACATCGAATGACACTGTGGGAATTTAACCCACAACTAAAGTGTGACAGGCCTTTATCGCCTACCACTGGCCTACAAGAAGTCCCTGGTTAGTATAAATTAGTTTTAATTTATTATGTGGAATGATATATGAAGTATAAGTCCATTTTAGGAACCATATACGAGTAATCTCACTATAGATAGACTTATGTATATTTAATAACTTTTTCTAACCTTTTGTTTGAGACAAATGGAATGACCTATCATTCTATCGCATGATCCGTTAACACTTCACGGAAGACAAATTCAACTTCATTTTTTTAATATTTGAAGTGGAAATTGTTCAAGGCACGAACAATAGTGAGATTGTACCAAAATAAAGTACGAATTTATTTTATTTAAAAAATTCTTCAACATTATGGAAAAGATCTTGAAAACCAAAATTGTCGTCCTAGTGCTCTCATATCTGATGAATCATATGGTACCTTATATTATCACAAATTAATGGCTTTGTGACTATTGGCATTATCATAGCCATGTCCTCTACCACTCTCCATCAGAACTTGAGGGTTAGATTTCTCTTCCATATCCATATTTTCACCAATGTTATCCTTTGTGGAAACCCAGTGATTAGCTAATTTGGGGAAACTTTACTTTTCATACATTAGTTTTTAAAGACATGTTTTGGTATTACTTCATACAATGTGGGTTTATATGAAAGAAACATTCATGTAATAAACCATTTATAACCCTGACGAATTTCGAGGGAGAAATTCATTTTAAGGTGGGTAGAATGTAATAACCTGAGATTTTATGAGAATTTTTATCTTTAATTTCATTGATTTCTTGTATTGTATGCTACACAAAAATTATCTTATGCTATACTCAATAATGTATTAGCTTGCAGTATATGCAAAACTAATCATGGATCGTGTTACACACAATTTCAAGTTTGTTTGATAGTAGTTATTCTACGCAATATTGAGTGTGTGTATATATATATTCAATGTATAAATGAAATATGGTTGGATTATTGTATGCTCAACAATAATGGAGTCTTTCACTACACGCAACCCTGACTTAGCTTGCATTACACGCAATCGTGACCTTCCTCGATATCGTGTGTTGTACAAAATACAGGATTTCACTAAACAAAGATATATGGTTAAAATTTTTTTTAAACTATACATTATGAATATTATTAACTACATTTCAAATTTTATAACATTATTATTCATCTTAATCATTTTCTAGAACATGGTATGAGAACAAAATAAATTTTTTGGGTAAAATAAGTATTTTTTAAAAATGCAGTTTTGTCGTCTTTTGATGGCGCACTGACATTAAATTTAGTTTTTTTACATATTTATAAGTTTAATTTGGAAAAATAAAATTCTTCTTTGGAATAAGGATATAAAAATTTACTTAGGATAAATTTTTCATATTATTCTGATAAATTTCATATTTTAATGAATAGTAAAAACACACTATATTTTATTTAAAAACAAATTTTTCATCATAATAATTTATATCGATAAATTATAATATTGAATGGTTTTAAAGTATAAATAGAATATATTTTTAACATTTAATATAATTTATGTCATTAGCATTGATTTTACATTGAATTCATAGGTAATATAATGTCAATCTTTTGCAATGTTTTAACTTTTAAAACTCATTTTCTTAACAACGAGATTAATTTTAAATTAATTTCTACAACTTATGTGATTTAAATTAGGAAAAATGGATTCCATAATTTGAATCAGTAGTTCAAAATTAGTTTAATAGGATACTTTCTATTTTTGGGCACTATGAATAGTTACTACGGTAAATTCTATTTACAATAGTTAAAGGTAAATCAGGTAATTGAGGGTAAATATAATATTATAAAATTAACCTAAAAATTGTATTAATACAATTGGATGATTATATTTCGTCCTATGGAATATTTTTGTGTAAATGGAATCCATTAGAACCCACGTGTATTTGATTAAGACCTTATATTTATTTTATTTAAAGGAAAATGAAATATATCTCACTCAAACTTTAATAATGAAACTATTTTTAATATAAGGTTATAAAGAATATAAATTCGTTTATAAATAATAATTTGAAAGATAAAATGTTTTTCTTTATCATGGTAATTTATTTTTAATTTTTAAGAATTATTTATTTACCTTATTAGGATATACATTAATGATGCAGAAATTATTGTTTTAGTAAAAAATCAATAATATAGTTTTTATTGAAATACTAATACACCTCAAAAGGCACAGAAACATGAACAATACTTATTGGTAGTGTATACGTAAACCCTAAGCATCAAATGGCCGAATTGGTGACCATTTTGATCCTTATAATGAAGACTATGACAGTTATATTATTTTATTTTAAATGATTCCAAAGTTGTCAGCTTCATAATTTAATAAATATAACAATTTATATGTTGTTATTTTAAAATGATAAATTCTAGTAAACTGATTATTATAAAATCATTGAGATTTATCTCCGTAAAATAATTTTATTTTTTATTTTTATGCAAAAAATAAGTATATTAAATAATTATACAAAAATGTTGTACTAATTATTTATTTAAGAGATATACCAAATAAATGGTTTTAAAAATATTAAAATAACTCTTATATGAACTATTTAATGTGCTCCACGAATTTTATAGAAACATTTGACATGTTAGTAATCTAATAAATATTTTGGTTAGAATATATCATCTGTATAGATTTTATTTAAATTAAAATAAATGAATAGTGTCAAAATTGACGCTATTGTTATTTTATAAAAATAACATATTATAAAATTGTTTAAAAATCAAAAACAAATTAAAAAATTATAAATTGAAATTTATATGGTCTAAAATTACATAAATTATCCAATTAAGGTCAATTCATAACACATAAGTAATTATTTATAACAATTTAAAAATTAGAATCTTATTACCATATATAAAATTAAAAAGATTAAATAAGGATAAATCAAGTGGATAATGTTTAATATAAAGTCCCAACACATCTAAATTTTATTGGTTGATGATATTACAACCCTATATCATCTAAAATTCGTATTTTATTCTTTTTTGGAGGTTTTTAAGTGAGTTTGAATTTATTATAAATTAATATTTCTTTTGTTACCAAAGCTACCCCTCTCCTCCCTTATAAAAAGGGCACCCCTTCCCTCTTCTCTTCACACCCTTTTGAGCATTTAATATTGTCCAAAACCTATCCATTACTCTTGTTAACATCTCTCGTTATATCATAGAGGTTATGGTCTTCTCAAAAGACCAACTCTAGTGCCCTAAGAAGAAGTTTAAAGGAGGGGCATTGAGGAAGAGGTAATCTCTTCTACCGATTCTTTCAAGTTTCTTTCTTCTTCAACATATTCTTCTTTAGTTGTTTCATTATAAAGTAATAACATCAGTATCATTAATATACTAATATGTTATTATAAATATGAAACAACCCCATTTCACCTTCTATCCATCATATAGAAAATGAAATCACCGCGTGTGCGTACGTACGGAATACCTTCTCCACGCCGTGGTGTAATCTGTTTTCCACCACCACTTTACTTAGATGGGTATAATGGTTTAAATAAATAACAATATATTATTATTGCAAATTGATATTTATTCTGAAATATTATACATACATTTCAATACAATTACACGATCATGGGAATGATATCATCGCCCGTGCATACGTATGGACTACCTTCTCCACGAACGCAATGAGATTCATTTTCCATGATTAACCATTCAAGTATGATTATAAAGTATATATAAAAAATAATCATGAAAGATATTACATAATAATGATACTTGATTTATGTACATATATGTTTCATTTACTTAATTCTATTTAATTCAATAAGGAAACAAAAAAAGCGTTCATGCATACGTACGGCCTACCATCTCCATGAATGGTGTATTTCATTACATTTATCGATCCATAATATATATTTATATACTGAATATATATTATATATAAACAATGTTTTAAATTCTGTAATTAAGTAAAACAGGATATAAGTAATAATATTAAGAACAACATGTCGAAACATGTACGATAAATGAAACGATTTTACCCAAAACGCTGCTTTAACATGGAATTTACAAAAGAACGGGTAATATAAAGTCATAAGTGAACCATATATGATATCATAACAATGAATATGATTCTATAATAATTCAATGAAATTATTTAAATCATTATACAGGAGTTTCAGATATATACGAAGCATATCAGACATAAGGTAAGGGATAACTTTTCCGATCTCATTTTTATCCGAGATTGTTTATTCGTAAGTATTTACTAGGATTATATTTTTCATCCATGCCCTTGTTTTATAAAAATGGATTCATGTATGTTTAAAGTCATTTTCACCCATTTTTGACTTTTAATACTTGTTATTAATGGAATATTTCTTTTGTTTACCATAGGAAGAACTTTTTTGACTTTTCCTGAAAAAGTATGAGAAGAATGTTTTTTTAACTTATACGGCATGAATGGATTTTTATAGTTTCATAAAGCCTTATTTTAATGAATCTTCCTCTACAGGATTTCATGATTATTTTCAAAAAAATACCTTTCTCTTAAATTTTCATGGCATTGTGTGAAAAGTGAATGATTTTGAAGAGTAAAGGATATTTTCCTCAAGAATTCATTTCAAGTGTTTTGTCATAACAATTTTCCATATAAGAGGAAATCATTTAGTATGATTACATTTCATGTATATTGTATCTATTATTTACATGGATTGATTCTTCTTAGGATGAAATGACATCCATTTTTTTATATGGATTACATTATGATGGGATGATGTTTATGAATCCCATTTTATTTTTTGGGTTATGATGACTGATTTATGTTTATGTTGTGGCACACGTAAGAATGATTTCAATATAAAATTTGTGGGAAAAATATCTCCCTCTAATGCATTGGGTAAAGGTTTATATCTCATGATATAGACATGGCTGGAATGGTAAGTTAATCTGGTTCAGTGATACATGACTGGAATGAAGAGTGAACTCGATTTAGAAAGGGACTTTGTCCACTAAGATGGTCTTGGTAGAAATGTATTTGCTAATATGGAAATCATATCATGTGCTTAATGGTTTTCCAAAATTAAATGTTATTCTCCCATCCTATTTTATCATGATTAATGTTCCTTTGTGATCTATTCCTTATGTACAACCACGATTTATTTCTCACGATTTTGATGTTTAAACTTTATGTTCATGTTTTGAAGTTTAAATGTATATGGTTTGTTTTATTTTCTCAATGCTTACCCTTATTGAGAATTTGAGCTCTCCCTTTATATGTTTTCTTTTCCTTAGGATATAATGAAAGGTTTTAGGTATGAAAACAAAAGGGGAATATCTTTATGGGATATGTTGAAGATCTTTCACCGTGATTAGATTAATATGTTCCATGTTTCCAAAGACACTAAACTATTACAGTCCATTGGTATCTTTTTTTTATGTATTGAGTATTTTGAAAAAGCAATTTAATGTCCATGTATGTAATGTTTTGGGTCTCTACAGTCACTACACCATGTATCAATTAAGAAGAATGAATAACTCCTGATTTAATCTCACACTCCCTCAATCTATCCACCATCATCATCGATTTTTGAACTGAAACATTCATCAGTTGTTGTACCCATAGTTTCTATATTATTAGTTGAATAATTATTAGGCAATGATCAAATGTCGGGTAATGGTCGAACCATTTCCCATAGAAAATACCAATGATAATTGAATCATGAAATAGAAAAAGAACCCCCAAAGAAAATAATTTGAGGAATGAACCTATAATTTTTTTGTTCAGCCTTGATTCGTTGTCATAGAAGAAGAACAATTAATTGGAATAAATCACAACAAAATATTATGAAATTTTATCAATTCAAATCTACCGAAGATGCGTAAATCAATTTTATTTGCAGAATTGATCCTCATCCATCTATGATTAATAAATGGGATGGAAAACACAAGTTCAAATATCCTACATGCAGTTTCTATGGATAATTGGCAAATAATTGTTGTGTTTCCATCATTGATTAGATCCATGAACATTATTGGTGAAAAAATTAATGATCTCATCTAGATCGGCTGTCTATTTCCATGAACACTCTCCTCCAATAATATTTGGGTGTTCATGGTTTATCAGAAATCTCTGGGACAAAACATATAGCTACATATTTATAGAAAACAATTGTCAATATTTCAAATAAAATATCATAACACATAATTAATTTATTTTATTATCTCCACTCCCATGACAAATGTTTCAGAAACATCCCACCCTGACATTATTCATGTCATATGTATGGTAAAAATCATGTTGTGAACTCAATGATGCCCTAAAATTTCGTATATGTGGCCCCATTCGATATTCATTCCAATTTTTTAGGAAAACTACACCCATGTGTTATTGAATATTTTTAATATATTTCAACATTTATTCTTGACACACTAGGCCATGTAATCACAATCCATCTCAGCACCTATTCTAAAAAATAATCAATATTGTATCAAAAAAATGCATTGAAAATATGATTCATTACTTAAATTTTTTTAGGGGTTTCCATGGAAATTTCAACTCAACAAGGCTAAATGTGGTCATTTGTGATTCGACCAACTGTTCAAGATAATAAATATTCTGCAAGAATCATTTGAATGCTACATTAACTCTTAAATCGATAATAACAATGGTATAGAAACCATGAATCAGAATTTTCCTTTAAATGCTAGAACCTAAGGTGGGGAGAGCCATAGGTTGGATGTTTGGAGATACGGTGAAAGGATCATGTATCTAATTTTAGAGGATTTCGTAAGCACCATCTCAATGATTTAGTTTGGAAAAGAGAGCATTGACTAAAATTTTAATGACTCTTATATCATACACCAATGTGATTCTTAGAGGTGTGTTAGGCATTTGAAAATGAAAAATGAATTTTTTTTGTGAGATCTCATAACCTGTGTAGGTCCGTTAATGCTTTCATCATTCCCTAGTATTCTCTCATACAATATGTATTAAGCTGGAAATACTGTAGCATCCCATGTTTTTAGATTGGATGAATTTTTTTGAATGAATATGAATTTTTATTTTGGATTATAGGATGTTTGATAGAATGGGATTTGGAATGGAATTAGGATAGATTTATAACATAAAAGTGTTTTTTTATACTTGATCAATAGACCAAGAGGTGCCTCGGGTGTTCCATCGAGTTTTGGGAGAGTTAGTCTCTAAAATCTCAAAAATGATAAGAAATGCTTAGTGAAAATGTCTTTTATAAAACAATACAACCCCCATTTAAAATTTTGTACCTCTTTTTATAGATCTAGAGGTATCATATGGTTTTCCTAACTATTCGAGAGGATTTACAAGGCCATGCATCTTAATAGAGGTTCTTGACAAAATGAATATGCACAGTTTCCTAAACCCTATGCATAAACTATGTGACCTCCATTATTAGACAACAGATAAATCATGGTTGGTGGATGATTTAGCTATCCCTGAAGCCAAACCGTATCCGTAATTAAAGGGTCTATAAATTAAAATTTTCCCCTCCATCCTTATTTATTCTCCATTATTTCTTTTTTCCTCTCACCCACATGGAATATCCCACCATGGGAGCAACTTATCTCCTCTCATTCCATGGATATATATCCCCCATCTAATTCATGTTTTGATCATTGATAGGTGAATTAAATTTTCATTGGTAATTCTATAACTCTTCCTTCTTATTTTCTTCATTTATATTCTATATTTCTATGCTACTTTGGGGCAATCTAATTTTTCCTATTCCTAGTGCACACATCCATGTATTCCTTTTCCCTTGAACCAGACCAAACCAAGCCTCAATATTTAATGTGTAGACTATTATTGGTATATAGTAAGTGGTATATAGATTTTTCCTTAATGATTTGTTGATTTATAAAATGTGGGGTTGTACTGAATGCCTGTATTTCCAAGTGGAAACTATAAAATGTGATTTTTAATATGTGGAACCTGACCCCCTAATTATAATAGAAACTATACCATTATTTAACATTATTGATGGCATTGAGCCACAAATTTGAAACCACCCACAAGGTTTTGACCCTTTAATTATTTTAATTAATTAATTGTTTTCTAATAAAACCAATCATTGAGGTGTCTTATCTTCAAAAAAATAATAGATAGGTTAATTATAATTTTGGATGTAATGATACCCTCTATGTTCTCACCTAATGATCAAACCATATCATATGTGGTTAATGCCTAAGCCTTATGTAAGGATCTTGCTGTTTCTGTTTGTCACACATGTTCGCATCATTTATATTATACCAGTTTTTGTATGGTATTGTTGTAATGGGTAGTCCACCTAGGAGTAATACTTCATTCTAACTCATAGCAATACTTAATAATTAAAAAAAACTCAATCAATTAAATGATAGGTTTTAAAATGAATTTCATTATTATGTATATATCTACTTGAATTTATTAATTAGAATGAATAATGGGTTTGTACCTCCTATATGATAAATATTATTTGTTCAATTTTTTATATGAAATGAATTGTGCCTTGAGCGATACTCAGGT
The DNA here is from genome assembly GCA_963277665.1 of Viscum album. Lineage (NCBI taxonomy): Eukaryota > Viridiplantae > Streptophyta > Magnoliopsida > Santalales > Viscaceae > Viscum > Viscum album. The sequence goes on along the minus strand of OY728135.1, from coordinate 1,133,097,822 downwards.
TACACTTTACAGACTCTTTGGAAGAGATAGTAGGAACTTGATCTTATATGAACAATGAATAATACTTGGTATTCCATTATATAATTCCTAGGATTAGATTATAGGTTACTTTGGCCATGATATGCCTTCAGTGATAATTGTTATACCATGGACGGGATCACCATCCATTTTTCAAACCTTCACATTAGTAATACTCATTCCTTAGGGGAGACACCTTATATGGGGTCGTGGATAGATGGTTTCACCATGAAATGAGTGATACTCAGTCGCCTGTGTGAGATTATGTGGATTGCCTCAAAGGGACTACATCACGCCATGTAGAGAGTGATAGTTATCAATCCATTTATGGATCACCATGGATGGACTCTTGTGGTGTTGGGCAGTTATTGAGCCCCTAGATAGATACTCTGTATTCCTTCTGGATCACCTTAGATAAGAATAAGTTACCTATTTTTAAATTAAAATGATGAAATAAATATTAAATACTGAGTGTACATATGTTTTATCAAGGTATGAATCATCCAGGCCAAATCACAAGCATGGGCATGGTCCTTTCTTACAAATTAGTTATAATAAACATTCATTGAATCATATTACATTTGTATAGATTGACCCTAGTTCAATGAAATTTTGTCTTTGGCCGAAGAATGTATGGTTGGCCAGAAGTCTCTTAGGAGCCTGAGATGACATTATTAATATTATTTATTTATTTATACATAGCTTTATATATCATATGTGAAAACTATCATACATTATATACATATAGTAGATTATGATTTAGACACCATTGGTGGAGGATTACTAAGTATATCTCACACCCTGTTTGTGTCACCATTGAATTGGGGTACCAAAGAAAATATCTTGTTTGCAGGTTCCTGAATTATAGTCTATATTGTGCATTGTACACAGGATATGTGAGCATAGGACTGGTCTAGTGCTAAATATTCTTCTATTGTTAGTCCTTAAGGATATATATTATTTTCTTACACATGTATTATATTATTATTTTTCATTCCCATACATCATAGAAACATTTCTACTTGCATGCATAGTTGTTATTAGAGATGGAAATTTATATTTATTTTATCAATTTCATTTATGTTCTATTGGCATGTCATTTATTTTTTATTGTTTCCAATAAATTATATTGATTACTTATTATTAATTTCATTGTGTTAATCTTGTCATGAGGGTATACTCTCCAAAATATACCACCATTAGAACCTCACTTCTAGTCGACACCCTCTGGTGTATGAGGAGGCGTGCTAGCAGCTATGTGGAGACCAGGTTCAGCTACTATTTTAGTATTCAGTTGGATCAAGATGATACAATTTGGAATATTGGGATCATAATACTTCAAAATAAGCTAAAACACGAAATCATTATTTTTTCCCTTTCCTTTGGGAGATCCAAAATCTATTTGAGATCCAAAAAGAATCCATAGGATAACATGTGGTATATAAAAAAGAAATAGGTGATCTAAAAGCCTAATATGGGAATAAAAATGATATGGAAACAAAATGTGTGATTCAAAGAGAAGTCACGTGAGTAATCATAAAAAATAACAAAATTAATAACATGGTATCATAATATGATGTCATCATATAATCATGGCATCATAGAAAATGTTGAGCGAACACAAAAACTGAAATAACCATGATTCAAGGTTAACTATCTAGACGATATTATATAAAGAACAATTTCCCATAATAGATTAGGTTTACTCTCTAATCCCATACATGAATCCTCATGAGACTTAAAACATTAACTAAAGCTTTAGAGTGCTATCTAGGATAACCAATCATAACACATTCTGGAATTTTTTGTTCCGCAAAAGAAAATCAGTCATAATTATTAAACACAATAACTGCCCATGGAAAGAAAATGGGTTGCATAATCCTGTCTCATATCATAATCCAATTTAATTTAATAATGAATCTATTTGAGTGATGAAAATGAGGCATGTGTTACCCCATAAAATGAAGAGATAATATGATAGGTATATTGGAGAGACATATATAATGAATTTATAAGAAATACATCATATTAAAGGATGTGTTCATTGACGAATAAAAATAAAATAAAAATATAAATAATATTCTTGAGAAAGATAACCCATTCCCTTTGAAAACACCTTTTGAAAAAGTAAAAATTCACAAAATATTGTAGACATTTTTTAATTTAAAAGTAACTATGAGAACATATAAACTAATATTCAAGGAAAATAATGTTCATTATGGTACATAATTCTTCACATTTTTTATTAGTTAAAAAACATTTCTTACACAATTTGGTAGAATAGGTGAAACATTTTGAAAATGACAATAAGACTCATTTTAAACTTGTTTTAAAAAAGTTAAACATGGGTAAAAACGAATTTATGAAATCATATAAAAATATTAATCCATTTTTAAAATATCTCAATGAATACATGGAGATGGCAGAGAAAGGTTTTTTACTAAATAACGAAATAAAGTTGATTTTATTTGAAAACATTTTTATAATAATTTTTTGTACAAAGAGGTAAATAATTGTAATATTACTTGAAAATTTCATGAATTACCATATGAGAAGAAAATAAATTTTTTTACTAGACAGTGATCAAATAATTTTACTTTAAAAGAAATTCATGCATAAACTGTCCTAATTAAAATGAGATTGTAAAATAAATACTTAACGAATTAGAAATTTTTAAATAATAACCACAGTGAATTAATTCAATGAATTATAATTTAAAATAAAATAAAGTATGAATTATTAATTATATAATATTTAAAGGGGAATTATATAAACCATATAAAATAAATTAGGTTCAAAAGGGAATGTGTGTCATAATGAAATATGTTTTGCAATGAAAACCCTAACTTGGGAGGTGAATCATCAAGTGTGTTCCTTATCATCCTGAATAATAATCTTATGTTAGTTATTTAATTACATAATAAAGATTTTAATTATTAGTATTCCTTCAATTTTATTTTTTACCATGTTATATTTAATTATTTATCCAATTAATTTCACATTAGGTTTTTTCTTGATAAACGAATCATATGTCCCAAATAACTTTTTTTAAGTAGAATAAGGTCGAAGATATTATTATTTATTTATATTAATAGTGTCTATAATTCCAGAATTATCATTATTTATGAATAAATGTTAATTTTAAAACAAACCATGGAATATTTTTATGAAAATATAACTTTGTTACAATCATAAACGAGGTAGTCCATAAAAACGCATGAGTAACGTTTCCATTTTTTAATGATCATGATGGAAATAAAGTAAGTGTAATTTTATCTTTCCAGTATAAAAATTATATCATAAGTAAAATATTATTTTTTTCAAATAACCTTACATATATCATCCACGTGATGAGTTAATAAAAATGAGTTACATCTCTATACAATGCGGTATTCCATTGTACACATGAACGGTGTTATCATTTATTAAATGGAAGGTATGTTAAGAAATTATATGTTATATTTAAATTTAATAATTATTAATATTTCATTAATATCATATATAAACATAAAATTAAACCTTATTAATTTACATGCAAAGTGTAAGTGAAAAAGTAATCATATTGTATAGGGATGCAGTAGATTGTCATACACACAAGAAACATTATCATATTTCCTATGGAATGGGATGTGAGGATTATGTTATATTATAATTAAATAATTATAATTATATCATAAATGTCATATATATATATATATAATTCTTTGTATCCAATTGTGATAAGCAGTATTGGAATATGAATTGCACTGGTACACGAAGTGGTAGTTCGCTGTACACACAATCAATCGTTTTGTTTCCCATTTTAGGGTGGGGGAGAAGGTTTTAGGCCATTTTCATAACATAAAAACATTCCAGAATATATAATATAGTGATTAATTATATATAAAGGTAATGGGATAACGTTTTTGTTTTATAGTAATTTCCATATATTTGAGGGGTTCATTTAGAATTAAGATATAGAACATTGTAAAATATACTTACCTGGCATATTTTTATTTCATAAATTTAATTTCATTTTTTATTGGGATTTGATCACATACCACATAACCTCTTACTCAATATAATTAATATCCATGATGAGTTTTTTTATGTTAGGAACACTAAAATTAACATTTTATAGGTCATAAACTTAGTAAAAGAGTGACAAGTAATTCCTCCTAGATTTATTAAATAAAAAATTGTTAGAAAAAATTATGATAATAACCAAAATTAATATTAATATATTAATCATAAATATTTAGAAATGGAAACAATGGTTTAACATAGATAATTCCTTAAATAAAATATCCTACATCTTAAAAAACCATAGTTATAGTTTTAATAATGATGGATATCTAATACTCTTTCCACATACATATCTAAAAACATGAAAGAATTATACCCAAATAATTTTCTATGTTAAAACCCAAAAAACATTTCCCAAATCACTATTAATCGCCTAAAAATCCTCAAAAAATAAAAACTATTTGATCCTATAATTTGTTTCCCAAATCAGAAATAAAATTGTTCTATTAAATTATTTAAGAATGAAAATTTTCATAAAAACAAGTAAATTATGTTGGCCATTGGTAAGAGATTCACCCTTATCGCCAGTCAGTTCTTGGGATCAAGCCCCATGACCTTGTTGGATGCGATGGGTTGTCACCCAACATTCATGTTTTCCTTTTTCTATAAACCTGGGAAAAAATATATGAAGATCATATATATAATTTCCCATGATCCAATTACTTTATCAATAATATGATGAGCATATTTCAAATTACATTAGTCATAAAAACATTTTTTAACAGCTGATTTTTTCTATACACTTTCTTCTTTTTCACAAAATAAATTAATATTAATTCACTATAATTACCTCAATATAAGTAACATCTCAGAAATTATGTTTTCCTAAATTATTTATTTTAAATGTATTATAAACTTTCCATTAAATCTCATTTCTAGGTAATTAGTACCATTCATCATATTCTTAAAAAACCGTAAAAAAAAACTATTACGAAACGATCCTTATATGTTCCATGATTCATGTAACAAAAATTCCATTGAAAAAAATACTCCAACAACATTATTTTTGAGTTACAACACCTAAAAAATTCAATCACTCCAGTTAAATTATTTTCCTAAAATAGGACCTCAAGGATTAATCCTCGATTTAGAGAGTTTAATTAGATAGTGACCAAGTTCCCAACATTTTAAAAAATTAACTATTAGTGGTTTATTAAGTGGAACATCATTTCTCTACATCTTCATAACAATACTCTTCCTTTTAAATCAGAAATTTTCTACTTTGTGCAATCAATTTTCACACATAAAGAATCATCAATTTCCTTTAATTTGTATTCCATGGTATATCTTCCCATATTTATGGAATGTATAATACTCAATCTTATATTATTTTTCATCTTTTTCACTTAAACATCATTGAGATTCCACCCTTATCTTCTTTTACGTGTTTAGGAATTCAAATATGTATCATTTATTTTATTGTAATTCAAGATAGCTCATTTGGAATGATATTAATAAGTTTAAAAGATATTACCATTAGGTATATCATTGCATTAAGGAAATAATTAAATTTACCTTCAAATTGGTTATTAGATTTTTTATCATTTTTCCCACCATTAACTGAAAATATTAAATTAAACAAGATGATACTTCATTAACATACCAATTAGACACTTTTAATCCTAGAAGTTATATCATAAAAATGATAAGTATTTTTTCAATTATGGGCCTCTAGGTTTCAATATACGTTTTCTATTTCAATGATACCTACTAGGCTTTCTAACCTAAATATTTATTCAAGTCCTTCATAATGGTTAGTAATAATGTTTTGCATTATCATAGAATATACCCATTGAGTGTCAAACCATGTTTATAGTAATTTACACTTTTATGTACCAAGTAATTCTTGATTCAAGACCAACACATAATTTTTAGAGTTATTACCCCTAGGTACATCTGTTCCAGAACTATGTCCACTTATTGTATCTAAACAGGGTTGTAATCTCCCAATAACTGCAAGATCAATTCTCTACCAGGTTTCTAGGATTTTTTTCTATATTTATCCTTATACTTAGACTATCCCTTGGGTTCTAACTAAATATTTCTCATTGTAATTTCCAAATGATAACTAAGCATTTTCTGTAATACCAACCATAGTGACCCATTCCTTTTACAAATATTATTACATGATTCTTAGCTTAAACATCCATTAATTCCATCCCAATGATCATCAGTCATGTTGTGTTTATAATACTAGGATCATAATATACAAAGGGAAATAAAAAATGTCATAATTATTTCTTTATTTTCCTTAGTGATCTCTTAAATCAATTTGAACTCCTAAAATTGGATTGGATAACCAAGGGATTACATAAAATAAAGGGATGAGATAAAATACAAGTAAGGGGGTAAATATTAAAATGAAACTGAACATGTGAGCCAAATAAATAACATACTATCATAAAAGAAAATTGACATGAGTAATCATAACGAATACTAACATAAAGTGCATGGTGTCATAATATCATTGAATAAAATTTAATATGGATGTAAAAAAAATGACATAGACATGATTCGAGGATAACATCGAAGACAATATAACATGGTGGACAATGTCCGGTAATAGATTATGATTACTACTTAATCCCATACATGACACATCATGAGACTACAAACATTAACCAATTAATTGGATTGCTGTCTGGGAACAACCTTAATAACATATTCAGGATTTTTGTATTCCAAAAAATGATATTAATCCAAATTCATAAACATAATAATTTCCCACGGAACAAAATTGGGTTTTATAATCTTATCGCATATCATAATATAATATATTTCATATTGAATGAATTTGAGATATGAACATAAGGCTTGTGTTACCCCATACAAGTAAGAGATGATAAAATTGGTATATATATGAGTTACATATATACATAATTAATAAAAATCCATGGTATAAATTTTTGTTATTGATGATGAATAAAAATACTATAAAAATATCAAGAACATTCTCGAGGATGAAAAAATTTATACTTTCAAAAGCACTTTTATGAAACTAAAAAATCAAGAAAATATTTTGGAAATAGTTTTCTTTGAAATATACCATATAAAATTATAATTTAATCATAAAATTAAATAATTTTCATCAGGTTATAAAATTATTTTCATGTCGTATATGTTAAACAACATTCCATTTACACTTTGTTAGAACATTCAAATAATACCTCAATCAAAAAATGACAAGAATATAACTATTAAATTATTTTTTAAAATGTTAAATATTTTTAAACATGACTTTAAGTAATCATATAATAATATAAATATTTTTGGAAAATATATTAAATAAAACATGTACATGGAAGAGAAATGGTTTTCGACGGAATAGAGAAATAGATTGAGTTTTAATTATAAAAATTCCTCAATAATGTTTAGTACCAATGAATGAAAAATGGTATAATTACTTTAAAAATTTATTAATAAATAAATTATAATAAAATTAAATTTCTATACTTTACACTAATCAAATAATTTTCCTTCAATGGAAAATCAAGTGTAAACTATCCTTATTAAAATGAGATAGTGAAGAAATTGTATTTTTTTAATCAAAACCCCCATGATTTAGGTAAAATAATTGTAACATAAAATACCATTAATTATTAATTATTTATGGTATAATATGTAAACAGGTAGTATATGGACCATAAAAAAATAAATCTAGAGCATAAAATAATGTATTTCTTAGATAAGGATGTTTTGAGACAAAAACCCTTACCTAGAACCTGTATCATCATGTGTGTTCCTTATATTCACGAATAATAATATTATGACAATAATTTATTTACTTAAAAACCGAATTCATTTTTATTATTTCTTTTATTTTATTTCATACCATGTCATATTAAATTACATAATTAATTAGTTTCACGATGGAAATTTTGGCAACAATTGGATTATATGTCTAAAATAACATTAGTATGTTGAATAAGGTCAAATAGATTATTATTTAATCATATAAATAATGGTATTTATGAAATAATATTCATTTTTTAAAATAAATTATAATTTTATAACCAATAATGAAATATGGTTATGAAAAATGAACTGTGTTACAATCATGGATATGTTAGGTCGTATGTTCACCTGAGTGACATTTACGTTTTTCAACAACCATGTTGGAAAGAAAGAACATATTATTTTATCATTCTGGGATGATAATAATATTTAATTTATCATATTATGTATTTAAATACCCACACATATTCCATATATGGGATGCGATAATGAAAATGAATAGTCACATCACAAGGTGGTAGTCCATCATACAAATGAACGATGTTATCATTTATTCAATTTATGGTATGGTAAGAAAGTATATGATATATTTTTTTATATAATGATTAATATGTCATTAATATCATATATAAGCTTAAAATTAATCCTTATTTACATACATGTAAATTTTATGTCAAAAATGAACCACATCACTTCGCAGGGCGGTAGTCTCTCATACACTCAAGTAGCATATTTGTATTCCCAACAGAATAGACAGAAAGAAGAATTATGTGGTATTATAATTCAATTAGTATAATTATATAATATATATAATATATAGGCACTAAATAAATATGTATATCTATTCGTGAGAATTGGTTATTGAAAACGAATTACATCGGTTCGTGAGGAGGTCTTCATCCGTCAACATAGTCAACACTTTTATTTCAAATTTGATGGTGGGTGAGATGGTTTTAGGTCATTAACATAAAAAAAATATACAATTTTACAGAATATACTGTGTTTCTTATAACTTCACATTTAATAATACTTTAATGATTTTTAAGAAGAAATAAAAAAAATCTAGCTTAAGAACATTATATCTTCTTCGGACCACCTCTTTAGGATTATTCCTAAATCCTTCCAAGATGGGATTTATGATCAAAACAAGGATTATATTATTAGTGGAGGTATGTAATAATTTTATTTGTGTATGTATATTTCCAATCAATGGGGTTTGTATGGGGTGGCCTTTTTATAAGTGGTGGAGAGGACACACATAGAGTTTTTTAAAATAATGAATTAAAACCATGTTTTTCACTTGTAAAAAGGATAAAAATGGATAATTTTAGAAAAATAGAGTTTATAATGTCTAAATTTTATTATAGAAAATGAATTATAATATTTTTGTATCATTTTCAACCCATATCATTTTAGTTTCACCCCTAGGTGAACCAATTTTTACAGTAATCTTGGTAATTAATTTTTATTATTTTTACTATTCAATATGGAAAAAAATATGTTCACATTATTATATAGTAAAAGTTAATATTATTAGAAATTTTGAATAAACTTTTACACATTAATCCCTTATAATTGGTGTAATATACTTTAAAGTTAAACTAGTAGACATGTCATGAAAACATTTTTCAAGAAATGCATTTTTCCGGCATAAGATTATTTGATAAAAAATATATTAAAATTAATAATAATTAAATAAAGTAACTTAATATTTATATATATATATAATATATTAATTTAAATTTAATAATTCCTCATTAGGGGTAAATTTAATTAATTAAAATAGAGAACTATTTGTTCAAAATGAACGAATTTTTAGAAATAATACATTTTTAAGCATGAGAATAAACATAGACTAAAATCAAGTATAAAGATTATATAAATGTAATAAATTGGATTATATATATATAAATGATAAATATTTTAATTTTTATTCAAAATAAAATAATAATGGTACTTAATTGCTTAAAAATATATGGCAAATTTATAAAAATCTAATTTTTTCTCTATTCACTGTAAAAGTATTATTTTATAAAAAATCATGCAATATATTACTAAGTTAATACTGATATGATGATTTAAAAATTAAATTTCATTTTTGAAAATAATTTTTCTGAAATTGTAAAAAATTGTTACATTATTTTCCCATGGAATGTAGTCAAAATCATTTTCTGAAAAAAAAAAATATCTTTAAAGAATGTAATGTCTTCACTTATTTTTGAGTGATTAGTTAATAAGAATTTCTAAATGAAATTATATTTTGTGGACACATTATATAAATTTCATAAATTATTTTAACTTATCCACACCTTTAAATTTATCAGCTATGATAAAATGATCAAAATTAAATAATAATATTTTAATAATATGACTTGAGTCATTTAAACTCATTGATGCATGTTGAATATCATATTAATCATAAAATTATTTTTAAAATATATGGGTTTTGAATCTAACATTATTCACCATAATATCAATTTTCCCATTGAAATTCCATCCCTTTGGTAAAAAAAACTAATGATACTTGTGACTAATTACATCTTAAGGTTCCCACATTACTTCCTCATGCTGATGGTTTTTTCACATAACTTTGACCATGTGAGTGGCCTTTTTCTATAAATTTTTCTTTCTATAATATATAATCTCTACTGATTTTTCCTCATAATAAAAATCTCTATCTAGTTTTGTGGTCTCTAATTTTAGTACATGTGGTGGATCAGGTATGTACTTCTTTAGGAGATATATTTGAAACACATCATGGGATTGAGATAGATTTGGTGGAAGTGTGAGTTGTTAAGATATTTTACTTATACGATCAAGTCTTCCAAAGGGACCAATGTACCTAGGTATTAGAATTAATTTCTTTATGAATATTATTATCTTCCTCCATGGATAAATTTATAGAAACACTGTTCTTGATGATTTCTCTAGGGCATGCGCGTGTCCGTCTACTTAAGGATGAATGACGTGGTTTTTTCCCCCGTATTCTCGCTTCCCAAAGGTGGGTGACATCCGTTGTTTATTCTGGGATGCCTCCTCCTTGATCGAAACGTGATGATGGGATGGTGGTCTCTCCTTCTGTGGATTCCTCCTCGAAGATTGCTACCTATTCTGGGTCTCCCTCATAGATTTAATATGTTGTTCTTGAAACCCTTCTTGGTGACATATCTTCATGGATGCCGACTAATTATGTTGCTTCTCTCAAGGCATTAAAAGGGGTGAAGTTAGGATAGAAACCTTCAGTCAGGGGAGTAGTCACATTGAAAATCAATGGCGTGTCTAGAAACTAGAACACTGGTGTATCTATCTTTTGTCCCTTTTTATAGGGCTTCTAGAAGACAAGGAATCACATGTAATCCCGCATCGATTGGAAGGAATCACATGCCCTAGTCATGTCCCTGAGGTTTTCCTCAGATTCCCTTGTTTAACACAGGGTATTCCAGAAGTTTAACGTCCAGTAGAGATGGATCGGACTGATTAGAATACTGACTAGAGTGGATCAGATGAGCGTAACCCCTGAAGGATACACTAATGTAGGTGGGTTGACCTGAACTCACTGTGATGTGGTGGCTGGGGTAAGAATCAAGATGTATGATGGATGGTTAAGTGAAGCGGGTGGATAATGAGATGGAATTGATGTGAGGATGTCGGTGATGTTAGGCTTGAGCCTCAGAGAGACATCCTACATATCCACGTGGTAGGGAATCAAAGTCTGCGTAGTTCAGGAGGGCGATGGGACACCTAATGAGGTGTCCCATGAGAATATACATATGGATGAGACTCAGAGGAAGTTGAACCTCTAGGTTGGGGTATGACCTTCCCGAGAAACATAGGCTTGAGGGAAAGGTCAGGTGATGAGCTTTAATTGGGGTGTACACATAGGACAACATTCCAATGATGTATATTGGGATTATACATTGTTGGAAGCCCGGGTTGGTCTGATGCCACAAGGATATACCAAAGATGTGGGCCCCAACTAAGGGGATTACAACATCTTGCCGCTAAATAGGGGACAAAACAGCTTAATGCTAATCGGGATACAACAGCTTACCGCTAATCGGGATACAACAAATTTTCACTGTTTGAGGGACACAATGTCATACCACTAAATGGGGTTTATAGTTTGACATCATGTGGGATAATGGTGAACCGGCATGAATAAGGACCTAGGGTCCAGATGGATGGTGTAGGTGAACCAATGTGAAGGGGGGTCGGAAAGACTATGTGTCGGGCTTGAACCATAGGAAGGATTCCTACGTTCCCTCCCTTATCAAGGATCAAAGTACTCGTAGTTTATATGGGGGAATTGGATCTTACTCTCTGAGGCGGCCCAAATTGTTGGTGAACCGACGTGAAAAGAACTAGGACCAATGGTTGTTGGGCTTGAACCTCGGGGAGGCTTCCTACGTACCTTGCATTGGCAGGGATCAAAGTCCATGTAGTTCAAGAATAGATGACTTGTTGAACTGGTGTGAATGTGGCCGGGAGGACCAGGTGTTCGGCTTGAACCTCAGAGAGGCTTCCTACGTACCTTTCCATGGCAGGGATCAAAGTTCATGTAGTTCAAGATGGGTGTGGGGATTACACTCTTGAGCTGCCCAGAGAGGATGTCATGGTCGATGATTTCTCTAAGACCACGTGAGTCATGCTCAGTGTGAGAAACAAGAGTTATCAGAGACCTGATGATCACTTCATGAAAGGTGCGTCTGTGGGAATTGAAATGGGGCTTACACGTGGTTAGCATCCAAAATAGGAAACAGGGATTTATGTGTGGTGAGCATCCCAGAGAGATGGCGATTGAGACTTACTCCAGGATAGAGTCCCAATGGTGACAAATCCCAATGGGAGAGGGATTTGGCACTGAATAAAAGAGGGGTAGGCATACTAGCTTCCGCAAGAAAGGCAAGGGGATTACACCGAGATGGTTTCCCTTCCCTGCGGACAAGCGCTACCACAAAAGGAGGATATCATCCCATTTGAGTAAGATTTCACTTTCGTTGAGACGAGTGGACATGAAGAATGTCCAAGGTGGGGGACCCCACATAGGATTCATGGGGGGAAGTCACAGTTTAACGTCATGTACTCAGGATGATGGGGCTTGGCAGTTTAACATCCAACAGCTCGGATGAGGCAGCTTCACTCCACACCCCTAGGACTTACATAACCGATACCCCTTACACCTTGGTGAAGGGAATGCAACGGAAACACCGTGGCTGGTGGGTGTCGAGAGGTTATCCCATTGGGGTCTATGTTAGTGTGGTTATGCGAAGAGGCAATAGCCGTCAGTGTGCCTATTCAAAGAAGCATGAGGGGAAGCAACGCAACGGGAAGTACCGCCCAAGGGACATTGAAGTTACCTCGTAAAATCCTAGATGGTCATACAGGAAAGCGGTTTATAGTGTAGATTTTTAGGGCATAAGAGGCACTCTAAAATGATGTCCAAAATAAGGACATAAGACACATGTGAAAGAGCATTCCCAAGCAGGACAGGGTGTGCACAAATTGAGTAGTAATGGGGAAAAGGCTGGGGTGAGGGGTCCCGGAGGATTGCACACAATTTTGGAGGTTTGCGTGCAATTAGCATGAAATAGACATGATTGTGCAGAAAAGACCGGGCTTGCACGAAATCGGGGAAGATTGGCATGTAAACTGCAGCTGAGGTTTTACGCGCAACCGGAAGGGATTGCACTCAAGGACTGGGGTTTCACGCAATTGCAATTAATTTCATGCAAGTACTAGGGTTGTGCGCAATTAAAAGGTATTGCATTCAAGGAAGGCATGTGCGCAAGTCAAAGGGATTGCGCGCAGGGGACGGGACTCCAAGGGATTCGGACCCGGGTTAATCCAAAGGGGTCTCGCGCGAAGGCAGACCTTTGCACGACCTGGCATGAAATATCTCATACCTGAAATCCATCTTTTGAACACACGAGAGGTGGATTTCACACAAGAGAGATTGTTCAGATTCTTCAGTTGTCCGAAGTTGAACGGGCTACCTTCTATTTATTGGCACACGAGGTTTGCGGATCCATGTGGAAAATATGCCCGTGAAAAATATTGTGCGTCAGCATTGGCAGCACGAAAGTTCGATCGCGCAGGGCGACTATGCACAGATTTCCATGCTTTTGCGAAAAACATTCACGGATCCTGCAGTTTTCCACGTGATGGAGATTTTTTCATGCATCATTGAATTTTTTTCACGTGACCCCTCAGGGACCCCAGGAATGGATCACCAGGTCCAAATATGGCTTCAATTTGTCACGCTAAAACCTCCTTCACCCCTTGATCATTTTTTCGGTGACAAAAAATTCCCCCTTAGAATCAGATCGGTGAAGGAACGCAAAGGTCAGATTACGAGGGAAACTCCGAGTTGCAGAACTCAATGGGGTCCGTGTGTGCAAAAAAAACTAGATTTTCACGTAAAACTGAGATGTGGTGCGTAATCTACTTTTCACACGCATGTGAAAACCAATATATGTTCCAGTAAAATCCCTATCGGGTGCCTCATTGCATATATATTTTATCACATGATATGCCAGGATCTCTCGTGCTCGAAAAAATTTTCCTCTTCCCTGCATGAAAAAACCACTTATATTTCGCGTAATTCACTGAGGTCATTCGTCGTTTTACATGCAGACCCGTAGTTTTTCGCGCCATCTATTGTTTTTTTGTGCCACTCCTGATTATTCTCACCAACTCTTGATTGTTTTGTGCCAACTACATAGGCCTCGTCAGTAGAATATGGCTGCTAAACGGGCTAACACTGAGAGATAGGTTGTGTTCGCCACTCGAAGGGATGAGATGGTTGAAAACCTTGATGTTTATAGCGCCCCAAAAATCTTATCCATAAACCATAATCTCTTCAAACTGTTGAGCCCTTTTCAGTAGGAGGATGCATTGTCTGAAAACTTCTCGATATGGGACGTTGGTATATTTGAGGAGGTACTCGTGTCATGATTTGAAGTCGACACGCCATAGTCATGGGTGACCCGCGAGGATGAACTACCTTGGTACACTATCACAAACAACGTCCATCCGATAAGAGAACCCAGAAGTATGGATGTTTTCATCTTGAATCCCAGGACAAGGACCATTTTGGGGAGTGACTCTATTGCGGAGGATTCTCCGGACCATTATGCAAGTACCTTCTGACATAGTGTTATAGACGAAACCAAGTGATGGTTGCAGGATTGGGACCTACACTGTGGAGGAAATTTCATGAGGGAATAGGTCTGGGCATACTGGGTACGCTAGATGTGTGACCAGTTTGGGGCTGAAATATGGCACATCGATTTGTTCGAGGCGGTATGGACGTCGTAGTTTAATTTCTACCATCAACATGAGCTCGGGACAGAGCTGTTTACCCGGTGGTCCCCTGATACCAATACCTTCCATCTTCACCATGGAAAATTTGGTATCATCCTCTGGGACATTTATTTCCTCTGGGGTATCCCTTTAGATGGGCACTAGTACGATAAATTCCTCCCAAAGAAGAACATCTGGGGGGATATATGACGAACTCATATGCTAACATGGAATCTGCTGGAGCTGCCTAAAGAAAGGTTGGGGGTCAAGGAATTTTTGAAGGACATCTCCTATAAGAAATGGTTTATCTTGTTCCTACAAATAGATCCAAAAGTCAAGATTATGGGGTGAGGAAGATGTTGTCCGACCACATCCTAGAGGAGCAAGAGAGGATCATATTGGAGGATCCTGGAGGTGGTGGAATATCAATCATGGGGCATCAGTGTAAATGAGAGTCGGGATATGAACATCCAATACGCTGGATTTATCACAACCTTCATGAGCGGGTGGATCCTACTAGTGAGTGACGTAAGGATTGGAGTTATTTCAGCGACATTAGTAATGGATGGCATCATGTCTATGAATCAGAGGTTCAATCTGGGGTCCCCATGTTAGCTCGTTTATACGCCATTCTGAGGTGCATTTCGAGAGGGGGATCACTGAGGAGGACATGTGGTCCCTTCCAGATCTTTCATGGATGGATCGTGGCTCATTCCGGCAGATATACCTTCCCAAATTCCATTCGTTCTCTGAGTAATGTCCTGAGACCTTCCATTATGAACATTTTCGGGGTTATGTCGTTGACGCTCAACAAGGAGGGAGTAAGGATCAGACTTTGAAATCATTCCAATTTCACTTTTATCCTATTCCCCAATTCTACTAGCCAAATGACAGACAACATGCAAGGCTCACTAGAGCAAAGGGAATACTTCCAGAGCATCAGAGGTGGGGTAGTTGTGGTCCAGATTCATGGTAAGATCATTTGTGAGAGATATGTGCCATCAACATTCTCTAGGTAGTTTGGATGCCTCCAACATATGCCGAAGAAAGTGTACACAGATGTCCAGAAGGAAAGGAATCCCTACGTTCTCCGCCAAATGTGGCTGAGGTTCACAACCCATGGCTCTGGAAACATCATTACCTTTCCGCCCACCAAAGTAAACGCTGGCCTCTCAACAAAATATGCGAAACATTGGGCCATAGAAAACCCTGAGGGAGTTTTCCGGAAGCGAGTTCAGCAACTCAAGGTAGCCAGTGTTGAACTTGGGTGGTGAGAGAACAGACATGGTGCTGTTTGGGAGGAATGTTCGGAAGCATTTCGGGAAACTGGTTCCGCACAGGTCAGGACATCAGTAGTAGAGAAATCGCATGGAGGGGTTGTGACCTTGTAACCTAGGGGAGAGGAGTTCAAAGAGTAGCTAGGGAACTTCCTGGGAAGAAGATAAGGCATCTGCTTCAACCTTATGATGACGCAATCTTCCCTGCTATGTGGTCGGCCTGGATGACCCTACGACAGTTGATGGGTACCGAAGACCTTTGGAAATAGCTAATACTAGATGGAATCCAGTTTCCAGAGGTCGGGATCATTCGTATTGATGATAGGGTGAGCTTCCATCATTGACACACGTACTTGACGGCCCTAGAAGCGTATGAATTCCATTGGGATTGGCATGAGGAACCAGCACTTCTGGTGAAGGTAATGATCGGTTAGGGGAATGACCCAGACAAGATGTTGTCCGAGGATGACGAAAATGACAAGGAGCTAGAGGGAAGTGATATGGAAGAGGAGGAGGCAGAAGGAGGAGGTGAAGGAGGGGAATAAGGTGAAAAGGAGTAGGCTGATGGAGGGTCTCAGGGGGTGTCCCACCAAGGGATTCTTCGGGAGAGTGGAGAGATCATTGGATCTGATGTAGATATAACTAAGCTATGTGAAGTATGTCTCAGCCTTTATCTATCCTTTCCCCCTTTATTTTTTGTGACCCTCAATCAGATCTCCTTATCATATTCATGAGAATATTTGCACCAACCATGAATCTCTATCTGAAGGGGAGGAGGAGGTGCCAATATAACAATGTGGGGAGCCGATGCCCATTATTGAGCTGATGAGTGCTAAGGGATCCCATACAATGACATCTTCTGTAATGGCTATAACACCATAGGATGATGCATTGGTCTCTTGTAAGTTCATTACTTCAACGCCGATATTTACTATTGGGGAGATCATTTGATCAGGGTGTTTATTGTTTGTGCAGTAATCAAAGCCTTGATGGCTCGTCGGGCAGCCAAATCTAGGTCATCCTAAATCAATTCAATAGAAAATGTGTCGTCATTATTAGGGAAAACATCCCAAACTAATATGGCCCCAAGACTCAGTGATAAAAGAACTATGGATATCAACGAAACTAATGTCGGGGTGGGGACGAAAGTTGATGAAGGAACTACAGAGACCGAGGCGAGAGATGAACGTCGCCCAGGCGTTGAAGGTCCTAACCCCTTGGGAGGAGTCCCTGAAGATGACGCTGTAGCTAGTATCTTGTATTCCTTCCCGGAATATTGACCTGGAGATCCCGAGGAGATAGTTGATTCTGACTCAGGGGCGATTGAGGAGATATGGATGACGCTGTGCAAATTGTAGAAGTGTATCAAGTGCTTTCTCGGTCAACCTTAGACAGAATGGATAAAACAGATGGGATTGCTCCACCCCTGGCTGCACTCTCTCTATGCTGGAGGGGTATATGATCATCATCTACATTAGATAGTCCACAACTACATGGCTTAAAAGTTGCGAGAGAGTAGTAGATGCTCCAACGTTGTCTAGTGTCAGAAAGATTCGGGGAGTACCCAAGAATTCATGAGGGAAGAACAGGAGGCCCAACTCCTTGAAAAAAAGATGAATGAAAAGGAAGTATTCATTGAAAATAGTTCTGAGCTTGTGGAGCAATTGAGGGCCCAGCTAGCGGATTCCCAAGGGCAGCTAGTGGAAGCGGGTCACCAAATGACTAAACTTCAAACAAAACAGGCGCAAGCAGAGGCTAGGGAAATTGCATTTTACTCTATGGACACTGATGAAGATAGGGTTCTCAGGGGGAGGGAAGCAATCCCTGAGGTCTCAAGCCAAAATCTAGAGGCGCTGTAATGATCCATCCAAGATACTTATCCTTAAGGGCCATGTTTTGGCCGAACTCAAAAACACATTTCTCCTTACTGCTTCTTGTTCTGAACAGCATGTATGGATAAGTTTATTTACATTTTCGTTTGGTTTAGTGCATTCAACCATAATCTTGAAATAAATAGAAATTCATTCCTAAGCTCACGTGGGTTTTGATCGATGTGAGAAACAAGGGATGTTCGTAATATTACTTCGTTTGATCGTGGGAGCGCCAATCAAGCTTCGGGCATCCAAGATTCAAATAGCCAATCCAGATTTCCGAGAAGAGAAGAGGGAGGCCCGATTAAAGGAAGATGACCTCAGAACAATTGACATATCAGCATCCCAATGTGCTCTAGTTCACGAGCGAGGTAACACTAGGGTAATTAAAATCAATATGATCATAAGGTAATGGAAAACATGAATCAAGATACCCAAAATTCGGAACACTATGGGGGTTGCGTGAAAATGAAGGATAACTACTGACCATGTTCACGGCACAGTATCTATATTGAGTTAGCCTGATATGGGGATGAAAAATGGGGCCCGACTACTGACCATGTTTGAAACACAGGGTCTGACTCAAAATGTCATCCATTAGTGTTCTAGAATGTTGGCCCAAGATAGTAGGCAAGCTATAGTCCAAGCATCCATACTGTTAGGGGGTTCCTTTAGATGTGAAGGAGGATGAGGATCTGAATAAAGGGAGCACAAAGTTTAGAAGGTGGAGTGGTGGTTTGTTTGAATGAGATAAAACACTCATAACATTACACCACCGTGGTGGAAACACATTAGATGACAACATCGGTCTGAAAATAGATCATTCCTACTTATAGACTGGACCACTATGGTGGAGGAGATGTTGCATTTCAACATTATCGTGGGGCATCCCGAGCTTGTTCAGGGTAAAGCTGCAGTGACATGGTTTGCTAAAAAGGTTCAGTCCAAGGGGCCAAAAATGCGGAGGAACATGACTTATTATTCCTGGGGCTGGACCCGAGGTGAAATGTGCAGGTGTCTCTACATATCCCATGAAGATGGGAATAAATCCATATGTAGTTTTGGAAGGTGTCATGCAGTTTAACGTATCGTGACAAGGACGCAGAGTGATCTTAGTTTATGGTCATAGATCTCAGACCAAGGATCAATAAGGAATGTGGGAGACACATGGTGAGGTAATTATGAAACCGTACCTGAATGAAGAACCAGAGTCCAAATCACCATGTGTTCTTTGGGGAATCTTATAGGTCAAGGTAACAAACATGAAAGTTAAGCTGGTCCCATGGGGGAAGTTTTAGGGAATTCCTTCATATCTCATGAGAATGAGAATAAATCCATACGTAGTTCTAAAGGGTGGCACAGTAAGGTACCAGTGCTAGGGATAAAAGGGGTATGTGGGTCTAGTCCTCGCACTAAAATAATCAACATTTTATAAGTCTCGTTTGTCCTTTAGGGTAGATGATTTGTGTTTTTTAAGAATCGATGGGCCTGAAATAACAAATCTAGGAATCACAATAAGAATCATGCCAAATTAAGTCATTGACAAACGGTATGGTGTTTGACCGATAACAAACATGATTTCCCTTGAGCAAGGACACCACAATGCAACGCCATTTTCTGTTGTGCGGCCAGGATGATACTGTCACAATTTATGGTCATTTGATGGGACCAACCATGAATTTTAACATCATGTGGCATAGACAAAGTAGAAACGAGGCTATATGGGGAACATGCATGGTGCAATAAAGCATACCTGACGTGAATGAGGACGACGTCCACATCACACCACACACGATTCCGAGGAGACCTCAGGATAAGGGGCCAAAAAGAGGTAAGAGGGTGGGAACTAGGAGAGATTGTCCATCAATTGAGCTGGACCCAAGATGTCGGGGTGTTCCTATGTATCCCATGAGAATGGGAATCAAGATCTACCTATCTCTAAAGGGGGACTTAGTTTAATGTCTTAGAGCTCGGACCATGGAGAAGAGGGACTATTCCAAGTAAGTGTAGTCCTTAATCCAATCCATAAGCCAACGTGAGTTGAACTCGGTGTAGGAATCAATGGAAGATAAGGTATTTTCATTACATGAAATACCTGGAAAGGGGGAAATCGATGCGGAGCCCCGAATCATGCCTTATCGTGGCATTCTCTTCCAAACGTGCAGATGCGCATTAAAGAATAGTACTAAGAGTTTCGAAGTTCAACCTGGAAATGATGAAGTGGGCAAGTATGTGGATCCTGTAACCAATATTTTAGGATTAATGGGGTTGGTCTGATGATGGAGGATAACTATTGACCAAGTTTGAAACACAGCATCCACATCTTGTGACCTGAAATGGGAGCATCAAATGAGCGTTGACCAGTGACCATATTCACAGTGTGAGACTTGCTACAACTTATTACTCAAAACCCTTGATGTTGTTTTCCCGTAATGGTAGGAGGGCCCTTGGGCCTTTAATCCATTCCATTTGGGGGTCCTTTAGGGTGTGAAAGGTGATGTAATCCCTAATGAAAGGGAACATGAAGCCTGAAAAATGGGTGAAATCTTGTCCGAGTATAACTCAAGAACTCTAGGCACTGAACTAGAGTACTCTTTGGAACATTGGGAATAACCGAAGAGGGTCAAGGGGCTCAACTAGAGGGTGGATGATTTGAAAAGTTGATTTTGGAACATGGGTATGGAGAACTATTGGGAGAAAAAGGGACATGGAGTGGTTGTTACAAAACCTGATGTGAATGAGGACATAATCCAATGCCACACCATATACTCCTCTCCCTGGGGGATGCATGCCAAGGGGACAAGAAGAGGCTGGACCTGAAGACTAAACATCTGGGCAGTCCTACGTATCCTATAAAGATGGGAATCAAGCCATTCATAGTTCTAGAAGAGAAAAAGATAGGGGTAGGATACCCCAATGAGGGGGGTGTATGGAACGACCAGAAACCCTGCGTGAATGGGGACATAATCCCATATCACACCGTATAACCACAAGTGAGAACTTGGGCCATATGCCCGAGGAGGCTGATGGACCAGAGATTGGGCATTCCGGAAAAATGTTGTCATATGACCTCTTATGTGGGTGCTACCTCATCACAGGTTGTAATCCCATGTGGGAAATGCTCAGTGTGGGAAACAAGGAGTGGGACTTGGTTCTCCCTATTATATAAGGGTCAGAAAGCTGGCATCACTCAAGGCAAACCACGGCTTGACAGTATGCGAGGAAGAATGAACCACTACACTCAATATTTCGGACCAATGGGGTGGCGGTAATGACACTGGATAGTTGTTGACCGTGTTTGGAACATAGTGTCCATATCCTTTGACCTGGAATGGGAAAAACAAATGAGTGTTGACCATTGACTGTATTCGCAACATGGGACTTGTATCAATTCGTTTTCCAAAACCCTCAGGGACGTCGGCCTGAGATGGTAGGAGAGTCCTTGGACCGAGCATCCATACCATTTGGAAGTCCATTTGAACATAAAATATAATGGAGTCCCAAATAAGAAGCGTGATTGAGGAATAAGTGTTCCCGTGCATTTCAACGTCAAGTGAGACGATGAAAGAGGTGGAAGTCTCTGGGGAATGGGATGCATGGAGGGATCATGATGAGCTTGATGTGAATTGAGGCATGATCCTGTACCCCATCATATGTCTTGACCCAAGGGGAGATTCTGGAGCTTTGGGGATGGGCCGATAGAAAAATGTATGGTCGTTCCTACGTATCCCATGAGGATGGGAATCAAGCCGTACGTAGTTCTTGAAGGCCAGGCAGTTTAGCGTCATGCAATGAAGACATGGGAGAATAGAAGAACAGGGAGAGAGCACATGGTGCGGTCGTCATCAATCTATCATGATCAGGGCCAAAGAATATTTCATTACACTATGTGGGGATCCTCTGAGAGAACTTTACCCAAGGGGGATAGTAGAAAAGAAGAGTTTGGGGATGGACTCAAGATGAGGCGTCTGAGCATTCCTACGTATCCCAAAAGAATGGGATTCAAGAAATACATAGTTCTATGAATTTTTTGTAGTTTAACATCATGCGGCCAAGATAGGGGGAGATTAAGGTCATGAGGGACTTGTATTTTAAGGTCATGCAGATCCCCATACAATTTAGGGTCATG
The DNA here is from genome assembly GCA_963277665.1 of Viscum album. Lineage (NCBI taxonomy): Eukaryota > Viridiplantae > Streptophyta > Magnoliopsida > Santalales > Viscaceae > Viscum > Viscum album. Next base: position 1,133,075,425 of record OY728135.1, on the reverse strand, counting down.
CAGGACCGATAGACTTAAGCAAAGTATTACTTGAGGAACTTGGTATTGGTTGGAGGAGTTATACACTCACCATCCATGGTCACCAGTGGGTAAGCACCCTTGTGAATAACATAAGGTCCTTCCCATTTGGTCTCCATCTTGGGTGGTTTCATGCGAGGTATCATCGGTGTTCTGAGAGCCAGTACCACGTCACCTTGCAAGAAAAAGCAGAGGTGAACTCTCTTATTGAAATATCTAGCCTATTATTCTAATGCCTTTCCAAATTGTGAAGGTCATGAAGCTTGTTCTCATCAAGTGCTTCCAATTCAGTAAGAAGAATTTCAACTACTTTATTTGGTGCCTACTGATCATAGACTGTTGTGCGTAATGAAGGCAACTGAATCTCAATAGGCAGGAAGGCCTTTGTTCCGTACACTAGGGAATATGGGGTCACCTGGGTTGAATTACCAGTCATCGTCTGATAATCCTAGAGGTCATATGGGAGCTTTTCTAGACATCTCTTATTGTTTTGACCAACCATTTTCTAAAAAATGTCAGAGAGGGTTTTGTTGAATGCCTCGATCTGCCCATTTTCTTGTGCGTGGTAGCGTGATGTATGGTTAGAATGGATGTTTTACTTGGTGTACAACTTCTTCAAATCGGTTTCTCAGAATTTGGTTCCATTGTCTACGAGGATGGCGTGAGGGAATCCAAACTGATAGATGATGTTGGAACTCACTAAGTCAACGATATAACGAGCCTTGACCTCGTTATGCAGAATTTCCTCTACCCACTTGGAAAATAAATATGTAGCGGTCATGATAAAATGACACTGGCGAGCCACTGCTGGCGGATATGGTCCCACGACATCTATTTCCCAGAATTCAAAGGGCCAAGAGTACATGGTTGTTTGGAGAGGCTCTGGTGGCCGATGCATGAAGTTAGCATGAAATTGACACACATGACACCTTTTGGAGAACATGATGCAGACATGGATCATACAAGGCCAAAAATACCCCTATCTTTAGATCTGATGGGACAACTTCTACCCAGTCTATTGGGCACCTCATGAACCGACATGAACCTCCTATATGACATGAGAAATCTTGACTCCTTGGATGCAACGGAGGAGAACACCGTCGAACCCATGCTTGTAGAGTGTTTTCTCGAGACTGGGACCACTCTAGAGGCTAAACTGTAGTGCACGGCGTAAAATTCTCTTGCACTCAGCTCGATCTGATGAGACGTTACCATGTTGGAGGTATTCAACCAACGGTATCCTCCAATCAAGAGTCACTTGAATCAATGCATCCGGAGGACCTGGGGGTCCTGACGTGGAGGCGCTGGCAGTAAGATGGCCTACCTACGTGATGTCATTGTCACCTGGAGTGTTGAGAGAAATTACTCTACGGTGTGCCATGTGGATAATTAAATAATTATTTTCAGGCTATGTAAGTGATTCATTTAAAATGGCCAAAGAATTTGCTCTACCATTCTGTTACCGAGGCACATGGGTAACCTCCATCCGAGAAGAAAACTGGGCTATTAGATAGAGTGTGCATTCCAGCAATGGTACTATATCTGACTTGTTGATGACATAGTCACCGTTGAGATTCTTGATGACTAGTTCAGAATCTCCTTTCACATGTAAATGGGTCACATCAATCATGAGGGCCAGATCGAGACCAGTGATGATGTCTTGATACTTTGCATCATTGTTGGAGTATCCTTCTGACAACAATAACGAGTATGGAAAAATGGATTGCATCAGGCTAATAAAGACAATACCCAGGCCTACTCTATTGAGGCTAGGATCATTGATCCTGATTACAGTGTGGCTCTATGAAGCACCATTTAAATGCATCGTCCGACATAGGATGGCTTGATCTATCAAGAGGATTGCCTCATCGGGAAAATCCAGGTCTAGAGACTGGTCCACAGAGGTTGGATGGGTAGTGAGGAAATCTTCCAATGCATGCCCTTTGATAGAATTCTGAGGTATGAACTTGATTTCAAACTGATGGAGGATCACTGACCATTGTGCTAGTCAGCCTTCCAGCACGGTACAGCTCATGATGTATTTCAGTGGGTTTACTCAGGACACCAGATGTACCTCATGATGCTGTAAGTAATGTCGCAACTTTTGTACAGTGAATATAATTGCAAGGCATCTCTTCTCGATGGGGTAGTATCAGGTATCTGTATCGAGGAGCATGCAGTTGAGGTAGTAGAGGTTGTTTTTAGTTCCCTCATTATTCTTATGGATGATAAGGGTGCCGAGAGATCGTTCTAGGGTGGTCACATAAAGGACCTGTGGCTTTCTAGGGATTAGCGGCATCAAGACCGGGAGCTGGAGTAGATACTGCTATATTTCTTCAAACACGATCTGGCACTCTTCTTCTAATTCGTAGGCCATGCCTTTCTTCATGAGTCGAGAAAGGTTCATACACTTTCTAGCCAAATTTGCAATGAGTCACCGTGTATTGGCCAAGTGTCTTTGGAAGCCCCGAAGTTTCCGAATGTTGCTCGGGGGAGGCATCTAGCTAATGGCCTTGATCTTATCTAGGTCAACCTCAATGCCCCGGTATCTAACAATGAAGCCAAGGAACTTCTCAGAGGTGACCTCAAAGGCACACTTCAATGGGTTCATCTTCAGGTGTCGAGAATGGAGGAAGCCGAACACTTTCTCAAGGTCCTTGATATGGTCCGGGATCTTGTGAGATTTGACCACCAAAAGATCCTTGTATAATTCCACCAGTGTTCTGAGGATTGTCTTGAATATACGATTCATGGCCCGCTGATTGGTGGAACCTAAATTCTTTAGGCAGAAGGTCATGACTTGGTAACAAAATGTACTCTGTGGTGCCCTAAAGGCTGTAGAATCCTCGTACTCGGGGGGCTATCCAGATCTGATTTTAACCAGAGTACACATCCATGAAGGAATGGGCTTGGAACCCCGCCATAGTGTCGATTAGAAACTCTATCACCGGAAGGGGAAAATCATCCTTCGAGAACTGAAGGTTTAAATCTCTGAAGTCAATACAGACCCTTATATGTCCATTCTTCTTACTAACTAGCTCAATGTTGGCTAGACACATGGTATAATGGAACTCCTTGAAGATGTAGGCTCTGATGATCTTGTCGACTTCGGTCTCATCCATGGAACAGTGAGAAGGGTGCATCTTTCTGGGAGGCCACTTGAACCCACGATGATTTATCGGGAGACTGAGGTGGTGTACATAGATACCTAAGGATCTAGTCCTGGCATCTCATCATAGCTATATGAAAATACATCATGACGTTGTTTTAGGAATTCTATGTATCATTGCTTCTCCTCAAGGGGCATGGCATCACCGATTAATGTATGTCTCAGATCTGCCTCGCTATTAAGGATTACCAGTACCAACTCATCGACAGTGGCATAAATTTCCTCTTCAATGGCATGGGGAGAATCCTCTAGGTCCTATTCTTTACTTATGCAGAAGGGATCCCTGGAGGGGGGAGATTTCTCTGATTCGACATATCCCAAGAAGGGGCTGGTGATAGCCTGACTGGCAGTGATCTCTGCATCAAGAGATCCCAGTGCAGCCGAAACCATAACAATGAAGGTTGTCGATCTAATCCCATCTGGTCTTCGGCCCAAGGGGCCATGATTGATGATATCAAAACAATAGTGGCATGTAAGCTTGAGAAGAATGACTCCAGCCCAGCAGAATAAGAATGTATGACGTACTTTTGTTTTCATGAGATTGACATCCCGATACCTTATGGGAGTAGGGGGTTCAAGAATCACTGAGGCTTGATTCGTATAAAAATATGAGGTAATATTCCGAAGCCTCTTAGATCTTGGAATGTGGTCACCCCTTTTCTAGAGGACAACAAAACATTGCACAATATCGGGGGTCATGGCCTCCAACCGATGGATTGGGGAGACGTAGGTGTCATTCAGGCCTACCCAGGGGTCTGTCGCAGCTGTGACAGGCTCTACCTCACTTGTCTGAATCTGTTTACCCTTTCACTTCTAATAGTCATCATCTAGATAGCGGGATTAACAAGAGGAAAAACAAGATGAATCACCACGAAGTATGCCCACACGAAAATTAAGGGAGTAATTGAGGCATTGGTGATATGATGAAGGGACCACCGCATGCAGGTGGAGCCATGGCCTACCCATCAATTCATTGTACACAGTGTCTTGGGAGATAACTATAAACTTGGGGCTAGCAACTAGGCCACTGAACGGGGACTTCAAATGGATCATGTCAACCAGGGTCTATTCCATCCTGTCATGTCATTGTATTTTCATGTCATAAGGAGCTAGATCATCCTCGAATAATCCCATCTTACGGAGTGTCCGTGTTGGGATAAGGTTGATCCTGTAGCCTGTGTCGACAAGGTAGCGGCGAATCTCCATGTCGTTGAACTGAACGGTGATATACAATGGGAGAATGTGCCCCTGTATAGAAGAAACTTCATCTTCTCCGAATAACGATATGATGTCCTGACATTCAGCGTTCTTGAGAGCCTCCGCAAGAAAGGCCTCTGCAGCTATGACCTTCGTCTTGAACTGGAGCGGGCTTCTTAAAGCCTCGGCGAGGGCCTCATGAATATATAGTGATAGGCAGAGCGTATTAAAGATATAGATCCTTGACAGAATGCTGGAGTGATGTTTGAGGACATCATACTTCCATTCCAGGTGTGAGATTCTTGTTTCCAGAGGTCGTTGTGTGACAGGAGGTATAGCGGGCCCTGCCGGCTAGATCGGAGGCTGACTGGTGGTGGGAATGTCTCGTTGCTCACTAGTCGAAGCATGCAGAGTGACGACCATTCAAGGTCCATATAATGACCCTTACATTACATATATTGTTAATACTTCAAAATATAAGTACACTTATTACAACATATAACAAAACCATGAAAGGACCATATAGGTATAGTGTCTCTAGAAACTGGGAAACAAAAACAACTGGTTCATAAATCATCTACACTGTCTCCCTTTTTATTTTATCATATCTAGAGTCCCTTTTGGAATATCTTACTTAATAACCTTCTTCCTGGTCTGGGAAAAGAAAACATACAAAAGGGTGAGCTCAAATACTCAGTAAGGGTAAACAAAATAAATATCAATCACATCATATTCATAATAACATAACATTTTGGAAATCTTAACCTGCAAAAGAGATCATAATTTCATAACGTGGGATAAATAATAGTAGTGAAATGTAAACCCAATAATAATAACAAAAAACATGAAACTTTGTGGAATACACAAATAATCATAAAGAATCATTTCTTAGTAGTCCAGACTCATTTCCAATACTATCTTATCAGACAAATTCCAATTCTGAACCACTTTCACTCCTCGTTTCAGTCCTGTATCACCGAACCAGATTAACATGTAGTTCTAGCCATGTCTATCTCATGAGAAATAAATCTTTACCCAATGAATTGGAGGGAGATATAGGTCCCACCCATTTCATAATGAATCCATTCTTATGTGTTCCACAAGATCATAAATCATACATCATAACATAACCCATGTCATAAAAATGGGATTCTTAAACAGCGTGCCATCATAACATAATCCATATAAGATTAAAGAACTCCATAAAAATAATTCCATCATAACATAATCAAATCAATGTAAAAATAGGGATAGAAATAGGACCCTATATTATCTTATATGGAAAATAATTATAATAAAACACTTGAACTTCATTCTTGAGGAAAATATCCATTCTACTTCAATTTTTTTTCCTTTATTAACATGTCAAACAATTTTAAACTAAAAGAATTTGATTAAAAATAAACATGAAAACTTGTAAAGGAAGATTCATGGAAATAATGTTCTATGAAATCATAAAAATCCATTCATTCCCTATAAGTTAAAAAAACATTCTTCTCGTACTTTGCCCGGAAGAGTCAAAAAGTACCTCGTACGAAAGACGAAAAAATATTCCTTTCATATCTTTTACTAAAAACTCAAAGGGAAATTTGATTTAAAAAATTTTAGGAGGATATAAATAAAATTACATATTGAGGAAACATGGATGTGGATGATAATTATTCCCCAGTAAATTCTGAAGTATAAACAATCTCGGATAAAAATGAGATTGTGAGATTTTCCCACACCTTAGGTCCGATTTGCTTCATACGTGTCTGAACCTCTTGTATAATGATTTAGATAATGTTATTGACTTATTCAATAATTTTACTCATTTTTATGATATCAAATATGGTCATATTCTTAGCTTCTTGTTAGTAATATTTGATTGCCACTTGTTATTCAGGTGTTTATTGCTTTTTGTTCTTATGCATGTTTTGTCGAATAAATTCTTATTCTTATTTTTAGGTTATAGATAAAACATTTCACGAAATGTATTAGTGTAATATATATAATATTTATTAATTCATTTTATTTATATAATCATTAAGCATTGAATATCATGTAGAACAAGTCGCATCACATCGTGGAGACGGTAGGTCGTACGTACGCACGAGCGATGATATCATTCCCATGATTGTGGAATTTTATTGAAGTGTATGTATACTATTTCATAATCAATATCACTTTAAAATATATATATATATATATATATATAGTTATTATTTACACCATTATACCCATCCAATTAATGTGGTGGCTGAAAATAGATTACACCACAACGTGGAGACGGTATTCTGTATGTACGCACACGCAGTGATTTCTTTTTCCGAAGGATGGATAGAAGGTGAAATAGGATTGTTTCATATTTATAATAAAATATCAGTATGTGAGTGATACTTATTTTATTACTTCATAATAAAACAACTAAATAAGAATATGTAGAAGAATAAATAATGTTGAAAGAATCGATAATGGACATTACCTCTTCTTTGAAGCGCCTCTTCTTAACCTCCAATTAAAGCACTAAAGATGGTCTTTCAAGAAGACCACGGCCACTAGTATTTTTCTAGGGAAGTTGAGAAGGGAAATAGGCAGGGTTTGGCCAGGAATGAAGGCTAAAAGTGGTGTGAGGAGGAGAGGTAGGAGGAGCCCTTTTATAAGGGAGGAGAGGGGCACCTTAGAAAAAACATAAAATATTATTTTATAATAAAGTCATATTCGTTTTTAATAGCTAAAAATTGATTTATTTTGAAGCTAAGGTGGGGATGGGTCGAAATCATCTCATCCAATAGATTTTAGACAAGCTTAAGTTAATATTTTAACCTTATCATTTAGATTTAACTCTATGTTAAATAATTTAACTTTTACCGAGTCCTTTTGTTTTTTTACACTACATGGTTAATAAACTTACTATAACAAGAAAAACGAACCCCAAGGTGTTCATAATGAATATATATAACTTTATCTAATTCATTTGGCTGAACCATAGATTTTTAGGAATAAAATAAAAATTAATAATATAATATTTGTTTTAAATACTATTTTATGTCAATTTTGACACTGTTTGGTAATTGATTTTTTTGAAAATCATAAAATCATTATTAGTTCTAAAAAATTTATTTAAATCAATACTAATATGTCATATTAACCTATAAAATTAGTGTAATTCATAAAAAGTCTCAAATTACATTTATTTGGTTATTTATAATATCAATTATGTTAATATTTCCTTAATAAGGTAATTACTACATCATCATTGTGTCAAAAATAAATTAAATTATTTAATGTCTAAAAATTATAAATAAAATACCATTAGGTAGTAAATATTTTAATATTTCTAATGAATATATATAGTCGAATTTATCTTATGGTTAAACCTACATTAGAAATGTTTTTAGTTATTAATCTTTGATTTTAACTATTTTAACACTTCTTTAAATAAAATAATAATAAGTGTCCTAATATAATAAAAGTGGTCCTAAATCATCATATTTTATTCCTAAGGTTGTTTTTGGTTGAATTAATCTTATCCAATATAATTAGTACATGTGTAAGGGTAATAATATTATTATTTTTACCCTTAATTACACTATTTACTTTTAACCGTGGTAATAAAAAGCAAAAAGTTACTATTCACCAAAAATTATTTTTACTTCATTGAACGACATTTTACTCATTGTTATTAACCTTTTCTCTGTGATTTTCTAAACTCCACTCACTAAAGCGGTAAAATTATGTTTTATGTAAATTTGCAAATTCTCCTAGGATGTGGGTAAAAGACGGTGAAAAGTTCGATAAATTTTTTATATATCTAAAATTATTATAAAATGACTACAATTAATTACATTGAACATATATAAGTATTATGTATCAATTTTTACCTAAAATAAATTTATATAAAATAAATAATTATTTGATTAAAAATTCGGTTTTTAAATAGTAACCTAGTGTTTTTACTATTCATCAAAAATTGAAAGTTTTCAGAAAAATACCAAAAACTCACCCAAGGATAATTTCGATATTCCAAATCAAAAAATGAAGTAAATTGTGAAAGAAAAAATTTATAAACTTTCAAAAAGTGGGTATTACTATTCATAATGGCTAGTTTTAATAATATTTTAATAGCATATCGTTGTTTAGTGACACTCTGTATTGCGTACAACGCAAGCTATCGAGGAAGGTCGTGATTGCGTGTAAAGCAATCCAAGATAGTGTGTGTAGTGAAAAATTCCTTTGATGATTTATATAACATAATAAAACAATATTTCTCATAAAAATATCAGGTGTTACATTTTACCCCCCTTAAAATGAATTTATCCCTTGAAATTCGTTACTTTGTAACAAACAGATGAGGATACCTCTCCCTAATCATATCATCAAGCTCCCATGTAGCTTATTCTAATTGGTAGTTCCTCCATAAAACTTTCACAAAGCCAGTGGTCTTGTTCCATATGACTATTTCGCTACGATCCGGAATCTCTATCGGCTGTTCTTCATAAAAAAGATCTTGCTCTAGTGGTACAACTTTTGAGCTGAGTACACGTGAAGGATCCGGTATGTACTTTCTCAGGAAAGATACATGGAACACATCATGAACTTGAGAGAGATTCGGTGGAAGAGCCAATCGGTAAGCTACCTTCCTAGCACGATCCATTATTTCAAAAGGACCGATATACCTAGGGCTTAGCTTTCCCTTCTTTCCAAATCTCACTACTCTCTTCCAAGGAGATATTCATAAGAACACTTTATCACCCACTTCAAACTCTAGGTCTTTTCTTCGGTTGTTGGCATAAATTTTTTGTCGAATTTGAGCTGGTCTTAGGTGTTGATGGATAGATCGGACCTTTTCTGCCATCTTATCAACAAGATCAGGTCCTAATAGCTTTTTTCCCCCAACTTTATCCCAGAAAGTTGGAGTTCGGAATTTATTTCCATAGAGAGTTTCATAAGGAGCCATCGGAATACTGGAGTGAAAGATATTATTATAAGAAAATTCCACCAAAGGTAAGTGTTGATCCCAATGACCTTTGAAATCCATAGAGAAAGCTCTCAACATGTCTTCTAGAGTTTGAATTTTTCTCTCAGACTGACCTTCTGTCTGAGGATGATAAGTAGTGGTGAAACTCAACTCTGTATCCAGAGTATGCTGAAGACATCGCCCAAACATTTAGGTAAACCTTGGATCCCGATCTTATATAATGGAAAGTGGTAATCCATGCAATCTTACCAATTCATTTACATATATCCTGGCAAGATGATCCATAGAGAAATCTTCTCTAATAGCAAGGAAGTGTGCCGACTTTGTAAGACGATCAACTATGACCTAGATAGAATTATTTCCATGGGATGTTTTAGGAAGTCCGGTGACAAAGTCCATAGTCATCTATTCCCATTTCCATTCGGGGAATGCGTAATGGTTGTAACATCCCCTTAGACTATTGTCTCCCAATTTAACTTGCTGACAAACCAAGCATCGAGAGACATATTCAGCAAATCTCTTTTCATGCCATCCCAACAAAAGTACTCTTTCAGGTCTCTATACATATTCGTGCTACTAGGATTAATAGATAATTAAGAACTGTGAGCCTCATCCACCAGCTCCTTCTTTAATTCTGGTATGGGAGGAACACAAACCCGATTCCTGAACCTTATTATCCCATCACAATCAAGGTTGAATTCATGAACAATTCTCACTTTCTTTTGTAACTCTACATCTACTTTCTGTTCCTCTTTAATCTTCACATGTATAGATGGTTGAACATTCATTTGAGAAAGATAAGATTTTCCCCTTCCATTATAATTCCAAGATCAATCCTTTGTAAATACATAAATATTGGATCTTTTGTGATCCTCATCATGCATAATCTAGCATGGTCTTATCGACTTAATGCATCTGCCACCTTGTTTGCTTTCCTAGGGTGGTAATGAATTGAGCAGTTGTAATCATTAATCAGCTCCAACCATCTTCTTTGGCACATTTCTAGCTCCTTTTTTGTGAAAATATACTTTAAAATTTTATAATTAGTATAAATATCACACCTTTCTCCATTAAGATAATGCCTCCAAATATTTAATGCAATGATTACAGCAGCTAACTCCAAATCATGAGATGGGTAATTTTCCTCATGTATTTTCAATTGTCGTGATGCATAAGCTATCACCATATCGTTTGGCATGAGAACACACCCCAATCCCTTCTTGGATAAATCACTGTAAATCACAATCCTTTCTCCACTACAAGGTAGTCTGAGCACAGGTTCACTGGATAACCTTCTTTTTAACTCCATGGAATTCTCTTCACAGTCCTTCGTCCAAACAAACTTAACTCCTTTTCGAGTCAACCTGGTGAGTGGATTAGATAATCATGAAAAAACATTCACAAAACGTTGATAATATCCACCCAAACCAAGAAAACTTCAGATCTCAGTGACTGTTGTTGGTCTCAACCATCTTTCGATAACCTCTGTTTTTGCTGGATCCATAGATATCCCATCTTTTGAGATTATGTGACCCAAAAATGCAACTTTTTGAAGTCAAAATTCACACTTGGTAAATTTGGCATAAAGATTCTCCTTCCTCGTGGTCTTTAATACAATTCTCAAGTGATCTTCATGTTCTTACTTGATTTTTGAATAGACAAGAATATCATCTATAAAGACTACCACAAACTGATCAAGATAGTCTCTAAAGACTCTATCCATTAGATCCATGAAGATAGTAGGGGAATTAGTAAGTCCAAATTGCATCACTATAAATTCATAGTGTGTATACCTTGTACGGAAAGCCATCTTTGGTATATCCGCCCTTTTGACCCTTAATTGATGATACCCTGAATGGAGATCAATCTTGGAAAAGTATTGAGCTCTGCGTAGTTGGTCAAATAATTCATCAATGTGTGGGAGAGGATATTTGTTCTTGATAGTGATCTTCTTATGTTCTCGATAATAAATGCAGAGTCTCATTGATCCATCTTTCTTCTTAACAAACAGAACAAGTGCTCCCCAAGGTGACGCACTAGGTCATATGAATCCTTTATCAATATTATCTTGGAGTTGCTTCTTCAATTAATGTAACTCAATTGGTTCCATTCTATAATGTGTCTTTGAAATAGGTAAAGCACCCGGTACGAGTTCTATTGAAATCTCAACTTCACGATTTGGTGGAAGACCAGGAAATTCCTCTGGAAAGACATCATCAAACTCCTGTACAATGGAAATATTCTTATTTGTGAGTTTCTCTCCAACCATTTTAGATAAATAAACATCATTTAGTGGATGAAAGACCCATAAGATGGAATAAATTTCCACTGGAAGGTTATGTTCATCCTTGCATCGATAGATGATCAAGATTGATCTGGAATATGAAATGTGAGTTCCCTTCTTTCGAAATTGATATGAGCTCCATATAAAGAAAGACAATCCATGAAAAGAATCACGTCAAATTCCACTAGAAGAAGGATCACAAGATTTGTAAGAAGCACTTTCCCACAAACATCAATCAGAGAAGAATTATAAACTTTTGATGTGATTGTTGTGCCATTAGGGGTTGTCACGGCTAACTCAACATATAATTGTTGAGGTAATACGGTGAAACCATTAGAAAAATCTTCAGAAATAAAAGAGTGGGCGGATCCAATATCAAATAAAACATTTTCTAATTTAGAGTGGATGGTAAGTGTACCTTTCACCTCTTAGTTATCGTACTCCACATCGCTGATAGAAATTGCATGTGACTTTCATTTTCCTTTGGCCTTAAGAGTTTGTTGACGTCGATCATCGTCAAAAACCCTTAGATTAGTGCATTTATTGGCATAATGCCCCATTTCCTTGCACTTGTAACATTGAAGTGTAGGAGGTGCACTCTGTGTAGCCTTTTATTTGTTCACATCACTAGACATCTTCTTCCCATCATTGCAGCATTCAAATACCCAATGTCATTCTTGTCCACATTTGAAACATTTACTTGTCCCATTAAGACAACTCCCTCCATGTTTCTTTCCACACTTTGAGCATAAGGGAAAACTCATCTTCTTTTCAGAGTACTATTTATATTTTCCTTTGAGTTCTATTTTACTCTTCTTATCAAACCCATATGACTGATGGGTTACTCAAATCTCCATCTCAACCTTGAGAGCACATCGAACGGTTTCCTCATAGCTATTGAAGTCCCTTATGGATAACTCCCATCAAAGACTTGGTTTTAAGACACTAAATAATCGATCGATCTTACTCTCAGGTTTTATAATAATCTCAGAAGCATACCTTGTAAATCTTGTAAAATTTTCTTCGTAGGTACCAACAGATTCATCATCCTTTTGCTTCAGTTCAAGAAACTCTTTATCCATCTTTTTTTGAAGAATACAAGGGAATTACTTGTTGAAATATAAGTACTTGAACTCGTCCCATTCCATGGACTCAATTTCATCTCGTGGCCTCGTATTCTTGATAAGATTCTACCATTGATCAGCTTCACCTTCCAAATGATAAACTGATAAGATAACTTTATCATGTTCAGAACATTGAAGAACTGAAAATATCTTATAAGTAGTAATGATCCAATGTTCAGTAACTAATGGATCAGTAGACCCGCTGAATGAGGGTGGATGCTGCCTCATGAAGGATTCAATAGAATTTTTCTCCTTCCTTTTCTCGTTTGGATGTCATGTAGGATTCATAGCTTGAGACTGTCTTGTGAGAATGGCTATAAGATTTTTCATTCCAGTTCCCATAATGTTAGGTTGCTCAGGGGGACAATCATTTCATTTCTCGTCGCATTCATAATTAACACGGTTCCTTCAAGTTCCAGCCATTGACTAAAACCAATAAGCATAGTGTGAGAAACACTAATCATAATAGTAAAACCACATAATCATGAATGAAATTTCACGCTTTAGGTCTTATAATAGGTTATTCATGGACATTTCTAAAACACTAAGATTTTTTTCTATGGTAAGACATGCCCTTAGGGTTCTTACTAAGGCTTTCACTTCCTAGTTTCCAAAGGTTGACTATACCTTTCCTCTGATACCAACTATAACGACCCATAATTTACATACATTGTTAATACTTCAAAATTGAAGTACACTTATTACAACATATAACAAAACCATGAAAGGACCGTATAGGTATATTGTCTTTAGAAACTGGGAAGTATAAACAACTGGTTCATAAATCATCTACACTTTCTCCATTTTTATTTTATCACATATAGAGTCCCTTTTGTAATATCTTACTTAATACCCTTATTCCTGACCTGGGAAAAGAAAACATACAAAAGGGTGAGCTCAAATGCTCAGTAAGGGTAAAAAAAAGAAATATCAATCACATCATATTCATAATAACATAACATTTTGGAAATCTTGACCTGTAAAGAGATCATAATTTCATAACATGGGATAAATAATAATAGTAAAAAGTAAACCCAATAATCATGACATAAAACATGAGACTTTGTGGAATACACACATAATCATAGAGAATCATTTCTTAGTAGTCAAGACTCATTTACAAGACTATCTTAGATAACATAGTCCATTTATGAACCGAGTTCACTCCTCGTTTCAGTCTGGTATCACTGAACCGGATTAACCTGTCGTTCCAGCCATGTATATCTCATGAGATATAAATTTTTATCCAATGCATTGGATGGAGATATAGGTCCCACCCATCTCATAATGAAACCATTCTTATGTGTTCCACAAGATCATAAATCATACATCATAACATAACCCATGACAGAAAAATGGGATTCTTAAACATCGTACCATCATAACATAATTCATATAAGATAAAAGGACTCCATAATAATAATTCCATCATAAAATAATCAAATAAATGTAAAAATAGGGATAGAAACATGACCCTATATTATCTTATATGGAAAATAATTTTGATAAAACACTTGATCTTCATTCTTGAGGAAAATATCCTTTCTACATCAAAAGCATTTTTCCTTTCTTAACATGTCATAAAATTTTAAAATAAAGGAAGTTGATTAAAAATAAACATGAAAACTTGTAAAAAATGATTCATGGAAATAATTTTCTACGAAATCATACAAATCCATTCATGTTGTATAAGTTAAAATACATTCTTCTCGTACTTTGGACGGAAAAGTAAAAAAGTACCTCGTATGAAAAACGACAAAAGTTTCCTTTCATATCTTTTACTAAAAACTCACAAAAAGGTAAAATTGGATTTAAACAATTGTTGGAGGATAGAAATAATTTTACATATTGAGAAAACATGGATGTGGATGATAAATATTCCTGAGTAAATTCTGAATTATAAACAATCTCGGATAAAAATGATCGTGGAGATGGTAGGTCGTGCGTACGCACGAGCGATGATATCATTACCATGATCGCGGAATTGTATTGAAGTGCATGTATACTTTTTAAGAATAAATGTCACTATAAAATAATCATATATATTTATTCTTTACACCATTATACCCATCCATGTATGGTGGTGGTGGAAAACAGATTACCCCACGTTGTGGAGACGGTATTCCGTACGTACGCACGTGTGGTGATTTCATTTTCCATAGGATGGATTGAAGGTGAAATAGGGTTGTTTCATATTTATAATAAAATATCAGTATATGAGTGATATTTATGTTATTACTTCATAATGAAACAACTAAATAAGAAGAAGTATAAGAAGAAATAAAGTTGAATGAATCTGTAACGGACATTACCTCTTCTTTGACGCGCCTCTTCTTATCCTCCTCTTAGGGCACTAAAGATGGTATTTGAAAAAGACCATGACCTCTAGGTTGTTTATAGGGATGTTTAGAAGGGAAATGGTCAGGGTTTTTCCGATATCGAAGGCTGAAAGTGTTGTGAGTAAGAGAGGGAGGAGGTGCCCTTTTATAAGGGAGGAGAGGGGCACCTTAGGAAAAACTTAAAATATTTTTTTATAATAAATACATATTCGGTTTTTAATAGCTACCGATTGATTTATTTCTAAGATAAGGTAATTATGGGTATAAATCCATTCAACCAATTGATTTTAGACAAGTTAAGGTTACTATTTAAACCTTATCATTTAGATTTAACTATAAGTTAAATAATTTAACTTTTACCGTGTCTTCTTGTTATCTTACACTATATGGTTAATAAAATTACTATAACAAGCCAAAAAAACCCCAAGTGGTTCATTATTAATATATATAGGATTATCTAAGTCATTTTACTAAACCATAGATTTTTAGGAATAAAATAAAAATTAATAATATAATATCTGTTTTAAAAACAATTTTATGTCAATTTTGACACTATTTGGTAACTGAATTTTGTGAAACTCATAACAGCCTTATTAGTTCAAAAAAAGTTAATTAAATAAATAATAATATGTTATATTAACCTATAAAATTAGGTTAATTCTTAAAAACTCTCAAATTAAATTTATTTGGGTATTTATAATATCATTTACGTTAATATTTCCTTAATAAGGTAATTAATGCATCATCATTGTGTCAAAACTAAATTAAATTATTTAATGTTTAAAAATTATAAATAAAATACCATTAGGTAGGAAATATTTTAAGCTTTATAATTAATATCTATATTAGAATTTATCTTATGTATAACACTACATTAAAAATGTTTTTATTTATTAAACATTGATTTTACCTATTTAAACACTTCGTTAAATAAAATAATAATAAGTGTCCTAATCTTATCAAAGTGGACCTAAATGGTCATATTATATTCCTAAGTTTTTTTTGTTCGAATTAATCTTATCCAATAGAATTATTACGTTTTTATGGTAATAATAATATCATTTGTACCCTTAATTACCCTATTTACTTTTAACCGTGGTAAAAAAGGTAAAGAGTTACTATTCACCAAAAATTATTTTTATCTTATTGAATGATATTTTACTCCTTTATATTAACCATGCCTCTTGTATTTTTGAAATTCCTCTAACATAAGCGGTAAAATTATGTTTTATGTAAATTTGAAAATTCTTTTAGGAGGTGGGTAAAAGACGGTGAAAAGTTCAATAAAATTTTTATATATCTAAAATTATTTTAAAATGACTACAATGAAATAAATTGAACTTATATAAGTATTATGTATCAATTTTTACATAAAATAAATTCAAATAAAATATATAATTATTTAAATAAAAATTTGGTTCTTAAATAGTAACCCAGTGTTTTCCCTATTCATCAAAAATTGAATGTTTTCAGAAAAATACCAAAAATTCACCCTATTCTTATTTCGATATTCTGAATCCAAAAATAAAGTCCATTTTGAAAGATAAAATTTATAAAATTTCAAAAAGTGGGTATTACTATTCATAACGGCTAGTTTTAATAATATTTTAATTGCATATCCTTATTTAGTGAAACTCGGTATTGCGTACAACGCAAGATATCGAGGAAGGTCACGATTGTGTGTAAATCAATCCAAGCTAGTGTAGTGTGTAGTGAAAGATTCCTTTGATGATTTATATAACATAAAACCAAAATATTTCTCATAAAAATCTCTGGTGTTATAATCCATCTGACTGAGACTGGTCCGGAGTAGAGTGTGTCTAATCACGGTGAGGCGTAGGTGGCTCTGCTTGGTCCAGAAGCACAAACGGTGGTGTAGGAAGGCTTGATGGCACTTGATGAGGAGGCAGTGTGTGCTGAGCTCTGTGTTGGTCCTACTTTCTGGTTTCAGTGGCATGCACAGCTTGGCTGGAGGTGTCAACTGATGTACCTCGACGAACCATATAGCCACGACTCTGCTGACACTGGTGTCAGATGGGGTCATTAGGGAGAACAGCCTAGCGTTCCCCATCATCGGGATTAATGTTTGGGTTTACCAGCTCTAGAGTGTTAACCGAAGAATTCCTTGACTGTCACATGAAGATTAATCTTCTAAAGGATGGATTCTGTGTGGGATAGCCTTCTCCAAGGGCATGAAGTCACCAAGAGTACAGGACGACGATGGAAATGGTGGGGCACATTGTTTTCCCTTGCATCATCGATGATTGATCTTCTGGGAAGAGGGTGGCTGAGACGATGATGTGGAAGTAGCAGTGGTGGTTTCTAAAGGCTCTAGTTGATTTAGGCGTGCACAGATGATACCATGGGAACGGGTGACCATTTTGTGAGCCATCCAGTCATCATAATTCTAGGACCCACAATTAGAAACCTGCTTCCACTCACCTTCACCGCCACTGCTGCTATCCGGCCTCACGAAGACACATGCCACCTCTATCAAGGATTGGTCCTGCCTGACTATGTATTTGTCAACCTGGTCTTGGATCCAGTCTTTAAACACATAGCACTATATTAGGGTGTGACCCAGGATCTGGTGATAAGGGCAGCAGTTGGGGCGATCGGTGAGATTCGCCTCTTCTGGTCTTCTAGACTTAGGGAAACAGACAATCCCCTATTTCAAGGCACTTCAGAAATAACCAGGGACCTGATTCTCATTGAATGAGTAGGTCCAGTTTCTTCTTTCAGAAAAGGGGGAACTGGGAGCCTGATTCTAATGAGGGGTTGCAGGAGACTGTTTAGGGGGTGGAGCCTGATTATCTTTCCAGGGTGGTTGCAGCGCATTACGTGGAGTCCCCAGCTGATTTTGATGTGGCCACTACTAGGCTGGAGGTTGTGCCTGTGGTGGCGGGCCTCTACGAGGTTGTGAAGTCAGCCCCACTGGTAATAGTTCCAGTTGTCTGGGGGCCTCTATTTGGGCCACTGCGGTGGGCTTGGCTCTAGTGGCCCTCCTAGCGAGAATTATAGGAGGCAATAGACGTGCCTGTCTAGCCTATTTCAGGTCTTCTTCTAGGAATTGGGCCTTATTAGAGACGTCTCGAAATCCTATAGGATGGTTTTGGGTGATTAGAGATGGAATCGGTTCCGTCCCAACATTTCCCACACACATTGTATGTAATTTCTCTCGAGTCAGCAGCATGTCAAGGGAATATGTGATCGCTTTCCACCGGGCGATGAAGTCTGCAACACGCTCATCAGGCCTCTGTTTGCACTTGAAGAGGTCTGTGATGCTTGTCTTCTACATGGTGGAGTTTAACTATTACAAGAATTGTCTGCGAATATCTTCCCACTCGGCTATTGACCCATTGGGAAGTTTCCTATGCCAGACAAATGCAGGCCCTTCCAATGTTTGTCCAAAACACCAGTGTTTGGATGCCTCTTGCTATGCTGGAGTCCCTAACATGGGGCCGCACCTGGAAATAAAGTGGTCTAGATGCTACGTGGGGGATCAACCGTCCCATAGAAGGGGGAGAAGGTGGGATTTATGAAACCTGTGGGTGCTGGCATGCCATCCAACCACGCCGGATATGGATTTCCATCAGGTGGGAGTTCCACCAATCGGGTTTTCAATGCTTCAAGGAGGGAAATAAGTGCCACCATTGGATCATATGGGAGGGTATCCCTATCTTGATGAGGGTATCTGACCACCAGTGCATTGGTGTGTTGTTGAACGCAGTAATAAGACCTAATGGATCATGGAGCGGCTTGTGGGGTGGCCTGTTGAGTAGCTGGGGGAACCTAATATCGGTCCAAAATGTTTTCATTCCATTCAGGTGGATTTGGAAATATGTATCACGCCCTCTTTCCATATGTTCCGGTCTCTACCCTCTATACATGGGAAGGATATTCAGGTTATCTGGAGGCAACTCACGAGGGGGGAGTTTTGCCTGTCCCTGCTGTACGGGTAGTGGATCACCGTAATAATGATGTTTTTCAGGAGCATGCTCAACCAAGAGGTTGTTGATCAACCTTATTTGTTAGGCATGTTTCTGATGCAACACGACCTTCTTAGGTTCTTCTTCTATCTTCTACACTAAGGCGGACAGGTCAGACTATTTGGAAGCCCCGAGGTTCTCTTTACCCTTACCGAGATTCCGGCTCAGAACTAATTCTATGATGGGAAGAGGGAGACCCAGCTGATTTCTCTGTTGGCGAGTAACCCTTCCCAATGGATCCCATAGTGGTGGAACACACATGGTGGGTAGATCCTCGCCAAGAAACTGTATCTCATTCCCTTCATTCAACATGTAGGCCATGTTGATCGTGACCCTTCCGGGGGGTATGTCCTCAATGTCACCTAGAGAGTCGGGCTACCGTCAGATATGGCTTAAGAGGAGGGCAGCATACTACCCCCAGCCACGGACTTGCACGTGGGGGGAGCCTCCTTGATAATCTTGTGTAGTATGTTGAAACTCTGAACTCATTGTTGTTAGAGGGCTTCACGGCGGCCTGGTTACTTAGGGCGCTGGGCCACTGGGAGTGTGGCCAGATCGACCAGACTACATTGCTCACCGATGTCTTCCAAATGTGCTTGGATCCTGGGATAATCCACTTTCCAGTAACGTAGGCGAAAGTGCCTCGCCTAGAGGGTTTTACGAAAACATTCAAACTCCTCTTGGGTAATGGATTTTGGCACATTGAAATTTGGCACCGCAACTGGCCATAAAATCTCGGGGAAGTGGTTTGCTGCAAGGACATCCCATAAGCTCCTCAGATTGGATTCAGGGTCCTGCCCTTGATTTCCTCACTTTTCGACTAGGGGTGACTGAGGAACTGGGGACAGTACTAAGGCAGACCGCTGGGACAGCAGGCTAGCCGGTGGAGAATACTATGAACGGGCTGACTGGCCACCAAACCTTGGGCTATCCTCCAAAGAGTGTAGTGACATGGCCACTATGTCATGATAATATGAGCTAGAGGACATGGTTTTTGGCATAACATATGTGGCTGTTGTTGATGTACTATGTTGTTTCTCTTTCACCATCGATCCCCAGAACAGCTCTCCATGATCTATAGTTGAGGTAGAGGGTGCTTCTGGTGATGGTGGTGGTGACTACGTGGTCAGTCCCTGGGGTAATGCTAGAATTTATTTCTCCTGGATGTACATATGAAGGGAGGCAGGGATCTAGTGGAAGTCACATTCTAGGAGTATGAGGCTGATGAGCCTCGTTCCTGCCCTGGCCCTTGACTCGGAGGACAAAGGGGAGGGTTCCGGCATTGAGTTGTACTCAGCTTCGGAGTCTAAGAAGCGTAATAGCTTGATCTCTATCCAAACCTTACCTGAATTCTTCTTATGACAGCAATGACCCACCTTCCTATCCCTGCATGGCTCCTCTGAACATGGTGCATTTATCACACAAGGAGGTCCTTTGTCCGTACCCGTGCTGGGGCAGAGATGGTTTCCGCCTGAGTAGGCTGGGGTGCGTGGAGCACCAGGACATATATCGAAGGGGATAGGGGGAGGTCCTCCATGGTTAGTGTTAGAGCGGGTAGGACCTCCACCAGAGCTGGTAGTAGCATTGGGGGGACCTCCATGTTTACTTCCCCTAGTGACATCAGTACAAGGAAGGTCCTTTCACTAGTTGGGATGAACACATGTAGGACCTCTGTGCTGCAGGTTGATAAAGAGAGGTTGACCCTCCCTCCTCTAATTGTTTGGGCGAGGAGGAACTTCTCTGGCTACTACGAGGACATGGGGAGGCCCCCCACGTAGAAGAGTGACCAGATGTACAACGTCTCCATACCTCTATTTTGTGGTCGGGGGAGTGACTCCATACCCAGTGTAGTGGTCACGGGAGAGACTTTCGTACTAAGCGTCACTAACATGGGGAGGACCCTCATCTATATTGATGGTGGATGGGATTGACCTCCATGCCGATCTTCGAAGTGTGGAAGACTAGTTTTATCCATGGTAGTGTTACGGGGAAGACCTTCATACTGGGTGACATCATTGCGGGTTAGTCTGTGGCGGCCACTAGATGTGCCAGCAACCAAGAGAGTCGACCCAACCTGCTCGTGGGACAGTTGGGGCCTCGATCCAGGTCAGGCGTATGAATGTCCCTGCTCAGCGTAGACAGGGAGAAGGTGATATGCGTCAACGGTGGATCGGGCCATAGTAGCCCCTGATGTCAACGCCCCTTGGCTGGAATCCTCTTCCACTTGCACATGAAGTTGGCATCAGGTTAGACAAACAAATTCCTATTGTGTAGGTACACAGCTGACCTTCTCCTCATCCAGTAAAACCGGGCGATAGTGCAGACATTGCTTGGTGGGGGCCCTCACTGGGAGTCCCTGGAATGGGACTTTGAATGGGCTGGCTCAGGCATACCCTACCTCATCGATGTAGGGCAGGGAGTCATCGAGGCACTCTGGGGACAAGATCCCCAAACGATTAAATGTTATGGGGGAGCAGTGGACCTCTATGTGGCCCTCGAGGGTGGTGCTGATGACAAGGATCAAATGACTCCAAATCTAGGTTGGCCATATCCCTCATAGGGATGATCCCTTCCTCCTCATGCCGGTGTACAAGGTCATTGATTACCCTCCATTAAATAACCTCATAGGGGTAGATAGGGCATGGACGCCCCATTGTCGTGGGTGTAGTGGCTGTTGCGGAATATGCGGAGCCACGCGGGACTGCCGTGTCAGTATTGCCTGTGCCCCTACGTCGGTGGTCAGTCGGTGATCGAGTTCCAGATGCAGCAACTTGATTCCTGAAAGTTGTAATATTAACTCATTAGTGCTGAATGAAAAAGGAATCAACGAACAGTTCCCCAACTTCATTCCATCTTCCATGACTGGTAAGAGGGATCCGTGCAGATAGCATCACAGCTTGGGACACCCAATGCTTTAACCACCCCAACTTATGGTGAGCTTCACGCTAGAGCCCCTATTTTCATGGAGTGACCTGGCACTGGATTACTAGATACAGTGACACGCTAATCCATTCATGCCCCAAATTCTACTAACCTCCACATTGAGGAGAATATATTCACGTCAGGTTCACCATTTATATTTCCGACTCTTTCACTGGGGCGTGCGCGTGTCCATTTTCTTGAGGACGAACGACACAGTTTTTTTTGCCCTGCATTCCCACTTTCCAAAGGTGGGAGGCATCCATCGTTTATTCAGGGACATCTGTTACTTGTTCCAAAATGGGATGATGGGATGTCAGTCTCTCCTTCTGTGGATTCCTCCTCGGATATTGCTACCTAGTCCGGGTCTCCCTCATAAATTTAATATGTTGTTCATGAAGCCATTCCTGGTGCCATATCATCATGGATTCCGGTTAATTATGTTGCTTCATTCACGAATTTCCAAGGGATCAAGTTAGGGTAGCAAACATTAGTTGGGGGGATTATTCACGTTGGGCATCACTGGTGTGTCTGGACGCTGGAACACTAACGCGTCTGTCATTGGTCTCTTATTATAGGGACTCTCGTGGGCGTGGAAGCCAATGGCTTCCCACGTCGAATGCGAGGAAACACATTCCCTGGGAATGTCCCTGAGGTTTTTCTTAGCTTCCCATGTTTAACACAAGGTATGGAGCATGTTTAACGTCCAACAGAGATGGATCAGACTGATCATAATACTGACTAGAGTGGATCAGATGGGCATAACCCCTATAGAATACACTGATGGAGGTGGGTTGACATGACCTCACCAGAATGTGGCGGCCTGAGTAAGAATCAAGATGGATGATGGATGGTTAAGTGAATTGGGTGGATAATGAGATTTAATTTATGTGAGGACGTCGGTGATGTTGGTATTGAGCCTCAGAGAGACATTCTATGTATCCTCGTGGCAGAGAATCAAAGTCTGCGTAGTTCGGGAGGGCGATGGGAAACATAAGGAGGTGGCTCGGGAGAATGGATGTATGGATGAGATGCAGAGGAAGTGGAACCTCTAGTATGGTGCATGGCCTTCTTGAGACACATAGGCTCGAGGGAAAGG
This sequence comes from Viscum album, assembly GCA_963277665.1. Taxonomy (NCBI): domain Eukaryota; kingdom Viridiplantae; phylum Streptophyta; class Magnoliopsida; order Santalales; family Viscaceae; genus Viscum; species Viscum album. Next base: position 1,133,052,327 of record OY728135.1, on the reverse strand, counting down.
TTAGGCGATGAGCTTAAATTGGGGTGGACACATAGGACAACAACCCAATGATGTATATGGTGCTTACGTGTGGTTGGAAGCCCGGGTTGGTCTGATGTCACTAGGATGGACCAAAGATGTGGGTCAAAACTAGGGGGATTACAACGGCTTGCCACTGAATAGGGGATGCAACGACATACCGCTAATTGGGATACAATGGTTTACCGCTATTTGAGGGACACAACGACTTACCGCTGTATGGGGCACACCAGATTACCGCTGACTGGGGTTTACAGTTTGATGTCATGCGGGACGAAGGTGAACTGACATGAATAAGGACCTAGGTTCTAGATGTATTGTGTAGGAGAACTGACGTGAAGGGGGGTTGGAATGACCAGGTGCTGGGATTGAACCTCGTGAAGGCTTCCTATGTACCCTGATTTAGCAAGTATCAATGTCCTCATAGTTCAGATGGGGGAATTGGGGCTTATACTATGAAGTGGCCCACATTTTTTTTGAACCGACGTGAAAGAACCGGGACCAATGGTTGTTGGGATTGAACCTCAGGGAGGATTCATACGTACCTTGAATTGGCAGGGATCAAAGTCCACATAGTTCAGAAATTGGTGACTTGGTGAACCAATGTGAATGTGGCCGGGATGACCGGGTGTTGTGCTTGAATCTCATGGAGGCTTCCTACGTACCTTGCCTTAGCAGGGATCAATGTCCACATAGTTTAGGATGGGTGTGGGGCTTACACTCTTCAGATTCCCAAATAATATGTCATGGTCGATGCTTACTCTAAGCCAACGCAAGTCATGCTCTGTGTGAGAAACAAGAGGTAGCAGATACCTGATGATCATGTCGTGAAAGGTTCGTTCGTGGGAAGTGAAATGGGTCTTACATGTGGTTATCAGACCAAAGTGGAAACATGGATTTATGCGTGGTTAGAATCCCAAGAAGATAGATATTGGGACTTACTTCAGGATAGAGGCCCAATGGTGACAAAGCCCAATGGGAGAGGGATTTGGCACTGAAGAAAGGAGGGGTAGGGGTTCTAACTCCCACACAAAAGGCTAGGGGGATTACACCAAGATGGTTTCCCTTTCACCGCAGATAAGCACTTCCACAACAAGGAGGATCTCAATAGATTTCTTTTTCAACATTCTCCCAGTATATTATATTTTTACACTTATTTACATAGATGTATTCATAACCAATTTTTGGAATTCTTGAGTGGAATCTATTGCTATAAGAAAACTCAACTAGAGGAAGGTGTTGATCTGAACCACCGTGGATTTCATATAACAATATCTCAACATATTTTATAGTGTTTGAAAGGTTCTAGAAGACTAAAAATATCTATGAGGATGATATATAGTTCAAAAACTAAAATCTATATCATGATATCATTGAATACATCATGGTTACTTTGAGGTAAACATTGGATCCCGATCAGATACAATTAAATATGGAACTCCATACAACCTTAAAACTTACATAATATAAATTATCGATATATGATCTAGAGAGAAATATTATCTAATGGTGATGAGGTGTTCTTATGCTGTAAATAAATAGACTATAACCCATATAGAATTAATCCCTTTATATTTGTTTGGGGTTCCATTGAAAAAATTCATTGAGATGTTTTTTATTTACATTATGGTATGGGTAATGGGTGTAACATCCACTAAGACTTTTGTCTCTTAACATTAACTTACTAGCATACCAAGCACCAAGATACATGATCTAAAATATCTCTCTTCATGATATCTCACTAGAAATACTCTTTCATATCTATATATATCTTTGTAATTCCAGAATGAATAGTGAATAAAGATCTATGGGATTTCTCTAATAGCTCTTTCCAAAGATATATTGTGGATGGATGACATACATGGTTCTTGAACCTTATCATTTCATTGTGATCAATGTTATACATAGGAACATTTCTTACTTTCATTTACAGCTCCATATCATTTTTATGTGCCTATTTTATCCTCCCACAGATAGATGGTTCAACATTGATTTGAGAAAGATAATATTTCAACCCTTCCATAAAGATTTCAAGATCCATCATATTAAAATATATAAATATTGGGTATTTTGTGATCCTTATCATAGATAAGAGAACATGATCCCAGAAACTCAGTGCACCAACCACCTTGTTTTCATTCCTTAGGTGGTAATGTATTGATCAGTCATAATATTTAGTCAACATTGACCATAATATTTATCACATGTTCAACTGATTCTATTAAAATATATACTTTAAAATTCCAAGATTTTTATATATATCTCACTTTTCTCTATACATAAATTTTTTCCATTTCATTAATAAAAATATTTCAATAAATAACTTTAAATTGGTAGTTGGATAATTTTTCTCACTAACCATCAATTTTAATGATACATAATATATAACCATTTTATTTTGTAGTTGAACACATCATAATACCTTCTTGTATGCATCACTATATATTACAATTCCATATCTAATACATGTTAATGTATGTATAGGATCACTAACTAATCATCTTTTTATTTCCTCAAACTATTCATCGCATTTATCTTTCCAAATTAGTATGGATCCCCTTTGAGTTATCTTTTTTAGTGGATTAGATACTAGTAATAAATTTTCTACAAACCATTGATAATATCTATTCAAACCAAGAAAACATCTAATCTAATTCACCATAGTTAGTTAAGGCCAGTGTTCAATAGTCTTTTTCATTAATGGATCCACTGACATACCCTATTTTTAGATTATACACATTAAAAATGAATTATTTTCTATAAACATTTGAATCTTTGAAAATTTTTCAAATATTTTTCTTTCTCATAGTGTCTTTAGTACAGTTCGAGTGTGATCTTCATTATCCTCCTTTTTCATTGATTATATAAGAATATCATCTATGAAGACTTCTATAAATGGATCAAGGTAATCTATAAAGACTTTATTATTTATATATATTAATATAAAAGGGGAATCACTAAGTCCAAATGAAATCAATATATATTAATAGTTTCCTTACTTTTTATGGAATGTTATCTTGGGTATATCCCCCTAAAATAATTATTTATTGAAACATGTAAAAAACCAAAGGGTTTTATTTCCATAAATGTCACACAAAATATCGTTAATATTGATAAACTCCCATCACTTTCAACCAATAAACGCATGTCTTTGAATTTGAAATTATGATTTTTGATGCCGAAAAAAGTCCGTAACTCTCGGAGGAAGTTTCAAAATGACGAAGCGAAGTCATATTCGGAATCAGAGGCCCGAGCCGGAGGCCAGGGAAGTGTTGCGCGAAATAAAGGATGATCCGCATGAAAAAATGTTCTTCGCGCGAAGTACTCCTGGGATGCGTGGAATCATGCTGGTGAGGAGCGCAATAATTGCACGCCCTGGTTCTCCGCGGCCTGAGATTGTGCGCCGGCGGTTCCGGGCACAGAACATTTCGCGCGCCGCCTATATCCCGCGCCCGAGGTCGCCTATAAATATAAGGTGACCCCGAACGGTTTGGGGGTTGAGGAATCCGAAGCGACTCTCGTGCGCGCAATTCGTCTCCCCCCGCATGAAAGATGGCATCTAGGTAATCCCTCATTTCGCGCAATCTTTCCCCAGAGTTCGCCTTTGCACGCAACTCCACTGGCTTCAGTGAATTTTCCCCCTCCCTCGGGTTCCGGCCTTGCGCGCAATTCGCGTCCTATGCACGCAATACCCTGCCTTGCGCACAAAACCCTGCGCGTAATTCCATCTTCGCGCATAATTCAATTTGCTACAACTGTGCGTCATCCCGGTGTTTTGCGTGCATGCCTTCCCTTTTGCGCGCAAAGCCTGGGACCTCTCACCTTGATGCCCCTCGGCTGCCCCCTACACCAGCACCTGATGTGTCCCCTGCCGGGCATGCGCGCCATGCGTTGTTTTCCCGTACGGCCTTCCAGGCTCATACGAAGTAACCTCAAGGTCCCTTGGGCCGTGTTTCTCGTTGTGTTTCTTTGCCTTATGCTTCTCTACAGAGGAACGCTAACGGCTATTTCTACTTCAAATAGCCACGCTAACGTGGACCCCCCGGTGGTTTTCCCTGCGGCCCCCCTTCATCACGGCCTTGTCGATGCCTTCCCTTCCACAAGGGGTAGAGGGCGTTGGGCATGTAAGCCCTATGGGTGTGGAGAAAACCCACCTCGTCCAAGCTGCAGGACGTTAAACTACTAAGCATCTCGTCCTTAACACTGGACGTTAAACTGTGGTCCGACCCCGTGCTTCGTATGCAGGGTCCCCCCAGCTCGGACATTTTTTACGCCACTTGTCTCCACGGGAATAGACTCTTCCTCACATGGAATAAGATCCTCCTTTTCAGAGCGGCGTTTTTCTCTGGGGGAAGGGATGCCTCAGAGCGTAAGCCCCTAACCTTTCTTGCGGATCACTGCACCCGTGCATCTCCGTACGTCCCCCTTCCAGGGCCAGCGGAGTCCTTTTCCCACTGCGCTTTGTCGCACCACGGGCCTCCACATTGGAGTAAGCCCCGGAACCAAGGGCCGCTAACCACACGTAAGCCCCTGTTCCCTCTTTGGGCCGCTCAACGCGTAAGCCCCATTCTGCTTCTCACGGACGCACCCTTCGTGATGTGATCATCTAGTCCCTGCTACCTCTTGTTTCCCACACCGAGCATGACTCATGTGGGCTTAGAGCATGCATCGACCATGACATCCTCATGGGCCGCCCCAGAGCGTAAGCCCCATCCCAACGAACTATGTGGACTTTGATCCGTGCTAACACACGGTACGTAGGAAGCCTCCACGAGGTTCAAGCCCACCACCCAGTTGTTCCGACCTCTTCTCATCGGTTCACTACCCACTATGGGCCGCCTCAGAGCATAAGCCCCATACCCACCATGGGCCGCCTCAGAGCGTAAGCCCCACATGTCATCGTCCCGCATGACATTAAACTGTATGCCCTCATCCCGCATGACGTTAAACTGTATTCCTCCTCTTGGGCCACCCCAGAGCGTAAGCTCCAGGTCTCACTCCACCATCCATCCTGATCCTTACCCGGGCCGCAACATCCCGGTGGGATCATGCCACCCCATTCCACTCCGTAGCATCCGGGGAGCTGCCCACGTGCTGGCCCCAACATCGGTGTTCCCCCCAGGGGCCCTTCAATCTGATCCGTCTACGTAAGACGTTAAACTCGCGGTATTCCCCGTGTCAAACATGGGAAGCTGAGGAAAACCTCAGATGGTACACATTCCCCGCGTTCGATGTGGGATGCCTCGGGCTTCCGCGCCCTCGAGAAGCCCTGTGAGGAGGGACCGAAGACAGACATGCCGACGAAGCCCTAACGTGACCATTCTCCTCACCGAAGGTTGCTGCCCTGACAAGACCCCTTGGAGAATCTTGACGGAAGTAGCATAATTAACCGACATCCATGTAGATATGGCACCTGGAATGAGATTCACGAGAACGTCTTAAATCTATGCGGGAGACCCGGACTAGGTGATGAGCTCTGAGGAGGAATCCACGGAAGGAAGAACCGACATACCATCATCCCAGTTTTGATCAAGGAGCAGACGTCCCTGAACAAGGAATGGATGTCGCCCGCCTTTGGAAAGCGGGAATGCGGGGTAACACGCAGCGCGTCCTCCCCGCGGACGGACGCGCGCGTGCCCCGGCGAAAGTGTCGAAAACAATGATCAACTTTAAAAATTTAAACCCATGATGGTATACATGACTATTAAGTCAATTTTACATGGAGAAATATATTCTTCAAAAATTAACACAATATTTAATTGTTTCATCATTCTTAGAACAAAAATATTATTATCAAAAATACTTCTACAACATGATCCTTGAATCCAAATACATTAATACATTAATACTTATGCATAAATGATTTACCTAGAATATTTCCCTATTTATTCTAGAAGTTAACTCTTGTTTAGAGCATTGTATTGGATAATTACCATGTTACCCACACCTAATACATTTAACTCCTCAAAAATTCATCACTCTATGGACATTATTCCACATAGAAAACATCTTCTACTCTATTTGAGAAATTATTCCTGGAGATTCTTCTCACCATATCGACATGTAAAAATTTCAATATTCTTACATCTATGGTCATTACCAAATGAACCTTCATTTGATAATTTTTTTATTGATGCATTATGATTTTTACTAAAGTTCATGTTGTTAATCATATATCACAATATATGATTTGGCATAATAATAATATTTTTATCTATATTATTCATCTAATTTGGATGCCCCCCAACAAATTTTCCACCACATTTAATGTTAACCAAGTTCTCTATTGTGTTAGCCATTGACTAAAACCCAAAATCATAGTATAAGAACACTAATCATAGTAGAAATTATATAGTTATGAAAAATAAATTATGATTTTTAAATTAAGACAACTTAATTTCAATCTGTGACACCTTAGGCATAATATAGTTCATTCATTTTAATTATTCAAATCATTTATTATAGTTAATAAATTGAATGTGAATTTACCAAATAATATCCCTTTAGAGTGCCAAAGTACGTGTACAGTAAGTCCCTGTTTCATATACCAGGTAATGCTCGAGTAAACCATGACATTATTCTTTTATAGATATTACCTATAGGTAAATGTATTCCAGAACCAAATACACTTTTATAATCCAAAAATGAATTTATTTTAGTGTAAACTCATAATTTATTCCTTGTCAATTCTTTTTAACATCATCATATACTTAGACGCATCTGATGGGTTCTTCACTAATGATTTCATATCCTAGTTTCTAAAGATTAACTAAACCTTTCTCTAATACCAACTACAAATACCCACACTTTTCATTCATATATATTTAATCTTAATAGATGAACATTCATGATATAAAAAATGATCCATTCAATAATACATTAGCTCTAGTGACTTTGGTTTCACAATTGTGATCTTTTTTTCACATACAATTCTATTTTATTTTCAGTATATATATTTTTTTAGATTCCCATTGATTTTTTTCTCAAGAAAAATGGTGGAATTTTGGGGGATATGACCATATGCATGGTTGGCGTGCAGATATTAGCAATCGTGTGACCACCTAGGAACCCATGTGGTAGGAGACAAAACATACCATATATCCTCTTCATGGACATGAGCCTCAGCCGAGGTAATAGTGTGAATTTTACCCTTGAGACAGAATGCTCCGCATAGTTAAAACACGGTCAACACACCATTTACCAAACTGTATGGAATAACCATGCATAGCATACAGGTTATTCAATATTTGACCATTTTCTCTCTCCTCTTAGATTTAACCCCCAAGACACTCCATTTATCACCACAGTTGTGATTTTCCTCCCTAGGGGAACCACTCCTTCCTTCATCCCCTCCCGTATCTTCGACTTCTTACCAGATTTGGGGTGGTTTATCCTTGAATCATCAAGTAATCCCTTTTTCTTGTCCTAATATCTCCCCATTATAGGGTTTACTCTCTTCTTTTGGGGGTTTCCTATTCTCTATACCTAGGTATTATATTTTAGGGTTGATTCTTGATTTTGTTGTTCGATATTGTGGATTAGGGCTTGACCTTTATTCCTTGTGGTGCAGTTGAGGTGCAGTGGGAGATTTGCACCAGATTTTGGAGATTTTACCACCAAAGGTAGGTTATTATATTCTTATACATTGTTTTATGAATTTAGTAGTCTTTATTATATTATGTATCATGTTTTATGAATAAATTTTTTGTTAAAATGGTTTTTTTAAAGTGATTAGATATTCCATTGATTTTTAAAATGGACTTTGCTTGTGAAAATTGTGTATTTTTTATGTATTCCATACTGTGTTCTTTAAAAATATTTTTTCAATTGATTAAATGATTTATTAAATAGTGTTTGTGATATGAGTCATGTTTGGAATGGTTTTAGGGTATGTTTAATTATTGAAATTATTTTTGTGTGCAAGTGGTGGCTTTTGTTGTGTGTGTGTGTAGAGCTTTTTTTAGATTGCTTTTGTGAATGTGGAACATTATCTGAACCAAACCCTTCTTGAGAATAAAGGGTAGACCAAGTAGATAGTAGAAAGGACTAGGAATAGTTTTCTAGGGATTTTTATGTAGCTACAGCGTGGTTTCACTTAGTGGGAATAACAATGAAAACACTAACTAAAAATATTGATAATGATCGGAGACCACTAGAATATTGGGTGCTACTCTTATCTAGTGCCCCATCCTTAGAACATGGATGGTTGTTGTTCTTATACCACTTTACACTGAGGCATAAGGTTCTAGGGTCCCACTTACTTGTTGGTACACATAGGGAATCTCCCATGTTTATTTCTCTTTGACTTTTTGCAGTCATCGTCAGCATACAGTGTCAAATTTGGGGTTAATTCAAATAAAAGTATTTTTATTTAAAATATAATTAATTTAAGAGTTCTTTTCGTTAAAACTAATTTCCATTAAAAATTTATAGCATTTAATTTTATTTACTAAACATTAGATTTTATATTTCATGTAACGTTTAGAGCATTGAATTCTTTTTGGGAGGCATCCTACTAGGAAATAGCTCACACCCTTCTTACACATGTGATTGTATGTAGACTTGGTCATGCTTAATACGAGTAAAGGTAAAAATTTGGGTGATGGTGGCTCGAGATGCTAGTGATCTTCTTGGGTGGCGTGGTGGAGAAGACTTGTGCGAGATACACCTATTCCCTAGTTGTGGTCTTGGGATATGGTTTTTGGTTCCGTTTTTGTTATATCCCTCTTTTGGTTTGGTATAATCCAGTAAAATTGAATCTAAAACATTTTATGTTCTTTTTTAGTTTTGATTTACATCATTTTTTAATTTTATATTGTTGGTTGTCTTATTTCTATAAATTCAGGTAAAATCATTCCAAAGAATTTATAGTGTTATACGGGATCTTGTTCCTGCCCATGGGGATCAAGAATTCCCTTCAGAACATCGTGCGGACGGGTCAAGAACCGGTTTGGATGATGACCTGGCTTGGTTCATGAAAAAATTGTATCGGAGCAGGTTTATCTCTTTGGGTCATTTTATTTGGGATGAGTCTAGATAGAGAGTAGATAGTACTATCAGGGCTCGATGTTCTGGTAATGGGTAGGGTGACTGGCCAACACACCACATAATAGACCTCAAGTAACAGTGGGATGTCAGGATTTTTGTTTTGATTCTCCTCTAGGTGGAACGTACAGGCTATAGACTATACGTGGATGTTGGGCAGGGTGATGTGGTTTGGTCATTATGTTTCCTTGGAACTTTTTATTTACTGGTTTCCGGTTTATTGAGAAATATTTTCAAACCTACTATGTTAATGGTTTTCTAATGTGATTGTTGATTTGTTTAGAAACATGCCTCCCTGGAAGGTTCCCCTATAATCGAGGGAAGAAACCACTCACCACCTGATTTGAGGTTGGTAGACGTGGTGGTGAATGTTTTTCAGGCTCTGGGATTGGGAGCATGTCATGTTTCTACTCGAGTCTGAGAAGTTGAGCCTAGATCATAGAAGTATAATTCCCATGAGTTCTTGAAATAAATCAACCTTATTTCTAAGGTAGCTCAGATCCCCAAGAAGTATAGGAATGGATCATGAATATAGAGTGTATGGTCAAGTTCTTGGATACACCTAAAGAGGTTATGGTGAAATGTGCCTTGTTTTTGCTATAATTTCTCGGTCGAAGGAGGTGGGACTCTATGATTCAAGATAGGTAGCATGAGTATATGAGCTAGAAGAACATCATGGTGGTCCTCAATGACAAGTACAACCCTAAGGTCCTAGAATAATCTTGATCTCGATAGTTCATGGATCTTATCCAAGGGGACCTATCGGTGATGGAGTATGCCAACTATTTCGCTAAGCTAGTTTAGAATGCCCCTGAGACAGTCTCTAATGAACAAATCAATGCTCGAAGGTTTGAGATGGGTTTGCAGCCAGATATTTATTCCCATTTCTTATTATTTATGTTGAAGACCTTTTATGAAGTGTTTGACCGACCTTGTATTGTGTAGATTGACTATAAGGGAAGGTCAAGTGGATTTGGGGATATATCATCAATGGGAAGTAGTAATTCAGCATACAAGAAGAGAACATGTGATGAGTAAGGGAATACGGGAGGTGGTAGCTCATGCAGTCTTTCCAGGAAGCCTTTCTCTATGTATTATGATGCTGAGTTCATTGTGTTCCACTAATATAGGAAGTCGGGACACACTCGACCTACTTGTACGTCATGTCCTAAATCCTATCATCAGTTTAGATAATAGGGGATCTTTGTAGTGGTTCTTTAGAGATACACATTCTTATTAGGGAGGTACAAGATCAGTGGCTTATAGGGGAAGGACAACTCAGTAAGAACCATCTACGATGGTAGGATCATAGTTTGGTGGTCAAGGTGGTAGGACTGGATCTTCTTCTAGTCAGAGTCAACTCAGTGTAGAGCCGCAGGCCAGTAGTCATGGTCAGGCACAAATAGATACCAGGAACAATCATGTTTTGGATCAAGGACAAGTGGGATAGAATGTAGGGCCCTCGATTTTTTAAGGTACCATTATAATTTAATCTTATATAGATACATTTTTATTTGATATTGCAATTTCTTGTATCTTTTATATATACTTTTCTTTTGATCCTTTTGAATTTTCCAATCGAGTTATTATCACTTGAAATGGAGTTGGTAACCTGTTGGGTAAGAATAAGGGACAAGGTCTAAGGTGCCCATCATGTACATTTTCTATGTCTAGGGTTTAGATGGAATGGGATTTATTAGTCATGAATATGGAAATATTTTTTTTGATCCTTTACATGGACTATAAGGTGTGTTTCCAAGAACACATATATTGTTATCTATGGTGAGTAAGTTTCATGGCACCAAATGAGAGTGCTCAAGTCTTCCTCAGTGAAAGGGATCCTCGGTCGGGTTGAGTTGGACCTCCACTCCCAGATTTGGAAAATATTACCTTTCAATTTTTGTTGATTTTGTTGGATCATGATGGAGGTTCTCTTGAGAATGGGTTACCCCACACAGTGGATGAGTTCCCGGAGGTATTCCTGGGTGATTTTTCAGGGTTACCCCTTACCAGGATCTGAAGTTTTCAACTGATTTTCCTTCGAGAACATAGAAAATATCTCTTCTCTCATATTGTAAGGAACCTACCAGATTGAGGGAATTTAATATAAAACTAGAGGATTTGGAATCCAAAGGGTTCATTTTCCCATGCATCTATCCTTGGGTCACTCTTGGTTTGTTTTGTAAAGAAGGACGATTGATCTCAACGGTTGTGTATTAACTACCAGAAGATTAATAAGGTAACCATCAAAAATAAAAACCCTTTTCCTCGAAATGATGATTTTTTCAACTAGATGAAAGAGTAAAAGTAGTTTTATAATATTGAAATTCATTCAGGTTATCACCAAGTTAGGGTGAAAGAGGTGGATATCCCATAAAGGACTTTTCGAAGCAGGTATGACCACATAGATTATTTTCTCATACCATTCAGATTGAAAGATTGTCATGTGGTATTTTTGGATCTCATGAATAGGATGTTCCACTAGTATTTGAACCCTATTATTTGGTATTCAAGGATGACATCCTAGTCTATTATATATCTAAAGAATAACATGATCATTATTTGCATATTGTGTTGGGAACCTTGTGGTATCAACGTTTGTATGAAAAGTTCTCAAAATTCACTTTCTAGATTATGGAAGTGATGTTTCTAGTCCATGAAATCTTAAATCAAGGGGTCTCAGTGGATCCCAAGAATATCAGTGGGGTTATGTCATTGGAGTAGCTGAAGAACATGTTCAAGATCTGTAGCATCTTGGCATGGTGCGTTAATACCGACGATTCATTCAGGATTTCTCATGTCTTGCCTCTTTCATCACCACACTCACTCACAAGGGGGTGAAGTTTGAGTGGATACCATAATTTAAAGCATATTTTTAAGATTTTATCTGGCGTCTGTTCATTTCACCCATGTTGATGTTGCCGAAATCAGGAAAGGGGTATGTAGTTTATCGTGATGCTTTATGTATGGGTCTCAGGTCTGTTATTATGCTGGATGATCAAGTGGTGGCATATGGTTCATGCCAATTCTGACCACATGAGAATAATAACCCAACCCCTAACATATATTTTGAAATGGCATATGTAGTTTCTTCATGGTGGGGAGACATCCATCGATTGGTCATTGTCTCTAGAGGGAATTCCTTGATTCAAGGGCCATTTCATGGTGTCATTATATTTGACGAAGAGGTGATGCAGGATTTCAACCAGTCATAGTGGGTCATCCATCCTAATGCTACCAAGATGTATTATGATGTTCACCGATAGTCATGGTGTCCATGAATGAGATGAGAAATAACTGACTTCATATTGAGAAGTTATACTTGTCAGTAGTTGAAAGTAGAGCATCAAAGGCCATCGGGTTTTCTACAGTCGTTATCCATTCCTACCTATAAGTGGGATGAGTTCTCTATAGAAATAATTATTTGATTACATCATAAAGCTTGAGTAAGGAATTAAATTTGAGTAGTGATTAATCATTTGGAAAAAACACTTCATTTGGATCAAATATTCAATAAAGCTGGATTAGATTAGAGGATTGTATGTGCGTGAAGTGGTCAAGCTTCATGGTGTGTAGTTAGATATTGTTTCTAATAGAGACCCCCCAGTTTACCTATTGGTTTGGGTATGGACTTCAGAAGGAATAGGGGTCACATATTAAAATGAGCTTGATATACCACTCTTAAATAGATGGTCAGATGGAGCGGGCAATCAGAGTCTGGAGGACATGTTCTATGTGTATGTTTTGGATTTTGGATATTTGTCTGATAGCCATTTCGGTTTTTTAAATTTTCTTATTATAATAGTTACTAATCCTCTATTATAATGGATCCCTTTGAGGTTCTCTATAGTTAACCTTTCCAGTCTCTATTACGTTGGGATGATGTAGGCGAGACCTCACTTTTCGGATTGAGCCTTGAGCATGAGACGTTTGAGAAAGTCATGTTGATCAAGCAACAATTATTGATAGCTTGGATTCCATAAATATATTATTCCTATCAGAGTCATTGAGATATTGAGTTTTCAATGCTTTTTCAGGTGTTCTTGAATGTGGCCCCTCACCTGGGCCATAATCATTTAGGGAAGCAAGGAAATATAACACCGAGGTTTTTCGGACCATTTGTGATTACTAAATGGCTTGGAAAAGTGGCATACCGGTTAACTTTACCTTCTTATTTGACATCAATTCATGACATATTTCATGTCTCCCAACTGAAGATGTATAGTATAGACCCATCTCATGTGTTGAAGTGGGAAGAATTAGAGATATAGCCCAATTTATCATTAGGTGAACAACTAGTTCATATAGTGGATTCCTAGGAGAATGTGATTTGTGGAATGTTTATTATATTTCTATGTATCCTTTGAAAGGATGGGAATGATATACATGAGACATGGGAATGAAATATTATGATTGAGTAAGATTACCTGATTTTTTTTATCAAGTTTCATGTTGACATTACAAGGGAGAAATGTTTTCATGGTGGGGATAATTGTCACATCTATGATCTTGTTTTCAGGTAATTTTCCATTTTATATTCAGTTTATATTTACCCCATGGATTCCCTAGGAATTGTTTTGAAAAAATTGGAGAAATTCTTGTGGTCATGACCTTGTAAATAGTTAAAGCATGGTTATTAGTAACCGTACACCCACCCAGGAAACCATGTGGTTGGAGACAGAACCTATCACACAACCTTCACATGGTCGTTCAACTCATCCCAGGTAACCGTGCAGGTATCACTCTTCAGAAATAATTCTCTACACGGTTACTATACTGTTTACCAAACCGTGCAGAATAACCGTGTGTGGCATCCAGGTCAATAAATTTTTTCCCATTTTCACTCTTCTATCTGGTTTAACCTCCAAAACACACCATTTCTCACCACACATGGTATTTTACTTCCTAGGTGCACCTCTCCATCCTCCCTTCTCTCTTAGATATTTGATTTCTTGCTAGATTTGGTGCAGTTCATCCTTGAATCATCTAGTAATCCCTCTTTCTTCTCCTAATAGACCACCATTCTAGGGTTTACTCTCTTAGTTTGGGGGCTCCTCTTCCCTATCCCTAGGATTCTTATTTTACGGTTGAGTCTTGATATTTTTTGGTCAATCTTGTGGATTAGATCATTATATTGCATATTTGTGATGCAGTTCAATTGTGGTGGGAGTTTCACAGTGGATATTGGGGATTTCATCACCGAAGGTATGTGATTACATGCTTAAACATTGGTTGATGAATTTATTCGGCTTTCTTATGTTATTTATCATATTTTATGAATTATAAATGTTCTGAAAAGGTATTTTGTGATGTGATTTTATATGATATTGATTTAAAAATGAAATTTTCATGTGAAATTTTTTTATCTTTATGTTTTCCATTGTGTGTTTTTTTGAAATGTTTTATTAATTGAGAAAATGATTTTTTAAATTGTGTTTTTTATGTGAATCATTGATGGAAAGGTTATGGGTGAGTTTAATTCTTGGAAGAGGATTTTGGTGTTTAGGTGGTGTCTTTTGGGGTGTGTGTGTGTAGGGATTTGTTTGGATTGCTTATGTGAATGTGGACGTTTTTCAGAACCGAAACTTGTTGAGGACAAAGTAAAGCTTCAGTAACTATGAGGGTAGAATAGGACTAGCGTGATAGGGATTTGGATGTTTTTATAGCCTGATTTCAAATTGCAGGAATGACAATGAAAACACTAAACATATTGATGATGATCAGATATAACTAGAATGTTGGGTGCTTCTCCTCTCTAGTAGCTCGTGCACGAGAATGTGGATGGTTGTGGTTCTTATACCACATTACACCAATATGTGAGGTTCTAGGGTCCCATTTACTAGCTATTACCAAAAGGGCCTCTCCCATGATTAGTGATATTTGACTTTGTTGCACTCACTTTCGATATACATTGTGTCATTTGGGGTTACTTAAAAGTAAAGGTGTTTCTTATTTAAAATTTCCTTCCATTAAGAGTTGTTTTCATTAAAACAAATTTCCTTTAAATTGTTCTAGAATTTTCTTTCATGTACTAAACATTAATTTTTATTTGTAATTTAACTATTGGAGTATGGAATCCTTTTTGGGTGGAATCCTATTGGGAAACATATCACACCCTTCTTACACCTTTGGGTGTAAGCAGACTTCATCATGAGTGATATAGGTTAAGTTAAAGCATTTTATAAAGGTGGTTCAAGATTCTAGTGATCTTTTTTGGTGGTATTATTGATATGACTTGTGGGAGATACTCCCCTTGACTAATGGTGGTGTAGATATATGTTTTTATGTTCCCCTTTTTTATATCCATCTTTTTTTTTCTTCAAACATGTAAACCTAAATCTTAAACCTTGTAAGGGAGTGTTTTGTTTTGATTTCTAGGTTTAGTTAATTTTATATAGTTGGTTATTTTACAATTATAAATTCGAGTAAAATTGTTCCCATGCTTTTATCTTGATACATTGGAACATGTAATAGCCTATAGAGATCCGGAACGCCATTCAGTCCTTGCAGTAGACTTGGTCAAGCACCAGTGCAGATGACGATCCAACCTAGTTCATGACATTTGTGAACATAGATACATAAACAATATGTCTATATGTGAGCTATATCACTTCTCACTAACTTCTTCATAAGTTGTACCCTTTTTATAAATATCATACCTAATTAATTTCATCATAACCTAGTGAATATAAACATAAGGAATAGTGATTTGATCCACTTGGTAAGGGTAAATAAGGGAGATATTGACATAACATGAGCATAACGGTCTGAAAACATGTGAATAATATTTGAAAAAAACACCAAGAAGATTATATATAATAAATTTAATCCATGGAATAAATATTGTAAGTTCATTAGACATGAATCATAATAGAATCAATGAATATGATCCATGATATAGAAATATTGTCATAAGATATAATTTTATGGTATACACAAAAGAATAGAAAATCTTATGTTAATTTTATCCACCACAACATTCATAACATGTTAGTATTGGGATAACCAACCATGTACCATATTCCGGATTGGGATAACCTCCCATGTACCCGCTTTATGTTTTGTGATAACCTTCTATATAACCTCTTTCAGTCTTGGGATAACCTCTAATCTACCCCCTTTTGGGCATGGAATAACCTGACATCTACCCTTGGAGCTCATATAACATAAATAATTACCCAATTCATTAGAGGGAGATATTGGTAAAAACACGTTACATAATTAAGATCATATATATTCTATCCACATTATTGTAAAAAATTAATCATATTAGAACCCATAAAAAGAAATGGGTTTCATAACATGTTTATCAAGTTATAACCCATAAAATGAAAATTATTACAAAAACATTTCATAATAGCCTGACCCATGGAAAAGAAACTAGATTCATAATCAGGTTGTTATCATAAACAAAAACTGTATAGAGAAATATTAAATTTGGTATCATTGGATCTCATCCCTGGAAAATCTTCTGTAACATCAAAGGATGTTATCTTAAGGCATAAATAATATTGAAAAAAATCACTAGGAACATTTATTGAATAAAATAACCTTTTTTTGAGAATTACATTTTTATAATATGAAAATTTTAAAATGTTTTGAAAAATCATTTTCATTGAAAATAATATTTAAAATTTATATAGTAATCTTTAAAATATTGATTCCTCATAATAGTAGAAAATTAAATTCATAACATACATATTAAAACAAATATTCTTTTCATCTTTTCATTATAATTCAAATAGAACTTTTTTGGGAAAATTACATGATGATTCTTTTTTGAATCATTTTTTAAAAATTTAAAAAAGGATAAAAATGACTTTATAAATCATAGATGAACATTAAAACATTATTAAATTTTTTTTTCTTAAATTGGTATAAAAAAAATGAGTGGGTTTTCAACCAAAGAGGGAAATAAATTCAGTTTTCATTAAAAACATTCTTTTGGAATCATGGGTACATAAATATAAGAACATTAAGGGAAAACATATATTCTCTAAGAATAACAAGATGAGAAGAAAATCCATTATGTTCTTGATAAATTGATCTTAATATTTTATCATCGAATGTATAATAAAAAATAATACTCATAAACAATGAGATTGTGACATCAAACCCTTGACATTGGGGAAACTTTTTAATTTTAATCCTATAAGATAATATCATTAAATAAAAATTTAAATATCATGAATATAATGTTATTCAAGATATAAAATGTCAAATGTTTGGTATATACACCTCATAGAAGAACATAGTTTCATAACATAGTATATGTCTCAAATATTTATAATTGAGATATAAATCCCTTACCTTATGTCTTGACTTCCTCCATACACATTTGAACCACATCTATAATAAATATAAGTTTATTATACATATATTATAGAACCATAATTATATAAATTATAACATATATGATTTTATTAAGAACTTTTAATGAACATATATTAACAATTCCATTTTAAAATCATGTTTCAAGAAATGGGAGTTGGGAAACATTTCATGGTTATTTCGCACCGTATCTTTTTAGGATAACCCCCTAGAAAACACATTTTATCTATAATGATGGAAATTAGTTTTTACTATTTTCATTATTAATTTGGACCAAAAATTATGTTTACCATATTTTATAATATAATTTACTCTAATTACAAAAATGTAATCCATTTCTCTAAATTCCATTAAAGGAAGTGGAAAAGTTTATTTTAAAATTAAACATTCATATGTGTCAAAAAATATGTTTTGAGAAGGGAAAACATCCATATGTAAGGAAATAATTATTATCAAAATCAATATGAAATTTATTCAAATACCCTAATGTTTTTGTATAATTATATGATTTAACTAATTTAACTTTTTAAAAAATTTAATCAATATGGAAATTTTTAAATAATTCAAACAAAAACGTAGTTTTTCATGAAAATTATTATTTAAACTATTCATAGAAAAATTAAATTTATCATAAAACATAAAAAATTCAGTAAAACATAATTTTATGATATAAATTTTAAAAATAAAGTTTATTTTTTCAAATATATGTTCTAAAATTGGAAAAATAATTATTATTTTTTCAGAAAATGAAATAAGTACTTTTTTAGAAAATAATACTATAAAAACATATAAATACTTTACTAAAAAATAAGTAATTTTTTGTCATTAAGTATTTTTTATATACAATAATTATTCATAATATTTAAAAACTTGTTACTCCTATTAATAATTACATTTTTAATGTCATTGTTTTGATGGTCTTGTTTGAAGAATTATATATTGTGATTCATTAAAAGTTTGTTTTACATGTAATGAAATCTATTGAGGAAATTAATTTTATTTGAAAATAAATATTTCATAAAATCTCAGGGGGTTACACCATTTGTAGAAAAAACTAACACTTTGTAAATATTTAATACAATTTCTCCATCCTTAGGGTTTCCAGTATAATTCTTGACTGATATTTGTGGCCTCCTTTTCAATTTGAATAAATAAGTATATCATCTATGAGGACTACCAAAAAATGATCAAGGTAATATATAAATACTATATTAACTAAATCCATGGATATAGTGGAGGAATTAATAAAACCAAATTGAATAAATATATATTCAAGGTTATTATACCTTTTATGGAATGTTTTATATAGTATTTCCATCTTATTAAACCTAAATTGATGAAATCTTGAATGAAGGTAAATTTGGAAAAGTTTTGATCTCGACACTATTAATAAAATGGGGTATCAATACGGGGTTGGGGATACTTGTTCTTTATTTTTATCTTGTTCGTATCCTAATAATATTTGTATAATTTCATTGACCCATCATTATTTTTAATAAAGAGTACATGTGCACCCCAAGATGACACACATTGCTAACTAAACCCCTTATCAAGATTCTAAAGGAGTTGCTACTTCAAATTCCTACAACTCAATCAGAGATAATCTCTAAGGTTAATTAAAATAGGTGTGGAACCTGGTATGAGTTATATTGAGAACTAAACATCAAAATATGGTGTAAAACATTGAAACTCCTCTATAATTTCAGAAAAAATCCACCATATAGGTATATCATCAATGTTGAGTTTTCCCCCAACCATATGAGATAAAAAACCTTTTTATTAAGAATGAAGACCCATATAATGGATGTGATCACTATTGTAAGTTCATTTCTATCATTGAACTGATATATGATCTTAGTTTGGGTTGAAATATCAAATTTGACTTCACTTCCATAAAAATGGATGTGGGATTTACGTTGGAAATCCAATCTGTGCCTATGGTAACATAAAATTCAACAAGATGGAAAATAATAAGGTTTGTAGAAAGCACAATCCTATAATCTTCATTTGGAGAATAATAATAATCTTGAGATCATATCATCATACCAATAAGGGTTTTCACTAAAAATTCAACATCTAATCATTGGGGGTGACATTGATACCCTTATAAAATTCTTCATATATAAAATTATTGTTAGATTCATATTTAAATAATAAATTAGCAGTTCAAGATTGGTTGTTAAGTGTAATATTCACTTAGTTTGTTGTCGCACCCATCATAAAAATAGCGATCACATGATATTACCATTTTCTTGTGTCTTAAGAGTCTTCTAATAGTGATAATCATAATTATCCTTTGGATTTGGGAACTAGATAATATAAATCCCATACACATAACATTTTGAAATAATATAGTGTCGGTGGTTCATTTTTTAAATAATTCTCTCTATTCACATCATTATCTAACTCCTTCTCATCACATCATTATTTTACTGGTCTATGACCTTCCATTCAACACTTAAAAATTTTACTAGTATCATTAAGACAATTTCATTCATGTTTCCTTCCACACATCAAGCTTGAATAAAACCTCATCATCTTATTTTCATGGTTTTGAGAGTTTAATTTGAAATTTATCCTTCTTTATAATCAAAACCATTATATTTATGGGTGATTATAATATCTATTTACACCATGATAGCACATGGAATGATTTAATCATAGCTACTAAAGTTACTTATGGAGAAAATATTTTTATGAATTGACTTTAATCCAATAAAGAATACAAAATCCATAATTTTGGGATGGATGATAACATTAGAAGTAAACCTTTCAATTCATTTAGAATTCACCTCATAAATACAAGAATATCCACCATCCATGTGATTTAGCTCATGGACGTACTTCAATATTTTCATATAAATAATTCAAGAAATTACTTATTGAAATATTATTTCTTAATGTAATCTCAATCCATGAATTTATTTTCATCTTGTTGAATTTTATTCTTGATAAAATTACACCATTGATATGGTTCACCATCCAAATGATAGAGATAAAAAATTACTTTTTCATTATTTGATCATTGAAGAATGGAAAATATATTTTCAATTATACTAATCCATTACTTAGTAACTATTCGATTAGTGAATCTATTAAAAGATAGAAGACACTACCATATGAAGTACTCAATAAAAGGTTGTTCTCTCCTTTTCTCATTTATAAGTTAAACACGATTCATATATTTTGAAAGTTGTGTGAGAAAAGAAACAAGATTTTACATTCTACGTCCTGTAAAATTTGGTTTAATTCGAGGAAAATATTTTCATTTTGCTTTAAATTTGTCATTATAATGATTTCATTATGTGTTAGACATCGACTAAAATACAAACCCATATTTTGATTAAAAAAACATAGTGGAAAACCACATAATCATGAAAAATAATTTATAGGATGTCTAAATAGTGGATAATTAATTTTAATCTATAACAAATTAGGTTTAACATAGGTAAATAATGGTAATTATCTATTAAAATCCTTCATGATGGTTCATAAAGTGGTTTTAAATTTTCAAAACATATCCCACAAGAGTGTCAAACTAGTTATGTGTAAAGGCATATTCTTCTACACTAAGTGATGATCAAATCAAATCCCAATGTTCCCATTTATAGATATTATCCATCTAAACATCTATGTGAGATACAAATTCACTAGTACTTTCAAAATAAGGATTTAATTTCATGGAAACCACTCACACTATCCTTCACAAAAAGTATAGGATATTTTACTATTGTTAAAAATAACAATAGTGTATGATACTGACCATTAATGAGATGTCTTGTAATCATTTTCAGGTATTCTTTTAACCTAGTTTTAATATCCTTTTTGGGATTTTCTCAATTGAATGCAGAAATGTTTTGGATGTTTGGGGGGTGGGTTGAGAACTTTAGGGTTATAGAAAGGTTAGAAAAAACCATGAAACCTCCTACAAGAAACCCTAAAAGGGGATAAAATGAAAATTGGGTAAGCATATGGTTGACACATAATTTTTCAAAATCATGCAGACACTTAGGGGAAAATCATATAGTACTAAATATATTGGAAAAAATAGTCAGCACAGATTTTGTATAATCGTGCGAGCCATCCATGTGAGGGTAGGATTAAGATATTAAGCACTTCACATTTGGAAAATGGATTTCTAAACTGTGTGGTATAACCATGTTGTGTACATTTCATAGCCCAAAATTTGTGGATATAATATAAATTAAGACACTAAGGACACATATTTCAATTAATCTTAGATATTTCTAAACTTGTTTCTCTCCCATGGATTGAGAGTTGATTCCATTTAAATTTGAGAACACATTTTTGGTGACTCAAAGCCTATTGAAGATCCATATATTCCGATAAGTCTCTCTTCTTGTTTATTCTTCCCATATATATTCTTCTTATCTTTCTAAGAACCATCGATCTAATCTAATGTGGATTGATCCACACTATTTGAGAGGAATTGTGTTGTTTTATGGTTTTATATATTGAAGGAATCGAGATCCAATCCTAGATTGTATCTCCCCATGATATTACAATATTTTCCTTCTAGAATAAATTTAATTTTTTTATAGCATTCAAAATAAGCAATATTGTGTTTGCTTGCAGTTCACACAACACCCGATTTAAACAAAACACTATTTGGTAAAATATTTCATGGTATGTTAAATTCTATACCTTTTTAAAAACTTTATTTAGTAAATTTATATGTTATATATCCTATCAATTATTTTTAAAATTTTCCATGATATTTTATAACCATAATATAAGAAAAAACATAATTTTACTCAAAAAAGAAAATAATTTTATAAAAGTAGTTTTACCATATTTTAATGGATCAACCACATTAAATATTAATTTTGAAAATTTTATAAATTTAATATTAAAAAATATATTTTTAATGTATATCTAAAAATTTGTTTAGGGGGATTTTTTTGTAATTTTTTTGAAGTTTCATTTTTTTATGAATAGTGAAAATTACTGAATTTTATTTCAAAATTGTTTTTTCATATAATTTATTTATAAGGTTAAACTATATTTATGAGTTGATTTAAAACATAATTAGATCAATATTAAATAAATTTATAAAATATAGGTCATTTGAAACAATATCTCATTGAAATTGGATATAAAATCATAGTAAATATTTGGATATTTTTTACTTTAAAATACACTTTGTAATCTTCTATGTAGGATTAAATTTTAATTAATTTATTCCACATATGTGATTGGAATTTATTATCTGGATTAAATATTTGGAATCATGATAATTGACAATTTATAATAATTTGAACATTGTTTTTAACAAAAAATATTAGTGAAAGTGATTAAATTTAATTATTGTGATTATGAGAAAAATTACCTTAACAAAGGACTTGACTTAAAACATAAAGCCCCAAATAAACCATAAACCTATAAAAAATATGTTTGATATTTATATATCAACCCTATACTCCTTTTAATGTAATTTTTATCATTATTGGAGCCAAATTTCATAGGAAAAATGTGGGAGGATTATACTTTTAAAAAATTTACAAGAATGCCACTCCTCTGCAATAAAAAGAAACCCACCCCTCAAACTTATTCAAAAAATCAAGCACTTTTGATTTCCCAATATATGATCTAATAATATACCCTAAACTCTCCCATTATCCTTATAACACCCCAAGATTTTATGAGAAATATTATTTTAATTACTTTGATGTCTTGTGTTGTATGCTACACCAAGATTATCTTCTGCTATACACAACACCGTATTAGCATACAGCATATGCAAACACTATTCTAGGATTGTGTTTCATGCCAGAGCAACATTTATCGATAGCGTGTGTTATACGCAATACCGAGTTTCAGTAAACGAGATATTATTAAAATATTATATAAACTAGCCGTTATGAATAGTAATACACACTTATTAAAATTTTATAAATTTTATATTTCAAAATGGACTTCATTTTTGGATTTGGAATATCGAAATTAGCCTAGGGTAAATTTTTTGTATTTTTTTGAAAACATTCAATTTTTGATGAATAGTGAAAACACTAAGTTGTGGGTTAAAACTGACTTTTTATTTAAATAATAATTAATTTTATTTAAATTTATTTTTGGTCAAAATAGATACATAATACCTATATAAATTCAATGAAATTTATTGAATTCATTTTTTAATAATATAGATATATAAAAAATATATTGAACTTTTTATCGTCTTTTACCCACCTACTAGAAAGATTTTCAATTGTATATAAAACATAATTTTAACGCTTCTGTGAGTTGAATTTCTAAAATCTAGGAGAAATGTTTAATATCATAGAGTAAAATTTGGTTCAATAAGATAAAAATAATTTTTGGTGAATAGTAACTTACTACTTTTATTTACCACGGTTAAAAGTAAATAGGGTAATTAAGCGTAAAAATGATATTATTATTACCCTAAAACATGTTATAATTATATTGGATCAATATAATTCGGCCAAAAACAACCTTAGGAATATAATATTATCATTTAAGTCCACTTGGAATATATTAGGAAATTTATTATTATTTAATTCAAAGAAGAGTTAAAAGAGTTAAAATCAAAGTTTAATGACCAAAACATTTTTAATATAGGGATATACATAAGATAAATTCAACTATAAATATTCATTATAAAGATTAAAATATTTCCTAAATAATGGTATTTTATTTATAATTTCCAGACATTAAATAATTTAATTTATTTATTACACAATGATGATGCAGTAATTACCTTATTAATGTAGTGATGGGTGGTGCATGGATTTTTTAAATACACTCGATGCATTTTTAATCTCATGAGAAAAATTAGTAAAAAAGAATTAAAAAGGTTATTTATCTCTATTTTTAATCATTCTTGTGACATGTCATAAAATTAGAGGTATAATGTTCCTCAAACCTGATGTCCAATAATTAGGTATATCCTTTATTAAGAAAATATTTATTGTTATCCACGAGATTTTAATAATGATATTACATCTTGATGTCATTCATTCTTAGTTTTTTTATTAAATGTCATGTGTTTTTAGTTATTTACCTTTCCATATTGATAATTACATATAATATTATACAAGATATTTTCACAATGATATTATCTTAGTATGCATCTCATTATCAGTTTTTTTATTAAATGACATGTGTTTTTAGTCATTTTTCTTTACATATTGATTATTACTCAACCAGTTATATAAATTTCATATATGTTAAGTTATTTACCTTTTCATTGTTATTATTCATATTGATTCATGATAGATTCTACCTTACCTAAACCTTACTGATAATTTGATCTCACCCCTATTTTGTTTCATTTCTCGACAATCCATGATGTGTACTTCGTTTGATATGAAAGGATACTCTAGAGTGAATAATGTTATTTTTGGAAAAAAAAATTTGTGTAATGTTTTTTTAAATTTAATATGGGAGTTATGTCTATATCATGTTTTCCAAGACTACTAAATAATTCCATCCTTTGAGATGTGATTCCTTGTTTTTTAGGCCAATGTATTAAAGAAGGCTCTAGTTCCTAGTTTTTGGGGTCACTATTTTTATAGTTGGTATTAGATAAATTTATCAGAAACCTTTAAAACTATATTTATGAAAGAATGTATTCGGGAATATAACCATCTGATAGGTTTGGAGGATAAGTATTGAAGAACATCGGGTTTTTTTAAATAAGATATTATGTGGGTTGTTATTGAAATACATCCATTTACATATACTACAAAAATACATGGTTCTATAATAGATGTACATACGGGTAATAACTTCGAAAATGGAACATTTTCCTTGATATGATCATCACCTAGGGAAGAAAAAATATCTTCTCTACCTAGTTGGTTTAGAACTCCAGAGGGATATTCTTAGGATAATTCAAATTTCCATTACCAACCATTTTGAAGGATTTGAATAGTGCATGACAAT
The DNA here is from genome assembly GCA_963277665.1 of Viscum album. Lineage (NCBI taxonomy): Eukaryota > Viridiplantae > Streptophyta > Magnoliopsida > Santalales > Viscaceae > Viscum > Viscum album. Next base: position 1,133,027,010 of record OY728135.1, on the reverse strand, counting down.
GAATGGTCTAGGTTAAATATAATGCACAAAATATTGAAAACAATGTGTCTCAAAGGGAAAGGAAAATTATTTATGTGTGAAAAATAAGGGCATAAATAAGATAATTTTTGAGGAAAAATAATGAGTGTGGTGATAGGATATAAATCTCATCCTATGGATCCATTCATTGTTTTTTCTTAAATGGGGTGAACTTCGGCATTATACGAGTCAGTTCCCTATACTAAATGATAACCTCTTGACCATGGAAGTAATTATTTTGAAATAAAACATATAAAGTATATATGGATTGGGATTAAAGAGTTATTTTGTAGAAGTATTTTACCAATTTTATTGTTGGTTTTAAAAATCATGAATCTAATATGTATCATGTTAAATTTTAGAATAATATATTCATTTAATAACTTATGAACTATGGATACCATTATGGGTTTATGAGTTTAATATTGGTAAAACGTTCAATGACTTAAACATCCCTATCTAGTTTTTATGTGATGGAATTCTACCCAGATTAAGGATATTTTGTGAGAAATTTGGGAAAATGAAATGTTAGATTGGAATTTTCATCTAACGAATAATTACTTTACATTTTATAAACTTATATTTGAAGGAATTGATGACCTTTAGTGTTAAAATGATCATTAGTGACATTGTAATAATAGAAAAATATGATTATTAGTCTTTGAGAAAAAATGTGTTGTATTTAAAACCATAATAAAAGGTTTCTTAATGAATAATTTTTTTCATGGATTTACATAATATTTTTTGGGAACATTTTAGTAATTATATAATATACTTTTAGAAAAACAAAACCCAAAATTTTGGGTGAAAACCCGTTACATCCAGCATGGTCATGCGGCTTGAGCTCATGATCGGTATATCATAAGGGTTTTGTACCTACCACTAGACTGCATGATGTCCTAGTTGATATGTCATTTAATTAGTTATATTAATTGATATATAAATATTAATATTGAACCACAAATATTTATGTTTAGTTTTATAATATAAATTTTATATTTGATAACTTTTGATAGCCATATTGGTTTTACAAAATAGTTAGTGAAACATGAAAAGAATTTTAACTATTTTACAGAACTTATGATCCATTAAAATTTAATTTTAGTGCTTTAGTTATAAAACATTAATTTTTTGGATGCTCATATCTTGGATGAACTAATTAATTGAAAATTTAATGATAAACTATCGAAAGTTGAAATTTTTATTATAAAATCGAAGCATATCGAGTATGTTTATTTCCTAATATTTTGTGATAGTAAAATAATTCTACAACTTTTATAAAATTACATTGAAACAAAAAAAATTATCTTATTTACTTCATATATGAGGAATGATATGGTCTTTTAAAGAATCACACTTTTATGGTTTTGAGGTCCTTAACATCCCCTTAATCATTCACGTTATTTTTCTCAACAACCTCTATCAGTCTAAATAATTTTTTATTGTTTTATTCCATGTCCATATCTTAACTTGTGATGATTTTTTTCATACATGGAAACCTAGTTATGTATTATCCCATATGATCATTTTACTTAATTTTTTCTCTATTTAAGAGGATGTTTAATTGAATCTTTTTTTCAATATTTGGGTATTTAACAAAATAAGTTTCAAACATCAAACCTATAATTACTGAGACCATGTTTAGATTTATAGGACTCAATTTACTTATGTTTTCGAGACTATAACACCCCAAAACTATAAAATAATTACATTTTTTTATAGCCTATGTTACAAGCAACACTAATCTTAAATGAACCATAAAATATATTTCATAAAATTAAATCCCTTCAATAGCTTGTGGAATACGTAGACCTTGAGTATAATTGAAGAGTAATATAGTATAATCTAATATCATAGACACTAAATTGTAAGGTATGACAATTAATAAAAATATTATACAAATTATGGTTATCTAATGATTTTAAATAGATAAAAAATCATTTAAATGAAAATAATATTTTTTCTAATTTTTTTCTAAAAGATGGTTTAGTAACGTCCTGTGCACATAGTTAAAAATTAATTTATACCAATTTAAGAAAAATTATTTGAAAAATCTAAATTCTTTTTTGAAATCAGAGAAAAAAATTTATGGTGAAGTTTTTGGATTTTCTGAGAAATTTTCATTTTCTGATGAATAGTAAAAAATTATAAATTTTAATTGAAAACCTTCTTTTTGAAAAAATTATTTATTATGAGTAGTTATATTTGGAATTGGGATTAAATTAAAATTAGTTCAATTTTATATCTATTAATATAATTTAGTTTATTAGAATTATTTTCACGTTGAATATTAATATAAAAACATTATATACTTTTTAACATTTTATCATTAAAATTATTATTTCTCATTGCGTCTATGGGATTAATTTTAAATTAAAACTTCCCACTTATGTTAATGTAATTTGAAAAAATTTATTCCATAATTTAAATTTAAATAAATTATATTATATAATATGTCAACTTATTTTTTTACCAAAATTAATAGTGAAACAACAAAATATATTTATCGCAATTAAAGTAGAAAAAGAATTACTGTTGGTTAAAATAAATAAATAAGTGTTAAAATGGCCAAAATAAATCTATAAAATATATTTTATGGACATATTTAAACACTATAATGTCTAATTATAAATAATAATAATAATAAATCTATTTTGTCATATAAAACATGTCGGTACACCTTTTTTCCAAAATACTACAAGTGTGACACTCACCTCACTTATAAATGGTGACACCTCTCTTCTCCTCATCGCACACTAAAACCATTTTGGTTCAGCCAATAACTTATCGAATAAATTTATATATTTCCTATTCCAATACAAGAATCATTATTTTGGGTACAAATCCAACCTTGGAAGGCTTTTGGGGTTACCCTAATGAGGATACCCGAAGAAGAGGTAACGTTCTTAAACGAGTGTCTTCATTTTATTTCCACCTCCAAATAATTAAATTATTTTTAAACAATGAATATATAATATTATAAGTATCATAAATATAATGACATGTTTTTATGTTATGTTAATGTCTTATAAACATCCCAACTTCCACCAAAAGGGTCAGAAAATCATCATTCATTTGTATAGTAGATTACCACCTCACGAACCGATGTCATTCGTTTTTACATTATCACATATCAAGGGTGGGTATGATGATGGATATAAAGTATTTATTTGATATTTGTAAAATAAGTGTAAAAATTTAGTAATTATAGGTTATATAACTTATTAATTTTTATTCCGTAGGGGATATGATGACACAAGTCATGTCTATAGCGAACAACCTCCTCGTGAAGCGATGTGATTCATTTTTGACTATAGATTTACATGGAAGGTAATAAGGATAATGTTTATGAATATATGTCATATAATTGAAATAATTATGATATTAATAAAATATTTTTCATTCTTAAAAGATAAAATATATCATAATATTTCTTACACTGAAAGTTGATAACATCGATCGTGTACTTGTGCACTACAACCATCACGAAGCAATGTGACTCTGTTTTCATCACCAAACCACATAGATGATATATATATAAAAATTTAAAGAACTTATATTATATATATGATATTATAATCATTATGGTAAGATAAAATATTAGTTTCCTTCTTTCCATGGTGATCATTGTAAAATGGAAATGTTATACATACGTAGATATGGCCAGCCGTCTCCATGATCATAACATGCTTCATTTCTCAAAACAATATTTAATAATTTGTCATAAAAATATAAATAATGTATAAGTATGAAAATTATTTTTTTATTATTATTTTGGATATTATAAAACTATATATTATAAACAAGAACCAAAACTGTTATAACAAATCATGAATGAGAAAACAAAGAAATTAATACCTAAAAAAATGAAAAATAAAGAAAGATTATTAACAAACATGTGATAAAATTTTATAAAATGAAATTATATTATATTATAAATATTAATATTGATCTTTTGTAAGTTAATAACTTATTTAAAACCACTATATAGAAAGCCAAATCTTGTTTATCCAAAATAATTTGTGAGGAAATGGATTGATCTCAAATTCATTTTATTAAGATAAACTATATTTTTTTGAACCAAATTTATTTTATACAATCTCTATATTACCAATATTAGTTATTATATCATTAATAATTCACCCTTCATGGTAATTTAATTTTCAATTTGAATCATTTCAACTATGGGGATTTGAATTTACGATGTGGTGGTTAATTTTATAAATCAATTTCTTTTCATTTGGTTACAATACTCCTTCGTTTTGTTTGATATTTTATGAATTTTTTGTAATGAATTTTTAATATCTATTTTTGTATTTAAAATTGTTTTATGGAGACCTAAATTTCACAAACATAATATATTCATCGATTAATCCTCACTTTAATGTTTTTCACTTTAGTGAGGGTATATTTCATAAGCTCTTCTTAATAAAGATTATTTATACATGAATGTACATTGAATGAAATTATTTGATCATTAGATAATAAAAAATTTGATTTTATTTCACTATTTTATTCATGAAAGTTTTCATGTAACAGTTCCATTTTTCCACTCTTTGGCACTAAAATTGATTGAGAAAATGTTTTAATAAAATATGACTTCATTTCTCCCTTCGGTCAAAAAACCTTTTTCTTCCAAAACCATGTTTTCTAAAAGAAATTAAAAATTGTTTTTAACCATTTTTAAAATGATATATTAAATAAATTTTTACCCATATTGAGTTTTTAAATAAATGTTTCAGAAAGAATATTCATGTATTTTGTAAAACAAAATATGTTTGTTCGTTATAGAAAAAGTGAAAGGATTTTTTTCATTATCATCTATATAATGAATGGAATTTGTGACCATAATGACCACTCGATGTTTTAAAATTTTTCTTCTAATTTTAAATATATAGTAAATAAAATTATTTCCAAAATATTTTGTAAAAGTTTATGTCAAAATTGTGATTTTAAAAATAAAAAGGATATTTTCCTCATGAATTTTATTAAATATCATTTTTTTATATTTATATTAAACACAATAAACAACCAGTATTTTACTTATGATCTACTTAGGGATATTTTCTTTTGATATTATCCTTACTTTCCTTTTTTATGTATTATTATCATCTTATATAAGGAAATTATTAACTTTCACCAACTTGTTTCATCTTTATTTTCACTAACATTTCCCTAAAAATTCAACATTACTATGATCATTACACATTAAACTTCCCATCTATATCAATATTATTTTTCAGGTATATGAATGTTTCCTAAATAGTATACAATTTTTACATTTGTTGTTTACTTTGACATTTATTTTATTGACTTTGGAAATATTTATAATTCAAATTTTGTATTCTACATAGATATTTTAGGGTAAGTCATATTTATTAATGAATTATATCGATTATTAGATATATGTGAAATGATTTTGACATAAAGTGATGGGTGGGTCTCAGATTTTATATATCCCCTCAATGCATCAGTAGTCTCATGGGGTTATTTAGTAAGCTAGCATTAAACAGTTTTTTACCTGTAGTTTTAAGTTGTCTTATGATAGTTTTTAATGGCATATGTGTTTGGTGTCTAACACATTACATCTAGTAGTTATGTGTTTTCCTCATTAATAATTATGTTATTAATATCCAATAGTTTTTTATGATGATAAAATCTCATGATTCTTTTCATTATCCATTTGTTGATTAAATTACACATCTTTTCAGTTATTTACCATGCCTCTTTTGATTATGAATTATCTTATTATCAATGAGATTCTCACAATTATATTATTAATGGATTCCTTTCATTCATAGTTTATTGAATAAATTTCATGTGTTTTTAATAATTTTCCTTCCCATATTTATTATTCCTTATCATTTTTAAAATGGAATTTTTGTTCATTTATTTACCTTTCCATATTGATTATTATTATTTATTCATGGTAGACTATATTGTAGTTAAAAATTATTGATAATTTTATATCACCATTATTTTATTTCCTTTACCAAGAATCCAATAATTTTTCTATGTTTGATATGGAAGGTTGTGATATATAAAACAATGTTATTATCAAAAAAATTATGGTGTAATTTTTGTTTTTAAATGTAATATGACAATCATGCATATATATTTTTTAGAAAGTCTAATAAACTATTATATCATTAAAAATTTGATTCCTTGTATCTTAAAAAAATGTAATAAATAAGACATGAGCTCTGGGATGCTCGTGATTGGGACATTACACATATGATTCCTTTCACCATGTCATGAAGAAATATTTTATTCCATGACTCGTGATTTTGATATTTGTTATGCTGGGTATGGTTTTCAAATGTTAAGATCATGTTATAATCCCCTTGTGCTCCTGTTATACCTATGTGATAATTGATATCTCCCTTGTTAATCCTTACTGAGCATATGATCTCACCCTTTCTTATGATTCCTTTCCCAAAGTTAGGAAGAAAGGATTTAAGATGGGTATTTCTAGGAAGATTAATATTTGAAAAATATATATGGTAGATGATTAATATCTTTACATAAATAATTATATTGTGTATCTATTATCCAAATTCACAAAACATTAGAGTCTTCATCCATACATTTATGATATATATTGAATATTTATATTAAAATAATTAATATTTATGTATGAATGGTCTGATTTCCTATAAATATGATATGATAACCCACAGAATACCAAATACATTATATATGGAACTCTATATTGTATTATTAATGGGTCATACAGTGCACATACAAAAAATCATTCTTTTATTTAAGCCTCATGGTCATATTCTATATCTTACTCAGGAATAATATTCATGATACCTTTAACATTTTATCTCAAATTATAAATCTATTTGATTGACATTAGTTCAGGATAAATTCAAATTCCCAGTTTCAGGGGTCAATCATCACTATATTTCACCAAATTTTTATTTATATATACATTTTTACATCCAATGTGAATGAATGATAATATTTATATTGGATTTTAATATGTTATATTTTATGGTTCTTGAAATGAATTAAATATTATTTAACAAAAGATAACAATTTACTCAATGCATCATATATATTATGATAATATACAAGAACATATTTATGTTTTATTCACTTTTTAGTTTAATTATAACTTATTATATCTATATTTAATTCCAATCACATCTCAATGTGGACACTGATAAGATCCATACACTAAACTCTTTAGTGAGTAACATCTATGAAGAAAAAAGATTAAATAATGGTGACATTTTGGAATTATATTCCCCATATTCAATTCCATTAAAATATATATTATAGTTTTTTAAGACTCTTCAAGGTACTATTTAAAAATTACCATTAGGGGAGCTCACAAATTTCACTAATCTCATGCTAGAGTAGGGGAAATTGATTTCAATAGTATGTAGTAACATATACTAAAAGGAGATGAACTTTCAAAGAGTTGAGGTAAATGCTAGTAAAGGTTTATTGGATGTAATAATTGAGGTAGTTGAGATACATTTAATTGTAATTTGACTGACTCAAATGGTGTGTTGACCATAAAATTTATTTGGTGATGGAATTTTTTTTTCTAATGGATTACCTTTATAAAGAAAGGGAGGCACCAGTTGCTGATCTGGTATCTCCTAAAATGAATCAAAGTATAATACATGACACTTAACAATATTGTTTTGAATCCTTTTTACTTTTAAAAATATAATATCTTTCATTATTCTCCCATTGATGTAGGATGAAATAATGAACAAAAAATCAAGTGTGTCCAGTTTACTTTCCTATTTCTTCCTTTGATATGTTGTTTCAAAGAATGCTTGGATAATGTCTGATCAGTGTGACATAGTGCGGTGAGTGGGGTTTCATGTTTCCCAATATTCTGGTACACTAAGGCCGGGATGATTTTCTATATTTTAGATTTCACTATCAATAACCTCTATCATGATTGATCTTCTAGTTGAATTAATATTATTGTACTTGTGATCTCCTGGATAGTCCTTCACCAAAAATTGGTATTAGACCATTTCACTTTATACCCAACCAGTATCTCAAGTAGTATTCACTATTTCCCTAACTTTATATTAATTATCAATTAATTTTAATATCATCGGATTTTATGATGATGGAAGAAGGAAATTTATAAATTTGTCAGTTTGATGGAACTAACTATAGATTATAGAGGATAAATATTTTATAATATCTCATCCTAAAGGATATAGAACATCTATTGACTGGATAGAATCCTACAAAGATGGAGAAAAATGAATGAATAAAATATGAACATTAAATAACTTTGTTATTTTGAGTATTTCATTGCCACAGAATGTATCCTTAGGCACCTAGGAGAATAATACTACACCTAAAATGATGGTTAACCTATAGAGAATATATTAAAAATAAATGACATTAAACAATGGGTTTCTTATTAAAATCATCTTTGGATTGATATTATCTGATGTAAGGTCAGAAAATAATAAAGTAAAGTCTTAAATATGGCCAAGAGTTAGCTTGATGTAGTCAAAATCACTTTATAGGATGGTTTATAGAAACTTATTATACTTAAATACTTATTATAATCATGGTATGATGTATTTATTTTGAGTTGCAATTTTTATGGAAAGACGCATCTAGTGTTTGAAGTTGTTTTGAATTAAATCCTCAATGAGGAACTCTTGAGAAGATAATTCCAAGTACCCTCAAGCAGTGCACTAATTGTTTATGGAAGGGGGTTCTCACCTTAGAGAGTGAATAATTGGAAATTGGAAAATAATTCAATAGTGACAATTTGAAGAAATTTAACTAGTCAATGGTTCATCTACTAGCATTGCGGGAAGTGTGGACATCTTCATAGGAATAACAGGATTCATAATGAAATCATGAGAATGATATATTTTGAAAATATAAAATTTCTTAACACATTTGATGTATGAGAACAACTCTTGCATAAAATTTATAATATATTTCATTCATGCGTGGTAGACATTGTATAATCATTCCACTCTATGGATGATCATAGTTTAATGGTAAAATATATAAAAATAAATATTGGTAATGTTTATCTAGTATATAATTAAACTTATCTAGTGATTATAAAGGGATATGTAAACCATTGGATGATTAATGAAAGTTTCCTATAATTAAAGGAATTTAATTACATTCCATATCACTATAAGAACATCAAATCTATTAGGAAGTCGGAAAAATCAAGCTACGGACTGAAAATTATCAATAGAGTCTAGAAAGAGACTTTAGGATTAATTGTTTGGGAATGATGAGTAATTTCTGGTAAACAATATATTACATAAAATTTAAATGGATGTGAAATAGGTGAAATTTCATCCTTAGAGGATCAAGTGGTTTCGAATTGTAGGATCTATCATAATTTTCATGTGTGTAAACTCTATAATTCTTAATTGTATTTAGAATGATGTTATTAAAAAAAATACATAGACAATATATGGCTTACATATTCAATGGGACAGAGTTTACTGGAAGAGATATGTTTCAGTAAGTTTCTTGATTTTTGGAACATCAAATTTTTCAGAAGGATTTTGTATTCTCTTATTAATGTAGAGGATATAAACCAATTGAGGGAAAGTCCAAATTCTATTTTATTATGGGATAGAGAAATGAATATTTTTGTTTCATGATATGTGTTGATGAAAAGAGTTGGGTCAGAAAAATTCGACAAAATATATTCGATGAGAATATCCTTATGAATGATAAAAACGTGGATAAACCAGATGTTGAGTTAAATAATCCAACTGCTAAAGTAATGTTTTATTTATATGGAGGCATTGGAGGGTCAAAAAATTTGGCAAAGACAAATATTAGTACAATATCATTGGAAATTAAATAAGGGGACGATGTGAAAGAGTGTCCAAGGTATATATAATCATGAGGGGAAACACTCTAGGTTCTTTAGGCAAAATCATGTTCTCCAAAAGATAAGAAACCATAAATTAAAGCATAAAAAATAGTTAAACCATATACTAAATTGTAAAGGGATCTTACAGATTTTGGTAACTAGTAAAAATGTTGGTATTTTTTAAAATTTATTACATCCAATGGATACTAGGGAAAATATCCTAAAATAGTTAGTGATTATTAGTAAGATAAAGTAGTTGGAGTAATCCATGTGGGGTAAATTAATTCATTGATGTTTAATTAAACTTCTGAGTTGGACGAACTACTAGAAGAAAAGGGTGAACTAGAGAACAAATGGAATTTTAATTTTATAGAGGAAACTAATAGAAGTAACATATACAAGGCATGGTTAGTGGTTAATGGATTCTAAAAGTAAGAATAAATAAATTTATTTGAAATATTTACACTAGTGGTTGAGCCTTCTATAATCTGAAGAATACTATGTCTATTTTCTTCTAATGGTTACAGTTTGTGAAGACAGATCTAAAAATTACATGTATTCATGGATAACAGTAGGGGGGATCTATATGGACTTTCTTATGGTTTTTTAATACCATATCAATGGGGAACGTGTTTTTATATTGAAACAAAAATTCTATGGCCTGAAATAGGAACATCCATAGTCAAAAAAAAGTTTAAAACATTCATGGGTATTAAAGGTTTCTCATAATAAAAAATTTATCATTTCTATTTTTAGATGTAATGGAATTTGGTAATTATATCTTACTCTTATAATATATGGATTACATGTCATTAGTATGTCCAACGAGTTAAAGGATATAAGAGATGAAGAGTAAATTTTTTAGAACATTTTAAATGATAGATCATGGAAATGCTAGAAATATAATAGGGATGAGGATAGAGAGGTCTAAAAAATATGATACACTATTTTTATCATATATAGAATACATTTAGAATATCATTTAAAATTTTCAAATCATCAGATAAAAATATGTTTCAACCAACCATTTCAAGAAACCTTATGTTGTGAAAGGCATAGAAACCATCAATAGAAGATGAAGTATGATAAATAATGAATATACCATATGAATCACCTATTAGAATCTTAATTAATGTGATGATTTTCTTGAATCTAGATATATTCATGGTCGTGGGTGTAATATGTTAGTTTATGTAAAACGTTGTAAGGTATAATTAGAAATTCATGATGAGGGTCATTAGATACTTAAGGGGATTAGGATATACATCTCTATATTTTGGTGAAGAAACTCATTTTTAAGTATTCAAGGACGTATCTTTTCTTTGGAGTTCAAATACTCAGATGATCATGATAGGATTTTTTTATGTTTATAAAAATATAGGTGAATTGAATGTCTCAACTAAAACCTGTGTTAAATTTTCCTACAATGGAAGTAGAATATGTAGCAACTATGGATTCCAAAATGGAGTTAATCAAGTTAACTCTCTTATTAAAGGATATCGTAAGGTCACCATAAATGAGTAGTGTTAATTTTTTATATTCAAAGTACAATTGACCCTATTTTAAACAAATATTTCATGAAAAAATGAAACACATGAACTAGATATTCCATTTCATATAGAATTTACTATTTGGAAAGGTGTTATAACTGTTGAATATGTTAGGGGAGAAAAATATGGTTGATTTATTCATGAAGGTTTTATTGATTCATTATCAAAATAAATATTTTACCTTACATGTACTAGGGTGATCATAAGTTGAAGAAGAAAAATACATGTATGAGGAGGGTATGGGGTTTTTTATGTCCTGGGAAATAACTAGGAGATCCATAATTAAATATTCATGTGGGTTATTTTTTGTTTTTTTATGATTCATCAGGGTAACATATTCAATATACTAGAATGAGGAACTTAAAAAAGATCACTTTAGCCTTGTTATATCTGTGGTACCTAACATCTTCTATATATAGGTGTTCTTATTGGATGGGGTTGAACTTTCATGAGTTGACCATAAAACCCATTGATTTTTAATAGGTGAAAATATTGAGGTGGTAGAGCTATATGGAGCTAGAGGATGATTAACCCCAATGGCGGGTTGAATGTAAAATTCATGTTATAGGGGTTTTTTTAGTAATAGACTTATTTTATAGGGTAGAGTTTGTACAATATTTTTATCTTGTATCTAATATAATGAATATAACTGTAGCACTATCTCCTTAGTTATAGTGTTTATAATACTTTGTACTTATAGAAGTATATGTTTTTTTAGTTCACTCCCATAAAAATATGATGCATTTATGAACCACATAATCAACTGTGTCTAATTAAATTTCATATTACTTTAATTTCTTGGATATATGTGAGAATTTGTATAGTGTGTGTGAGTAGTGTGAATTATTTTACTGGGTGGGATTCCAAGTCTTCTAATATTTTTGTACACAATGTTCATTGGTAATTTATTATAGTTTAGATTTTTCTGTGAAGAACCTTTGTTGTATGTTATAGTTCATTGGATTTTAGTTTCATCTTCTGTAGATTTCACATACATTCATTCCACAACAATCCAAACTCATTAACTCCTCAAAAGAATGTTACAATTACATATTATAGTGTCTCCTTATAACTATTTATATATTTAAAATCATAATCCTTAAAACCCTATCCCATAAAAGTTTATACTTTTAAATAATACAATTCTTTATATTAATGTTCACCAGCGCATCCTAAAATGATTTAAGATAAAGTGATATTTACCTTTTACATTACTAAATATAACTATTTACATTCTCACATACCATTACATGTATTAAACGTTTTATGATATAAGTAAAAATAAATTACTTTATACTATTATAATGTTTTACTTTTTAAATTCTAACTTCTCTAAGTTCAAACATACCCCCATAATCCTCCTATACCCTACATTATAATTGAAATCTCTTGCTAAGATACATAGACTCATTTATATAGGAAATAATTCTTATATTATCTTTGTGTAAATATTTTAAAAATAAAATATTAATTCTATATCATATATGGTATTATATGTGTTCAGATACATTTTTTACATTTAACCTTATCTATCTTAAAAAACATTATAGAATTGATCAAACCACAAAAAATGTGTATCAACAAAATCCAAATCATTTCAATTTACCAAAAAAATACCATCTCTACTCAAAATAGAAAGACAAAAAACAACACATATTCATTAATTAATGGACCAATATCAAAGTTATACTTGCATATATGTCCTTAATGTAACAACTCCCTACTCTTTTACTGGAAATATGAACATAAACCTTTTACCTTCAAGTATTCCATCATTTTTTAAATGTTCATTTTTAACATATTCCATGTGAATTCTTTTTCTAGCTGCTAGGATTTTTTTTTCATAATTAAACTTCATTTCTATGTTCCCATGGGCTTTCAAATTATAAAATATTCTTTTATTAGTATTGATATTAAAAATAATGTGTAATGAATTAGAATAATATGTAACGTGATTTAATTTCAATTATGTACAATTTTCTCTTCCACCTCACATTTCTATTCATTATCCACACATATTTTCAAGGATTAAATATATGTAATTCTTAAAATATTATGGTTTTCAATGTCCCCTTTTCACACATTAAAATATATTTATGAATTTAATTATAATATTTGTTACAACCATGTTACAATGGCTTTAGGAAAATCGTTCTTGAGATTTCACTTCCATTTCCATCTCTACATCCAAATGATCTAACATTTTTGTTTTAATGTTCATTATCATCCTCTGAATTAAGATATATGAACTTTTTGAGATTGAATTTTTTGTGTCAACCAATCTAATCTTAATTTCATGGTTTACAATATCATTTGGAAATGATATGAAACTCATTTTATTTCAATCTTTTTTTCAGGATATGATGAATGTTTTATTTCATGTGGAACACATATACGTGGTATATAATTATGAGATGGGTGGGTCCTATGTAGCCATATAATGTATTGGTTAAAACTTTATATATTATGAGATAATTGTAGGAAACAATTTATGATGCATTATCCCCTATGAGAAGTAGTTACATATTCCTAATCCACATTGTTATGGGAAATATGTATTGATGCATGATATACTATGTTATGATGGACTTGGTAGATAAAATTGACACATGATATAGTTTATATTCTTATAATTGTTCCACAATAACATATTAATTCTTATTCATATTTCATTCCTCTGTGGTTTATAATTATTTTTACATGTTTCCAAACTATGGTATATTTTAAACGATTCCATGATGGTATTTTTGTGATCCTATAATCTCATTTTGTGATATATTATTATCAATTTTTTCTTATAATTGTCTCTTATGATTATATTGTCTTTTTAATTAGACATTTATCACAAGATTATGGTGTAACCCTTTATGAAATGTTGATACATTTTACCTTACTGAGTATTTTACCTCATCCCTTATCTTATTTTCCACTTCCCCTTAGGAATTATATATAGCACTATGTGTATAAGGATGTTTTCAAAATAGATTTTTTAGGTTATGATGAAGGAATAAAGTTTAATATGATATTTTTGAATCCTAACATTAAATATACTAAATAACTTGGTTCTTGGAATATTTGGCCATTTTGAGATGTACTAAATTATTAAAATGAAGTAAAATATATGAATTTTTTTCATGTATCATCTCTATTGGTATCATAGTGGGATTTAATTATTTTTGGGTATTGAGACTTGAAGAAACTAGTGAAAACATTAAGAAGTAGTCTAAATATTGTAAAATTTTCAAAAATGTTATTATAATGTATGTGTTTTTCTATATATTAAATCCTTATATCAATAAAAGAAATCGGATGTATGGTCTATCTTATATTAATGTAGAGTTAATAACCATTAAAAAATTTTGTTTGGTTTTAAGTTGGCCTTTATGTGATCCACAACCAGTAGGCCAAACCTCACAACTGGTTTGAAGCACCTAGTGGATATAATTTTGTTGATTCACATGCTTAATATAAGTCCTTAGGAAATATTTAATTATATTAGATAATTTAATTATGAAATATATTACTAACTATGTTATAAAATAAATAAAAAAATCATCTTTGAAAACAAATATTGTAACCTAGAAAAATATAAAGTAATGTTATATATGTCATTTATGATGTATTCCATCTATGTAATTGGTTTCACTTTTTTTATTTTTATTAAATTAAGTATTATTATCCCTAATATTAATTTTTTTAATAAATGGATAATAATTAGTGGTATCAAGTCAAAAATGAGTGTAATGGATAGTAAAATTATTTCCCTAAAGAGAAACCAATTAAATGGGAGCTGGAGTGAAAGATCCCATGGATATGCTAATCCAACTATCTCGTGCAATGGAATGTAATTTAATCCTTGTTGATCTCCCAAATACACCATTTTTGTAGTAACCTTATATCTAGTTTTCTTATGACAATTCTCACCCTCCTTTAGTGTACCTTCCAACCCACTAATTCTTAAGTAATGGATCAATGTAATAGAAAAGATATTTTATATTCTCCAATGATAAGTCCATGATAATTTAGTTTCATTAATTTATCATTTGTATGGTTAGGCTAACAAATATTTAACCATCCTTGTATATTTGATGAAATTAGAAAGCATGACTCTATGTAATGAGAGGATTACAAAAAAATAGTAATCACAAAGTATTTTACCTATAATCTTCATATAATAATGGTGTATAAATTCCTAGAGATGAAAAAGAGGAAGATGAATCTCTTTTTACCACTGATGAAAACCTCATTATAGTCAAAATAATAACCTCAAGATGTATTATTGAAAATACAATAATGGTTAGTCAATTATTTAGATTCCTAAAACAAAGTATTCAAAAATTATTGGCTATAAGTAACATTAATACCTATAATAAAATTATTCTATATACACTTAAGGATTAAATAGAAACTACAGAGTCTCATTATACCCATGGATTTTAATACAATGAATAAAAAGTATTTTCATAGAAAATTGAATACAAATAGTATAGAGGAAAGAAAGTAAAAGCATATACATTCTTAAAATTTCAGAGGAAACACCAAGTATATTTCGTTAAATGAGTCAGAAGCTAAACCAAGGGTGGAAGGGTTCACCATCAAGGTCATTATTGATGAAGGGGTGATGAGGTCGACAAATAAAATGGAAGATAATAAATCCCCAACAAATGTAGCACATACACTTCAATACATAAAATTCAAGGAGTTTGTAATTGTTTAAAGCTATTCTCAAATCCAAGGGATAATGAGGATAAAAGAAACTAGAAACCATGAAAACCATAGGGACATGCAACGCCCCAACCCAAGTAAACCAGAGTTGGTGCATTATTAAAAATCATTGGCATGATCACAAGTGATCAAGTCCCAAAAGGGCAATTAGTTTAGTATTCTTAAAATTACTAGATACACACATAATTTTTAAATTACATCATGAAATAAAGAAAAAAAATTGTGTCCCCTTGGAACACACTCATATCCCTGATCATACTCATAAAAGTTAATCATGATATACTTATTCACATCCAGGGAAAAATAAAACTTAGAAAGGGGTGATCTCAGATTCTCAGTAAGGATAACAATATAGTGAAATCATTCATAAATAATCATATACATTTAAGGCAATGCATACGACTAAAACACAAGCCTTTTAAATGTAAATTTCAACATAATATGGAAATTATAAATAAAATAATTATATTTACTTATTCACATGGATATTCTACATATTCAATAATCACATATAATATCAATATCTAGTTTCATAATGATGGAATACATAATACCAGACATCATAACCACATAGTCAAGGCCTCGTGCTAAGACTACAAATAATATTTTGTCAATGCCTTGTTCTAGGACACTAGTTTGTATCATGATACCTACTGATGCATTGAGGAGATATATCAGGCTTCACCCATCACTTACTATGTCCACTGCATTCCTCATTTGAAAAGGGTTGAAACATAATCTAAACATTCCAATTAGAACTAACATATGAAATGTCAATATTTTAACCAAAAACCATGGATGGTATTCAAATAACACATCCACAATAAAACATAACTAATTAAATACAATATTAAATATTGTATCAACCAAAATTTATAATAATTAAGGATATTGACATAGATGAAAATAATTGGTAAAACTATTTGAGAGAAAAATCCCCTTTTCTTGAAAACATTTAAAAGTCCCGCTATTTATCAATATGTTGTAAAAAATAGATTTTTGAATGAAAGTTTCTTATACCAATTTGGAACATTTGAAAGTAATTTTAATTATAAAACATTCATGTATATATAAATTAACCCATAAAACCATTTTTAATACATGTACATTAATGAATAAGTTTTACAAGAATAAATATTTTAAACATTTAAAAATATATTTTAGTTAGAGTTCCTAACCAAATGAGAGACACTTGACTACTAATAATTGAGGAAATAAAAACATTATAATATCATGAGTATAATGGAATTCATTATATACTATGTAAATGTACAGTATATACACCATAAAAAGTGTATTCGCGCATAACAACATAGAAGTCTCAATGGAATGTAAATTGAGATGAAATCACTTATAAAGAATATATCCTTAGATTAAGGATAAATCAATGATATAATTATGTGTGAAAAATATAAATACATTAAATATGACTGTATATTCATTATAAATCAATCAGAGGACATTCAAATATATTCTGGTAAAAACAATACCATTGACATGGATGTTTAACTCAATGAATGGAAATTGAGTCAAGAGTAACTTTATCAATTTCATATCAATGACTTGAGATTTTTTAAAAGGAGTGATGATGTGTATAAAAACTATACCCATACAAAGGGGAGTAGAAATTACTACATAAATAAATTAATAGTGATTTCACACATAATCTTGGAGTAAAATAATCAATGAAATTTTTGTGAAACCCAATGATTAGAAATTAAAATTTGAAATTTCATTACCGATTTGGTAACTTACGAAACATACAAGACATGAAAGAAGTATCATAAAATTAAGATTTAAATACCCATAAATTAAAGTATATTACACAAATAATACAATCATGGTCCAGTACATACACCACATGAAATAAATTAGTGGCTAACAATAGAAATCACACGAAATTAAAAGTTTTATAAGAAACCCCTTACCACGTTTTAATCAATCGAGTCGTATGAAAAAAATTTAATAGACACAAAATTAAACATATAATACCAAGAATATAAAGTTAATTATGAATATATATATATATATATATAATTTAACTACACAATACACCACATTCAATAAATAAGTTGCGAACAATTGAAATCTCACGGAATTAAATGTGAGATAAGAAACCCCTTACCTCATGTCCGAATTGGATCATATATTCTGTGTTATTCCTGGATAATAAACATAAGATAATTTCTAATTCATTATGAATATTTTTAAATTTTATTATTAACTTTATATCACTTATTACCTTGCTATAACAATTAGTTATTTATTTGAGTTCATATCAGACATTTTGTCGACGTTCAGAACATTAGTAAAAAATTAACTTGTTTTAACTACAAATTGTCCTTGTTGTCAAAAGTCCATTATCTCCACAATTATATTCCTGATATAGACATAATATATATAATATATATCCAATGAATATGTATTTATAATAATCCATATCATTTGGTGTTATGAAATGAAACACACTGTTCATGGAGACAGTAAGTCGTATGTACGCATGAACACTACATTCATTTCTATTTTATATTTAAAGGAATGAAAAATTAATAGTACATAGGTATATTATAATCAAATTATAATATCTATGTTATTTAATTTAATTAACTCCATACTTTATACGTTCCATGTATGGAATGAATGAGTCATATCACTTTAAGGGGTTGTTAGTCCGCACTACCTCAAATGAAATTATCGTATTTACCAATTATGGAAACCATAATAGCATGATATAAATTAAAAATAAATAAGTATAGAGACAATATAATTATAATATATATCACATGTAACTAAATTTCCATCTTAATGGCCACCACAAGAGGTGGTAGGAGAATATTGAACAATCATTGTTTCGTGAGGCAGTAGTTTTTCATCCATAGAAATAGAATGTTCTTCACCCATTAGACGGAGGTGGGTGTAAGTATACATTGAATACTTATCATATATAAATTCCTAGTATATTTAGGATACTTGTGTTGTAATAAAATAAATTAATAGATGAGTTTTAGGGGCTTGGAGAAGTAAAATAAGGGAAAATAACTTAAGAGATGATGTTACCTTTAAATTGGGTAACTCCCTTTGGTTTGAACCAAAATGATTTCTTGAAGTGAATTTGTCCTAATGCAAGACTTATAGGTGGAGGAGAGGGATATTGAGAGACTATTTGGGTATATGTTGGACAATCCAAGGGTATTGATAGGTGTGAGTAATGGGTTATAGGTGAGAGCTTTTTATAAGGGGGAGGAGGGGCTCCTTAGGAAAGTTTGAAAATATTATTTTATTATATAATGATTTTAGGTTTATAAAGTTCCAAAAATTATTAAATTAAATTATAAGATGACTCTTGTTTTAAATAAAATAATAAAATAATAATTGGACTGGTTTTGGATATTGTTTTAATCATTATTATCTTATTTATTTAAATCATTCACTAATGGGATAAACATTGCATCATTATTGTGTCATAAATAATTTTATTTGTTTGATGTCTAAAAATTATAAAAAATATTTACCATGATGTAGGAAATATTTTTATCTTTAAAATTAATATTTATAGTCGAAGAGATAACCAATATAACCCCATGTAATAATTGATTTACTAAAAGATATATGTTTATGTCATTTTTTAATTACATTAAATTAATTAATATAAAGTGTCATTATCACTCTTAAGTTGCTGCATGAGGTCCCAAAATGAACCCAAGGTTTTCCATGGTTGGAAATGTATCATCCAATAGGATAGGGCACATGTTATCGCAATTTAATATTATTATAATATTATTTTTACCTTGAATTACCCGACTTACTTTTAACTGCAGTAAATAAAAGTCAAAAGATACTATTCACCAAAAATTATTTTCATCATATTCAACAAAATTTTACATACTAATAACAACCATGTATTTCAGATTTTTTAAATTAAATTCATAGAAGCTGTAAAATTTCATTTAACTGAAAAATGCGGTTTTTAACTACTATTTAGTGTTTTCACTATTCATCAAAAATTGATGTTTTTTAGAAAAATACCAAAAATCCAGCTTAATCTATATTTGATATTCCAAATTCAAAAATTATGTCTATTTATAAAATTCAAAACATGGACGTTTCATAAGTTCATTGAAAGTTTATTGTCGTTGTCAAATCAAAAAAGCGTGTTTTTTTAAGAAATATAACTATCAAAAGATTGACACTTGTTTATTTCCAATTTTAAAGTAAAATTACAAAGAATGACCAACATTGTGTTAAATGTTAAAAATATAATCTAATTATTCTTTAAAAACAATAAAAAGATAATCTAAAAATATAAATAAATTAGATTAAAAGACCATTTTAAATTAAAATACAGTATTTTCTATTATTCATTAAAAATGAATTTTATCAGAAAAATACCAAAAATTTACCCAATGTATATTTTGATGTCTCGGTTATCAATAATAATCATTTTTTGTAAAATAAAATTTAAAATGTGTCAAATATTATATTTATAAAGGGTTCTCCGTTAAAAGGAGGAAAAACTACATTTTTTGAAAAATACTTCTTTTATCTGAAAAATTGAATTTGTCCTTATATTATGTGGAATAATAAAAAAATATGAATGTTAAAATTGTATGGGATATATATAAAATTCAAAATTTGGTTATTATTATTCATAACCACTTTTTGAACAGAATGTTTGATGGGTCATGGTGCGCTTGAACTCGGTGTTGCATACATCACATGTTATTGTATTATTCAAAGAGAAGTGTACCGTGGAAGCTTGGGGTGTTACATTCTTTCCTCATTAAATAAATTACATCTTCACAATTTGAAATTGTTCTTTAGAAAAAAAGGATAAAAAATACTTTTTGGGAAAACCCACATCGGAAATGGGGTTAAATAAATTTAGTCTTAATAGAAGGGAAAGAGAAATGAAAAATCACCACCAAATTAGGATTTCGAATAGGAGAAAAATGGTGGAAATTATAATTGGAATAAAAACATAAATATATATAGAGAGTGATTGAGGCCATCAATCACAAACAAGTGAATGGAAAATTTAGGGCCTCAAAGCCATAGATCTATGATGAATAATTTAAGGTATTAGGATAATATATTTTTGGTTTTAAGATACCTTCCATAAGGTTTAAGAATTAATTTCTTCGTATAATAAGAAAAAAATAATTGATAAGTAGAGTTTCAGCCTTTAACTAATTTCTACCAGAAAATCATCTTTCACTCCAAATGATGAGTATTCAAGATGAATTGGTCTCATGTGAAGCGCAAGAATAAACTTATATAGAATCACATAATCCACAAAGGAAGAACTATATATTTACCTTGTATTTAGAGATTAACCAAAACCAAAATGATTAGTATAAGATCAGATGATCCCCAAAAAGGATAATTTGTTAGAGAAATAAATACTAACATTAATTTTTAAAATTAAACCTAAAAACCCCGAAGTTTAATAAATTCCATTAAATAAACAATTGTCCTTAAAAAATTTTCAATATAATCCAAACTAATATTGATACCCAAAACTCAAAAGAATTTTATTACATAGTCTTTGACGTTAAATTTTATCTTCAAATAACATCGACTACTCTTAAAGTCACATACTTAAATGTAATTAACCTAATCACATATTCTCTATGATATATTAATCATTTACATAAATAACCCAAATCACTATAAATTCCTAATAAAATAATAGATAAAAATCCACCATTACTCATAAAATGAAATCCCATAGTATTATATTTTCCTTAAGCATAATTTTTTCTAAACAGAGAGAGCCTCTTTTAAAATAAAATTTATCAATTAATCACGAAATAATTTTTCTACACTAATGATATCCATTTGATAAATCATAATATCCCAAATCAAACTAATATTGATCAATAAAATAATTTAGCAAAAAAAATTAGTCCCACTAACCAGGGACTTCACGTAGTCCAGAGGTATGTGATAAATCCCAATCACACTTTGGATGTGGGTTCGATTCCCGCATCTTTGTTCGATGCGACAAGTTGTCACATGGTATGCGTTTTGTCCTTTTTTCAAAAACTAAATTTTATAACATTCCAAAAATGATATAAATTCCTCAAAATAATTGTAACATAATTTACCCACAAATTTTATCTCATACCTCCCCTTTTCATCCCAAAAATTAATAACCTGTATTTTCCCCAAATTCATGGATCATACAAACCCAGATGGTTATTTATAACTATATCCACAAAAGAAATGATAATTCTTCCCCAAATAAAATTTTCACATAACAAACAGTAGGGTTATATATATACAAAAAATGTATTCCAAAGTAATCCCATCAACAAAGATCACTAATAGTTTTAAACATTTCTCCATGAATTTATTTCCACAAAATTTCTTCCTTGACCAAGAGGTTATCCTATAAAATAGGGAATTGACTTGGGTAATGCACAGGTCCCCTATATTTACGGAAAATTATTGTAAATAGATTCTTGGGATCATTTTTATTTTCTTCCATAGTACTCTTCATTTTTTATCGGAAATTATTTACATTATTTACTTCTTTTTAAAACATAATGAATTTCATTGTTCTATTGATACACATTCCTGGGAGTCTCCTTCCACTTTTCCTGCATGATGTAAATTGATCCTTATTTTCTCCATTGTCTCCACTGCTAGAGCTATTATAATTCATCTAATTTCTCTTCATTGTTGAGTCTGGGAGTTGGCCAATATATATATTGTTGATCAAATTTTTGAAAACTGATTCGGCATGAACATGATATATTTTTTGGCTATCAACATTCCATTTCATTGCTCATTTCCACCATCATACTTTCCTTGTACAATATGTTCAATTTTACTATAAATTCCTTATAATCCATCCATTAACTAAAATAAGAAATAATTGTGTGAGTAATAATAGTCAAAAATCCATTTAGAGAATATCATGACACCTTGTTTTCAAAATAAAACACCTTAATATTAACCAAGGTTATTTATTCTCATCTTATATTAAAATCCTTCAAATCAGATCCCCTAGGAGTTTCAAAACCACGAGTGCAGCAAGGCTCATTGTCGTGCACCTGTTCTCGTTTGAGTCAAGCTCAAAGTGGTGTTTTCGGGTTTTACCCATAGAAACATCTCTTCCAAAGCCACCTCTACCTTCTCGTATCTAGACAAGGATTTATTTTTTGGAAAACCCATATAATATTTACATTACCAAAAACATTGTATGTTCTTCTATATTAATCCCCAATGTCTAT
Source organism: Viscum album (assembly GCA_963277665.1). Classification (NCBI taxonomy): domain Eukaryota; kingdom Viridiplantae; phylum Streptophyta; class Magnoliopsida; order Santalales; family Viscaceae; genus Viscum; species Viscum album. The sequence goes on along the minus strand of OY728135.1, from coordinate 1,133,003,629 downwards.
CTTAGGTTAATGTTATCTAATGAGAGTTTTTCTAAATATAGTTTCCAAGGTTTGAATTAAACTTCCTCTGATACCAACTATAAATCCCCGACCATAGTTACACAGATTCGGCGCATTATTACATATCAATGGCATGATCACAAGATATCAAGTCCTGAAAGACTGATTATTGTCGTATCCTTGGAAGTAATAGATATGTACATAAGTTGTACATTTCATCATGAAATAAAGAAAAATAGCATTGTGTCCCCTTTGAACACACTCATATACCTTAACATATTCATGCAGCTTAATCATGATATACTTCTTAACATCCAGGGAAAAATAAAACATATAAAGGGGTGAGATTAGATGCTTAGTAAGAATAAAAATATAACAGAAACTTTCATAAATAAGAATAAACATTTAAGGAAATGTATAAGACTAAAACAAAAGCCTTTTAAACATAAATTTATGAATAATTGAGAAAGTATAAATCAAATAATTCCAGTTAAAAATTCACATTGATATTCTATTAGTCGATTAATCGCAAGTAATATCAATAACTAATTTCATAATTATGGAATACATAGTGGAAGACATCATAACCACATATTCAAGGCCTCGTGTCAATACCACCAATAATATTTTTTCATGAAATTATTCCAAGACACTAGATTGTCTCATGAGACCTACTGATGCATCGAGGAACTATACCGGGCTCCACCTGTCACTTAATAAGTCCAATGCATTCCTCGTATGAAAAGGGTTGAAACATATTCTAAACATTCGTATTAGAACTAGCACAAGAACTGTCAATATATTAACTAAAAACCATGGATGGTATAAAAACAGAACATACGATGTCAAACATAACTCATTAAATACAATTTGGAAGATTTTATCAACCTCAATCAAGAATAATGAATGATATTGGCATTGATGAAAATAATCATTAAATCTATTTGAGAGAAATATCCCTATTATATTGAAAATATTTAAAAGTATCACTATTTATCAAGAAGCTGTTGAAAATAGATTTTTGAATCAATGTGACCCATACCACTTTGAAGATTTTAAAAGTAATTTTAATTTTAAAACTTTCATGTCCATATAAATAAATCTTTAAAACCATTTTCAAAACATGAACATTAATGAAAAGTTTTTGGAATAATAAATCTTTAAAACATTTAAAATGATATTTTAGTTTGATTTACAAACCAAAAGAGAGATGCTTGAATACAAATAATTTAGGCAATAAAAATTTTAAAATATCATGATAATAAAGGAATTCATGATATTATATGTCAATGTACAGTATATACACCCTAAAAACTGAATTGGGGCATAACAACAAAGAAGTCTCAATGGAATGTAAATGGAGATGAAATCCCTTATAGAAACCATATCCTTAGATTAAGGAAAAATAAATGAAATTATTATCTATGAAAAATATAAATACACTCAATATGATTTGATATTTAGTGTAAATCAATCATAGGACATTCACACGTATTCTTTTGAAAACGAAACCAATGACTTGGATGTTTAACTCAATGAATGGAAATTTAGTTAAGATTACCCTTATCAATTTCATATCAATGACTTCAGAATTTATAAATGGATTGATTATGTGTATCAAATGTATATCCACAAAAATTGTAGTTTCAATTACTACATTAATAAAAATATATTTAATTCGCACATAATCTTGGAGTAAAATAATCAATAATGTTTGTGTAAAACCCAATGAATATAAATTGATATTTAAAATTCCCTTAAAGGCTTGGTAACATACGAAACATACAGCTCATGAAATAATGATCATAAAATTAATATTTAAATACCCATTAATTAAATTATATTAGACAAATAATACAATCATGGGGTATTACATACACCACATGCAATAAATAAGTGTGGAACAGTGGAAATCTCACGAAATTAAAAGTGAGATAAGAAACCCCTTGCCACGTTGTAATCAATCAAGTCGTGTGACCAAAAGTTAATAAACACCAAATTAATCATATATTAACATGAATATAGAGATAATCATGATAATATATATCAAATGGTAGTACACAATACACCACATTCAATAAATAATTGGCGAACAATCAAAATCTAATGAAATTAAAAGTGAAATAAGAAACCTTTTACCTTATGTCTGAATTGGCTCATTTGTTACGTTTTATTCTTGGATAATAAACATAAAGTAATTTATATTTCCATAAAGATATTTTTCCAAGTTTATTTTTCATTTTATATCACTAATTAATTTTCTATAGAAATTAGTGAGTTATTTGAGTTCATATCGTACATTTTGTCGATGTTCGAAACTTTAGTCAAAAATGAACATCTTATAATTACAATTTCTCCATGTGGTAAAAATTAAATTATGTCCAGAATTATATTTATGATTTAGATATCATATCTATTATATATATATAGTGTATATGTATTTATTATATTCCATATCATTTGGAGTGAAGAATTAAACCCATTGTTCATGGAGACAGTAAGTCGTACGTACGCATGAACGCTACTTTCATTTCTATTTTATAACTAAAGAAACGAAAAAATAATAATAAATGCGTATATTATAATTAAATTATAATATATATGTTATTTAATTTAATTAAATCTATCCTTTATACGTTCCACGTATGGCATGAACTAGTCATGTCACATTGAGGTGGTGGTAGTCCGCACTTCATCAAATGAAATTATCATATTTACCGTTTATGGAAACCATAAAAGTATCATATAAATGAAAAATAAAGAAGTATAGAGACAATATAAATATATATATCACATTTCAATATAGTTCCATTTTAATGGCCGCTATAAGATGTGGTAGGAGAAGATTGAACAATCATCGCTTCGTGATGAAGTAGTTCACCGTCCACAGAAACAGTATGTTCTTTACCCATTAGACGGAGGTGGGTGTAAGTTTACTTTGAATAATTCTCATATAAAAAACCTAGTATATTTGGGATACTATTTTCTTAATAAAATAAAGGAATATAAGAGTTTAGGGGGGTTAGAGATGTAAAATAAAAGAAATAAACTTAAGAGAAGATGTTACCTTTAAATCTGGTAACTCCCTTTGGTTTGAACCAATAGAATTTCTTGAAGTGCCTTATTCCTAAGGTTAGCATTCTAGGTGGAATATAGGTATCTTGAAATCTTATTTGGGTAGAGTTTAGACAATCCAAGGGGCTTGAGAGGTGTGACTAATGGGTTAGAAGTGAGAAATTTTTATAAGTGGGAGGAGGGGCTCTTTAGGAATGTTTGAAAGTATTATTTTATTATATAATGATTTTCGGTTTCTAAAGGTCCAAAACTTATTAAATTATAATATAAGATGACTCTTTTTATAATTAAAATAATAAAATAAGAACTTGATAGGTTTTGGATAATTTTTTAAACTTTATTATCTTATTTATTTAAATCATTTATTAATGAGATAAACACTGCATCATTATTGTGTCATAAATATTTTTATTTATATGATGTCTAAAAATTAAAAAAAATACCACGATGTTTTAAATATTTTTATATTTCAAATTAATATTTATAGCCAATGATATAACTTCATTAACCCCATGTATGAATTGATTTACTAAAAGATATATGGTTAGGTCCTTTTTCATTACTTTAAATTAATTAATATAAAGTTTCATTATCACTCTATTGTGGCTCCATGAGGTCCCAAAATTGACCCAAGGATTCCCATGGTCGGAACTGTATCAACCAATAGTATTAGTACACATGTTAGGGTGATTTAATATTATTACAATATTATGTTTACCTTAAATTAACCTATTTACCCTTAATCGTGGTAAATAAATGTCAAAAGTTATCATTCACCAAAAAATATTTACAGCTTATTGAACCACATTTTAATTATTAATAACAAGAATGTATTTCATAATTTCAAAATTTAATTCACATAATCATTAAAATTTCATTTATATGAAAAATTCGGGTTTTTAACTACTACTTAGTGTTTTCACTATTTATGAAAAATTGTTGTTTTTCATAAAAATACCAAAAAATCAGCATAAGATATATTTGATATTTCGAATTCAAAAATTATGCCTACTTTAACTAATTAAAAACACAGAAGTTTCATCAATTAATTTAAAATTAATTCCTGTTGTCAAAACAAAAAGCGTGTTTGTAAGAAATAATAACTATCAAAAGATTGACACTTGTTTATGTCCATCTTCGACGTGAAATTACTTACAATGAACAAAATTAGATTAAATGATAAAATGTAATATAATTAAACTTTAAAAATAATTAAAAAGATAATCCAACCATATAAATAAAATAGATTAAAAAGAAAATTTTGAATTAAAACACACTATTTCCCCCTATTCATTAAAAAATGATTTTTATCAAAAAATACCAAAAATTTACCCAATGTTAATTTTACATCCCCATTATAAAAAAGAATTTTATTTTTTCAAATATAACATATAAAAGTTCAAAATATTAGATTTATAAAGGGTTCTCCATTAAAAGGTGGAAAACTGCATTTTTTGAAAAATATTTCTTTTTTCATAAAAATTAAATTTGTCATTATATTATGTCTAAGAAACAAAAAAGAGGAATTTTAAAATTATATGGTATATATATAAAATATAAAATGTGGTTATTACTATTCATAACCTCTTTATAAACGGCTAGTTGATAGGTTGTGGTGCACATGAACTCGGTGATGCATATATCGCACACTATTGTATTATTAAAATAGAAGTGTATCGTGGAAGATTGGGGTGTTACTGAACAAGGAAGAAAATATGAAATCACAACCATGGAAGTGGACTATTATAATGAATTGTTTTAAGGAACACTTATTCTACACACCATAAATTCTAAGGTATTATTTGATTCTAGTTCATATCATTCTTCTATGTTATACATGTTTTGTAAGAATATTATTTCACCACCTAAAATATTGTATATTTAATTCTTGATGAAAATCCTTGGTGGTTAGAGGAATGCATCCATGGTATATAACTCTTATTTTATTTAGGGTTATTGGAAGATACTTCCAATGGGTATATTTCTTATTTCTTTTTTGGGGTTTGATATCATATTCAGCATGGATTGGCTCTCCCATCAAAGAGATCGTATTAATTATATTTATAAGTAAATGTCATTTCCTATCACAATTCATCACATTATCATAAATCATTTCATAAATTATTATGCAATCCATTTATAATTAAATTCTATAAGATGATACTTGATACCCAATAATAAGGGATTTTTTTACTAAATTGGTTAGGGATGAACTCAACACTGGAGATATTCCAATCACATGGGAGTATATTGATGAATTTAATGAAGAATAGCCTATTCTTTAACCATCAATTGAGTTTAGTTTTCAATTGAACTCTTCTCAGGTTCTCTGCGTATATAAAATATTCCTTATATAATGGATGTTTTAGAATTAGAATAACTAAATACACAATTTTATGATAATTTGGATATAGGATAAATATGCCTAAATTCTTCACCGTAGGGTGCACTATTTATTTTACTCACGAAGAGGTATTGAGTAGTGCATCTTTACAGTGATTACCATAAACATAAAAAATCATGATCAAGAACAAGTATCCTCTACACCATTTCAATGATCTATTTGATCTGTGTAAAGGTATAAGTACTTCTAGAAGATGGATCTTTAGTCTAGAATCCACCAGTTAATGATATGGAGATTACATATACCCAATAAATATTTCATCACAAGATATGGAAACTATAAATCCATAGTGATGTTTTATGGGCATAAAAATTCCCAAATATCAAAACCCCTACCTCTAAAGGTACACCTCCTAGGTTGGAAATGAAGGACAAGAGATAATGATTCCCAAAGCCCACCTCTAATAGGCCCTAGGTTGGAAACTGGTACTGAGGATATATTAGTCACACAAATGGGAGACATTACACCCTATAAGATTAATGGGTAATAGATAATAGTGAAAAACTACCAACCAACACAATTCATAAACCATAAGAAATATGAATATATGTAATTTCATGCATAAAATAAAATGAAAATTGAATTCAATTAAATTTGGACTAGGTAGCAAGACAAAAATCCATCAACTCCCCATAGATTCTCAACAACTCCTCCAAGATAGTAAAATAAATCCTAATTACCAACCAAATCATGCTGACCTAAAAATTAGTTTATATATATATATATTAGGTGAGAATAACATTATACTCCGTAGTATTCCCCTTAAAACCACTCTTTAAAATTTTGATATAATTATAATAATTCCCAATGAATAAATAAATGAAACTAAATCATGACCTAATAATTTAATAATATCATTTCATTTTCTCCATATATATTTCACCATGTATTTTCTCACATTCGTATGAGAATTTAGAATTCCGGATGAATTTGAAATTTTATTTAGTGATTGGATCAAATTTATTTACAGATTTAGAAGTGATTATGGGGGGTACAAATACCTCAAATATGTGTTCTAAAATGTGAAAAGGGGATTTGATGGTGGCTAGAGGCAATGGAAAACATGAGAGGAGGGCTGGGTGGCTAGGGATGCAGTTTATAGACACCAAATAGTTTATACCATGACCAGAAACCTAGTATACATTTTCGGATTTCTATGTAGACTATGGCTCAGAAATGGATTACTGGAGGATTCCATCTCAATTTTTAAAATAGGGTAGCCCGTTAATTTTACCAAGCCACCCCTTTAAACTCATAATTGGTTTTGGCCACCCTCTTAATTCTATTAGCAGTTCCCAAGAGGGTATCTCTTAATTTTCTTCCACCATGGAAGATCTCTTTTAACTAGGGTCAATTTATTCATCCCTGTTTTGTTTTGGTGAGCTAAATGTAATTTTATGAGTCATCTTACCTTATATTTTATTTTTATCCACTTTCAAGTGGTGTCTCTCCATTTTAATCTAATAAAACAAATTTTATGGTTTTTTATCTACTTATTTAATTTCATCAATTCTATAATGAACCAGATATGATATTGGGTGAGTACATGACTATAGGGATATGGTGGGTAATCTCTTTAATTTAATCAATAATATTTACCTATTTCTGAATGCATTCATGGATTGATCATATCGAATATTTCTTGATTTGGATCAATTTAAATTAATTGTTTGACTTTATGTTTTTCTTAGTTAAATGACCCATTTAGAATTTCATGTACATTAGGGAATGGTAATTTAATGAAACTCATAGTATGAGAAATAAACTTTAAAGGTCTCAATGTCATTAGATATAACGACCCAATATTTTCATACCTAGATATTTTATAATAATAGATGAGTATTCATTACATAACATAAAGAACTTTGATATAATCTTATAGGTATATTGTAAATGCCCCATCCCTATTACCCTATATTTAGTGGTTACTTTATTAAATTGGCATAAGTTACATGAAATTGTATCCCGAAGTACCAAATAGTTTACTAGTTTTGGTGAAATAGATACATACATGAATATCACATTAAAATTGAAAACATAAAACGGAACATAGGATTTTCTTTGAGTACACCTCTATTTATTTTATAATTTCCCTACATATCAATCACAATAAACTTTCTAGTATTATGGGGAAATGAATCATAGGAAAGGTGTGATCTCTAATTATATGTACTATTATGTGAAAAAAATAAAATATCATTAATAAACAATTAATAATCAATTTGTCAATGAATATAATTAGAATTCATATCATTCAATCAATTACTTGATCATGATATTGTATGAATAAATTATGATCATATAATTCCACATAAATAACCACATGATATTGAAACATAAAAATTGATATTCTAACTAATTGAATAATAACATGGAATGTCAATAACTAGTCACATAATGAGGGAATGTAGAATGTTAGACATCATAACCATACTTCCAAGGCCTCATGACAACACATCATACATAAATTGGAAATACTTCATCCATGTAACCAAGATAGTTTATCTCTTGAGACCCACTAATGTATCAAGGTATGATAGAGATACCCACCCATCACTCATTAATTCCAATGAACTCCCCATTTAAACGGGTAGAAACATATTCAAAAGAAACATTTATATTGAAAAACTATCATACTAAATGTTAATAATTTCCCCAATCAATCATCATAATAAAAACCCATCCATAGTACCATGTATAATGGTATCAAACTAGTAAATCCCATAAAAACTGATCATAAACCATCTGTATAAATAATAATTATGTTTTCACTACAATATATTCCCAATTAAGTATAAGACAAAAGGATAGGTTTTTCTATTCATGAAGAGAAATACCATAAAAAATCCCTTATAACATTGTTGAGGAAAATAACTTTTACACTATTAAAACAATTTCCAAAACTAAAAATTCCCAAAATATTAGGAAAAACATTTTCATAAAAAACCCCATTGAAAACATGTAATGAAAGATTCAATGAAATTAGTAGTCATGATGGTGGTTAATTTCGAACATCACATATAAGTAAAAAAAAATTCTTTCACACTATTGTAAAAAGGATAAAAAGTTTCTCACTCCAAAAACGACAAGAATATCCCTGTTGGTGCCAAAATATGTGCAGAGGGAGATGACGTGAAGAGAAAACCAATTCCAATGATTCTGTATCACAAAGCCCATTCAAAGAGCCCCTGAGCATCGCAGCATTTGCAGAGCCCCTCAGCACTGCGGCCGGTGTAAAGCTTAAGCCCCCTCTATTGTTTCCACAGAGTAAAGAGGTGGGAGGCTCTGCAGTTATGACACAACCGAATGGATTCTCCAAGCCATGGAGGGAGCATAATTGACCTTCATGATCTTGTATAACTTGACGGAAGCCACCACGGGCATTGCACAGAGAACCCACGAGAGCTTTGTACTAGGGAGGGGATGACAGTCAACTCCATGGTTACAATGAACATGACACAATACATGACTCATCGCAGAGAACCATGTGGCTTCACAGCAAGTAGTCCCTACTTCATGCCACCCCTCAATTTTAAATAATGGGCTCCCCTCAAGCCCAAGGGATGGATACTCTGACCATTCTCCTTCTCAACTCCCAAATCACGAAACACCTTTTTCTCTATGAAAACATGAGAAAAATGAGCTCTTCCTGGTACTTGAGCATTGTGATGTACCCTTTACTTAACTCAAATACAACCCCTCTTCAGGTAGGTATGCCCTTCGTGGAGCCCATAGACCATCGCAGAGGAAGGAGATCCCTAAGGGTACTCAGGTATTTGAAAAACACTCATGCTTCACGAGGTAGCCATCATACACATGTGAACCACATGCTAAGGTAGGGTCATTATGCTTCACGAAGAACACTTATTCACAGTGATATGCTTTTCATTTATACCTTATTATTTTTTATTCTGGTATGATCAAATACAAATCAAAGGAACAATATTCATCATGCTTCAATGCACAACTCGGATCTTGTGATGATTTGAGTGTGCTTGCCTCTTTTCTCACCCCTTCCCTCTCATGAGTGTGTGAATGGATTATGTCAGATGATAGATTCTAGGAGCATGAACCCATAAATATACATTTTCTTTTCTTGTGGAATATTTTATCAGTAAGACAAATCTATTCATCTCATCATGTTATTGATGTGATTCCATGATTGAGTTCCATTTTTACATCGATTCAAGTTTGTTTATTTTGAGCGGTCACCGATAATCAATATCATTGATCTATCAAATACTAGGTGGTAACATACTAAGAACTCATATACCATACTAGTTTCAGTTTGTATTATTCATGAAATCAATGATCCTTCCCATTCCCTTGAGATCGATGAAGGACTGTGCATCAAAGGACACTTACCTGGGTTGATCATGATTTATCCAACCGGTTTCGCTCAATAGTAATATAATTTCAATTTATTTTTTTCTTAAAAAACCCATGATTTAAACACTGTTACCATTTTATTTTATTAATCATAACCTTCTTTTAAAATTAATGATCTAAGGCTCCATCGAGAGACGACCTTGGGATTCTTCTATACTATAAAATTATAGTTAAAAATAAACAACTAATTTGACATGCTCAACAACACAATAAAGATCCATCTTATTGGGGCGGCATCTATCCACAAGAAAGGGAAACCACATTTGTGTAATCCCTTATCATTTATTTAATGAGTTATCACCCATGCTCCTCCTCTCTTCTTTGGTGCCAAAGACTATAGGAGAGATGAGTATAGGGACCTTTGTTACCCTATCCCTCTCCCTCTAGGGGTTTTCACCATTGGACCTCCTTCCCAGAGTATATCCCAATCTATATATCCCTAGGTGGATAATCACACATAAGCCCTTATTTCCTCTTTATCCTGCTAACCACATGTAATTCCCACTCCAATTCTCACGAACACATCTTTCACAACATGATCGTTAGGTCTTTGCTACCTCTCGTTTTCTACACCAAGCATGAATCATGTGGGCCTAGAGTAAGCATTGACCATGCAGTCCTTCTCGGGCTGGCTTAGCATGTAATCCCCAAACCATCCCAAACAATGTGGACTTTTATCCTTGTCTCCTAGGAAAGGTATGTAAGATGCCTCCCTGAGGTTAAAACACAACAATCATCAGTCCCACCCCTTCACAGCAGTTCACCTCATCACACACGACATTAAAATGTATCTTCCATCCCAAACTACATGGACTTCTATCCTTGTATCCTAGACAAGGTATATAGGAAGGCTCACTTAGGTTCAATCCCAACACACATCGTTCCCAACCACTTCACGTCAGGTCAACTTCGTCTCGCATGATGTTAAACTGTATGCCCTCTTTTCGTCTCGCATGATGCTAAACTGTACCCATTCAAAATACATGGGATTTGATCCCTATCTCCATGACATGGTATGTAGAAATCCTCCCTGAGGTCTAGCCCCAATAAAAATTAAGCAGCTGTGAAACCCAATCAATGGTAAGTCATTGTGATCCCCATTCAATAATAAGCTTTTATGATCCCGAGTCAACGGTAAGTCATTGTGTTCCCAAATCAATGGTAATACATTGTATTCCCCAATTTATGTTAAGTCATTTTCTTCCCTAATCAATGGTAAGCCATTGTGTTCCCTAACCAGTGGTAAGATATTGTATCCCAAATAGTGTTAAGCCATTGTATCCCAAACATCGGTAAGCCGTTGTGATCCCCAATCGACAGTAAGCCGTGAGAACCCCCACCGACAGTAAGCTGTTGGGATCACAAAACTATGGTAAGCCATTTTAAGATGAACTATGTGGGTTTTGATCCTTGTCTTCTATAAATTGAACATAAAAATATCCCCCTTGAGGTTCAACCCCAAACAATGGAAAACATTAGTGTCCCCTCTGTTGAACCCACTTCTCTGGTCTGCCCCTCGAGCATCAGTCCATCCTGGGTTGGTAACTACGCCTAATCCCCAATATATTGTTGGGTCTTTGCCCTATGTTTACACATTGATTCTATTCCCCCCATTCAACACTATGTGGACATTGATTTACTGTCATAGGTATAGGTATGAAGACTCCCTAAGGTTCAATCCCATCACTCATGTCCCATCATGGTCTCTCCCTAGAGCCTCTGCATTTTGGGAAGGTCATTCCTCAACCTAGAGGTTCCACTTCCTCTAGGTCCCATCCAAGCATCCATTCTCATGGGCTACCTCATCAGGTGTCCCATCACCCCAAAAAACTATGTCTACTTTAATTCCCTACCATGGGGATATGTAGGAAGTCTCTTTGAGTCTAAATGACAACATCATTGTCATCCTCATGTCAGTTCCATCTCATTCTCCATCAATTCAACCATTCATATCCATCATGATTCTTCCCCGAGCCACAACCTCTTATTGGTATCATGTCACCCCCATTCTCACTGTTCCTAGTAGTAATCAGGTAACTAAACATGAGTTAGTCCCAACACTATTGTTCTCCCCTGGGGTTGCACCCACCTAATCCACTCTTATCAGTGTTCTAATCTATCTGATCTGTCTCCTCTAGACGTTAAACATGTGGAATACCCTGTGTTAAGAATGGGAAGCTAAGGAAAACCTCAAATACATGCCTATGGTATATAATACTCTGCACTCGATATGGGATGCCTCAGGCTTCCGTGCCCTTGAGAAGCCCTATCATAAGGGGAAGAAAGCTAGACGCATCAGTGTTCCAGCATACAGACACACCAGTGATGTCTAACGTGACTACTCCCCCGACCAACATTTTCTTCCCTAACGTGACCCCTTGGATTATCCTGACGGAGCTATGTAATTAGCCAACAGTTATGAATACATGGCACTGGGAAGAGTTTCACGAAAAATGCCTTAATTCTATGAGGGAGAAAAAGACTATGTAACGAGTTACGAGGATGGATCCACAGAAGGAGGAACCAACATCCCATCATCCCATTTTGATCGACGAGAAAATATCACATAATAAGCGACGAATTTCACCTGCCATTGGAAAGCTGGAATGTAGGGAAACTATACAGTGCATCCTCCAAAACATACAGATGTGAGCCCTGAAAAAAGTGTGAGAAATAGAAATAGTTAACCCGATGTGAATATCCTATCCTCAATGTGGAGATTAGTATCATTCGATACATCATTAGATTAGTGTGTCACTGAATCCAATTATCCGGTTCCAGGTCCTTCCATGAAAATAGTGGTCCTGGTGTGAAACACAATAGAATTTGGAAAAGTTGAACTTTGGACATCCCAGTCAATGATGTTGTCAGCATGGATCCATCTTACCAACCACGAAAGATGGAATGGCGTTGGGTAATTGGACGTCGCTTTTACTAGTTCAGTCCTAATGCACGAATCTTCTTGCTTGGAATAACCCAAGATGTCATGATAGGAATCCAATCACCACCCACCCACCGACGCAGGGATAGGGGAAACATCAACACAACAATCTTGCGCGAAATGATCTCTTCCACAGCGGCCTCCACATCCCCAGTTGTTGGGCGCTCGCGCCACATCCCCTGATATGAAGTTATTCAGATTAAGGTAATTAATGACCATGTTCGATGATACAAGGAAGAGAGTATTATCCCAACCGAGGTAAGTCTCTATAAGACCGAGAGGCTTCTGTGCCTCATCACCACCACTTCCCCCAAGGGCCACGTATGGAGCCACTATAGCCCACTCCAATGTATAATCATTTCGGGAGCCTCTCCCCAGAACGCTTTGATGACTCCCTCCCCTACGCCAATGAGGTGAGGGAAATCAATTCTAGCCCCACTATAATCTTGTTCTAGGGGATCCCAAAAGGGTCTCCCATTAGGCCACATTAGCGGTGCCACCCGGCACCACAGGCTAGGAGCATGTGAGTTATGCACCTACACCACTAGTATCAGTTCTGTTAACCTAACGCCAGCATCGGGCAAAGGCTAAGGAGGATGGTCGTTAAGGGGAGTCATCATCAACTACTTCCTTAACTCGTGCCACTACTGGTGCATTCCATCATTACCCTATTTATTCTGAGTATGGGAACTCATACTCCAGGCCCAGATCGAGGTCCCAACCACCCCACGGGTAGGCCTGGTCGACTATCCTGGTTGCTGACACACATGGCTTCTATCGCTGGCCGACTAGTTGAAATGATATCTAGTATGGCGGTACTCCCCATACCATCACCAATGAGAGTGAATGTCCTCCCCACTCCCAATTGCGACATGGAGGTCCTCCCCATGCCCCCATGAATCTGAGAAAAGGTCCTCCCCACCGCATTGACACTCAGTGAGGAAACCCATTTCACACTTGTGACCTATAGTATGGATCATTTCTTCCTGTCATAGGTCACCGATGTGAATATGCAACTCGTCCAGTAAACCGTCAGTGTAGGGGTCTTCCCCATTTCCTTAAAAAAACCAATGAAGGTCCTCCTCATCCCATTAATAAGAGAATTAGATGTTTTCCTTGCTTCATGTGCACCCAACATAGAGTTCTCATATATGTTTAGCTCGACCAGTATGAAGGCCATCCTCATACCATCACATCTAAGGAAAATAATCCTGGAGGCCTTGACCATGCATCTACCATCTCTAGTAGAGGTCCTACCCACTCTATCACTTCCCACAGAGACACCCTACACATGTCATCTATTGGGCACAGAGGTCCTTCCCGTGTTCTTTAACATTTTTCTAGATGATCCTTGCACCCCATATCAACCAGGATGATGTCCTCTCCGCCCCTGTATCAATTCGGTTGAAGGCCCTCCTTAATCCAAAAACCTACTCTATCATGAAGAGATATCCCAAGGCTCGAGGGTGGGTCTCTGACGCCATAAAAGGAATTCTTAGAAGATTCAGACTGGAATTAGGCTCGTTTTCTTCTTAGATTCTGATATGGAATTCGATTTGGAAATTGATGCCTCACCTCAATCCACTATATCGAGGGATGGGGAAGGAATGAAGAATATCATCCTCATACTTTTGTAATGTCAGGTCCACTGGGTTCCCATATCCCTTTGTAGATACATCCAGGCGGAGGCATATGTGTCCTCTTTCCCAGACCTGGCCATGAAATCCTCCATATCGTCAATAGGGTCATTCCCTACCTCGGCAAGAGATCCTGGAGAGTTATTCTAGGGACTGGTAGAAGGGAAGAAACAACATGGCCCACCAGTAGTAACCAAATACACTACAATGGAAACTATCATCGTCCGTCCATCTTATCGAGATGTGGTGGCACAATCACTGCATTTGTCGCAAGACATCCCTAGATGCAGTGGATTGTCAGGACATTCTCTATATTCTCAACCAGCTAGTCTACCATCACAGTGGTCTACTTCAGTGTCGCTACCAGTCCAACACCCTCCCCTAGTTGATGAGTGGGGATACTAAGGGCCGGAACCTGAGTTTGAGTCAAGGATCATGTGGGACATCCTTACAATGAATCACTTCCTAGATATGTTTTGGAAAATTGCGCCTGCGAACATCAGTGCGCATGAATCGCTTACCTAAGAAGAAGTCATGTGTTTTTCCAAACCCTTTGGGATACGCACTTCCATCTCTATTATCAGTTAGTGTCTTACCCCAACAATCAGGAACACTTTTAAGATATTGATCAACAATTCCACATGGTCAACATGGATTTGCTCCCTGTGGCCTAACTCTCTGAGTCACATGTTCACCACCAGACCTTCCAGAAACTATGAATTAAAGATTTAAAGTGCTCCACATGATTATAAAGGAGTATTACCACAACATTTATGTTCATGGTTGGGGGATGTATGATTCCCTTTTTTCTTTTCTATCCAGAACAATCCCTACTTGACAATCGATATAAAGGATATACCTCCAGGTAGAGTCACGGTTAACATGGATGACCTAATATGGGGAGAGAACAAGCTAGATATCCTTAGTGGGGACTTACCCCCCCCCCCCCCCCAAGGTAGTGTCAAACTTATTGGATCCATATAAAAGGATAATTCACCAACAAAGATATTTATTGGGTCATCTCGTACTTATCGAGTCAATAGACCTCATCCGGAATACTAATAAGGGAACCAAGAATCATGGGGCCATCAAACCACCTGAACTATCTGGATTAGTTAAGAAGATGTAAGATGACCCCAAAAATTCCAGGTTTCCCCAACAGCTCATGGATAAGAAAAAGATGGTTGTTGACCTTCTTGTTGAATGTGCTACGAAGTAGCAACTAGACTATGGTGATCCTTGGCTGGGGCAGTAGGTGCAGGTATAACAATCCCCTGGTGAGTTTCTTCCAGGTGACCCTATCCATCCTTCTCACATAGACAGTGTAGATGTTGGAGCTTATGTAAAGAGGGCACAATATGTATCGCCAAATAAACTTGAGCGGAGTGATAATCCTTAGGACCCAGCTCAGGTTCCCCAAACCATTCTACAAGTCATCCCACAAACCGCTCCACAAGTCATTGGGCATGCTTATCATGTTAAAGAACCCGCCAATGCACTAGTAGTCAGGGATCCTCATCAAGACAAGAATACCCACCCAGATGATAAAATGGTTTCACTCATTGCTTTCCTCTAGGTGTTAGAAACTTGACAGGTGCAAATCCTTCCTGATGGAAAGACATAACTGGCATGGGTCAATGATATTCCAACACCCCCAAGTATCAAAAATCCCACTTTCTCCCTATTTAATAGGACGGGTGATCCACTGCATCATCTGGCCCACTTTATCTCAAGGTTTAGACCCATGCTGGGAACTCCAGGGCAGTAGGAGGCCTCCAAACTTCGTTTTTTCGTACAAACATTGGAAGGGCCCACATTTGTCTGGTATAACTAGCTACCCATTGGGTCAGTATCAGGATGGGAAGATATCTATAGATATTTTCCTTACCAGTTCATCTTTACCAACCAGAAGATTAGTATTTCAGACCTCTTATAATGTAAGATTAGGCTTGACGAGCACATCGTGGACTTTTTTGTTCGGTGGAATGGGATCACTTACTTCGTGGATACACTGCTGAATCAGGAACAACTACTGACAATATGTATGGGGAATGTCAAAACCAAACTGTTCCCCTCTCTCATTACTCATAGTTACCCCAGGGGATTCCAAGACTTCTCTGATAAGGATCAACATCTAGATAAATCATTACAGTAGGAAAATAGGCACATTTTTTTCCACCTTCAATTCCTGCGAGAAGAGCTGCTTCGGTCCCCATTTATTTTTGAAGTTCCTTGGAACAAGGAATTCTACGGTTTTTCAAATACTGGAGGCCAGAAGAGTCGGATCTCACCGCTCGCCCCAATTACTGCCCCTATCACTGGATCCTGGGTTACACCCTCAAACAATGGTATGTGTTTAAATACTACTTTCAATACCATGTTGATAACAATATAGTCAGGTTAGGCCTAGCCCCGGCATAGGTGGCATGTATATCTATGAAGCAAGATAGCGACACTGACCGCGAAGGTGAGTGGAATTAGGTTCCATACCACAGGTCCCAAAATTATGATGAATTGATGTCTTCTATAGATATTTCCTATGCCCATGGTATTATCCATGCATGAATAAATCTACATGAGCCTTCAGAAGACGTTGTGTCACCCATAACAGCTGCTTCTACGTCGATGTCTCTACCTTCCTCTTCCCATAAGAGCAAGCATCGATGATGCAAGGGAAAACAAAGTTCCCCACCAATTTCATCATCATCTTGTAATATCGATGACATCATTCTCTTGGATATGGTGATTACCCCTAGAATCCATCCATTGGTAGATGATTCCTCAAGTGATGATGAAGGGTTTGCTTTGGTTAACACCGTGGAACTGGTGAACCCCTACATGATTCCTGACCACGAGGAGCGTCGTACGGATCCTCCCAATTTCCTCATGTATTTTCAATGCCAATGCTGCCATGGCTATATGCGACATTGGAATTCCTTGATCAGTGCTTCTAGCCAGGATGTGCATTCCACTAAAACCAGACAGCATGCCCAGTGCAGAGCTCAGCATGCGCATCCTTCTCATCTGGCATCATCATGTCCTCCTTCACCTCCCTTTGTGTTACCTGATCAGGCATAGTCACCCCGACCATTCTACAATCATCCATTCACTGTTACATACTGGTCTCAGTCAACTAGCCCAAATTTGGTAGTCACTACTTGAGTTTCAACTAGTGAGCAGCGGACATTCCCAGAACCAACCAGTCGTCGGTTCAGCCAAAAGGGCCCATCAGACCCCATACCATAGAATAACATCATGTAAGTAGAAGTTCACTCTTGGAATTAAAGCATGATATCCTTAAGAGTCTCTACAGCATTCTTGTGAGGCTCTCTATCCTCTATTCTCTCCAACTTTTTGTGGATATGTGTGAAACCCTCTCCAAGGCTTTAATAATCACCCTCTAGTTGAAAAAACAGAGGTAGAATCCATAGAATCCTTCAATGTTATGTAGTAGATCCTGATGAATGTCAAGAAATTATATATTTCTCTAGATAATATGATGTTTCTACCATAAAGGGACACATCTTCCCACTTTACATCACTTTCCACTTCAATGGCGTGGAGGTTCGTCTCTATCTTGTCGACATGGGCTCTGGGATCAAAATAATATCGACCCAAAAAATTCAAAAAATTGTGTTTTACAAAGATGATTTGATCCCATATAACATAAAAATTCAAGGTTATGATAGGAAAAAACATACACTAGTCGTAAATATCTACCTGAAGTCCTAGTTCAGTGGTCTGGTATCCAGGACTGAGTTCATGGTTGACTCACATGACACCACTTACAACATGTTGATGGGTAGGCCATTAATTCACCTGTATGTGGTGGTTCCTCCATTGTATCTCTAGTGTCTCAAATACTCCCTTAATGGTTGATTGGGTGTACTCTAAGGTGATGTGTCTCCCTTTTCCTCATGTGAAGCCCGCTATCTAGATACTGACTTTTACAAGAGTAAGGACAAAAACATTCAGGCTAATGAGGTTGAACATGCTACGACTACGACCAACCTAGGGACAAACATTGATGATACCTAAATTTGTTTGATCCACTAATTGGAGGCTACGACCCCAGATCTGGGGATTTTTTTTTTGTTTCTTGAATAAGGGGGAAGAACATTCTCACGTATAATGGATGCCAAAAGGTCACCTTGTATTCCTACACAAACCAGGCATGGGTGATCCTAGAGCCCCGTACCCCATAAGGTATCAAGATTTCATCCCCGTGGAAACAAAAATTCATCACACTTACTTGTTTTTTTGGTATTGGATAAACCAGCTCAATCCAACAAACCACTATTGTTTTTTTATCATCATGTGTGGCCCCTTGGGATGAATACCATATGGGATTGGATAGATAGCTTTCATTGTTATGGTTTCGACAGAACAGGAGCCCCCTAATGTGGTGTCCACCATTTCTAAGGTTGGCACCAACTTCTCCTTAGGATTTGTTGTCTTAGAGGAATCTACTCCCTCCATGGATCCCTCCTTGATAAGTGAGGAAGAGGATTTGGAAGATTCACCTCCTACATTCAAAGAGTGTTTCTCCACCACGGTCGATGGATTGGTATAGGTGAACCTCGATAGTGAGATAGATTAGAAACCCATGATGATCAGTGTCGTTATGCCTATAAAAGGGAAATAGCAGTACGTGGACTTCATGGAACAACACTTTGATATATTTGTATAGAGTTATGATGAGATTCCAGGACTTGATCCTTAGGTTGCCTTCTACCTCCTCGTTCATCTGACAAATCATCATGGGTTCAAAAAGTCTCCCAAAAATATGTATCCTTCTCACGATGCCCTGGTTGAGGCTGAAGTTGATAATCTCATCAGATCCAAATTTGTCAAGGATGTCCAGTACCCCCGATGGTTAGCCAACATTGTGCCCATCAGAATGAAAAACAGACATATCAGAGTCTGTATCAACATCTGGGATCTTAACCATCACATTACTAAGGATAATTTTCCCCTTCCTATAATGGAACTATTGATTGATGCCACCACTAGGTTCTATGCCTTCTCCTTCATGGATGGGTTTTATGGGTATAAATAATTTTGAATGTCCCCCGAGGATGAAGAGTCTATTGCATTCCGGGAACCACAATGTACTTTTTTCTACCATGTAAGGTCCTTCCATCTAAAGAATGTAGGTTCCACCTATCAGTATGCCATACATAAAATATTTAAGCTAATCTTTGGAAAATTGGTGTAATGATACGTGGATGACCTGGTGGTCAAATCTTGCCAATTTCTAGACTATCTCAAAGACCTTGAGAAAGTGTTTGGGTTCCACTGTTACCGCCATTTGAAAATGAACCCATTGAAGTGTGCCTTTGAGGTAACCTCTAGAAAGTTTCTCAACTTCGTTGTCATATATTGGGGTATCAATATCTATCTGGATAAGATTAAGTCCATCTGTATGATGTCTTCTCCGAGCAACATTCAGGATATTTGAGGCTTTCAATGCCACCTTGCTTATATACGCTGATTCATCGCATATCTTGCCCGAAAGTATAATCCCTTTTATAGGATCATGAAGAAATGTGATATCTATCATTGGGATGGGGGATGTCATAATACTTTCAAGGAAATCAAACAATACATGTTTCATCCTCCGGTCCTGATGCAACCCATTTCCAGAAACTTGTGGTCCTTTATGTGACCTCCCTGGAACGATCTCTCGGCACCCTTCTAGCCCATAAGACAATGAGGGAACTAAGAATAATCTTTACCATCTCAACCTAAATCTTCTCGATACAGATACCATATACTCCTCTCTTGAGAAAACATGTCTTGCACTGGTTTTCACCGTACATATATCATTACATTACTTGCATCACTAAGAAATACAGCTAGTGTCTCGAGTGGATCTTATGAAGTACATCCTGAACCACTCCATGTTGATAGGCCAGGTATCTTAGTGGGTCGTAATCCTCTAGAAGTTCAACATCAGGTTCATCCCCTAAAATTCTATTAAGGGGAAATCATTGGTAGACATCCTTGTCACCCATCCAACTCCCACGGACCCATCCCTAGATCTTGTTTTTCCCAATGAGGCAATCCCCTCGGTAGACTAAGACATTATGTGTTAGAAATTCACTTTGATGGTGCTTCCTAGAGTCCTACCTATAAAATACTCAATGATCTTAAACTCCATAGAGTGGGCCTAGGTATCATCTTCATTACGCCAACACAATATGTTCTTCCCTATTCGTTCATGTTGTCAAAAGGATTCACCAACAATGAGGTAGAGTATCAGGTCCTCATTATTGGCCTTGAGCTGGCCCTCGAGATTGATTTTCCCCTCTTGCATGTGAAAGGGGAATTCTATCTAGTTATCATATAGATCAATGTTGATTGTGTCATTAGAAAGCTAGAGCTCATGCCACTGTTAGAATGTACGTGCTAGTTGATGGCCTAGTTCCCATCTCGGCTAGATGTTACACATGTCTCTCACTCCCAGAATGGTCAATCCAACATCTTGGCCAACCTCGTATCACCTCTTGGAGAGATGGATCATGATGATTTGATTATTCATGTGGCACACCAGAGAGTCATCACCCCCATCACTCCAGATGGAGAGGGTAGCCCACAGGTAAGCTACCTTACCACTAGTGCCTCCATGTTAGGGTCCCTAGGTCCCCTTAATGTAGTGTTGGAAGTGACTCCTGACTAGAGGACCCCCTTTATTGAATATCTCTAGCACGACAATATCCCGGTAGGTCGAGTTGAGTGAAAGTGAATCCGACGTCACGTATTACAGTTACCCTCCAGAGTGGTTATGATCTTGAGAAAATCCTCTAAAAGAGCGGGTTTGATGGAGTCCTACTTTGTTGCATTAAAGTAGTTGAGATTTATTAGGTCATGAAAGATGTTTATGACGATTCCTAGGGGACTCATCATACTGGACAAAAAATATCTCACCAGATTTGTAGACTGGGGTATTTTTGGCCCTCCATGATTTGTGACTGCATCAAGTTTCCTAAGAGGTTCCATGAATTCCAAATCGTTTATAATTTTGTGCATCTGCCACCTGAGCCTCTCTACACCACCATGTACTTTTGGCCCTTTGTATTATTGGGACTCGACATCTTGGGACCATATCCACTCATGATATCTCTCTAGTGAAGGTTCAACCTAACCACTACAGATTTCTTTTCCCAGTAGGGAGAGAAATTTCCGCACAAAGAGGTCAAATCCCATTCTATCATTAAATTTGTGAGCACCAACATCATCTACCAATTTTGAGACCCTCACGTCATCCCCAACGATTATGGCCCCATATTCTAGGCAGCTGAGTTGAAGAAGTTGTACGCCAAGTACAACATCTGCTCAATCCATACCTCCCGATATCACACATAAGAAAATGTGTAGATCGAGGCGATCAACAAAACCCTCTCTAACATCCTACAGAAAATGGATAGTCATAATAAGAAAAAACTTTCTGAAAAAACTCCCCAACTCCCTTAGGTGTTATTGGATGATGAATCACAATTCCCCATTGGTGACCCCAAACTCTCTGGTGTATGGAACAAAGGTCATCCTTTCCATCAAGATTCAATTGCCTCTATTACGTACAGATGTCTACAATCACCAATCACTAAATATGGTAGCTGGAATCTTTCTACCTAAATTAGAAGTGCTTGAAGTGAATAGGCTTCATGCCATGCAAAATCTATAAAGGCATCAAAACAAGATAGCTAGAGCTTTCAACAAGAAAGTTCTCCTCCTCTCATTCTTACAAGGTGACATGGTGTTGTCCCTGAGAACACCAATGATACCTTGTGGGAAACCACCCATGTTGGTGCCCAAATGTGGAAGACCCTACATCATTCACAAGGTTTATCCCAAGGGAATCTATTCCTGAATTATAATGGATGGTGAGCATATAAATCCTCCAACCAATGCCAAATTCCTCAAGTAATACTTTGCCTAAGTAAGGAACGATCCTATATGACCCTAAGTTGTTATGTCTTGCATGAAATTAAAATACTTGTTTGTCCCAAATGACATTAAACATTGTGTTTTTCTAAATGAAATTAAATTATATGTTGTATCTCTTGATATTAAACTGTATACGGTCCTACATGACCTTAAATTGTTTCATCTTCACCACAGTGTTAAACTGAGTGATTCGTCCAAGCTAAAGGATGTAAAACTACTTAGCACCCATCCTGAATGATGCTAAACTATGTGTGGTAGAAAAAATACAAAACAGTATGAGCTCTATGGCCATAAACTAGGATCTATATTGTCCTTGATGCACTACGTCAAACTACACAACATCTTCAAGAACTATGGATGGCTTGATTCCCATCCTCATGTGATACGTAGGAATTCTCGGACACCTCATCTTGATTCCATCCCCCATACTCTTCTCTTTCACTATCCTCATTGGTGTAGTTCTCTTGGAGGATCTAGTATGGTGTAGTGTAATCTTATTTATCACCCACTCATGTCGGTATTATGATGAATGCACCATGTTCCCCTCCTCGTTATTCTATCCTCCTACATCCTCAACACATGACGTTAAACTGCATTTCCCTTTCAAAACTACGTATGGATTGATTCCCATCCTCCTGAGATATGAAGAAACACCTAGAAATTTCATCCATAGGCCCAGCCCCAACTTTATGATCTCCCCTTAGGTCGAAAAACATGGTGTGGTGCAGTATTTTTCCCCCATTTATGTCGAGTTCATTATGACCACACCATGTATCCCTCTCCTTGGAGATCTCCTCCTCTCTCATCATCTAGCTTGACGTTAAGTTTCATAGGCACATTAATGCTTCACGCATGCCCTTTATTTGGGTGTTTATCATCTTTCAAATCCAAAAGGACCCCCGAATGGCCTGGATTCTAGGCCTTAAGGCTCTCCTACCATTTCGGGCCAATGTCCTCAGGGAGTCCAAACGAAAAATTGTTAAAATTGCCAGGTTGAAAATATAGTCAGGGGTCGACACACATTCATTGTTCTCATTTTATGTCACACAATGTGGATATTGTGTTTCGAAAGTAGTCAACAATTATCCCCCATCTTTTTCACCATCCGTATATGTCCCAAATATTGGGTGAAATGATTCATTTTGTCCTGTTATCCCTTCAATCATCAGTCTGGCTTGGGTAGGATTGTTAGTCTGGTTGTGGTCAACCCTGCCTGATATCCTTCCCTCATTGTTGAACCCTTATATGTTGGGGATAACATAATATGATTCATTGTTTCCCACACCGATAATTTCTCATGTAGGTTTAAGATCATTGGTAAGAAAGTAACCACAAAAAGACTCATGTATCTATGGCCCAATCCCTATGACCTTAAATAATGATCTCCATCGTTCTCAACGCAGGATGTTAAACTACAAACTGGTTGGGACATCCATTTTAGTTCCCTAGACATCTTCATCCCCCTGGCCCAAGTTCCAATTTAGGATTTTACGGTGTTGTATGGGCTTATGTACTTATTCACTTCTAGTTACTCATCGTGCAATACACATTCCTCGTCGATATACATTTCCCCTATATGTGTCCTTGCCGCATGACATAAAATTGAAAAACATATTCTAGAACTATGTTTGTCTTGATTCCCGTCCTCAGGAGATACATAGGACCCCCATACATTTAGTCATTGGTTCCATCCATATTTTGTAGAAACCTCCTCATCTATCTAGCCCCCTGGCCTAAGTCCTTCCAGGAGAGGGGTATGCAGTGTGGTATGTGCTTATGACCTCATTCACATCGTGTTTGTAACATCAACACCAGGTACCTATCCTTCGTAAGAGCTATTACTCTCCTGTTCTACACTCATCTTTTCGAGTTGGCAGCTCTATATTGGGGCCCCTCGTCCATCTTTGTAAGTTCACCAAAGTTATGAGGATCACTCTGGTTCAGGACCTAGAGTGTTGCATTTTACATATACATGTTATCATCCAATTTTAGGCTTCATGTTCCCCTTAATTTGGGATTTCATCATTTTTCACATCCGAAAGGACCCCCAAATGGCATGGATTCTAGGTCCTAGTTCACTCATACCATTTTGGGCTAATGTCCCTGAGGATCTTGTAAAAAAAATTGATACAAGCCCTGCGTTGTGAATATGGTGAGTGGTCGACGCTCATTTGTTGTTCCCATTTCCGGTCACATGATATGGATGCTATGTTTCAAACACAGAAAACAACTATCCTCCATCATCACGCTACCCACATCAATCCCTAAATGTTGGTTTCATGCTTCATGTCCTTTTCCACTCTATCATGTCTAAGTGGAATTTAGACACTCTTGGTGCTATCCCTCGGTGTGCATTTTCGTGTTAGGAGGACAAATCTATGGTGATGAATCGTTTAGGGCCCCACACCGTCTTCCCTTTTTCTTGTATTTCATGTGTTGAAAATACCTTCTCATCCCTTATTTCCCACACCAAGCATAGATCACACTGGCTTAGGGATTTGGTCGAGGTTTGTGCTTGTTTGGAAGAGCCATGCTCATCCATGGTCCGAGTTATGAGACCATAAACTAAGATCCCTCTAGAAGTCCTTTATTCAAGGCGTAAAAAACACACCTATAACTACGTATGGCTTGATTCTCATCCTCATGGGATACATAGGAACACCCGGGCATCTCATCTTTGGGTCCATCTCAAGTTCCACTAATTACCTCATATGTTTGGCCTTTTGGCCCTTACTTTCATAGTATTTTGTGGTGTGGTGTGGTATTAAGTCCTCATTCAGGTCGGGTTTGTAATAGCCACACCACATACTCCCCTTCCAGGAGAATGTATCTCATACCTCTCATCTCGTATGATGTTAAACTAAAATCTCAGAACTATGTATGGCTTGATCCCATCCTAAGGGGATACGTAGGAACACATAGACGGTTCTTCAATGGGTTCATCCCCATATTCTCTGAACTTTTCTATCCCCTCGACCCGAGGTTTATTCCCTATATTTTCTCATGGTGTGGTAGGGGCATACATCGTCATTGACGTTAGGTATGCTTTATCACGCCATGCAAATTACCCCCTAAAACTTTGTTTCTTCTGTACATGTCTGAGACATATGACATTAAACTGTGTTGCCTAGTCCCACATGACTTTAAACTATTGAGTCTTTACTAAAATATGTTTAAATGAAGGGGTTGGTCCTATCATATAACCCTAAACCATGAAATTTTCGTCCTGGACGCATGACAAAAAATATCACCGCATTGTGATGTCCTCACTCAAGGGGACAACATGTTTGGTTTTGGTCACCCACCATAAAAATTGTCAAGACCATCTTATGGATTGATTTGTATTACAAGGTTGAGAATCTTTATCTAGGTTTGTCATGTCATAAAAACACACACATCCATTCCAAAGGACAAACAAGATCTATCAAATGCTTCTTCTTCTGGTGCATGGGCTAGACCCGCATGACAATATTGTCTCCGACATTGGTACCCTACCATTACACTTTCAGAACTACGTATGGATTGATTCACATCCTGATCGGATACATAGGAATGTCCAACAACTTTTCCATGGGCCCATCCTAACATTCATTTTCAGTCCCTCGACCTAAAACCTTCCTTGGAGGCACATGGTGTGATATGGACTCCTTATGTCCACATTCATGTCAGTTTTTGTAAATACTGCACCATGTGTCCTCCTCCCTCCTTTCCATTCATGGTCCGATCTCTAAGACCATAAAACTAATATCCAACCATCCTTGTTGCAGGAAAATAAATTGCACGACATTTTCCGTAACTACATCTGGATTGATCCCCCTCTCCATGGTATACATAAGAACGGCCAGACATTCCTTATGCAGATCCATCCCCAGGAATATTAAATCCTACCCCCTTTTTGGCCCTTTATCCTGAACTCCTTTGGAATCATGTGGTGTGGCGAGCACCTCTTAGTTTCTCATACGCATCAGGTTTTGCGATAATTTCACCATGTTTCTTCCTTGCATCTTTCCAGCCTCGTCCGAGTTCTATGACCTTAAACTAAGATCTCACTATGGGAACTACACATCATGTTTGACTACATCTCTACCCTGTGTGCATTCCATTAAACCAGGTCCCCTCTTAATGGTCCACTCTACGACCTTACGTTAAGAGCTTGCGACCCCAAAACCCTTGTCCTTGGAATGGGATTCTACCTCCTTTATTTGACACATCTTATTGGAATACTCTAATGCTCTGTGGAAATGAACCCAATGTATGGTGTTTTCACATGTACATTCTCTTGTTTCATGTCCAAGATTCTGGATTCCTTCATTTGGATCCTCATCATCTTCCATGTTTGAAGGGACCCCCTTTACAACCTCGTCTCATACCACATTGGATCACCTACCATCTTGGGCCAAGACCCTGAAGACCTCATACAACATTTGCGATAGGTCTCAAGATTCGATCATGGTCAGTGGTTGACCCAAATTTTTCCCCCATTCCATACTAATGCGAAATGGATCCTGTGTTTTGAACAAGGTCAACATTCATCCTTTATTTTCACGACACATTCATTGAAATCCGGATCTCGGGTTTCATGATTTACATATTTCCCCTTCCTTATGTTCAAGTGGAATTCCAACACACTCGGTTTTACACCCTGGTTCATTAAAAAAGTCTCATCGCTCCTCCTTGTTTCCCACCTCGAGCACGAATCATGTGGTTTTATTAGTTTTGGTGGGGCATGTATTGGTGCAGTTATGCCACACAGGCTTTTCAACCCTCATGAAATTAAACTGTGAACCCAAAACTACACTAATCTTGATTCCCATCGTAATGGGATGCGTAGGAATGCACGACAACTTTCCCTCAAGCCCATCCTAACTTTCAGTCTTGTCCCCTTTACCTAAAAATCCTTCCTCTAGGGATACATGGTGTGGTGAAGACTCATTATATCCTCATTTACATCTATTTTATATCTATCCCATCATATACTCCATTTTTGAGATCTCTCCTTTAACTCCCTATCCTAGCGCATCACATTAAACTACATGAGTCCAAATATCCTTGATGCATGACATTAAACTGCAGTTCTAACCTGAACAAGTTCATGATTCCCCATGTTAATTATGGGATACATTAGCTTCCTTACCAAAGAGGGTTCCCCCTTCCGGTGTTGGTCTATGACCACGTTGTGCTTGAGAACTACATTTGGCTTGATTCCCATCATCATAGGATATGTAGAGACGCCTAGGAAAATAGTCGTGGGCCCAGCCCTAGGTCCTTTAAAATATGTGCTCCATATTCACCATCAAATTTTTAAACTATGTGTCTATCATCCTTATTGGTATGATGTAAAACTAAATAGAATTCTAGGTCCCTACCAGAGAGGTCCTATTTATGAAGTATGTTTGATCCTTGATTAGACCGATGCACCCACTTAATGTGTTTCCACCACAGTGGTGTAATTTCAAGATTGTTGTACTCTATTCGAACAACCCATCAGTCCACCCTCCATGCTTTGTGTACCACGTAACTGGATCCTCATTCCCTTTCATGTCTGAAGGAACCCCTTAACTATATGGATGCTCGACATATGGCTCGCCAACATTTTTGGGCAAACGTTTTGGAAGACTAATGGATGAAATTTTGAGTTGGACCCTGTATTTTGAACATGTTCAGTAGTCGGCCCTCATTTGATATCCCCATTATAGGATAATTCAAAAGGGATACTTTGTTCTAAACATGGTAAAAATTTATCCTTCATTTTCATTCCATCACTATAGTTTTCTAAATTTTGGGTATCAAGATTCACACCATCCACACCCCTTTGTTTGGATTGAGTCTAAATCTGATGGTGTTACACTTCTCGTCCAAAAGTGAATGTTGTAAAAATGGAAATTCGACTATTCTAGGAGAATTATTCCCCATTCAGGCCTCCCACTTTTTCCCTGGAAATATAAATCAGATGTGAAAACCCTAGAAGCCCGAAGGTTGGTTGGAACTTTCATATTCAGATGAAATAAAGAATCAGTCATCACTTGTTTCTCACATCGGGCCCGAACCATGTGATCTTAGGGATTGATCATTGGATATTTCACAAATTTGATTGACATGAAGTAAACCAAAAAAATAATGGAACTCATGCATGCATCTGGCATAAACAAGCAAAGCATTAAAGTACATTTTTTATTTTACATACATTACAACACCCAAGGATTTTCCCCACCCATGGAGGGGTTTACCTCTTCGATAGAGAGTTATAGCTCCTCCACCCTCTAGATTGTGGTGACCAAGATCTGCTATAGCATATTTAGCTCATGCTCCTCCTCATCAGCAATGGGGCATAGTTCACGAGGCTAGATCCATGCCCGATCCTCATCAGCTCGGATAGTGCCCATCTCCTTTTAGTATTTCTTCATTATTTCTTCAGCCTTTTCTACCTAGGCCTTCGGTCCCAATATAATCTCTGATTGCTCATTGAGAAAATTGAAATTCTCATACTCCTGTGCCCACAGCTGTTGGATTTCATTTTCGGCCTCCTGGACCCTCTTGATGTTCTTAGATTTCCTTCGTTGCCAAATTTTACCAAGGCCACGATCATGCTCCAAAATCTTCTCCACCATGAAGTCTCAGATGAGCATATGAGGGTGTTGGGCATCCACTCTTCCAGCACAGAGTTCGTGAAACCGGGAATGAAGTCTCCCCATTTGGTCAGTCCATTTCCCTTGATGTGTCTCCCTGATGAAGCTCCGGGTCAGCATCCATGACTAGAGATGGATTATTTTTCTAACCTATTCATCAGAAGTCATTTCATCCCAGTCCCCAGGGTCGGTGGGAACATATGCATGTAACACCTCCAAAACTTGTTAGCAGGTTCTACATAGGGTGTCTGATCGGTTAGGTATGCACCCATATAGGAAGATTGATATTCATCATCGGATTCCACCGTGATGACATCAGGATTGGTTCTGCTGACGGTCATGTCTATGATTGGGAGCGCGGTAGTTTGGTCAGATTGGGAATCCACTTCCATAACCACAAGATTTCCCCTAGGGAAGGCTATTCTAGGAGATCCAACCAACCTCGCCAAGGTGGACCACACCATTTAAATAAATGTGCATAAAAAATCCCATGAACATCAGTTGACCTGATCAGTGGATGAAAGTTACAAATTTCATAATGCAGTCTTATAGAGGTCGAATAGTCAATCTCACTTCTAAGTTGTTGCCATTGGGACCCTGAGGCATAGCCCCTCATATATGTTTGGGAGGTCCGAAGGATCTAAGAGAACTACGCAGGGTGTGGTGGCCCTACTGGGCACAATAATTGTCGTATCCACATGCACATATCCTGATTTTCCTGTAGCAGCATCTACTATTGGGAGGGATCGGGTTTTTAATGTGAGGCCATCCTGCATAGATTAGATGTTAGTTAAGAATTCCTAAACGACCCGGATGAATACTATGGGGATATGGATTAGGGTTTACCTCAAGGGCCCCTACAATCTCTTCCAACTCCGGGTATGAATTGCTGACCTCACCCTCATATAAAGGGATCACTCCACCAGCCTCCTCCCCACATGGGGACTCTTTTGATTCTTCCAATAAAGGGAATCTATCTTTTAAGTTTACGGCTGAAAACTAAAGAGGGGTTGTTCCGTCAAAAATCACCTTCACTCGATCTTTCATTGGACGCGGAGCACCTCGGGAGTGCACAAAGTTCTCCATCTCAACAATGTACTTCTTCCCATCCACCTGGTATATCACAAAGCCATCTATGATAGGAAAAATCCCTGAAAAATCTATCAGGAGATGGTTCAGATGGTCCCACATCTCAGATGGGTTGAGGAATTGTATATTGAAATCCCCGATGTCCCAATCCTCCATGAAGACAAAATTCATAAGCATATCTATGTGGGGATTTCATTTCCTCGAAGCCTGGGAGGGTATCCTACATAACCCCTAGGGTGGTCTCCCCTCCAGATATCTTTGCTCTTTTGTAACCTATGGGTCCGCTGTTGTCGCCTACCTCTCGATTGGTGTGGATCTTTCCAAAACTGCAGCCCCACCACCATAAGACATCCTCACTATCTTCCAGCCCTGACCTCAAGGTTGGTGAGGCACCCCATCAATGGCATGGATGGTCAGCTGCTTCATCATTTCCCGTGGGTTGGCAACCTCCCATCTCTTGGCATATTCCTTCACCTTCCCATAGATAGATGTGGGGTTGGGAAGCTCATTTCACATCTTCCTATCCTCTTGTATGAACATGAGCAACATCTACGTTATCAAACACTAGAGATTGTTTTGGAACACCCCCATATAGACCCATGGGGTCAGCTGCTGCATGCACCAGAACTACCTTACGAAACGGTACAGGGTGTATCACTCACAGAGAGGTTCGTAGTTGACCCACGCCACCAGGACTCCACCGTAAAAGGCTATGAGGAAGAACCAATGCTCTTATTTTCCCTAAACTTCATCAGTGAACACACTCATTGGCAATGGTAATGGGATTAACTTGAACTCGTCTGCCTTCCAGACCTGGTTCGACACTAACTACAGGGTCAGCTTAGTATGAAAACTCCCCACTACGTTTAGAATGTCCAGTCGGAAATCTGATCCTGGAGGGGAAATGGGGTTTGGATATTCATGGATGACCCTAAAAAGTGCTTCTATACACCCATACAGAAGATGGAACAACCCGCGTATCATCTATGGCCTCTTCCCTTCACTAATGTGTCATAATAACATATATAACATAGCCAGAATTGAGATTCCTAGGTTGAATCACTCCCCTGTCGCGAACCTGGATGCCATGATAAATTTTCTCAATCACACTCCCATGTCTACGTCCATCAATGGCATAATCGAGCCGAAGATAAGTGTCGATATGAACACATCCAACCAAACCACGGATTGATGCTCAATACTGACACTAAATCCTCAGGTATTCCACTGGCTCTCCTCCAGGAGTACATAATATGAGTTATCCTTGCCTCGCTAAACCCCCTTCAGGAAGGTCCGAGGCCTCACAGGAAAATTTAACTCTTCAGGGGAATTCAGGAACTGCTATAACCATAACTTAAAGTGGACATCCCTCAACGACTGCTTTCCCTCCCTCAACAATGGTTCCATCAATTCCTTTTCAAATGGTGGTATCTACTCTGGGTCCTCCCATGTATTCGTGGTGGGGAGGAACTCGTCATACATTTACCATATTATCGAGACCCTTTAGACTCAGTGAATGTCTTAGAGTCTGATACCAACCTCCCCATGGTTAATATGGAAGGTATTGTTCCTAGATGACCTCCTACTCAGCAACTCTAGAATAAGAAACTTCAACTGGTAGATGTGAAATTAGGAAACCCAGGCCAACTCGTATAGTTCCACGTGCCTCAGATCTTCCCCAAACTCCTCAGATGAGGTGTATTCCAAGTTGGATCATCCCAAGTCATCTGTGAAATTGCCTCCCTTGTGTAGGTGCCACTCATCAGTCCAACCCTTCTTCGGGTTCCCCAAGACCACCATCAAAATGTTGTAGTATAGTGGGGGGAGATACCTTTGGTTGCAATTACTTCCCATAGATGTTATTCACATGGTTATACAGGAAATCATCATTGACATGTGTGAAATACTCCCATGTATGGCCATCATCCACCCTGAACCACTGGCAAAAACACGACGTACTCTTGAACCAGTAAGTCGGCTCGTCCCTACTCACTTCAAGAATAAAAACATCACCCCGCATACCAAAGCCATATTGAGGTAGCCTTTTTCACAGTAGGTAGTTATTCTGACCCTTTGACAGCATCACCACAAGATAATCACGTTTTGAAAGGATCCATACATGTTCCCCAATACCCATTTTATTCTATATTTCTTCTCTTCGTGAAGCATCCACAAGTCCCCCAGCAGCTTCCTGATGATCCATTCAATCATCTTGTTTTTGAAAAAAATTCGTGGATCACGGAGCTTGATTGAAAATCCCAATCATGAGGCTCAGTCATAGAGTATGTTCGCAGAGCCCTTCCACAGACCTAAAGGACACAAGCCGTGGAGCATACTATGACAGAGTTGAAGAAATCCAAGTGCACCGCGAAGCAGAAAGTAAAAAATTTTCAAAAAACAATTGTAGAGTGCGTATAGTTTCATGAATCAAGATAAAAATAAAAAAACATGAAGATGAGAAAGGAAAAAGAGAGGTCAGCCTCCCATTTAATATGTGATAACCCGTTTCATTATGGCACATCTGGATACAGCAAGCTCTGCAGCACTCTCAACCAATGTGTCGCCTCTCTACAACACGACCATGATTCACGATCTTACATTGTGATTGGTATAAATTTTTTGCGATTGACTCCCATTCTTAGACCCTCATTTTCTCCTTAATTCCAAGTCTGAGGGGGGGGGGATTTATTGGTTCCAAAATATGTGCTGAGGAAAAGGACACGAAGAGAAAACTAATTCCAAAGAGGCTACCACGCGAAGCCCATTCACAGAGCCCCTAAGCACCATGAAATTGTTGCATCCCCCTGGTATTGTGGCTAGTATGATTTTGAAGCCCCCGCTATGGTTGTTGTGGAGTAAAGAGGTTATAGGATCTATGGTTATGACATATTTGACCAGAATCTCAGTGCCGCAGAGGGAGCCGAATCAGCCCCCGTGAGCCTCTCGAACATGATGAAAGCCTCTGCGAGCATGGCACAGAGAACCCAAGAGAGCTCTGTGTTGAGGAGGTGATGGCGGTCGACTCCATAGTTACAATGAACATGACGCAATCCACGGCTGACCGCATAGTGCCACGTGGCTTCCCATCAAGTAGTCCCTACATCGTGCCACCCATTGCCTATAAATATTGGTCTCCCCTTGATCCCAAAGGTTGGATACTATGACCTTCCACCTTCTCATCTCTCAAATCAGGAAGCACCTTTTTCTCCTTAGAAGCTTTGAGAAAAATGAGCTCTTATAGTTACTTGAGAATTGTGAATTACCCTTACCTTAGCTCAAATACAAACCCTCTTCATGTAGGGATTCTCTTGGTATAGCCCATGGTCAATCACAAAGGAAAGAGATCCATAAGGGACTCTGGTATTATAAAATCCATCATGCTTCGTGAATTACCCTTCATACACATGTGAACCACATGCTAAGGTATGTTCACTATGTTTCGAGAAGCACACTACTTCGTAGTTCTATGCTTTTCAAAGTACCCTTGATTTACGAGTTCCTACTTCACAAAAGAATTTCTACATTGTGAAGCACCCCCATATGCACCTATATCCTTTTCCTAGGCTAGGCCACTCCACTTCGTGAAGAAAACCCCTTCACTAATCCCCTCTACTACATGCAGAACCAGAGCTTCATAGGGCCTTATCTTATGAACCCATTTTCTTTTAAACCCCTTCTCATGTACAACCCTCCATGTTTTTAAGAAGTGATTTAAAGATCCTGTGGGCAGCGCATTACGTTGCATTTATTAGCCTTATACTACATCCCATAGGCACACAAACAGATATTACTTCTTTTCATAGCCATGATAATGTGGGCCCCTCAATGGATCACTCCACAACACCCCCTCATCATAACATTGTTGATGTTGTCCATTCCCCAAGGGTTGGTGGGTATCAGTCATGTATGTCCTAGGGGTGCGGAGTGAACCCGCCTCGTCCAACCTGCAGGATGTTAAACTGCCAGGCACCATCTTCCTCAGTACATGACATTAAATTGTGGCCTCTTCCTGTGCAATACACGTGGGGAACACCATTTCAAACATTCTCCATGCCCACTAGTCTCCATCGGAGTGAAATATTCCTCACATGGAATGAGATCCTCCTTATTGGAGAAGCATCTGTCCATGGGAAAGGGAAACCACCTTGGTGTAAGCCCTTATAATTTCTTACAGAAGGTACCACCCCTTCTCCTAATATCTTCTTCGGTTCCAAATACAAGAAGAGAGATGAGCATAGGGACCTTTGTTACCCTATCCCTCTCCCTCTGGGCTTTGTCTCCATCGGGACTCTATACTGGAGTAAGTCCCAATCTCCATATCCATAGTCTTCTAATCATGAATAAGCACATGTTTCTTCTTTGGGTCGGTAACCACATGTATAATCCACTCCACTAACTACAGATGTACCTTTTGTGACGTGATCATTAGGTCCTTGTTGCCTCTTGTTTCTCACATAGACAATGACTCACGTGGGCTTAGAGTAAGAAATGATGATGGCATCCTTCATGGACCGCCTCAGCGTGTAAGCCACAAACAATCCCGAAATATGTGTACTTTTATCCTTGTCTCCTAGGAAAGGTATGTAGAAATCCTCCCTGAGTTTCAAGCCCAACACTCATAGGTCCCGACCACTTCATGTTGGTTCACCTCATCCTGCATGACATTAAAATGAATCCTCCATATGGAACTACATTGACTTTGATCCTTGTCTCCTAAAAAAGGTATGTAAGAAGCCTCCCTTAGGATAAATCTCAACACCCATCAGTCCTGACCACTTCATATCGGTTCTCCCTCATCCTACATGACGTTAAACTGTATGTCCCATTTTTGTCCTGCATGACGCTAAAATGTACCCATTTGGACTACGTAGTTTTTGATCCATGTCTTCTATACAGGGTACGTAGGAAGCCTCCATGATGTCCAACCCAAATCAAAGGTATGTTGTTGTGAACCCCAATGAACAGTAAGTCTTTATGATCCCCAATCAACGATAATCCATTGTGATCCCCAATCGACGATAAGCCATTTTGTTCCCCAATCGACAGTAATCTGTTATGTTCCCCAATCAATGGTAAGCTGTTGTGTTCCCCAAATCGATGATAAGCCATTGTGTTCCCCAACCAGTGGTTAGCCGTTGTACCCCAACCATCGTCAATATATTGTATCCCAACCAGTGGTATGTTGTTGTGATCCCCAATTGACAGTAATCCTTTGAAACCCTGACCAGCGGTAATCAGTTGGAATCTCCAAATGATGGGAAGCCATTGTAAGATGAACTATGTGGGTTTTAATACTTTTCTCCTAATCAAGTTACATGGGAATCCCCCCTGAGTTTCAACCCCAAACACTAGTAAACATTTGTGTCCCCTCTATGGAACCCGCTTCTCTAGTCGACCCCTCGAGCATCAGACCAACCAAAGTTTCTAACTACATGTAATCCCCAGTATATATTTTGGTCATTGTCATATGTGTACACCCCGATTCTATACCACCCATAAAGAACTACGTGGACGTTTATTTCTTTATACATCGATACATAAGAATACTCCCTAAGGTACAAGCTCATCACTCATGTCCCATCCTGGTCTTACCCTTTAGCCTCTGCATTTTGGGAAGGTCATGCCCCAACCTAGAGGTTCCACTTCCTCTAGGTCCCATCCAAGTATCCATTCTCATTGGATGCCTCCTTAGGTGTACCATCACCCAACCGAATAACATGGACTTTGATTCCCTACCACGGGGATACGTAGAAAGTCCTTTTGAGGCTCAATCCCAATATCATTGTCATCTTGACGTCGGTTCAATCTCATTCTCCATCCATTCAACCATACATATCCATCCTGATTCTTGCATGGACCACCACATCCCAGTGAGATCATGTCACCCACTTTCTCACTACTCCTAGTAGCAATCCGGTAACTAGCCACATGTTATCCCTAGCATCATTTTTCCCGCTTAGGGTTTCTTCCACCTGATCCACTCTTATCAGTGTTCCAATCAGTATGATCTATCTCTTCTATATGTTAAACTCATGCCATACCCTATGTTAAGCATGGGAATATGAGGATAACCTCAAGGACATGCCTATGGAATATAATTCCCTATACTCAAAGTGGGAAGCCTGTGGCTTCCACACCCTTGATAAGCCTTATCATAAGAGGAAGAAACCTAGACACATTAGTGTTCCAGAATCCAGACACACTGGCAATGTCCAATGTGACTAATCCCCTGATCAAAGATTGCTTCCCTGACGTGAACCCTTAGAATATCCTGACAGAAGTAGCGTAATTAAACGTTTTCCATGAATACATGGCACTAGGTAGAGTTTCAAAATCAATGTCTTAAGACTATGAGGGAGACCCAAACTAGGTATCAAGTTCTAAAGAGGAATACAAAAAAGGAGGAACCGACATCCCATCATCTCGTTTCGTTCATGGAGAAAACATCCCTAATTATGTTTCAGATGCTGCCTTCCATTGGAAAGCGAGAATGCAGGGAAATAGTACAACGTGTCCTAAAAAATAGACAGATGTGCGCTCTGATGAAATATTTAGAAACAATCACTTTCACAAAAAAATTAAAAAAGAAAAAATGGTATAAATGTTTTTAATAAGTCATTTTTTGAATTTTAAAACAATTTTGAAAATATTTTTATGAAACATGGATATGGAATAAATTTTGTTTTCAACCAAATAAAGAATATAATTAAATTTTCATTATTATTATTTTGGCATTTTTTGTCTTAAAGAGAGGAAAGTGTGGGGGAAAATGTATTATTTATAAATAACTAGTGTAAAATAAAAACCATGATTTTCATGAAATATTTAACATAATATTTCATGATTGGAAACATAATAATGAATAATATCGATAAAAATGTGATAGTAATATAAATCATTACCACTTTGGTAACTTCAAAATCATAATCCCTATGAATTAAATAAAATAAAATGAAACATTAAATACCCTTAATATAAATACATTCATTATATAACATAAAAAATCTATAGTATATACACCATAAAAAATAAGTAAGTTTTGAATATGGAATAAATCTTACATAAGTAAAAGTGTGATGAGAAACCCTTACGGCATCTCATATTTTATTCATATGTGTTTATACATCATGTATAATATATATAAGTTTATTATAAATATATTAATTAACCATAATAAAATATATCATACCATATATTATTTACTTATATTCTTTATTAATCATTTAATAAAAATCCTTTTTTAAAATTACTATTTTGGGTGATAATTACTCTATTTTTAATGTTTGTTTTTGTTCGGTAATTTCATTAATTTTACATTGATCATGGTTAAATAATATATAGAATGTTTTAAATGATATAAATGTTACATATAATCATTATATAATTATTTATAATAGTCTATAAAATTTTTATATGAAGAAATGAGTAGCGCTTTTCCTAAAGACAGAAGGTCATAAGTAAGCATGAATGTTGTTTCCATTTTTCATAATGATGGAATGTAAGGAAGTTAAATAATATTTCAAATTTACATATATATTATTATAAAAAATATATACTATATATTCAATAAATATATCCTTATTACAATCCATTTAAAAAATGAAAAACATTTCACATCGTAGCAGAGTGGCGGTAGTCCACACATACCTACAAGTAACATTATTATTTTTCAATGGATTGGAAGGAAAGAAGGTATATGTTATATTATACTTATATAAGTATATTAATTTCATAAATATAATATAAACATGATAAATAATACATTATAACCATATTATATAGGCGGTGGTGGAAAATGATTTACATTTTTTCCAAGCGATAGTCCTATGTACACACGATCGACAGTTTTGTTTCCCATTTGATGAAAAAAGTGGTAGATATATTTTATTAAATTAACATAATAACATATCCATATATAATATATATTGGTGTTATTATTTTTCTTATTTTGGATATGATTTTAAGATTTATATTAAGTAGAAAAACAAAAATTCTTGGTTAAAAATGTTACCTCTTCCTCAGATTTCCTCTCTAGGTTCATACATAAAACCTTACCAGATTTATTTTATGATCTAAAATGAGACTATAGAATTTGAGTGTGGATCTAATGAATATATATATATTTTATGAACCAAAATATTTTGGTAGTGTGAATAGAAGAGGATAGGGGTGGCTTTTTTATGTGGGGAGAAGAAAACATCGCATTTTTGTAAAGAAAAATTGAGACACACATTCTTCAGATGACTAAAGGCTTCAAAATGAACCATTATAAAACCATATATGTGATAATGTTGAAATATTTCCCTTAAATATAATTTTTTTATTTTCTAAGTCATTTTGACCCTTATATATTTAGTTTACACCTTGGTAAACCCGTTTTATCCTTAACTGCAATAATTATTTTTTATAATTTTTACAATAAAATATTACCAGAAATTAATTTTTAAATATTATATAATATTAATTATACTAATTAAAAATATTTAATCCAATAATAAATATTAAATTCACATAATTAGAATATTTTAACTTAAAATTAATCCCATAGACGCGAAGAAAAAGCAGTTTTCCAAGGAAAACGTATTCACAAGTATAAAATGTTTTATTATCAAAATTCTGTATAACATTATGAAAATGAACAAAATATTATTTATTATAATATAATTATTGTATTTTTAGTTTAAAAATATTTTTAAATCAAAATATAACTTTTAAAATATATAAATGAAAAGGATGTTCTTTATAAAAACCAGTAATGTCAATTATTCATCGAAAAAATAATCTTTTCAAAAAAGTCTCAAAAATTAAATCATAGATTATTTTGAAATTATGATTTCAAATATTATTTAAAATTTTTAAAATAATTTTTCTACATGGGGTGAAATTAAATTTTAAATTATGTGCAAAGGGAAACAAAACCATATTTTAGAAAAATATCGTTTTTCAGAAAACATTTGTTTTTCTTTCAGATGATTATCATTTTTATTTATACTTAATTAAAAATTAATAAATTTATTTACCATATAATTTTCATAATTTATTTATTCCAATTAATAATAACAAATTTAAGGGTTAGTTTATAACTGTATACTATAGTATGGTTCATTTAGACTTAGGGTTTTTTTGTACTGCAAACTATCAAAGAGATTATGTTTAAAGAAATCTATTTCATGGGTAATTTATGATCAGTGTTGTGTGTCGGATACAAAATCAAGAAAAATGTACTTATTTTAAATCATGTGGTGTATCATTATTCCCATGTTCAATAAACTGAATCCTCACTATTTGAATTTGATCTCAGAAATCCAATTTTCATCATTTGAAGATGCATTACTTGAAATTTTATATCATAAAAAGGATTAACAAAACTTCTCCAAGATAATTTAATACATAAATTATTATATTCCTATATAATAACACATAAATAGGCTTCAAATTATGATAACATTTCTTGGAAGTGAAGACATGGACGACGATGAAAAACACAAATAATTTTGGAGAGTGATAGAAATCATTAAACACATGAAACTGAATGATGAAGATAATGTCAACAACTAAAAATTATACGTATGTGATAAATTAAAATATTGTTTAGTCATCACATATGTTGGAAATAGAATAATATTTTTGTTTCAATTCATTTTACTAGTTTTCAGGGATATATTTACAATCAATTTAGTGAACACTAGAAAATATACATACCTGATATATTTTCATTTCATAAAAAACATTTCATTATTATATTATTCATTGATCAATTTGAATTTCAATTATTACTCAAATAAAACAATAAATAACATGTTTTTTTATTCCTTATGCACTCAACTTTACATTTAGTGGATCAGAAGATCCAAAAAATAATGGAATGTATTTTTATCTATATATAAATATTTACCAAAACCAAAACAAGTTATACATTAATATCTAAAACCAAAAAATACAAACCCAAAGTTCAACTTATTCCATTCCATAAGGGTTTAATCATTAAATTTGTTATGTACAAAAATTTGAATTAACTAGGGCATAACATATGATAGTTATAGGAACTGTACCCTTTTCAGCATTCAATTATTGGTTCAAACACCACATCCATCACATATTTTATGTATTGTCACACGACATATTGTTTTTTATTTTTATAAAACAATATAACTCCTATAATATTAAAAAGAATTATGAATGTCCCCAAAAATGGAATTGTTCCACCAATTATTTTTTAACCACAAGGGTTTTATATATAAATTATTATTTTTCCATCAAATAAAATAATATTAATTGATTGTTATTATCATAACATAAATGATCATATTGACGCCAAAGGTTGTTAACAACTTTAATATTATGTCCAAAAAGTTTTAAGTAATTATCCCTTAAATAAAAGTTTCTCTAAAACATATAATATCTCAGTGGGTTGTATTTTCATAAATTTCTCTAAACAATCTTTAACCTTAATAAATTTACATAACATAAATCTTCCAAATGGGTTGTTTAAGATGCTAAACTTATGATCAAACTTAAACTCATAAATACTAGATGGTATCCGTAACTCTTTCATTAATCTTACATGAAGGCATACATTCATCCTAAATTAAGTCAATTCATAGTGGTTTTAGGATTTTTATAACAAAAACACCACTGTTAGAATTACTTATACATCATAATTATTCAATCTAAAATCACAATAACTTTAGACATTACACTTTAATTTAATTAATAACATAAGCTTGAACTACATCTCACAGCTTCTTCTGATGTATATTTCTTTGACGCTATAGCAAATCATTAGCTTAGTACCCTATATTCTTATAGTTGAAACAATACACATTAGTAGAACCTTTCTTTCCCTTGAAATCATGATCCTTATAGACATTCTCTCCAAAATTAAATGAAAAATTCCAATCCTTTTAAGAGAGTATCATGATTATTCTTTCCAAAATTATCACATGTTCAAAAATAATTCTTATCT
Organism: Viscum album; assembly: GCA_963277665.1. NCBI lineage: Eukaryota > Viridiplantae > Streptophyta > Magnoliopsida > Santalales > Viscaceae > Viscum > Viscum album. The sequence goes on along the minus strand of OY728135.1, from coordinate 1,132,962,552 downwards.
TTTTAACCCTTATTTATCCTTTCACTACCATACTCTGATTCTATTACTTTTCTTCAAAAACATAATACATGGATAAGTCCTTATCTATATTTGTAGTACATGATTATATTCTGTCATGTGATGAGAATGTTGTGAAGACTAGTTACCTTTTAGGGATAGGATTAATACCATAAAATAAACCATTAATGTTGTTATTTTTTATTATGTACATAGTATACATATTGACATTATATCTGTGTAAAGTTAGATTCATACATAGAATCATTTTACACATCATTTTGTCATAGACTCTAGAATTATCACTCCATATACACTTTTTTGCAGATGAAGAAAATATTTTTCCAAGAAGAGTGCCTTAAAATAATTTCACACTATGTTCACTATTACCTACTCATCCTTAAGGTTTTGAATAAATGGAGACAATTGATCTACATACCCTAAGAGATGATAAAATACCATGACAACCTTATCTATTTTCATATATTCTATTATGGGAAATGTATTCTATAATGAACTTACCCATTTCTCAGAAAAAATGGATTTTTGGTCCTATTTAATGTTGAAGTTTTTTGATGTATGAATTTGAATAACAATGTTACACAACACTGTGAATAATTAGACTTTTTAATAGAAGAAATATTATTACAAATTACTTGATTCAGATAACCAAATATTGTTCCAATTTTTTTAGTTCAAACTGCAACTCCACCTCTATCTTCATTATCTTTCCTAGGAGGGAAAACCTATATTTAGTACGTGTAATGATACTATTTCCATTTCTTATTCTAGGAGTCATTTATAAAGTATTTAAAATTCAATATTAGATAAAATCAATATAAAACACGTTTTGTAATATCAAAACTAGTTAAATGATTAATATAAATCAAAAATATTTATTCATAGATAATATTATATTCATAATCATGGTTTCTTTTGGAAAGTTTTCAAATCATAAAAATATTTTTCAAATCCTTTATAATGTCTTGCAATGAAAATGTGAATTATCCAAATAATATCCCCCAATAGTATCATACTAGTGGGTAATAAGTCATTTTATTGTGGACAAGGTTACGATCATGTCCACTCCCAATTCCCCCTTTTAAGTGTTTTTTTCTCTATGTGCTAAAATTTCAGAACCACATACACTTGTAATATCCATATAGAGATGTCTTCCTAATAAAATCCATATAATATCTCCCCAAATAAGTATTTATAATGTTCTTATGTATATATCTACAAATTATATCATAGGGTTATGTTCCCTAATATATTATTCCTAAATTTAGTTCCCAATGTCTCTATTATACTTTATATAGTACGGAATTTAATGACCCTAATCCTAGTAGCCCAGATTCAGTGGTTACATTATCACATTGGTAGAAGATATAAGGAAATGCATCATGAAGTATAGAATAGTTTTGTATTCTTGGTAAAATTGTTGAAAAATTGAATCTACCATTATAATTGAAAATATAAAACAAAATATAGTATTTTTTTCTGTGAATTATTAATTATTTTATCATATCCCTGCATATTAATCATAATAAACTTCCTAGTAACCTAGGGAAATGAAACATAGGAAATGGGTGATCTAAAATACTCAATATGGGTATGATTATAACATAATATATCATGAATAAATGAGGAATAATCAATATAAAAATTGAATAACTACAATACATCCTATTAAATCAATTAATTGAGCATAATATGGTAGGAATAAATGATTATCAAATAATGTCAAATAAATAATCACATGATCATGAAACATGATAATGGATATTATAATTAATCAAATAATCCCAGGTAACATCAACAAATAATCTCATAATGATGTAATTAATAATGTAAGACATCATAACCATATCATAAAGTACTCATTCCAATATATCTTAGATAAAATGGTAAGGCCTTGGCCAAATACCCAACATATATTATCTAATTAGACCTACTGATGTATTGGGGGGATATAGTCGGCCCCTCCAATCACTTACTAAGTACAATGCATACATAGTATAAAAGGGTATAATTGTAATCAACAAAAACACTCATATTAGAAAATTATCCTATCAAGTGTTAATAATTTCCCCAATCAATCAACATAATCATAAGTTATCTTGAGTGCTATGGAAAATGGTTTCAAAATTGTATTGCATAGTCAAATTGATAATAGAACATATAGATAAATATTTTTTATGTTATTGTTGAAACATATTCCCAATTTATTATAAGGTAAAATTATGATTTTTTTCAATAATGAATGTAAATTCTATAAAAATGACAGAAAAAACATTCTTGAGGAAAATATTTTTTGAACATTGAAAATAAATTTCAACTAATTTTTTTTATAATATTTGGAAAATAAATCCATAAAAATAACCTTTTCTGTTTTTAAATTAAGATACAAGTATATGAGTTTTTATGATGGAAGTTAATTCCATATATATCGTATAATTAAAAAATATTCATTTCACACTGTTCTTGAACATTTTAAATGATCCTATTTCAGAAAACAACAAGAATATTCCTTTAAAATAATTTCTTAAAACGTAAAATATGGTTAAATATTTAATTAATAAATAATTTTGATAATGTTAAAATATGATTGATTATTTTATAAAACATAAAAATATTGAAGAAAAGTGTATTTTGGCCAAAGAGAGAAATAAAGTCACTTTTTTTAATGATGTTATTTTAGTATCTTTATTTTTAAAGAGTGGAATATGAGAGGAAGAAAATTATTTTAAATAAAAAAACAAATTATCAAAAAATTAATTTGTTTCATTAAATATATATCATAACAACTCATCATCATAAACATAATCATGAACAATCCAGATAAAAATGAGATGGTATGATAAATCTTTCCCACTTTGGTATCTTTTGAATCATAATCCCCATGAAAGAAATAAGATAAAATGAAACATTAAATTAAATTTCTAAACCTTTATTCATGATATTACATATCAAATGGTATGTATACACACAACACAAAAAAAATTGTATGAATATGGCATACGTCTCACGAAAGAAAACACGAGATGAGAAACCCATATCTTAGGTATGGTTTCCTATATATGTGTTTGTACCTCCTATCTAATAAATAAATATTTATTATAAATATATAATATAACCATATTCATATATATCATACAATTTATGTTTAATTTATTGTTTTTATTACTTAATTATTAACAACTCATTTTTTAAATCATTATTTCGGGTGATAATTGCTTCATTTTTCCTGTTTTATTCGGTTCGATAATTTTAGTAATTTTACATTTATCAAGGTTAAATAATATCCCAAAAATTTATACATTATATTAATATCATATATAATCATTATATTCTTATTTATAATAGTTTATAAAAATTATATATGGAAAAATTAGTTACACCATTCATAGAGATGATAGGTCTTACGTTCACATGAACCATGCTTCTATTTTTTCAAAGATGGATTGTAAGAAAGATAAAATATATTTCACCTATAAAGAAACATTATTATATCAAATATATATTATATTTTCAAAAAATATATCCTTGTTACCATCCATGTCAAAATAAAATTAATATAATTTTGTATTGCTGCTTGGAGGCGATAGTCAACATGTATGCACTAACAACATTTTTTCCAACATGTAAAAAGGTAAGAAGGTATATGGAATGTTATAATTAAATAATTATAAAAATTTTATGAATATAATATAAATATTTTAAATCCATCATTATATCAAACTAAGAGATTCAATGATTGAAAATCAATTACATCGGTTCGTGAGGTAGTATGCTTCGATACACACGATCAGTGATTTCGTTTCCCATTTAATAGAGGTGAATATGGATATAGGTAATTCCATTGAAATAATAACTAATTATAATATATTATATTATATTTTTATTCTATAATAGTTTTTGAAGGTTTTAATTAGTTACAATAAGATGTATAATGAAAATACATGATAAAAAACGTTACCACTTTTTCAAAAAACATCTTTAAGATTATACATAAATCCTTACTAGAATTAATTTATGATCACATAAATTCCTAAGTAATGTGTGTATGTATTTAATGAATATTGTTTTAAGTATTTTATGAAAAAAAATTATTTTTGAGTGTAAAAAGGAGAGGATAGTGGTGGACTTTTACAAGGGGAGGAGGGGACACACTTGGAATTTTTAAAAATAAAAAGGTGACACACATGTTGTTCGCATGGAACATGACTCCAAAAAGAATATTTATTCAAAATATATTATATAAGATCAAAATATGTCCATAAATTAAGAATTATACTAGTGTATTGGTCATTTGAACCATTATATTTTTGTTTAAAACCCTAGTAAACCCATTTTAACCTTAACTGCGATAGTTAATTTTTACAATTTTTAATATTAATTATGAAATGAAAAGAATTTAATTTTATTATATAACATTAATTATGATGATTGAAAATATGGAACAAATTTTTCTGAATTCAATTTATATAATTGGAAAATTTTAATCCAGAATTAACCCCACGTATGCGATGAAAAGGTGTTCTTCCAATGAAAAAGGTTTCAAAAGTATAGAACGTTTTAACATCAAAATTAAAAATGAAATTAAATCCAATAACATAAATTTCATTTATTATAAAATAATTTATTTAATTTTAATTTCAAAATGATTCTAAATAAAACAATTTATTTTTTATTATTTAATCAAATTGGAAATTTTTGATGAAGATCATTTTGTTTCACTATTGATAGAAAAATTTATCTTCTCATAAAATTTTCAATAATTCACTCTAAGATAATTTTGACATTATGATTTAAAATATGAAGTTATGTTTTGAATGTATTTTCATAAATCATAAAAAAAATATTTTTATGTTACGTGAAATATTTGAAGAAATATCCTTTTGAAAAAAAATATATTTCTTAATTATACTCAATTTATAATTAATGTATCAATATAGAATATAATTTTTATAATTTTTTAATTTATATTCATTCCCACTAATATAATTTATATATTATAACGGTAATGTATAATACAGTTCATTTAGACTCAGGGTTGCATGCACTACAAGCTATAAAAGAGATTAAATTTAAAGAAATACTTTTATGGGACATTTAAGCTGGGTGCATGTGTTGAATATTCTATCAAGAATCGTGTTTATATTTTATAATCATGTAGGTTTACATCTTGTGACTTTGGAAACTTTGATACATAAGAAATTGATTTATAAGTGATTTATATCATCTCCCACTAAGTACTTCATAACCAAAACCCTTCTTAGACATATCATACATAATACCATTATTCATAACTAGGGTAAAGGAAGCATAATAAATAATGATTTTAGATGATCATTAATGGAAAAAAATATACATGAAAACATAAGATGATCATAACCATATGAGAACATTAGAATAAAATTGGAAAACTATACCATCCATATCATATATCATAAACTTGACTTAGGAAATAAATCATGGAAGTTCATAAGAAATTAATCATAATGGAATCAAATAACATGATCCATGAGAACATAATACTAGAATAAGACATATATTTGTGGAATACACATAATCATAGAAAATAATTTCATTATTAGTCCAGGATAATTTCCACGATTATCATACTAGAATGTGTTCTCTCACCAAACAATCATAGTAGTCTAGGTTCACTCCCAAGACTATAATAGTGGGAAGATTAATTTACTGAACTAGGTTAAATCACCATTACAGTCATTTTTTCCTCATGAAAAATGAATATTTACTCAAAGAATAATAGGGTGGTATAAGTCCCACACAACACATAATTCATTCATTGTTGTTCCACAATATCATAAAACATTTATCATAACATAACACATGAAAAGAAAATGGTTTCATAAAAATTTAATCATATCCTAACTCATGGGAGAGAAATGAGGTTCAAAAATATTTCATCAATTTATCATAGTATAACCCATGGAAAATAAATATTTTTCATAAATATCTTTTTATCATAAACATAAACCATATTGAAAAAGAATAAGGATGATATAACTGGATAATTTCTACATTAAATAATATGTATCATCCAAGGATGTCATATTGGATTGAAAATTATTTTGACATATCACAAAGAACACTGATTCCAAAAAATAATATTTCCACATAGAAATAACTAATTAAAAAGCTAAAAAAAATCAAAAAATATATAAAAAAAAATACTTCAAAAAAAGATTGGAAACATTTAACGGAATCCTTAAATCAGATATTGGTAATGTTGGTAGGAAATGTTGTTCATTCCGCACACAATGAAATAAAGATTCCTTTCATATTTTAAATAAAATCCAAATGGGTATTGTTTGGAAAAAAATAAAAAAATTCCATTTAAACCATTTTTAAAAGCATAAAATGGTTAAAATAATTGTATAATAGTAAAAAAACTTTCTTTAAAACATTTATAGAAATCATGGAAATGGAATAAAAAGGATCTTCGAACGAAGAGAGAAATAAAATTAATTTTACATAAACAAAATTCTTATTGGCCCTTAAGTACCTATTTTGAAGAAAGTAAAGGGAAACTTTATTTTTAATAAATATAAATAGTATAAAAAATTAATATGTTTCTTGATAGATATATCAAAAATTTCATCATTCAAATCATAATCATAATCAATCCGGATAAATAAAGTGATGGTAAAAAAAAACCCTTACCACATTGGTAACTGTTGAATAATAATAACCATTGAAGGAAGAAACATATATAGATTTTTATATACCATAAAGTTCATGATAATAATCATAAAATACCATAATAGTATGTATATACACAACACAAAAGAAACATGTGATGAATACATCAACTTCCAAATATAATAAAACTGATAAGAAAATCAATTACCTCAAGTGTTGAATTCATTTGTACACATTAGAACCAAAATTATAATAAATATTGGATTATTATAAATATATTACATAACTACATTAATGTACATAATACCATATATTATTTACTTATGAACTTTAATTTCTATTTATTAACAATTCTTTATAAAAAAAATGTTTCAGGTAGAAACTACTTTCTATTTCATGTATGTTTTGGTTTGGTGTTTTCAATAATTTTACTTTTATCATTGATCTATAATATAATTAATATCAATTAGGATATAAATATAATATATATTCATTATAAATTTATTTTTAGTAATCCATTACAATTAGGGATAGAAAATTAATTACAATATTCCTCGAGATAGTAGACCATACATACACTTGAATGTAGTTTCCATTTTCTCAAGTGATGGGTTAAAATAAAGGTAGAATTTAATTAAACTTTAAAAGAATAATTTTTATATTTTATATATCACATATATTAATTTAATCTATCCTTATTTCAATCCATTGAAATATAAAGGGAAAAAATCATATCACTGCTTCGTGGAGGCGGTAGTCCACACGTATGCATGAGCAATGTTATCATTTTCCAATAGGTTGGAAGGTAAGAAGTTGGATGTGGTATTATAATTCTATGAGTATAAATATCTCATAAATATAATATATATACATTAAATAAATATTTTTATTCATATGTGATATGCAGTGATGCAAAATAATTGGCATCGGTTCGCGAGGCTGTAGTCCATTGTATGCACGATCGATAGTTTCATTTCCCATTAGATGGAGGAATATATTCATATATGTTATAACATTTACATAATAACATATCAGTATATTATAGATATAGATTTAATCATATTATCCAAGATTAAATTTATTTTTGGTCAGTGGAAGAATAAATTATATAAATACACTCGCATTAGAACAATACCACTTCTCTGAAAAATCACCATAGCTTGGCATAAAAAATCCTTCATAAAAGAGTTTACTAATAAAAATAAATACAATATGAAATTGGGATGTAATTAAGTAAGTTATATGGTTAATTATTTGATAAAAATTATTTTAAAGAGAGAATTTTCCAGTATAGGGGGTTCCCTTTTATAAGTGGGGGAGAGGAAACACATGGAATATTTGAAAATAAAAAGGAATTCCCACATATTAAACATGCCACTAAGAAAAAAATAGATCATTCTAAAAAATTATATGATATAAGGTCTATATATATCCATAAAATTGTAATTTGACACGTTTTTAGGTCATTTTAACTCTTATATTTTTATTTCAACCCTAATAATCATGTTTTAACTTTAATCGCGGTAGTTAATTTTTACTATTTTTACAGATCATTATGACCAAAAATATCGATGAACTGATTTTATAATATTAATTATTTTAATTAATAATATTGAATATATTTTTTAATTTAACTCATATAATTGGTATAATTTAATTTAAAATTTAATCCATAAATGAGGAGAAAAAAAATCTGAAGAAAATGATTTCATAAGTATAGAAACAATGTTTATCAATGTTGAACATAATTTTTTTAAAATAATCAAAATTGGATTCAAAATAATATAATTAATTAATATTTCTTTTGAACCCATTTTAAATAAAAATGAAACCCTAAATTTTTATTAACCAAAAAAAGTTGTTTTTGAAAAACATTAGTGTTCTTCACTTTTCATTGAAAAATTATACGTTTCCAAAAAATCTCAAAAATTCGAAATATGAAAATTTTAAAATTTTTATTTAAAAAATAATGTTAATTTTTCCAATAAATTTCTATACTTGTTGTAAAAAATAATTTTGTTATTATTTCACAAAAAAATGATTTTTTAGAAAATCAATTTTATATGTGTATAAAGGATTCACTAAAAATTATGTACTTATTTATAAATATATTGTATTTATCTAAAAATATTATAATTAATTTTTAAAATAAATTTATTCTTATTCATACCACCAAATATAATGTCTAGGTTATAACATTTATTTTCAAATAAAAGTATTAATATTATATTTTGGTTTTTTAAAACTCGGTGTTGCGTGTAACACAAGTTATCAAAAAATAAACTTTATTGTGAAAATATATTTGAAAAAATATACGGGTGTTACATTTTACCCCCTTTAAAATTAATTTATCACTAAAAACTATATTTTATAAACAAAAATGGGGATACTTCTACCACATCACTTCCCAAGGTACCCATGTAGCTTCTAAAAAATTGATGTTTTTCCTAAAGCATTGGCAATGTGAGTGCAATTTTTTCATAGTACTTTATGACTATGATAAATAATTCCCATTAGTTATTATTAATAACAGATACCATTATCTAACCTTATGAATTGTGATTTCATTAATGTGACATATTAGATATATTCTTCCTCAATATAGATACATGGATCAAATCATGTACTTGAGACAGGTTCAGTGAAAGAACTAAGAGATAAGCTTCTATCCTTACTCAATAAATAATATTTAAATAAAAAATATACCTAGGGAATAGATTTCATGTCTTCCTAAATCTCATAACCTTCATAACTTGAGAAATTTATAGGATTACCTTCTCACCATCTTCAAACTCTAGATCACACCAATGATTTCTGGCATATATTTGATGTAAACTCTCAGATTCTGTGATGTGATATTGAATAGATCTGACATTATCTACCATTTAATAAGATAGGATAGGTACTAATATCTTTCATTATAAAACTTTATCTTGGAATATTTGAGTTTAAAATTTCTATCCATATAGGGATTCATTAGAAGCATAATTAATATTTGCATGAAATATATTGTTTTATGAAAACTAGACTGGGGTAAGGTTTTGATCCCAACAACATTTGGAATACATAAAGTAAATATTATCTTATCCCTAGGATTTGAATTTTCCTTTTAGACTGAACATCTGTTTGATTATGATAATTTATGTTAAAACATTACCTTGTTAGAAAATTCTTTTGAAGAATACAATAATGAACCAGAACCTTCATAAAATATATTACTTTATTTTTGGTGAATTTTAAACGCATTTAAAAATTAAATTTCCAAGCATTACAATGGATTAGTCTATCTATATCATAGAAAACAAATCTTCTTACTTAATGAAACATATTCAACATCACTTATAAATATCTTATCCTATTATACTCTTTATAAACATACCCTATTAAATAATTTCTTCATAACCAGTGAAGATGAAACATAATGAAATGTGAGATTATATTCTCAATGATGGTAAACATAGGAGATATCATTCTATGATCATATAAAATCCTAAGATATGAATAAGGGTACTAGATTATGAACAACACTTACAAGGCTTATAACAATCCTATCATAAATTATAAACATGCATCAAGGCATAAATAATTATCATTCAAAAATACATGATTCATAAGAGTGTGAGATCATCATAATTCATTAAACCTAAGATCATCTCATAAAATTGTGGATCCAACATAGGTATATAAACCATTCCATTTATCAAGGATAACTACCAAGACCATCAATCATAGTATATTAGACCTCATCAACTATTTCCCATTATTAATCAAGACTTTGACTTGTTTACCATTATGGATCAATCTCTTTGAGTTATTTTCAATTGTAGATCAACCCCATTCTCTTATTTACCATTTTTATCTCTTGAGATATAAATAATTACCTATGTAGGGGGATATAGATATCCTCAATTACATAATAAAAATAATATATATGTGTTACACTATGTTATAAAAAGTTCATCATATCAGAAATCATAAAAATAAATGTGTTTTATAAATACTTTATTATAGTATAACTCATAGATAAAAATGGGTTTCATAGACATTTCCACATTTTATCATTGCCTAACTCGTATCATAAATTTAAACCATATATGTAAAGAATAAATATGGTATAATTGAATAATATCCCAATCATTCTTATGTAACATATATGGATTTCATCTTAGATAGAAAATTATTTTTAATGGTCACAAGGAATATTTATTTAAGATAATAATGTTTCCAATTTTAAAATTAGATTTTAAAAAGTTGAATTTCACATAAAATTTCAGAAATCCTTTTTTTTTATTTTCCTTGGAATCATATATATTAAGATTAAAAATTTTGAAGTAATGTTGGTGTAAAATACTAATCAATTCATACACAAGAAAACAAATATACCTTCACATTTTCAGAAATATTCAGAAACACAATTTTTGGAAAATTAATATATTATTACATTAAAAAAAACATGTCAAAAATATAAATGGATAAAATTTTTAATTAAAAATAATTTTATAATATTAATTACTTTTATTAAAACAAATTTAGATAACATGGACATAGAAATAAAGGATTTTCAACTAAAGAGAGAAATAAATTTGATTTTCCTTAAAAATTATTTTTAGAATCTTGATTCCCTAAAGAGTGGAAAAGTAAAAGAAAAATTTTATTTTCATGAATTTACTAGAGGATAAGAATAATAATTATTTTAATGAGATTTATGTCATGACATATTATAATTATAAGCATATTAAAAATAGACCTAATAAAAAATGAGATTATACCGTTTAAATGTTACCACTTTGGTACCATTTATATCATAACTCTCATGAATGAATGAAAAAAAATAATTATATCCCATAATTATCATGATAGGGATAATAAAATACATTAATGGAAAGTATATTAACCAATCAAAATAAAAATGTGGTGCATAAGTCATGTGTCCCACCGAAATATAATTGAGATGAATATCTCTTACCTTAATTATCAAATTCCATCATACACATTCAAACATAATTTACAATAAATATAATATTATAAAAATATATTATATTGTAAAATAAAATGTTTTATACATTATATTATTTACTTATAGCCATTTATTACCCGTTTAATGTCAATTTATTTTTAAAATCATGTTTCGGGTAGTAACTTATTTTTCTTTCATGTATGTTTTGGTTTTTTATTTTTTTCACTTTTGTTTTATTTGGGTTACATATTATCTAGAATGTTAAAAATTATATGATTGTCATATATATTCATTATATATTTATTTATAATAATCTATTAAGATTATATATTGAAAATTAATTACACCGTTCATGGTGACGGTAAGCTGTATGTATGCATGAAAGTTGTTTTCATTTTCATGATGGAAGAAATGAATGAAAGGAAACAAATATACTAAACTTTTAGATTATTTATTATTTCATATATATCACATAATTTCATTAAACCTATACTTTATACTTTCTATGTAAAATTTAATTAAAAAGGAATCACATCGCTTTGTGAGGTGGTCGTCTGCTATACAAACGAGAAACATTATCTTATTTACAAAGAATGAAAAGTAAAAATTTATATGTGATTTTATAATTTTAAATGTATAATAATTTTATAAATATAATATAGGAATTTTAAATCCATCATTAAATACATCCTCGAGATTCTTTTGTGGAAAATTAATTACATTGGTTCGTGAGGTGGAAGTCGGCCATACACACGATCGACAATTTTGTTTTCCATTTGATAGATGAGAATATAGATGTATATAATTAAATTAACAAAATAACATATATGTATATGGTATATAATTATTTTATTACATCACCAGGGTTAAATCATATTTTGATTGGTTATGGGAAGAAATAAAATGAAAACGTATAGTTAAGGATTATGCATCTTCTTTGGAGAAATGCTTTGGGTTTACACCTAAAGACATCCTATGATGGTTTACTAAACAATTTAAGGAATATATGATGTTGTAGTTATTATGGGAATGGATTTGGTTTTAGATTTTATAATCAAAATGGATTTTTAAGTATGAATATGAGATGATAGGGGGTTCGTTTTTATATGTGGGGAATAGGTCCCACATAGAGACTTCGTGGGAATTTCCCAAAAAAATCCAAAATGATAAATTAATTCCCAAATAAAATGATTTCAAATGAACATAGATTCAAGAAAGTAATGTCATAATGTTATAAAATGTACATTCAATAGGTTTTTTTACAAGTTTCATTTGAAACATTTTCCTTATCTTTTACTTTTACCCAAAGGTAAACACGTTTTACCTTAATCACAACAATTAATTTTTACTATTCATTTTGACCAAAATTGAACTTGAAATATTGCATAATATTAATTATTATTATGAATATGAAATTAATTTTTTCAATATTCTTTCACATCTGTGAAAATTTTTAATTTAAAATTAAAACCGCAGACATGATGAAAAGGTGTTTTTTCATAGAGAATCATTCTATAAGTAGATAATGTTTTAATATCAAAAATTAATACAAAATTGATTCCAATGGAAGATATTAAAATAATAAATAAAATATTGAAATAATTTTTCTTTTAGATTTATCATTAAATAAAATATATATTGTTAATAATTTTAACGAAAATATAATTTTCTATAAAAATCAGTATTTTTCACTATTCATTGAAAAATTAATCTATTTCGAAAAATTATCTGAAATTCATCCTAAGATCATTATTTAATGTTGATTTAAAAAATAAATTTAATTTTTCAAATAAAATTTCTAAATGGTTCATAAATTTATTTCAAATTTTTTTCAGAAAAGTTAATATAATATATTTTATTTAAATGGCCTTTTAAAGTCATATAATTATTTTACTAAAAATTAAGTACTTTTTGTAAATATGTTTTATTTATATAAAATAATTATTAATAATTTTTTACAATTTGTTATTCATATTCATAAAACAAAAATTAACTACATTGCTATAATTTCCATGTTTAAATAATTATAATGTTAATATCATAACATTATTTGTTAAAACATGGCATTACATGTAACACATGCTATCAATGAAATTAAACTATTATAAAAAAATCCCTAAAAACTTGGTGTAACACACTAAGATCTTGAGAAATATTATTTTCAATCAAATGTAATTTTTTAGAATAGCTTGTTTTACATGCAACACCATGTTTATCTTGCATTACACCCAATAAAGAATATATCTTGTGTCACACGCAACACCGATTTTAAACAAAACATGAAATATTATTAAAATATTATTATTTAATATTATAATTCTACCCTATAAATATTAATGTATTGTATGAATATATTTATCTAAATTGTGAAAATATATGATTTAAACCTATATATAAAATGAATTTGTTGATTAGTGGTAAATTAGAAATGAAAATGAAAACCATTTAAAAATAACAGAAGTAAATAAACATGTTTCATCACAATAAATAAAATAAATCAATTCTGATTATTTATTATAATGATATTTATATATTATATATTCAATATAATATTTAACATTCATCTTCAGTGTTTTCAAGGAATGGGATAAATTAAATCCAATTCAATGATTAAAACTTTATTTTTATAAAAATATTTATCTTCAAATTTTGCGCACATAAATTTATATAATTATTCCACTTTTTTAAATTCCATTTGAAAAACTGAACTAGATTTTATAAATCTTAATTTAAGAATTATATTTGACTTATTTTTTTATTTTTTTAAACGATAAATTTCTAGTGAATAATGGAAAATTCTAGTTTTTATTAATATACTTCCTTTTCATTCATGGAATTTAAAAGAAAATTTTGTTAATAAGATTTAAAAAGAAAAATTAACTCAATTATATATATATGAATCAAATTATTGTCACTAGAATAAATTTCATATGGAATTTTGATTTAATAACATTTCAAACCTTTGAAATTTTTCTCTTTGGAAAATTGTGTTTTCATCATGTCTACATGAATAATTTTAAATTAAAAATTTTCAACTTATATGAATTAAATTTTACAAAATTGATTCCATGTTTTAAATAATCATAATATATATTACCTAATAAGATAAAATTAACATTTAATCAAAATTAATCATAAAACCCATAAAAATAACTACCGCATTTAAGGTAAAAATTGATTTATGGAGGGGTTAAACTAAATAGATAAGGGTTAAAATTGGCCCAAAATTGTAAAAAACCAATTTTATAGCCATATTAAGTCCTTAAAACCTATAATTTTAAATAACGGTCTATTTTTGGTGTTGTATGTCATGTTAAAAGCATGGATACACCTTTTTCTTTTGAAAAACTATAAGTCTTCCACCCACCTCACTTATTAAAGGTCCTCTATCATTTCTTATTTATACTTACAAAACCCTTTAGTTAGGCTAATCCTTAAAAAAAATTCATTTGTTCCCCAATCCCATCCTATAAAATTTGGTTTCTTCTAAAATTTATACTAATAATCCTAAATGAATGATTTATTTTATTTCATCATCCACGTCATTAAATAATTATTAAAACATGACGATATAATTTCATCAGTATCATAAATATATTGAGACGTTATTATGTTAATGTAATAACATTAATACTTATCATCTTCCATTATATTGGATAAGAAATCATCCCTTGTGTGTATGGTGGGTTGTCGTCTTGTAGACCGATGGTATTCGTTTTCCATCACCACCGCTCAAGAATTGATATACTGATAGATTTACTACTTTTATATCATAAATATTATATTTTAATACCTTGATAATAATAAAATCACATCAACCTTCTTACCTCCCAACCTATTGGAAAACAATAACATCGCTCGTATGTTAATTGGAATACCATCTCATGAACCGATGTGATGTGTTTTTCATTTCTATTTTACATGGATGGTAATAATTATATAATAAATAAAATTATATGATATTTTAAACTAAATTATACTTCTATAAATATGATACCATACATACATTCATACACCCCATACTATTAGGAATATGACATCGTTGTTCATGTGTTCACTAGACTACCGCTACGTGAAGCGATGTGATTCGTTTTTCACTAACTCTTTTATTGGATGGTAATTGGGGTAAATTTAATTAATATATGTTATATATATGAAATAAAATCTATTTTAAATGTAAATTTATTACTTACACTTCTTTGATTTCATCCATTTCGAAAATGGAAACAACATTCATGTGTATGTACGACATACTTTTTCCAAGAACAGTGTTCTTCATTTTCTATCTCTACCATTTATGGATTAATATAAATACATATATAATTAATTTATATTATATTTTTATCATTTTTATTATTTTTGAGATTATGGAACCATTATCAACATAATAGGACCATAAATACCAACCAAAACATTCATGAAAAACAAAGCAGTTATTTCCCAAAATGTAATTTTCACACAGAATTGTTAATAAAAAAGAAATAAAAGGCCTCGATTAAATAATATTTGTTATGATATATATCATTGTGGTTATATAATAGATGTATAAAAATTTATATGCATCTGTAGGGTCCTGAAAAATCCGAAATGGAGAACGATGATCCCCTTTAACTCAAGAGAGATTCTACCCAATTTCCCCTCAAAGGGATGGGAAAATGTGGACAATACTCAAGGATGGCGAAGGAGGAACCGGTCAGCGGACCGGTCTAATGTTAAAGACGCATGGTCGGTACCGCAAAGCATCCCCCCCTCTACATACCATTTTCATTCACGAAAAGGATGTGGAGATCCTCTGCGGGCGCGAAGCAGTGCAGGCGCCAATCCCGTTCACCGTCATGAACCGCCCCAGCCGCGAGCCGTGTCGGCCGGCCCAAACTGCCGCCACTATCGTTCTCTAAATGGAGGTGGAACCCTCCATGATCGTGAAGCACTCCCCTCGTTCGGTTCATGGTGGGGGGAGCACTCAATACCCACTGCGAATTACAGATTGACCAAGTCAGCCGTAAAACTGGTATTCAGTCATGGGCCTCCGCAAAAGGTGTTGCGTGACCGCATATACATCTATTTCCCCACTCTATAAAAGGATTCCGAGGGGAAAAAGAAAATGGATTTGGATTTGGATTCGGAAAAGGATACAGAGAGGAGATCGGTTAGATTTGGGTGGAAGGATTTCAAAGGAAGGATTAGGATTTCAAAAGTTCCAGTTCGTGAACCAGAGATGGTATGAACCTAGGAACGAACAAATAAGAAACCAAAAACACATAATAATTTGGTGAACTAAGAACTCAAAATAACATAAAAAATGAGAAGGCCACAAACCATAACCTCTACGCGGATGCACTCCCCATTGACCCGGGAGTTTATGCCTCTTTTCTGATCTGTCCCGTCACATAGCACCCCCCTACATGGGAGAATCATCGACAGATGAACCCCAGACCGGCGCCGCCCTTGGCCACCACTGCTCATGTGGAACCCTCCGCATACCAACCTTTTACGCGGGTCGAAACCGAAGCCGTGAACCCTCCTAGTTCACGGGATTCCAATCAGTCCGTGGACTACCCTGGTTCATGGACGGCCTCTCAGTCTGTGGACCACTCTGGTTTGCAGATGACCTCTCAATCCGCGGACCACTCTGGTTCGCGGACGGCCTCTCTAGCCGCGTAGCACTTCCCTATGCGAAGGGCTCCACCACCCATACCCATGTGTGGTCCGCCGAATACATCGTAGTCCCCATTCTCTAAGCCACATAAGATCATCCCGATCCAGCCTGATCCTCCATGCCTCCTTCACTGGCCTAATCATTGGCCCCAAGCCAAGGCCTCTACCATAGCCACCAGATCTGTGTGGTGTAACCTTGAGGTGCATCAGCGTGCCGTTTTGAGTTCACATATCCATGGTAAGTAGAGGCGAAGGGTTTTCCCCGACCCTTGAACAGATTTCCAAAGCATTCCTGGGTTCACATTCCCACGGTAATGTGGAGTCTGAGCTTGGGAGTCCCCTTTCTTCCCCTCCACTTGTTAAGGGCTCCTCGGGGGTAGTAAAATACCCATCATATGGAAGCCCTCATGCACTTCAAGAGGGGATATGGGAACAAGAGCACCCCATTTCCCTCTCCCATTGCGCTTATTCCCCATGGGAATCCATCCTGGAGTAAGCCCCGACATAATGGGCCACCTACATGCGTAAGCCCCACTAGACTCCTCACAGAAGCACCTTTCACGACGTGATCCTCTGGTCCCTGCTGCCTCTTGTTTCTCACACCAAGCATGACTCATGTGGGCTTAGAGTAAGCATCGACCATGAAATCCTCTTATGTGCCTCCTCAGAGTGTAAGCCCCAATCCATCGCCCTAGGCCTCCTCAGAGTGTAAGCCCCAATCCATCACTATGGGCCTCCTCAGAGTGTAAGCCCCAATCCATCATTCTGGGCTGCCTCAGAGTGTAAGTCCCGAGCCAATGTGAACTACGAGGAATTTGATTCCCTAACATAAGGATACGTAGGAAGCCACCATGAGGTTCAAGCCTGATCACCAACGGACCCCCGGGTCCACCATCACGTCGGTTCTTCAGCGCTCCCCATTCGAACTACGTGGAATTTGATCCTTGTCCCCTAGGAAGGGTATGTAAAATCCTCCATGAGGTTCAATACCAACAACTGGTCGATCTTACTATCTTCACATCGGTTCACCATGCCACTCTTACAGCCGCATTAGTGATTTCCTACACCACAGGGTCATTAATCCAAAGAGGGATGGTAAACCTCAGGCCTAAATGATTCTGAACCCCCTGCGTCCAGTTGACCATTTCCACCCAGGGTTAAATCCGTGGATACTATGTTTAGGTATAATCAAAAGATTCGCGAACATATGAATACGTCTTAAATCTATAAGAGAGTCCCAGGACAGGAAATAATTCCCCCCAAAATGGTGTGATGAGCCCGAATTCCCATCCTCTCGACCAATGTGAGTTCTTAAGCATCGCTGGTCAAACCATTTGGCGAACGTTTGCCTTTGGGAAGCAGTTCCACGCGTCATAGGATACGGAACCGTTGGGCATTTCGAGACAGAAACCCGAAAAAAAATGGTGAACCCGACGTGAATCTTTAACAAAGCATGACGTATTTAACCTAATCCTACCATGTTCCCTCTTTTACTCACAAGGAGGGCCAAGAAAGGTCATTAACTACACATGGGATCATGAGATGTTGCTTTGACGGGTTTTCTGCTTATATTTGATAAAATTTTTTGCAGGTACTACACAAAACTCCCTTCGATCCAATGGCGTCTCGAAGGAACTCACATGCGCGTGCTTCCAACAATGAAATGACCAGACATCCTCACTTATGGAGGACCCCGCTACCCACCCAGCGTCTTCAACGCTAGGTCTCGGATGCGCTGATCCGAGAGTACCACATGAACGGTACTCTCCCAATGGTGGAGGCGACCATGCACACCCTCCAATCTACCAGAACTCACCGGTCGCCTGCCCAGCAGTTGCCGCAAAGGCAGATCCAGATAGCCCCTCTTGCTGTCTCCAACCGTTTTGGGAGACTATCCCCAGAACGGGACAATGCGTACCTCCCTTTTCTTATGGAGGTGGATGAGGTCGACGTTGAGTAATTCATCCCCACCAAACGGGGGTTCCTCTCTAAGGCCCCCACAGGAAGACGTCCTCACGGTCACACTGCAGCGCAACATCCTCACGCCGAGGAGGATGTCTCTCTGAGGATTCAGGACCACGCTCTCCGAGCTCCGGCCCCTCAGACCGCCCGACGAGGGCGAAAGACGTATAATCAGGGAATGGTCATCACCCTAGTCCTTGAGGAGGATCTCCGCTTCCCAGCCACAGAGACATACCGTGAACAGGCACCTACACCTATTCGCTCCTCCCGCGCCCGCCATCCAAACATTACGGCATCATACAAGCCGACGCGCATCCCCGCCGAGCTCCATCAAGCCCGTCGCTCACACAGGACGGCACTTACCAAGCATGCACCTCTCCCTGCCCAGGGTATTGAAGCCCACCAACCTGAGGTGGTGGAGACCCGGCACCTGCAGTACCAACTCCTAACAGTTGATTCTGACACCTGTCATCCTGATATGGTGGCGATCAACAATGCCCGCCACCCGGATGTGGAGGAAAATCATAGGCAGGAACGTCTCCCCACCAACAAAGGCCACTGACTCGATATGGTGGGAATCCAATATATGCAGGGCCAGCTCCCTATAGATGAAAGTAAATTCCGCCATCTCGGTATGGCGGCAAACAGAGAGATAAACCGGTGTATCCTGATATATGGGCAGATTCGTTCACCTGCCCCGACACAGGAGAATTGTTAGTACCCACTGACCACCGGAGGACCAGATCAGGATATTCCTACTCCAATACTGGAATGGGGCTTCATACCCGTTCCATCCATAGAAGTCTCTCTACATATCCTGGCAATGATGGAGGAGTAGGTATCGATCCCATCTCATATCTTGCAGACTTTCTAGAATGTAATTACATCAGCAGCAACAGCAAGTACTCGGGCCTGTGAGCATGTCTCCCTAATTTAGGTGACTCATCAAAGATATGAGATAGCCGCCTCAAAGCATATATGCATCCCTGCTTCTGCCCAAGAGGGTTGACAGCCATATTTCACGATGCATGGGCAACTGGATCGAGCAGCTTCACTTGTTCCAACTAGGGGACACCCATCCATCACGGTGGATTCTCCAGAGCAAGAATACATCCCTGCTAAAAGTAAAGATGTTCATCGGCGTATCCCGGTAGCATCACGGGACCCAATTAGGCAGGGACCAAAAGGTGAAGGTCATTGTCAACAGCAGACGGTCCCTGCTTCCCGTAAAAGAGTGCCCTGAACACGCTAAAGGTAGCAAGAAAATAAATAGGGAGTTCATGAATCTGCTCTACTGGAATCTGGGGTTCCCAACGCCACTAGGCATACATCAAAGCCTCAGAACCCTGCCCACCCATTACCATATTATGGGAGTGGCAGTAGCAGTTGCGATGGTCATCCCCGCAATGTTGCTACCAGTAGCTCTGAAGGTCCTCCCCAGAGCGCCTGTGGGGCCCTCCCCCGCGGGCATATAACGATCGATCACGAGAGCTCCTCTTTTTATGCGAGTCACGGAAACCTTCCCTATGGATAGAAGATTGAGCAGTAAGAAGGTCCTCCACTTGCTGTGGTCCACCCTGAAGGTCCTCCCCGGGGTATACACTACAATCACTCTCCATGCAGTGGGACCACAGATTATGATAGTAGTCCTCGCTATCATAGTCACAACTGTGGAGGCCCTCCCCGCAGTGACGTCTCATCACAACAAGAAGGCCCTCGCCTTGTCGTAGTCGGCCCTGAAGGTCCTCCCTAGGGGTTACGCTGCAATGGAACTCCACACAGCCAGGCATCAGATCACAGTGGTATTCCTCTCCACCCTAATAAGGGATGTCCTCCCCTTAGAGACGTAAGAAATGAGAAGGACCTCCCCTCATTGTGGTACATTCTGGAGGACCTCCCCATGATGTATCCCACAGATATTCTCCCTGCGGCAGCAGTAATGGTTGTCCTCACCATTGTCGCAGCTGTGATGGTAGTTCTCGCCACCACGACCGTCATTGCGAAGGTCGTCCCCGCATTGGCCCCAAGTAACAAGAAGGTCCTCCCCTTGTCGTAGTGTGTCTTTATGGTCCTCCCCAGGATGCACATCAAACGTCAATCCATGATGGTCATCCTCATCATGATGGTAGTTGTTGCGAAGGTGCTCCCTATAACGACGCTAAGTAGCCAGAAGGTCCTCCCCTTTCTAAGACACACCTTGGAGATCCTCCCCAGGGTGTGCACGGAAAAAGTCTTCTATGCAGTGAAGCATTAAGCAGTAATGGTAGTCCTCAACATTACAACCTCCATTGTGGAGGTCATCCCAATGATGACATGTTGTATCATCAGGACGGTCCTCCTCCTGCCAAATCAAGCACCGAAAAACCCTTGTATGTCGAGGCACTCAGAAGGGCGGGATCAAGAATGTCAGATTCCTAGTTAATCGCTGACGACATACTTCTGCAATCAGGAGACGGTCCAGGGCCGCGTTCATCCTCTGAACCACCTCGAAATTGCCCACGTAATGACTCAGCACCTACCGGTCCCACTGCCTCCGACCACATTTGCAGCGAGCATCTTAGTTGGGCGACCAGGTAGAGGAGTCAGTAGCGAAGGAGTATGAAAATATGCTACATCTGAGGAAACGACTGCCCAGGAATGATATACCAGATATGTTTTGGCCTACAGACACCTCTCAATTCGACATACCCAGAGAGTTGTCGGAAGAATGTTTGCACGGAATCTTCCATAATATATGGACAACCCTCCACCAACTGAAATCAAGCTTCCTACCCTATGACGGGTATGTAGACCACGTCAAGAAAATAGGGGACCTCTTGCATTACATCGACATGGATGCTCTTCATTCAGCACGACAATAGCGACCTGAGAGGCGTAATAGAAACATGGAGATATCCTACCTCCGTGTGCTGCACCAGCTGTGCCACCTCATCAGTGATGCTTCGACAAGAGTCCATATCAGGGAATGGGGAGAATATGGAGCTTTTCATTTCACTCCGATCCCCACCAAGAAAAAACTGTTCGGCATGGTGTCTTACAACATCTTCACATCAAGATAGCAATCGATTGGTATCTCTATTCATGTAAGGAAACACACCCAATAGAGTCAGGCCTTGAGTAAGTCCCAGATGTGTTAGGACTGACAGGAATGATCTATTCAAGAACTCCTGAATCAGGCCATCGAGAGAATAAAACAGGCCTCTCGCCTAAGAGATGCCTATGAACGATCTTTTCCTGCCTCCCCAGAAGGGATTGATTCACAGAAGAACTCGGAACCTAACCCAGTTCACCCCCGAATGGGGGCACGCAAGGTCAGGCAGGTAGTGAGAGCCGCAACCACTGACTCAATCCAGGGTCAACCCCAGCCTGCAAGGCAGGGGGCATTTTAAACAACAAATTCCCCCATAAGACCAATAAAACTGGGAAGATACTCAATGTCTAAGGAACAGAGCCAACCCCATCCCTCGGGGATGGGGGCATTGTTACCCCCTCAACAACAAACTCCCCCCCCCTTGAAAATCAGTGTTCTCTCTTCTAGGGAGGACAGTCAGAAGAGGATGTTCCCGTCCTATACCGTCATTTGAATCATCATCCCCTCCGAGAAGAAGGCACACCGTAAGGTCGCATAAAATAACTCTTCGTGTCACCCTTCTTCAAGAAGTCCTAAGGAAATCCCAGGTCATGAAAGGGAAGGCTAGCATAAGATGCGGGAGATCCGCTTCCCATTTGGAAGAGGACATCTTCTCCGCCCTGTGATATCCATCTATCAACCTCATAGAAGTTAACCCCATGGGTGACACCAGAGATACTACAAATCAGGAGGGATCAGGAGACGATAGTTCTGGTCAGGTTGTGACTCACAACGAACCACCAGGTTTACACACCCGGAACCAGAGGGCCGCCCTAAATATTTTCATCCTTCCAGCCAACCCTCCTCCGCCTACCTAGCGAGCTTCCAACAGGGATAAGAATAAAGGACAGGTTACCCTTAACCCACCTCCTTCTCTCGAAAAAGATGATCCACTCACATATGAAGATAGATTCGCTTGACAAGAAGATGAGATAAAAGAATTGAGTCCGATTAACGTCGAGCTACTCCAGAGGAACCTCCTTGTTGAAAGTTGTTCCTAGGATGAGACACATCATGCACTCCCAGTAAGTGAACCTCAAAGACTAAGGTTTTCCCCCAGCAAATGAAACACGGTCAGGGCTCCCGTCAAATGAGGCACCCGGCCCATCCAACTACATAAACATAGATTTAGATGAATATCAAGACTTCCCACCACTCAGGAAGTAATTGGATCGAGTACCCCTAAACCCTCTGAAGTTTCCACAAATGGCACACGCACCCCTGGTTCCGGATAATCCGGATCCTCAGGCAATGCCTCGGGAACTCCTTCCCAGGACCTTTCCCAACAGGATGTAAACCAGGGTCTCACAAACACCATCGAGGAACTAATAGCTAGATTGGAAGCAATGGAAGGTCGACGCGCTATGATTCAGCCAGAGCAGAAACCCTACCCTAATTGGGTGAGCAACACACCGCCTCCACCCAATTTTGGGAGCCCTGGATTCCCCATATTCAATGGGTCAAGTGATCCGGAATAGCTTTTGATGTACTATGCATCCTATTGCGACAATATGATGGAAAATTAGGAGAAACAAGAAGCAGTAAAACTCAGATGCTTTGTACGGACAATGCAAATATCTGCCTTCGTCTGGTATACGAGTCTTCCAGCCCAGTCAATAAAGAGCTTGGAGGCCCTTCGGCAGCAGTTCATGTTCTACTTCAGCTCAACGTTGCCAAAAACAATGGTTAGCAATCTCATGAACTGTAAGTAGAGGGAGAACGAGAGGGTCTCAGATTTCATCTCCAGATGGAAAGGTCTGACCTATTCCCTGAACAGGACAATGCCTCAAGATGAGATCTTAGCCATATGCATCAATAATCTTCTAGATGAGCTGCGAAGACTGGTCATACCAGTGGAGTGCACCACTGGCTTCTGAAATATCTCATCCATTGCATAGATAATTGAGGACTCCCTACATCAGACTAATTCGAAGTCCTGAATAGCCTCGTAGGCTCTTTCGAAAAGTGCCCCTAGAGCCAAAGCGCCTGCTATCACACTCAAGTCGGCCCCTGTGCCTAATCCCCTGCTAAGGTCTCCACCAAATAATCAAGGGCCTCCTGCATATCAGCGGCCACCTCCTCATAATCGGGATGATCAGTGAGGATTGAAGCATAACCAGTTTGAGGAACGAAGACAAAAAGTATACTCATTTTGAGAAGATCATGTCCTCGGCTACATTATTGCCACCAGGAAATGCTGCTTGCCCTGCCTGCCGGAGCCGAGGAAACCTAAACTGGTCGTCTATGATGATAGGCCAGATTACTGCCCCTACCATCGGATGTTGGGACACAGTATCCGAGAATGCTTCGTCTTCAAAGACCTCCTATAGAGGATGGTAGACTTCGGGATGGTCGAGCTGGGACCACCCCCAGCACATGTGGCATGTGTCTCTACCACTGACTTTGACCAAGAGGTGGGGTGTCTGAAATTCACTAGCAAGCTGGGGCATAAATTTGAAAACTGGATGACTCGGAAGACTATCAACCGAGCCTAGGGAATACTCCGAGCTCAACTACAGTAGCCGGTGTTTCCACCAACAGCCCTTGAAGCCGCAGAGCCAACAGTATCGACCTCACAACCCTCCACGAGCCAGTCATCTGGGCGTAATCGAAGGAGGAATCAATCGAAAGAGGAGCAGTCCATGACGGGGCCAAATTTAGTCCCGACCCTAGAAGATTATATACCCTCGAATTTGGCACCACGGGCACCGACCCACCAAACGGCACCATCAAGGACAACCGACCAGGTTGACCTGTCAGAGGATGAAGAGCCAATCTTTGGTTCTATTAACGTTATCAATATTATGGAATCATTCCCAGATGAAGGGTATGGTTACGAACCCGAGTTCCCAGCACGAGGAGCTGGGAGGTGGAATCACATAGTTAGGGGATACCAGGGGAGACACAGCCACGCCGAAACCAACCCTATGGTTAGACCCCGGACCAAACCGTTAATATCGTAGAAAACTATGGGAGAGCCCTTCAGCGGACTCAGAATGAGAAAGAATGTCCCTCCACCACCACAAGTAGCCACTCTGTCCCTGTTGTTCTGTGATAACCATCAGAGGAGGAGCAACTGTCTGGCCGCTTGGTGCGCCCAAACAGACCAGTCAGGCCAAGTCCTCAAAACGTGGGAACACCATCGATATCCGACCCTGCGGCCAGTCTGTCCTCGTCAAAGGCTCCACCCCCTAAAGCACCCGCTAAGACTCTCCCGCCAATGGAGAAGCGTCGGCCTATGGAGCAGAAATACAATATCCTTAAGCAGATGGCATCGGTACCAGCCAAGCTGTCAATCCTCGATGCCCTAAGTCTGTCAGCAATCCTCAGGGAGGCACTTATAGATGCTTTGATCATCCCCCATGAGTTTCAAGCTGAGGTAGCTGCTGCTAAAATTTACCAGACAGAGACTGACCCGGCTGAATGCAATGCGGTGATTTCCTTCACCGATCAGGATGAAGATTCCATCATGCAAGGACACATCCGACCACTATATGTTTCCAGCACACTGAATGGTATTGAGATCCGGAAAGTCTTTATAGACAATGGCTCTAGAGTTATCCTCCTTCCCCTACGGACACTCTGTATGTTGGGCTACAGTGAGGATTACCTAATTACCTCGGCCACAACTCTGTTGGGTTACGACAAGAGTGAGTAGAATCCAATGGGACAAATTATGCTAAAGACCCATTTTTGTGACCTGGTAGCCTACACGGAATTCCTAGTGGTCTGGCAAAGCACATCATTCAATGCCCTGCTGGGAAGGTCGTGGCTCCATAAGCACATGGTCATTCCTTCATCCTACCACCAGTGTATCAAGTACTGCATCAATGGACAAAGTGGAACATTGCACGCCGACAAGGCCCCATTCAAGCTATTCTAGTCACATTACATTGACACCGGGTTCTATGAGAAAAAGAAAAATAAGCCTTTGGTCGATGGTGTCGACTGGATCCTCGCTCCAAATAGCCTGGAAATGGTTCCTGATGACCCCCTCATACAGCTTGGAAGAGAATATGTCTTTCCCATCAACCATGTTGAGAGTAGGAGTTCAAGTACGGACATGCACTTGGATGTCCTCATGACATCAGCCATTATGGCTGAGCATGACAATGCGGGAATTTCCACCTACCCATGATTTGGGGATGAATACTCAAGAAGGGCACGATGCCTCTCCCTCATACCCTCGAAGGCTCAGAGTGGAAGCTCTCTCATCGTCAGATCAAGAAGATGAGGACTTGGGAGAATAAGTGGGGGAAGACCTCAGTGATGCACCTCCGACATTTGAAGAGGGTATCTCCACCATAGTGGACGAGCTCAGGGAAATAAACCTGGGTACCGAGGAAGATCTGATGCCTACTCTCATTAGTGCAGCCAAGTCCCCCAAGGAGCACGAGGTATATACCTCTTTCTTGAGGCAATATCGGGATGTTTTTTCCTGGAACTACACAAAAATTCCGGGAATCATTCTCAATGTGGTGATGCATCACTTGGGTCTTCCAGAAGACCATCAGGGCTATAAACAGGCTGCCGGAAGGACGCATCCCTCACATGCCCCCAAAATAGAGGCTGAAGTCAATAAGCTCATTAAATCATGCTTCATTTGGGAGGTCCAGTACCCCATTTGGTTGGACAACATCGTCCCTCTCAAGAAAAATAACAGACAAATCCGCGTTTGCATTGACTTTAGAGATCTCAATCGACATTGTCTGAAAGATGATTTCCTGGTCCCGATCACCGAATTATTAATCGATGTGACAGCTGGTTATGAGGATCTATCCTTCATGGCTGACTATTTTGGATATAATAAAATCATGATGGCCTGAGAAGACGAAAAATCCACTGCCTTCAGGGCCCTTCAAGGGGTATTTTGTTACAGGTTCATGCCCTTTGGTCTCAAGAACGCTGGCGCCACATATTAGCGTGCCATGCATCGGATCGTTAAACTGTTCTAGGGGAAATTCCTTGAATGTTACATGGATGACCTGGTGGTCAAGTCCAGACAGTTCTTGGATCACCTGTCAGAGCTTTAGACCATCTTCAACAAACTTTGACAGCATATCTTGAAGATGAACCCCCTGAAATGCGCCTTTGGGGTTACCTCGGGGAAATTCCTTAGCTTCGTCGTATGCCATCGTGGCATTGAAGTCGACCAGGAGCAGACAAAGGCTATCCTTGGATTACAACCTCCCTGAAATCTCACCAAGTTGAGGGGATTCCAAGGACACCTAGCCTATATTAGGTGTTTCATAGCCATCCTGACAGGAAAATGTTTTCCCTTCACCAGGTTAATGAAGAAGTGGGTCACGTACCAATGGACGGATGACTGCCAAGAGGCGTTCGACAACTTGATGAAGTACCTCGTAAGCCAACCGGTTCTCATGACACCTGTTGAATGAATACCTCTCATATTTTATGTGACAGCCTTAGAGCGATCACTGGGAGACTTCCTCGCACAAAAGAACGACGCAGGCAGTGAAAACAGTCTCTATTACCTCAGTCGAACCATGATTGATGCTGAGACTCGATACTCAAATATCGAGATGAGTTGTTTGGACTTGGCCATCATGGTTCAAAATTTTCGACATTATCTACAGCATCATGAGGTCCATTTGATCTCGCGGAGTAACCCACTCAAGTATATCCTCAGCAGCCCGATGATAACCGGACGCCTATCCAGATGGGCGGTCATCCTACAATGATTTGACATCCAGTTTGTGCCTCAGAAATCCATCAAGGGTTAGGCATTATCAGACATTCTAGAAGAGAACCCTTCGACAGGGACCACTGCACTGGATGCCGAGCTACCTGATGAAGACATCTTCTCGGTTCAAGAGGTGTTCCCAGCATGGGAAATGTACTTCGACAGTGCATCCTGAAGCCCAACCGGGAAGAGGATGGAGGATCCCTGATTCAACAAAGTGGGTTTTGGAATAATACTCATGTCCCCAGAAAATTCAGTCTCGCCATATTACTTCCTCCTATCATAAGGATGTATGAACAATGAAGAAGAATATCAAGCTCTCATTGTAGGCCTGGAACTCGCACTCCAGGCTCAAGTACAACACCATAAGGTAAAAGGTGACTCAGAACTGATCATCAAGAAAGTCAATGGTGACTATGATATTAAAAAGGAGGATCTGATCCCCTTGTTTGAACATGTCCGAGGGTCAATGGAGGAATTCTCCATAGAACCAACATGGACCTATATTCCCCGGTCCTAGAACGCTTAGGCTGATGCATTAGCCAACGCGGCCACAACCCTAGCTGACCCAGGCCGGGATGATAAAGTTATCTGAATTTCACACCGTCAAATGGTATTGCCATTTGTTTAGACCAAGATGGGAGAAATCCACGAAGTCAGTACTGTCCCAGAGCCATATGCTCCTGCCACCGGCTAGATGACCCCCATTGCAAACTACCTTCAATGGGGAGAACTTCCATCAGACAGGGCTGAACAAGAGAAAATACAGAGAAGGGCAAAAAACTTTGTCCTATATGGCGGTGCGGGTCAGAAAGTGGTCCTCTAAAACGAGGTCGCGATGGAGTGCTCCTCAGATGCATTGATGTAGAAGAAACCACTATCGTAATGAATGAAGTACATGCTGGAGTATGTGGAGCACATTAACCGAGGACTAAGCTTTCCCATTAGGTTCAAAGGCTTGGGTACTACTGGCCCATAATGTCATAAGACTGCGAGCGTTTTACCGCAAAATGCCACTCATGCCTGATTCATGCCAACTTCATACACCAACCCCCAGAGTTACATCATCAAGCCAAGTAATCCTGGCCATTTTCCTTCTGGGGAATGGATGTCGTGGGACCATATCCTCCCGCCACATCCAAACAGCTAAAGTATATCCTCACAGCAACCGACTTCTTTTCCAAATGGGCAGAATTCATACCCCTCAAGGAATTCGGGGCAAGAAATATTTTCAGCTTTGTGAAGACCAATATCATCACCAGATTTGGTGTCCCTCATACCATACTGATGGAAAACGACACCAACATCTGCTCTGCTGAATTGGAGAAACTATACCATGAGTATGGTATCAAGGCTAACCATTCATCCTACTACCATGCAGAAGCCAACGGACAGATAGAGGCTTTCAACAAGACCTTGTCCAACATTCTCCCGAAAATGGTGGAAAAAGACAAGAATTCATGGCCAGATAAACTCCTTTATGCATTGTGGGATTATCGAACCATAATTGGCACCTCTAATCGGGCCACCTCATACTCATTGGTGTACGACACAGTGGAGGTCCTGACCATTGAACTCAAACTTCCCTCACTCTGTGTTTCCATCTGTGATCAATTATCCAATGATGAGCAGTCAGAAATGTGGTTAGGTGAATTGGAATAGCTAGATGAGAAGCATTTTCACACTTTCCACCTTCTAGAGGTATACCAGAATCGGATTGCATGAGCCTTCAATAAAAAGGTTTGTCTCTAGTCTTTCTTGGAAGGAGAATTTGTGTTGGTCCTCTGGTCCCCAATGATACCCGGTAAGAATCCTCCAAAGCTAGATCCCAAGTGGGAGGGACCATACTTTGTACACAAGGTTTACTCTGACAAAGCGTATACCATGATCTCCCTGGATGAAAAATTTACAACCACTCCTACAAATGTGAGATTCCTGAAGAAGTATTTCGCATAATAACTAAAAGAAGTTATCATCTGAGCTACATGATGTTAGACTACCAAGCACCCAATGGTCCAAACTCTATGACCCAAACTAAGTGTATCATGTCCTCATCGGTATAACT
Source organism: Viscum album (assembly GCA_963277665.1). Lineage (NCBI taxonomy): Eukaryota > Viridiplantae > Streptophyta > Magnoliopsida > Santalales > Viscaceae > Viscum > Viscum album. The sequence continues at coordinate 1,132,932,407 of OY728135.1, read as the reverse complement.
AAAAGAAGTTATTGTCTAAGCTGCATGACGTTAAACTTCTAAGCACCCAATGGTCCAGACTCTATGACCCTAATCTAAGCGTATCCCATCCTCATCGGCATAACTAAAAGCAGTTATCGTCCAAGCTGCATGAATTTAAACTGCCAAGCACCCAACGGTCCAAACTCAATGACCTTAAACTAAGAGCATTTCGTCCTCACCACATGACGTTAAACTGCATGGAGTTATTCCTTTCCGCATGACGTTAAACTGCATGGAATCTAATAATACACCTCTTCCTAACCATATGACATTAAACTGTATGGATTTCATCCTTACCACGTGACGTTAAACTACACGGATTTCCGAGAACTACGTATGGCTTGATTCCTACCCTTGTAGGATACGTAGTGATGCCGGGATCCCCTATCATGGCCCAGCCACTCCCAAATAAAAGTTAATTTTTTTTTCTTCCCCCGGTGTATGGACCAGACCTTCATGGGGTGTATCCCTCGTCCTCACCGCATGATGTTAAAATGCATGGACAAGAAGTTTTAACAATGCCCCTCTCCCCCCGTGTATGGACTAGACCTGCACTGGGTGTACTTCTTTCAGAGAACTACGTGAAGCTTGATTCCTGCCCTCACAGGATACGTAGTAATGCCAGGGTTACCCGTACGGGCCCATCCCCCTGAATAAAAGATAAAAATGTCCCCTTCCCCTATGTACGGACCAGCCCTTCACGAGGTTTACTTATCCCAGAGAACTACGTGCAGCTTGATTCCTTCCCTCACAGGATACATAGTGACGCCAGGGTTCCCCGTCCTGGCCCAGCCCCCTGAACAAAAGATTAAAATACCCTTTCCACCCCGTGTACGGACCAAACTGGCCCAGGGTGTACTTCTCGTCCTTACCGCACGACGTAAAACTGCACAGATAGCAAGATTTAAAAATGCTCCCTGTTCCCCGTGTATGGGATAGACCTGCACGGGGTGTATGTTTTGCGTCCTTGCCGCATGACATTAAACTGCACGGAAAATAATGTTAAAAATGCCCCCTTCCCCCCGTGTATGGACCAGACCTGCACGGGGTGTATACCTCGTCCTTACCGCATGACGTTAAACTGCACAGACCTCATCCTTACTGCATGACGTTAAATTGCACGGACTTCGACCTTACCGCATGACGTTAAACTGGATGGACTTTGTCGCGACCCACCTAAAAAACATGGAAATACGATATGAAGATACTCCTTGGACATTTGGATGCATCCTCTCCATAAATCAGACTCCACTGCCCAGATAATTATGGATCTTCATAACCACTCATGGCCATTGGAAGTGGAAAGTTATGAACCCATGGAAACCTTTGCATGACTATGGATACCATGCCCTAAGAGGCTCTACTTATTAATAGCCCCTGGACCACCTACCAAAGGCATGATTTCCCCGGGCGACACTCTTCCTAGCTCCATACATCTACCGGCCTCGGAGCCCCCATATCACATATCCCGATCCAAAAGATTATGGAGAAGTGGTTTACAAGTTCATTCCCCTTTTCACATCCAAGTGTTTCCAGGGTATCCCTATCTGGCTAGCCTATGTGTCTGCTGGTGGTTCACATAGTGACCTACATCAACGAACATCACGCCAGGACTAGGCTACTTTGACTCAACGGACAACTACAGTGAAGATGTTTTTTTGTATACTTGGACACCATTATCCCCACGTGTCGAACTCTGCACTGTGAGCAATCATGGATTCTCATAATCATTCATGGCCATCAGAAGAGGAATGTTATCGACCCAAGGACACCTTTTATGACTATTCATACCATGCCCTCAGCGGCTCTTCATAATGATATCCCTTGGATTGTCCATCAAAGGCAAGATTTCCTTGGGCGATACTCTTCCTAGCTCTGTATGCTTACCGGACTCAGAGCCCCCACATCACACCTCCTAATACGAGAAAACTCAAAGTTGTAGTTTACAACCTTCATCTTCCACCTTGTTCCAAGTATATCAGAACATATTGACTCAGTTATCCTTCGAGTGACTGCAGTAATAGTCACACAATGGTCCGATCTCTATGACCTCTAAACTAGGAGTACCTCATCCTTACCGCATGACGTTAAACTACATCGAGTAAAGGTACACCTCCATGCACAAAATAAATCAGCGCAAGGAGCTCTCTAAAATTTAATAGCAACCAAGGCCGAGTATGCTTGACATGTTCAGACATTTCATTCCCCGATGACCGACTTCATGGCCCAGACAATTGTGGATCTTCATAACCATTAATGACCATCGGATGTGGAAATTCATCAACCCAGAGACACATTTTCATGAAAATTCATACCATGTCCTCAACGACTCTGCATATTGATATCCCCTGGCCCGTCTACCAAAGGCAAGATTTCCCCGGGCGATACTCATCCTAGATCCAAACACTTATCGGCCACAGAGCCTCTACGACATCTCTACTGATCCAAGAAGCCCCGAAACCATGATTGACACCATCAACCCCCCTCCACGTCTTGGACATGCCAGGATACTCGGGCCCAGTAACATTCTAATCACGATTGGCCTTTTTAACTACGTCTTCACTGCATGACGTTAAACTGCATGGTCAGTCGTCCTTGTTACATGACGTTAAACTCCACAACATTGGAAAAGGAAAGAAAAATGCCCCTTGTCATTACCGCATGACGCTAAACTGCACGGTCAAACCCTCCACGGGTTCAGTAAAGAATGAAGACTTTTCTCTGTCCTTTAGTGCCCAGATCAGACCAGCACAAGCCATCGTCTCACACCCGCGTGAGAAGGGATTACTTCACCCATTCTTGGGAAGTTCAGTCTAGACGTTTCCCCCATATCCAGGAACCATGTCATCATAAAACATACTCTGTACTCAGAAAAAGCCGGACTCTCATAAGCGACCCCTGGTGGTCCCAAATCTCAACTTCCTAAAGTTGCTTGGCTATTGGGGGAATATAATCATAGACCTAAGGACACCTTTTCATGACTATGCATACCATTCCATCAGCGGCTCTGCATATTGATCTCCCCTAGCCCATCTACCAATGACATGATTTTCTTAGGCAATGCTTCTCTCTGTATGCCTCTTGGCCTCCGACCCCACGTCTATCTCAGGATTCAGAAACCCTCTGAGTTACAGTTTACCACCATCATTCACAACCCTACCTGAATATGGTGTAACGTCTCTGACAAGATTACCGAGGACTAGGAGAAGCTAGTCCATTCTAGATTATGTCCCAGTTGCATGACGTTAAACTGCGCCAAGCTTTAACCATCCCTTATGCTAACTAAATACGTAGGAAAGTGGTCTCCCAACCACACCCCTGATTAGTACAGGTGTTCTCAAAACCTTCCAGATCTCACATAACCATTCCGAGCCACCCCTGGTGGTTTTCATAATTCTCCAAGCCACCCATGGTGGTTTCCATAAGATGGACTTTCATGAAGTCATATGGGCATCAGAAATGGAGAGTCGTTGACTTAAGGACACATTTACACGACTTTGCATACCATGCCCTCAGCGGCTCTGCATATTGATCACCCATGTCCTGTCTACCAAAGGAAATATTTCCTTAGGCAATGCTCCTCCCACCTCTGCACGTCGACGCGGCTCCCATGCCTTGAGATATTCCCTACATGTCATTAAAATCTAAACACACTCCCTCCAAATGCATCTGAAGGACACTGAGACATCTTTTAATCATCCAAACCCCTTTGGGGCCCTTGCCCCACCATATTTGGTAAAAGTTGTTCAACCTAAAACATCAGTAATGATAGTGTTGTCAGTGGGACTTTAAACCGCTCACAAAAAAAGAGCACAAAGCCTGTTAGGCCGAAAAACCGAAAAGGGAGACCTAAGCTAATGTCAGGCCATACTCGCTGGGTTCACACTAAATGAGCCCAGGATAAATCAGGGTATTAAAAGGAGAGACAAAAAAATTGTAGGGATTTTTGAAAAATTCCTAGAAATAGGAAAACTATTCTCACTAGACTCCATGGTATAAGAAAAAGTTAGAGTTTGTTTTCCCGAGTTATGATTAATTCTGATTCAGTGAATTTTTATTTACATAGCATTTGTTCTAGTAACAATCAGATTTCACAGTAACAATTGGTTGACAGAGACTATATTGCATTCAAACAAAAAGGGAGGACGTCCACAAACTGGGGTCTCTCCCTCGCAAAAAAAGGGGAGAGGGGTAAGTAAAATAGAGGGTAAAAGAGTGGATCTAATAGTCATAAAGGAGCCTGACTCTCTCTCTCCTCCAGATCAGCAACTGTGCGGTGGAGGTCATTGCAAGACTGTTCCAACACGGCCTTCTCCCTGGCTTTATCCTTAGCCACTGGACGAGTACGCTCCACTATTGTTTAGAGATTGTTGATCCCTTTTCTAGTGTCTTAGAGATGACTGGTCACAACTAGCAACTGATTCCTCATCATCACTAGCCATTCTTCACATTCATGCAACTCGGGGGATAGGACGGCCGCCTGATCTCGAGAGGTCACCTCCGGTGCTATCAGATGATGGAGCTATGTAACACCCTGAGATTTTATGAAAAATATTCTTTTTAATTTTATTAATGTCTTGTGTTTAACGCTACACCAAAAGGAGCTTACATAAGACGCATCCTTGACTTGCCTTGCATTACACGTAATCGCGACCTTCCTCGATAGCGTGTGTAGTATGCAATATCGAGTTTCACTAAACAACGATATGCTATTAAAATATTATTAAAACTAGCCGTTATGAATAGTAATAACCACTTTTTTTAATTTTTATTTTTCAAAATGGACTTCATTTCTGGATTCGGAATATCAAAATTAGCTTAGGGTAAAATTTTGGTACTTTTCGGATAACTTTCATTTTCTGATGAATAGTGAAAATTACTAAATTTTAATTAAAAACAGCCTTTTAGATAGAAATAATTAATAGTGATAAATTATTAATTTTATTGGTTTTAAATTATATTTAGAATATATTTTTACAATTTAATACAATTTTGTTTATTGGATGTAATTTCACATTTAAACAAGACATAAACAACTGTCAATCTTTTGATAGTTATTATCTCTTAAGAACACGCTATTTGTTTTGACGATGGGAATTAGTTTTTAAATTAATTAATGCAACTGATATGTTTTGAATTTGGTAAAATATACATCATTTTTGAATTCATAATATCAAATATACCTTAGGCCTAATTTTTGGTATTTTTCTGAAAGCTTTCAATTTTTGATGAATAGTGAAACCACTAAGTGGTAGTTAAAAAAAACTGAATTTTTCATAAAACTTAATTTTACCACTTTTGTGAGTGGAATTTTGAAAATCCGAGAGACACGGTTAATATCAAGGACTAAAATGTGGTTCAATGAGATGAAAATAATTTTTGGTGAATAGTAACTTTTTACTTTTTTTACCACGGTTAAAAGTAAATAGGGTAATTAAGGGTAAAAATGATATTATTATTACCCTAAAACATGTCCTAATTCAATTGGACAAGTGTAATTCGAACAAAAACAACCTTAGGAATAAAATATGACCATTTAGGCCCACTTGGATTAGATTAGGACATTTATTATTAATTTATTTAAAGAAGGGTTAAAATAGTTAAAATCAAAGTTTAATAATTAAATCATTTTTAATATGGGGTTATACATAAGATAAATTCGGATATAAATATTCATTAAAAATCGAAAAATATTTACTACATAATAATATTTTATTTGTAATTTTTAGACTTTATGTAATTTAATTTATTTATGACACAAAGATGATGCAGTAATTATCTTATTAATTAAATATCGACATATTTGATGTTATAAACACCAAAATAAATGTAATTTGAGACTTTTTAAAAATTACACTAATTCTATAGGTTAATATGACATGTTATTATTGATTTAATTAACTTTTTTAGAACTAATAATTCTTTTATGATTTTCACAAAAATCAATTACTAAATAGTGTCAAAATGGTCATAAAATAGTTTTTAAAACAAATATTATATTAGTAATTGTTATTTTATTCCTAAAAATCTAAGGTTCGGCCAAATGACTTAGATAAGGTTATATATATTAATAATAAACATCTTGGGGTTCGTTTGACTCCTTATCGTAATTTTATTAACCTTATAGTATAAGAACACAAGAAGACACGGTAAAAGTAAAATTATTTAATTTAATGTTAAATCTAAATGATAAGGTTAAAATCGGAACCTAAACTTGTCTAAATTATATTGGATGAGAGTATTTCGACCCATCCCCACCTTAGATTTGAAATAAATAAATTTGGAGCTATTTAAAACCGAATTTGGAATTATAATAAAATAATATTTTTAGTTATTCCAAAGGTGCCCCTCTCCTCCCTTATAAAAGGGAACCTCCTCCCTCTCTTCCTCACACCACTTTGAGCCTTCATGCTCGTCCAACCCCTACCAAATTCATTTCTCCACTTCACTAGAAACATACTATAGGTTCTGGTCTTCCTCAAAGACCAATTTTAGTTCCCTAAAAGGAGATCTCAAAGAGGCGCTTCAAAGAAGAGGTAATGTCCGTTACCGATTCTTTCAACTTTATTTATTCTTCCACTTATTCATCTTAGGTTGTTTCATTATGAAGTAATAACATCAGTATAACTAATATATGGATATGTTATTATAAGTATGAAACAACCCTATTTCACCATCTATCCATCCTACGGAAAATGAAATCATCGCGCATGCGTACGTACGGAATATCGTCTCCACGCCGTGGTGTAATCTATTTTCCACCACCACCTTACTTGGATGGGTATAATGGTGTAAATAATAACTATATATGATTATTGTAAAGTGATATTGATTCTGAAATTTTATACATACACTCCAATCAAATTCCACGATCATGAGAACGATATCATCGCTCGTGCGGACGTATGGACTACCGTCTCCACGACGCGATGAGATTCATTCTCCATGTTAACCATTCATGAATGATTATAATGTATATATAATAAGTAATCATGCAATATATGACATAATAATAATACTGGATTTATGTATATATATATTTATGTCATATACTTAATTCCACTCAATTCAATAAGGAAATGAAAACAGCGTTCATGCGTACGTACGGCCTACCGTCTCCATGAACGATGTATTTATTTCCATTTATCGATCCATTATATATATTTATATTCTGAATATATATTATATATAAATCATGTTTTATATTTTATATTTAAGTAATCATGATCTAAGTAATCATATGAACAATTACAAGTCAAAACACGGACGACAAATGAAACGATTTTACCCAAAACGCTCTTTAAAATGGAATTTACAAAAGAACGGGTAAAATGAAGTCATAAGTGAACCATATATGATATCATAAAAATGATTATGATTCTGGAATAAGTCAATGACACTATTTAAATCATTATACAGAAGGTTCGAACACTTACGGAGCAAATCGGACCTATTGTAAGGGAAATATCACAATCTCATTTTTATCCAAGATTGTTTATACTTTGGTATTTACTGGGGTGTATTTTATCATCCACATCCATGTTTCCTCAATATTTAATATTATTTCCATCCAACTAAAATTTTTTAAATCCAATTTTACCCTTCGGTGATTTTTTAGTAAAGGATATGAAAGGAATATTTTGTAGTTTTTCGTACGAGGTACTTTTTGACTTTTCTGACAAAAGTACAAGAAGAATGTTTTTTTAACTTATACGGTATGAATGTATTTTTAAAACATTATTTCCAAGAATCTTCCTTTACAAGTTTTGAAGTTTATTTTTAATCAACTTCTTTTAGTTTAGAATTGTACAACATGTTAAGAAAGGAAAAGTGTTTTTGAACCAGAAAGGATATTTTCCTCAAGAATGGAGTTCAAGTGTTTTATCAAAATTATTTACCATATAAGATAATGAAGGGTTCTATTTCTATACCTATTATTACATTGATTGTATTATGTTGTGATGTAATTATTTCCATGAATTATTTTATCTTATATGAATTGTTTTATGATGTCATGTTGTTTAAGAATCCCATTTTCATTACATGAGTTATGCAAAGATGTATGATTTATGATTTTTGTGGAACACATAATAATGGTTTAATTATGAGATGGGTGTGACCTATATCTCCCTACAATGCATTGGATAAAGATTTTATATCTCATGAGATAGACATGGCTGGAACGGTAGGTTATACCGATTCAGTGAAACAGGACTGAAACGAAGAGTGAACTCGGCTCAGAAAGGGACTTTTTCCACTAAGATAGTCTTGGAAATGATTATTGAATAATAAGAAATGATTCTCTATGATTATGTGTGTATGCCAAAAAAGTTTCATGTTTTAAGTTATGATTATTGGGATTAAATTTCACTACTATGATTTATCCAATGTTATGAAATTATGATCTCTTTTGTAGGTTAAGATTTCCAAAAGATATGTTTTTATGAATATGACATGATTGATATTTCTTTTGTTTACCCTTAATGAGCATTTGAGCTCACCCTTTTATGTTTTCTTTTCCCCGGGACATAAAGAAAGAGTTTAGGTTTAAAAAAAAGGAAGATCTTTATGGGAGATGTTGAAGATCTTTCACCATGATTAGAAGATTATATTCCAAGTTTCCAAAGACACTAAACTATTACGGTCCTTGTGTGTGTGTTTTTGTTATGTACTAAGTATTCCGCAAAAGTAATTTAATGTCCATGTACGTCAGGCTTCGGGTCTCTATAGTTGGTATCAGAGGAAAGGTTTAGTCAAACTTCAGAAACTAGGATGTGAAAATGTTAGTGAGATCCCTAGAGATATTTCTTAGGTATGTCTAGGGATGTCCCTAAGGATAAGTATGCATATAGGATACAGTCCTAGAACTACGGTAACGGTCATAGAATTTAACCTAAGATGTTAGATATTGAGGATACTCCCCATTTATTATGTTGTTTTCCCTAGCATGATTTTTTCCTCTCACACTATTCTTTTTGGGTTTTAGACAATGGCTGGAACCCGAAGGAACCGTGTTGATCAATGCAATGGAAAATGCAATGATTGTCCTCCTGAAAAAACAAATGTTATGGGAGATGGAGTGCAAAATCATATTGCTATACTTACACAAGCTATGAATCATTCTGGACTTCCAAATGAGCAGAGAAGGGAACAATATTCTATTGAGTCCTTCATGAGGCAACGTCCACCTTCTTTCAGTGGGTCTTCTGATCCACTTGTTGCTGAACAATGGATTAGTACTACTGAAAAGATATTTTCAATTCTTCAATGTTTTGAACATGATAAAGTAATCTTATTAGTGTATCATTTGGAAGGTGATGCTGATCAATGGTGGAATCTTATCAAGAATACGAGGCCAAGAGATGAAATTGAGTCCATGGAATGGGACGAGTTTAAGAACTTATTTTTCAATATGTACTTCCCTCGTATTATTTGAACAAATATGGAGAAGGAGTTTCTTGAACTAAAGCAAAAGGATGATGAATCTGTTGGTATATACGAAGCGAATTTTACAAGGATTTCAAGGTATGCATCTGGATTTATCATCCAACCTGAAAGTAAAGTTGATCAATTCTTCAGTGGCTCAAAACTAAATCTTAGAAGGGCATTAGCTATAAGAGACTTCAGTAGCTATAAAGAAATTGTGCATTGTGCTATCAAGGTATAAATGGAAGTTGGTGCTACTTATCCATCTCATAGTTTTGACAAGAAACAAAAGATGGAGTTCAAGGAGAAATCTCAGAATAATGGTGAAAAGAAGATGAATGTTTCCTTATGCTCAAAGTGTGGAAAGAAGCCTGGTGGAGATTGTCTTAAAGGGACTAGAAAATGTTTTAAGTGTGTAAAAGAAGTTCATCGAGCAGCTGAGTGTCGAAGTAATGGAAAAAGGGTTTCTAATGATGTGAATAAAGAAAAGACTGCAGAGAACGCACCAATAACACTTCAATGCTTCAAGTGCAAGGAAATGGGGCATTATGCTAATAAATGCCCTAATCCAAGGGTTAGTGATGATCGACATGAGCAACCACTTAAGGAAAATGACAAAGGGAAGTCACATGTGATCACTATTGGCGATGTTGAATATGAAAACGATGTGGTGGAATGATTAAGTGTTTATGTAATGGGATTCTAGAATAATGTTGTATATAGTATCGTGGAATATTGGAATATTTATGTTTTGGTCTATTATGGTTTTCAGTAATTTTATGAAATCGGTAACCATGAAAAGTGATTGAAATATTTTTGGAAAGCAGATGATATGCACATAATGAAGGGATAAAGAGAATATAATATGTTTTATAGTATTCATGAGCTCATGATTGATATAAGGACTAAGTGATATCATGGTTTGAGGATATAGAATTTTGAAGATTTTGGTATGTGGAAAGTGTTAACTTTTAACTGCATTCATGTTTTCACTAAGGTTCAATGGATATTCATTCTTCAAGAAAATACATGATTAAGGTATTCACATATTTGTAATTTTACCAACAAGATATATCTTATGATATATAGGGGATAAATGATGGCATTCACGTGATCATTTTCTTTATACTATGAGCTTGGACCGAAGTTGTTTAGATAAGCCTAAAGATTGGAATGGATTATGTTGGACATAAGTTAGTATTGTTTAAGGATAAAACTTTTATGATATTGTTGATGGGATGTTATAGTAATATAGCTTTAGAAAAAGGACAACCTACAGGACGGGCGACAACCCATCGCGTCGGATAAGGCTGTGGGAATCGAACCTACAACCGAAGTGCGACTGGCCTTTATCACCTACCACTGGCCTACAAGAAGTCCCTGTTTAGTAGAAACTAGTTTTATTATATTAAGCAGTATGATATATGAAGTATAATTCCATTTTAGGAACCATATATGATTAATCTCACTATAGATGGACTTATGTATTTTTTGATAACTTTTCTAACCTTTTGTTTGAGACAGATGGAATGACCCATCATTCTATCACATGATCTGCTAACACATCACGAATGAAAAATTCAACTTCATTTCTTTAAGAGATGAAGTGGAAATTGTCCAAATAACGACAAACGATGAGACTATACAAAAATCACGAAAGTATTTCTTCTAATTCCAATTTGATCAACTTTAGGGAAATAATCTTGAAAACCAAAAATGTTGTCCTAGTGCTCTTATATCTGATGAATCTGATGGTACCTTAGATCGTCACAAATTTATGGCTTTGTGATTGCTGGATTTTCCATAACCATGTTCTCTACCACTCTCCATTAGAACATAATGGTTAGATTTCTCTTCCATATCCATATTTTCACCTATATGGAAACCCAATGATTAGTTTATTTGGGTAACCATTACGTTTCATAATTTTGTTTTTAAATATTGGTTTTGGTATTCCTTTTTACGATGTGGGTTTCTATTAAAGAATCTTTCGAATAGTAAACCATTTATAACCCTGGCGAATTTCGAGGGCGAAATTCATTTTAAGGGGGGTAGAATGTAACACCTCGAGATTTTATGAAAAATATTCTTTTTAATTTCATTAATGACTTGTGTTTTACGCTACACCAAAAGGATCTTGCACAACACGCATCCTTGATTTTCCTTGCATTACACGCAATCACGACCTTCCTCAATAGCGTGTGTAGTATGCAATATTGAGTTTCACTAAACAACGATATGCTATTAAAATATTATTAAAACTAGCCGTTATGAATAGGAATAACCACTTTTTTGTATTTTTTATTTTTCAAAATGGAATTCATTTCTGGATTCAGAATATCGAAATTAGCTTAGGGTGAAATTTTGGTACTTTTCGGATAACTTTCATTTTCTGATGAATAGTGAAAATTACTAAATTTTAATTAAAAACAACCTTTTTAATTGAAATAATTAATAGTGAAAAATTATTAATTTGATTGGTTTTAAAGTATATTTATAATATATTTTTACAATTTAATACAATGTTGTTTATTGGATGTAATTTCACATTTAAACCAGACATAAACAACTGTCAATCTTTTGATAGTTATTTTCTCTTAAGAACACGCTATTTGTTTTGATGACGGGAATTAATTTTTAAATTAATCAATGCAACTGATATGTTTTGAATTTGGTAAAATAGACATCATTTTTGAATTCTTAATATCAAATATAGCTTAGGCCAAATTTTTGGTATTTTTCTGAAAACTTTCAATTTTTGATGAATAGTGAAACCACTAAGTGGTCGTTAAAAAAAACTAAATTTTTAATAAAACTTAATTTTACCGCTTCTGTGAGTGGAATTTCGAAAATCGGAGAGACACGGTTAATATCAAGGACTAAAATTTGGTTCAATGAGATGAAATAAGTTTTGGTGAATAGTAACTTTTTACTTTTTTTACCACGGTTAAAAGTAAATAGGGTAATTAAGGGTATAATGATATTATTATTACCCTAACACATGTCCTAATTCTATTGTACAAGTGTAATTTGAACAAAAATAACCTTAGGAATAAAATTTGACCATTTAGGCCCACTTGTATTAGATTAGGACATATATTATTAATTTATTTAATGAAGGGTTAAAATAGTTAAAATCAAAGTTTAATAAGTAAATCATTTTTAATATGGGGTTATACATAAGATAAATTCGGCTATAAATATTAATTAGAATGCTAAAACTATTTCCTACATAATTATATTTTATTTGTAATTTTTAGAGTTTAAATCATTTAATTTATCTATGACACAAAGATGATGCAGTAATTATCTTATTAATGAAATATTGACATATTTGATGTTATAAACAGTCAAATAAATGTAATTTGAGACTTTTTATGAACTAAACTAATTTTATAGGTTAATATGACATATTAGTATTTATTTAATTAACTTTTTTCTAACTAATAATTCTGTTATGAGTTTTACAAAAATCAATTACCAAATAGTGTCAAAATTGACATAAAATAGTTTTTAAAACAAATATTATATTAGTAATTGTAATTTTATTCCTAAAAATCTAAGGTTCGGCCAAATGACTTAGATAAGGTTATATATATTAATAATAAACAACGTCGGGTTCGTTTGGCTGCTTATAGTAAGTTTATTAACCTTATATTATAAGAACACAAGAAGACACGGTAAAAGTAATATTATTTAATTTAATGTTAAATATAAATGATAAGGTTAAAATAGGAACCTAAACTTGTCTAAATTCTATTTTATGAGACTATTTAGACCCATAACCACCTTAACTTAGAAATAAATCAATTTTTAGCTCTTTAAAACCGAATTTGGATTTATAATAAAATACGTTTTTTAGTTATTTCAAAGGTGCCCCTCTCCTCCCTTATAAAAGGGAACCTCCTCCCTCTCTTCCTCACACCACTTGGAGCCTTCAAGCTCGTCCAAACCCTACCAAATTATCTTCTCCACTTCCCTATCAACATCCTAGAGGTTCTGGTCTTCCTCAAACACCAATTTTAGTTCCCCAAAAGGAGATCTCAAAGAGGCGCTTCAAAGAAGAGGTAATGTCCGTTACCGATTCTTTCAACTTTATTTCTTCTTCCACTTCTTCTTCTTAGGTTGTTTCATTATGAAGTAATAACATCCGTATCACTCATATACTGATATGTTATTATAAGTATGAAACAACCTTATTTCACCATCTATCCATCCTACGGAAAATAAAATCATCGCGCGTGCGTACGTACGGAATACCGTCTCCACGCCGTGGTGTAATCTATTTTCCACCACCACCTTACTTGGATGGGTATAATGGTGTACATATTAACTATATATGATTATTGTAAATTGATATTAATTCTCAAATGGTATAAATGCAGTCCAATAAAATTCCACGATCATGAGAACGATATCATCGCTCGTGCGTACGTACGGACTACTGTCTCCACGACACGATGAGATTCATTCTCCACGTTAACCATTCATGAATGATTATAAAGTATGTATAATAAGTAATCATGAAATATATGACATAATAATACTACTGGATTTATGTATATATATATTTATTCCATCTACATAAGTCCACTCAATTCAATAAGGAAACGAAAACAGCGTTCATGCGTACGTACGACCTACCGTCTCTATGAACGGTGTATTTCATTCCATTTATTGATCCATTATATATGTATATTCTGATTATATATTATATATAAATCATGTTTTATATTCTGTAATTAATTAATCATGATCTATGTAATCATATGAATAATTACAAGTCAAAACACGGACGACAAATGAAACTATTTTACCCAAAACGATCTTTAACATGGAATTTACAAAAGAACGGGTAAAATGAAGTCATAAGTGAACCATATATGATATCATAACAACGAGTATGATTCTGGAATAAGTCAATGACACTATTTAAATCATTATACTGGAGGTTCGAACACTTACGGAGAAATCGAACCTAAGGTAAGGGAAATATCACAATCTCATTTTTATCCGAGATTGTTTATACATTGGTATTTACTGGGGTGTATTTTATCATCCACATCCATGTTTCCTCAATATGTAATATTATTTCCATCCACCTAAAATTTTTTAAATCCAATTTTACCCTTCGGTGAGTTTTTAGTAAAGGATATGAAAGGAATTTTTTGTCGTTTTTCGTACGAGGTACTTTATGACTTTTTCGGCAAAAGTACGAGAAGAATGTTTTTTTTAACTTATACGGCATGAATGTATTTTTAAAACATTATTTCCAAGAATCTTCCTTTACAAGTTTTCAAGTTTATTTTTAATCAACTTCTTTTAGTTTAGAATTGTACAACATGTTAAGAAAGGAAAAGTGTTTTTGAAGCAGAAAGGATATTTTCCTCAAGAATGGAGTTCAAGTGTTTTATCAAAATTATTTACCATATAAGATAATAATGGGTTCTATTTCTATCCCTATTATTACATTGATTTGATTATGTTGTGATGGAAATATTTTCATGAATTCTTTTATCTTATATGAATTGTTTTATGATGTCATGTTGTTTAAGAATCCCATTTTTATTACATGAGTTATGCAATGATGTACGATTTATGATTTTTGTGGCACACATAAGAATGGTTTCATTATGAGATGGGTGGGACCTATATCTCCCTCCAATGTATTGGGTAAATATTTTATATCTCATGAGATAGACATGGGTGGACCAATAGGTTATACCGGTTCAGTGAAACAGGACTGAAACGAGGAGTGAACTTGGCTCAGAAAGGGACTTTGTCCACTAAGATAGTCTTCGCAATGAGTATTGACTAATAAGAAATGATTCTCTATGATTATGTGTGTATGCCACAAAGTTTCATGTTTTAATTTATTATTATTGGGATTACATTTCACTACTATGATTTATGCCATGTTATGAAATTATGATCTCTTTTGCAGGTTAAGATTCCCAAAAGATATGTTCTTATGAATATGAAGTGATTGATATTTCTTTTGTTTACCCTTACTGAGCATTTGAGATCACCCTTTTATGTTTTCTTTTCCCCAAGAAATAAAGAAAGGATTTAGGTTTAAAAAAACAGGATCTTTATGGGAGATGTTAAAGATATTTCACCACGATTAGAAGATTATATTCCGAGTTACCAAGACACTAAACTATTATGGTCCTTGTGTGTGTGTTTTTGTTATGTACTAAGTATTCCGCAAAAGTAATGTAATGTCCATGTATGTCAGGCTTCGTGTCTCTACAAGCTATATCGTGGAATCCTTCAGGGACCGGGTCCCGTAATTAGCGGCATCAATGTGAGCAAGTTGGAGTTCACTAATGGAAGCTTCCTCACGGGCCATGACAACCTGGAAAGCAAGATAATGGAACTGCCAATAGTAAAAGCCACCAAACCCCAATACCAGGAAGAGCTGACGAAGATCTTCGGTCTTAGTTGCCATCTTAGCTAGAGGAGTTTCAGCAACGATCTCGCAAATCTGAGGCCAGACACACAAGCACACCGACTAGTGGTCCGCAATGACACAATGATCTTTGGTATCCTCGCCGGATAGTACGGGAATGAAATCTGGCATTGCAACCAGCGCAAGCATGTTCTATCTAGAAGTTGGATCCAAATCTGGAATGTTTGGAGACTCTAACCCCGGTTCAGGCTTGGGGATTATGGTGCTAAGCCCGGTATCAACTGGAAAAACTTTTGGGATTGTCTCACTAGGACACGGAACCACAAGATCTTCCTCATCCATGTCCAAAAATGATGAACCCATCTGAACATCGGGCACCGCAGGACTGGGGGAGAAAAATCCATGGAGCCACTTTGATCGATGAGCCATCAGTCGATCCTCCCTTAGAGCTAATGAGGAAGGTGTAGTGGACGCAACAACCATAGTACCTCCTTATTTTGGAACCTACCGAATGACCATCCCTAAGATCCCATCGGGATAATATTTTTCCGATGCCTTTGCATACTCCATGGAAAGGATGGCGGCCGCCCCCACGACAGGTAGCGGAATACTCATGTCAGATCCCTCCCGCGTCAGCATCAGCCACCATTGACAAAGTATAGTCGGGTGCAGTCCTCAAGCCTGAGGAGGGGGAAGGGAAACATGGACTTTCATGCACCCAAACTGGCGAGAAAAATGATACGGGACATACAACTCTCCTAGAGAAACCTCATCGATCCGCGCAAATAGAAATATGTCCCACAGAGAGATCATGTAAGAACACTCCTCTAGGCTCCCCCAGTAGTTTTCAAATAAGAAACCATAAGGGGTGGGGTAGGGAGTGAAAGTAAACTGGGAAAAGACGCTCAGAAGATCGAGGACTTCACCAAGGCTGAGGGATTTCAAGCGAACTCCAGCTAAATTAAGTAGGGTAGGCCGAAAAGTAGGAAGCAGGATGACTGTGTTGGGATGATACTCATAACAGCGACAATGATCCGCTACCCAGCCATACAAAAATTAATGTGGCCCACTCAGATGGAAGGGTGAACCACCCTTCAGCATGTAACCCAGTAGTTCATAAATACGAGCCAATGTTGGCATGACCAAATTCACTAGGCGACCCTCTCCCAGATCAACTTCCATCATCAGGGTGCAAGCCCTGACACCAGGATTAATATCCCGAGAAGGGAATAGCCACCCGCTCAGGAACATAGAAAACAAACCTGCCAGCAAGAGCATAGGCGGCACACCGGGGGACACCTCATAACCCCATGAAAGGTGGTCACCCGCCTCCAGAACTGCATAGTAGGAACCTGGGGAGGTTCATTACTGTTGAGAAGGATGAGTCTTGGGGATCTTGATCTTTAGCACAGGACCAGTGGTGTTCAGAAAAAACCCTTTCCAGGTACTATAGGGAATAAGAGAGCGGGCATGTAAGGCCTGACCCAGTGATTGCTCTGCCATAACCAACAGATCTCTCGCCAATAAAGGCACTTGTTTGACGTCGTCCCATGCATCAGGAGCAGGCAAAAATTCGTCATACATTTCACCCATAACCAGTAGTCCTCCTAATTGATAAATAACCCACAGACTAATGCCAACTTCACCATGGAAAAGGTGGAAAGTATTAGTGCTTGAACACTAGCGAGTGAGTAGGTCTGGTAGGACCAACGATGGTGGGTAAATAGAAAATTGGGAATCCCACACTACGGAGTATAAATTGACTACTTCCACTGATTCGGGAGACTTTCGTCAATGATTATGGACCCAGAAATCCCAGGCCCAGTCATTTGTGAAGAGCCCACCACACCAAAGATCCCACCTAGGAATCCACCCCACATCGGGATCTACTAGAGAAAGGTTGATAATAGATGGGTAACTCTTGAATACAGCTTCTTGAGAAATGTTTCGGGCATGCTGATCACTTTGGATCTGTAATTCCCTGACCCCAGTTACCCATAGTTGGTGCATTATTTTAATACATTGGCATGATTACAAGTAATCAAGTCCCGAAGGACCGATCAGTTTAGCAGTCTTGGAAAAATAGATCACATACATGAATGTTACTTTTGCACTTTAAGACGTACAAGACAACATAAATAATCTTTATGAACGCCAGTATTCCCTTGGATTAACCCTGCATATCAATCACATTAGACTTCTTGGAATCCTGGGAAAAATAAAACATAGAAAGGGGTGTGCTCAAATGCTCAGTAAGGGTAAGCAATACAGTGGAAACTTTCAAAAATAAGCATAAACATTTAAGGCAATGTTTAAAACTAAAACAAAAGCCTTTTAAACATGAACATCAACATAATATGGAAAAAAATAAAATGAAATAATTCCATTTACTTATTCACATGGATATTCTACTAATCGAATAATCACATGCAGTATCACTAACCAATTTCATAATAATGCAATGCATAATGCCAGGCTATCATAACCACATAGCCAAGGCTTCGTGCCAAGACTACAAATAATATTTTGTCAAGGCCTTGTGCCAAGACACTAGTTTGTCTCATGAGACCTATAGATGCATTGAGGAGCTATAGCGGGCTCCACCCGTCATATATTAAGTCCAATGCATTACCATATGAAAAGGTTTAAACATAACATAAACATTCGTATTAAAACTAGCATATGAAATGTAAATACTTCATCCATAAACCATGAATGGTATAAAAATAACACATCCACAGTCAAACATATTAGAAAACCTTCAATACAATATAGATGTTTTGTATCATAATAAATCAATATCAAATAAGCGTAAAATCCATCAAAGGATGTTGACATAGATGAAATCAAAACTCTTATTAGAGAAATTTCTCTTTTTATGTTGAAATCATTTAAGATTCATATATTTATAAAATAAAACATTTTCTTTGAAAATATTCTTAAAATATTGTAAGGGAAGCTTCGACAATTTTATAATGGCGTAAAATAGCCGCACCCGCCATATAAGTTAAAAAAACATTCCTACCTTAATTTTGTCGAAAAGGTTAAAGAGAACCTTGTTTGGAAAACGACGAAAAGATTCCTTTATAAAACTCTTATAAAAATGCAAACAAGGGTATAAATGACTTTAACCCATATTCTTGTAAATAGTAAAAATGTTTTGAAATACATTTTCATGAAACATGAATGTGGATGATAAAGAGATCCCAGTATATTATTATGTATAAACAACCTCAGATAATGAAGAGATTGCGAAATAAACCCTTACCAATTTGGTAACTTACGAAAAATAAAACCCATGAAAGAGGTATCATACAATGAATATGTAAATACACATACATTAAATTTTATTACACAATGAATACAATTATGGGCAGTAAATACACCACAAAAAAGTTAATACTGGCAATATGACGTGAATCTCACGGGAATAAGGAGTGAGATGAAAACCCCTTACCTTGCACTTTCCTTTAGTCGAGGGTACGTTTAACC
This sequence comes from Viscum album, assembly GCA_963277665.1. Lineage (NCBI taxonomy): Eukaryota > Viridiplantae > Streptophyta > Magnoliopsida > Santalales > Viscaceae > Viscum > Viscum album. The sequence goes on along the minus strand of OY728135.1, from coordinate 1,132,913,056 downwards.
TCCTGTATGAAGATCGCAGTATGTTATTAAATTATACTAGAACCATATTAATATTTATGATATCATACATGATTCATTTATGACTTTATATTACCAATTTAATAATAATTTCCATGTTAAGATAACATTTCGGGTAATAATCACTTTCTATATCATACATGTTTTAACTTGTCACTCTTGGTTATATCACTTAGATCATGATTTAAATACATCCAGAATATAAAACATGATAAATATATCATATATATTTAGAATATAAATATGTATAATAGACATATATATGAAATGGAAAACACTGTTTATGGAGACAGTAGTCCGTACGTACGCATAAACGTTGTTTCTGTTTTCATATAGTATTGAACAGAAGTAAGTGAATAAGATATATTTAAGTGCATAAATCCTTATATATATATATATATATATCTAGTAGAATTATTATTTTATATATTACATACTTATTAATAATATCTATTTTTATAATCGTCGATGAATGGTGAACTTGGAAATGAATCTCATCGCGTCGTGGAGACGGTAAGCCGTACGTACGCACGAGCGAAAATATCATTCTTTTGATATTAAAATAATATATAATTGGATGGTATATCATATATACAGAATCATTATCATGTTATATTTATTATTTACTTCAATTACAAATTATTATTATACCCTTCCAAATAATAATATATTGAATAACAATTACACCACGACGTGGAGACGGTAAGCCGTACGTACGCACGTATGGTGGTATGTCATTCAAAAGATGGATAGAATACTGAATATGGTTGTACCATATTTATTATAATATTACATTATATAGGAGATACTAGATTAATTATTTTAGAATAGTATTAACAAAGAACGAAGAAGTGGAAGAAGAAAGAAACTTGAAAAGGGGTGGTGAAATCATTACCTCTTCTTCGGGTTCTTCCTTTTCATTTGATCAAAAGGGCTCCATAGGATGGATTTCTGACTAAAGGAAGGCCTCTAGGATGAATTTAGGAAAGTTTAGAGAGTATTTTGGAAGGGTTTGGCCGATCCAAAAGGCTTTGAAGGTGTGAATTAATGAGAAGGGGGAGTGTCCTTTTATAAGAGGGGTGATGGGAACCTTTGGAAAAGATTGAAATATTATTTTATAATAAATTCATATTCGGTTTCTAATGGCTCCAAAGTGTATTATTTAAAGTTTAAGGTGGTTATGGGTCTAAAACCACTCAACCAATACAATTTAGATAGGTTTGGTTCATTATATTAACCTTGTCTTTTAGTTTTAACTCTTAGTTAATTTGTTTGACACTTACCATGTCACTTTGTATTTTTATATTTTATAGTTAATAAACATACTATATACACCCAAGAGACCCCTAAGTGGTCCATTAATGATACAAATATCATGATATATGTCTCTTGGCTGAACCTTATATTTTTTGGAATTTAATGTCAATTAATAATATAATATTTGTTTTAAAAACTCTTTTATGTCAATTTTGACACTATTCAATAATTGACTTTTGTAAAAATCATAACAGAATGATTACTTCGAAAAAAGTTAATTAAATCAATCCTAATATGTCATATTATCCTAGAAAATTAGTGTTATTCATGAAAATTCTCAAATTATATTTATTTGGGTATTTATAATATCAATTAGTTTAATTCTTCACTATTATGGTAAATACTGCATCATCATTGTGTCATAAATAAATTAAATTATTTAATGACTAAAAATTATAAATAAAATATAATTATGTAAAAATATTTTTATCTTTCTAATTAATATTTATATTCACAAATCCAACATATATAACGCTATGTAAAAATTATTTATCTAAAAGATATATGTTTTTGTCATTTTTGTATTTATTTTAACTTAATTAAAATAAAGTGTCCCTATCACCTACAAGTGGCTCCATGGGGTCCCAAAATCGACCCAAATATACCCATGGTCGGACATGTATCCACCAATAAGGTTGGGACACGTTTTAGGGTAATTTAGTATTATTATAGTATTATTTTTTAAACCTTATTTACCAGATTTACCCTTTAACCATGGTAAATAAAATATTTACCGAAATAATTATTCAAAATGTCTAAAAACAAAAGTTACCTATTTACACAATTTGGAAATCATGATTCCAAATATGGAATCCATTTCTCCAAATTCAAAACACAGAAGTGGCAGAAATTAATTTAAAATTAATTCCCGCTGTCAAAAGAAAGAGCGTGTTTTTAAGATATAATAACTATCAAACGATTGATACTTGTTTATGTCCGGTTTAATTGTAAAATTATGACCAATGACCAAAATTGTATTAAATGGTAAAAATATATTCTAAATATACTTTAAAACCACTCAAATTCATAATTTATCACTATTAATTATTTGGATTAAAAAAGTTGTTTTTAATTAAAATTTAGTAATTTTCACTATTCATCAAAATATTAAAGTTATCCGAAAAGTACCAAAATTTCACCTTAGTCTAAATTCGATACTCTGAATCCAAAAATGAAGTCCATTTTGAGAGAAAAAATTTCTAAAATTTTAAAAAGTAGGTATTACTATTCATAACAGCTACTTTGATTGGTCATGGTGTGTGTTAGAACTCAAAGTTTCATACAACACACGCTACTGTATTATTCAAATAGAAGTGTACCGTGGAAGCTCGGGGTGTTACATTCTCCCCTCCTTCAATAAATTGTGTCTTTGTAATTTGATATTGTACTTTAAAAGTAAAGGTGGAAAATAAAAGTATCTTTGTGGAAAAACCCACATCGGAAATTTGGTTAATAAAATTTAGTCTTAACAAGATGAAAAGAGAAATGAAAGGGTCACCACAAAATTATGATCTCGATTATGAGAACATTGGTGGAAATTATAGACATATAATTGGCGGAAAAATGTAAATATATATAGGTAGTGATTGAGGTCATCAATCACAAACAAGTTTAAAATTGAGGACCTTAAATTCATCAATCTATCATGATTTAAAATACCATCAGTTCAACAAAACATAATGTATTAGGATAACACATTTTTGACATTTCAAAATATCTTAGTTGAAATTCCACATTGAAAAATGAATTAATGAGGCCTCTATGTAAAATAAAGAGTGGAAAGTATGAATATTACCGAAAATAACACATACTAGGGTTCCATGTAGGAAAATATGGATATGGAAGAGAAATCTAACCATCAATTATCTGATGGAGAGTGGTAGGGAACATGGCTATGAAAAGGCCCACAATCTCAAAGCCATAAATTACTGATGATCTATGGTACCATTTAGGACAACATTTTTGCTCTAAGTTCCTTTTCTTAATGTTGAGGAATGTATTTATGAGATTGGATAAGATCATAAGGATATATACATACTTTATAATTAGAGTTTTATCCATTAATAAATTTCTACCACAAACTCATCTTTCACCCCAAAACATAATACAACTCAAAATACACTATTTATCCTAATCGTATAGGGTTCCAAATATAATGAATTTATAATTCACATATCAGACCCTTTATCTAAAGAAACTACATTATACCATCCATGAACTTCATGTAGAACAATGGTAGGAGATAAATCCCAATTGCACTATGGTTGTGGGTTTGATTCCCGCAACTTTGTTCGGCACAACAGGTCGTCACACGGTCTGCGTGTTTTCCTTTTATAAAAATCCAAAAAAATAACCTTTCAAACTTAATCTATTCCAACCATTAGACTTATCCAAAATACTATTATCCAAACTCACAGTCCAAAATTTATAACGAAGTTAAACATAATGAGGATCCTTTTTTCTAGGTAATAACATGTAAACACCTTCCTCATATATTCTTTTACAACACCGCAACATCCTGAATTACCAAAATCAACCATCTCTTATTCCAAAATCACTACCTAAATAGTAGGAATGTATTAAGGTTTATATTTCCTTCAACCATGTAATTTCCAAAAAAAAAATTAACTTGTTGTAGAGTCAATTTTCTTAGTACCATAAAATCTCAAATCCTTAATTAAATAGTACTGTAGTACAATCCTTATTTATTTCCAGAACATCATTGATACAACACTTAAATGAAATAATTCTAAAATAACAACATATGAACACTAGTCATTCCTCTTCATCTGTGGTAGTATCATAACATGATTATTATCCAATAGCATCATTTGCGGCATAGTCTGATGACTGGGACATTGGTTTTCGTATTGCTCAAACTCATTGCAAATGAAGCATTGTACATTTGAAACCATTTTATTACCCTTGTAGTCACGTACTTCGTTCCCTTTTCCTCCGCACTTATAACAAACTCCCATTCCTTTCAGGAAAGTTCCAGGGTGTTTCTTCCCACAGTTATCACATATGGGAAAATTATTCTTTTCCATCTTCCCTTTATCCATCTTTCTCTCTTCCATCCTTTTCTTCTCATGCTTCCCTTCAAAGCCATAGGACTCCGAGAATTCTTTACTCATCTTATCAACACATGATACTATTTCCTCATATGATGATAATACGTGGGAAACTATTTCCCTTCTAAATTCTGGCATATGACCATGAAAGATATGATCCTTCTTACTCTTTGGATCATACGTATTACAGGAGTTCACATTCCTTCTACTGGGCGCCATTTCTATGCAATAGAATAAACTAGTTCAGTTTATGAATTGCAATGAATAATTACCAAACATGTAAAATACCTAACAAAAATTGAACAATTTATGTATATAATCCATAATCATAAAAATGTTTTCTCTGAGTAAGTATATACTCATAATCCCTTCATAATGATTTTTAAAGAAAATTATAATTATCCTAAGCATATCCCGCGGGAGTGTCGTAACCAAGAGTGCAGCAAGGCCTGTTGTTGTGCACCAGTTCCCATTCGAGTCTAGCTCAAAGCAGTGTTTTTGGGTTTTACCCCTAGGTACATCTGTGCCAGAGCCGCCTCTACCTACTCGTATCCAGACAGGGATGTATTGCATGGAAAACTCACAAAATCTCTACAATACCAAAAATCTAGGAATTTCTTCTATACTAATCCTCAAAGTCTATCTTAGGGCTATGTTCTCTAATCAGAGTTTATCTAAATCTAGTTTCCATGTTTATTGCTAAACGTCCTCTAATACCAACTGTAACGCCCCAAACCCAGTTACCTAGAGGTGGTGCATTATTTTAATACATTGGAATGATTACAAAGAATCAATTCCCAAAGGACCAATCAGTTTAGCATGCTTGGAAAAAATAGATCACATACATGAATGTTACATTTGAACTTTAAGAAGTACAAAACAACATAAATAATCTTAATGAATTCCATTATTCCCTTGGCTTAACCCTGCATATCAATCACATTACACCTCTTGGAATCCTGGGAAAAATAAAACATTGAAAGGGGTGAGCTCAAATTCTCAGTAAGTGTAAGCAATACAGCGGAAACTTTCAAAAATAAGCATAAACATTTCTGGCAATGTTTAAAACTAAAAAAACCCTTTTAAACTTGAACTTCAGCATAATATGACAGAAATAAAATGAAATAATTCCATTTACTTATTCACATGGATATTCTACTAATCAAATAATCACATGCAATATCACTAACAAATTTCATAATGATGGAATGCATAATTTCATACTATCATAACCACATAGCCAAGGCCTCTTTCCAAGACTACAAATAAGATTTTGTCAAGGCCTTATGCCAAGACACTAGTTTGTCTCATGAGACCTACCAATGCATTGAGGAACTATAGCGGGATCTACCCGTCACATATTAAGTCCAATGCATTCCCATATGAAAAGGTTCAAACATAACATAAACATTCGTATTAAAACCAGCATACAAAATGTAAATAATTCATCCATAAACCATGAATGTTATAAAAATAACACATCCATAGTCAAACATATCACAAAACCTTCAATACAATATATTAGATTTGTATCATAATAAATCAACTTCAAATAAGAGAAAATCCATCAAAGGATGTTGACATAGATGAAATCAAAACTCTTTTTAGAGAAATATCTCTTTTTATTTTGAAATCATTTAAGAGTCATATATTTAAAAAATAAAACATTTTCTTTGAAAATATTCTTAAAATATTGTAAGGGAAGCTTCGACGATTTTATAACGGCTTAAAATAGACGCACCCGCCGTATAAGTTAAAAAAACATTCTTACCTTAATTCTGTCAAAAAGGTAAAAAAACACCTTGTTTGGAAAACGACAGAATGATTCCTTTATAAAACTCTTATAAAAAGTCAAACAAGGGTATAAATAACTTTAACCCATATTCTTGTAAATAGTAAAAATGTTTTGAAATAAATTTTTAAGAAACATAAATGTGGATGATAAAGAGATCCCAGTATATTATTACATATAAACAACCTCGGATCATGAAGAGATTACGAAATAAACTCTTACCAATTTGGTAACTTACGAAACATACAACCCATGAAAGAGGTATCATACAATGAATATGTAAATACACATAAATTAAAGTGTATTACACAAAGAATACAATTATGGGAAGTACATACACCACACAAAATATAATAGTGGCAATATGACATGAATCTCACGGGAATAAGGAGTGAGATGAAAACCCCTTACCTTGCACTTTCCTTTAGTCGAGGGTACATTTAACCTCCTGTATGAATATCGTAGTATGTTATTAAATTATAACAGAACCATATTAATATTTATGATATCATACAAGATTCATTTATGACTTTATATTACCCATTTAATAATAATTTCCATGCTAAGTTAACATTTCGGGTAATAATCACTTTCTTTATCGTACGAGTTTTATCTTGTCACTCTTGGTTGTATCACATAGATCATGATTTAAATACTTCCAGAATATAAAACATGATAAATATATCATATATATTTAGAATATAAATAGGTATAATATACATATATATGAAATGGAAAACACGATTTATGGAGACGGTAGTCCGTACGTACGCATAAACGCTGTTTCTGTTTTCATATATTTTTGAACGGAAGTAAGTGAATAAGATATATGTAAGTGAATAAATCCTTATATATATATATATATATATATATCTGTAGTTTTATTATTATTTCATATATTACATACTTATTAGTAATATATATTTTTATAATCGTCGATGAATGGTGAACATGGAAATGAATCTCATCGCGTCGTGGAGACGGTAATCCGTACGTACGCACGAGCGAAAATATCATTATTTTGATATTAAAATAATATATAATTGGATGGTATATCGTATATAAAGAATCATTATCATGTTATATTTTTATTTACATTAATTACAAATCATTATTATACCCATCCAAATAGTAATATGTTGAATAAAAATTACACCACGACGTGGAGACGGTAAGCCGTACGTACGCACGTATGGTGACATGTCATTCAATGGATAGATAGAATAATGACTATGGTTGTACCATATTTATAATAATATTACAGTATATATGAGATACTGGATTCATTATTTTATAATGGTAATAACCAAGAATGAAGAAGTGGAAGAAGAAAGGAACCCGAAAAAGGGTGGTGAAATCATTACCACTTCTTCGGGTTCTTCCTTTTGATTTGATCAAAAGGGCTTCTTAGGATGTCTTTATGACTAAAGTAAGGACTATAGGATTAATTAAGAGATGTTGAGAGAGTATTTCAGTAGTGTTGTCCGAATCAAAAGGCTTTTAAGGTGTGAATTAATGCGATGGGGGAGTGTCCTTTTATAAGAGGGGTGAGGGGCACCTTTGGAAAAGCTAGAAATATTATTTTATAATAAATACATATTCGGTTTATAATGACTCAAAAGTGGATTATTTAAAATTTAAGGTGGGTATGGGTCAAAATCCACTCATCCAATAGAATTTAGACAGGTTTGGGTCATTATATTAACCTTGTCTTTTAGTTTTAACTCTTAGTTAATTAATTTGACACTTACCATGTCACTTTGTATTTCTATATTATATAGTTAATAAACATACTATATACATACAAGATACCCCCAAGTGGCCCATTAATGATAAAATAATCATGATATAAGTCTCTTGGAAAACCCTTAGATTTTTAGGAATTTAATATCAATTAATAATATAATATTTGTTTTAAAAACTCTTTTATGTCAATTTTGACAGTATTCAATAATTGACTTTTTTAAAATTCATAACAGAATTATTACTTCGTAAAAATTTTATTAAAGAAAGACTAATATGTTATATTATCCTATAAATGTTTTTTAATTAATGAAAAGTCTCAAATTATATTTATTTGGGTATTTATAATATCAATTATTTTAATTTTTCACTATTATGGTAAATACTGCAACATCATTGTGTCATAAATAAATAAATTTATTTAATGACTAAAAATCCTAAATAAAATATAATTATGTAGGAAATATTTTTATCTTTATAATGAATATTTATAGTCGAAAATACAACATATATAACCCTATGTAAAAATTTTGTTCCTAAAAGATATATGCTTTTGTCATTTTTGTATTTATTTTAACTTAATTAAAATAAATTGTCCCTATCACCTACAAGTGGCTCCATGGGGTCCCAAAATCAACTGAAAGATGCCCATGGTCGGAAATGTATCCTCCAATAAGGTTAGGACACGTTTTAGGTTAATTTAGTATTATTATAATATTATTTTTTAACCCTTATTTACCAGATTTACCCTTTAACCATGGTAAATAAAATATTTACCGAAGTAATTATTCAAAATTTATAACAATAAAAGTTTCCTAATTACACAATATGGACATCCTGATTCCAAATATAGAATCCATTTTTCCAAATTCAAAACACAGAAGTCGCAGAAATTAATTTAAAATTAATTCGCGCTCACAACGTGTTTTTAAGATATAATAACAATCAAAAGATTGATACTTGTTTATGTCCGGTTTAATTTTGAAATTATGTCCAATGACCAAAATTGTATTAAATGGTAAAACTATATTCTAAATATACTTTAAAACAACTCAAATTTATAATTTATCACTATTAATTATTTTGATTAAAAAAGATGTTTTTAATTAAAATTTAGTAATTTTCACTATTCATCAAAATATTAAAGTTATCTAAAAAATACCAAAATTTATCCTTAGGCTAAATTCGATACTCCGAATCCAAAAATTAAGTCCATTTTGAGAGATAAAATATCTAAAATTTTAAAAAGTAGGTATTACTATTCATAACGGCTACTTTGATTGGTCGTGGTGTGTGTTAGAACTCGAAGTTGCGTACAACACACGCTACTGTATTATTCAAAGAGAAGTGTACCATGGAAGATCTACGTGTTACAGGGTCCAAATAGAGCATCTCAAAATAAAGGTGTCTTTCTAGTCAGAGTCGAAATCTATCTCCCATGATTGGGTAAGGTTCTCCTTAATACACTTCGACGACACTTCCATGAAAGGAGAAGGCAGACCTAAGAAAGTGGGGGGAATAGAGACATCGTCTTGAAGACCAAATCCATGATGCGGAAGCCGATTTGATAGTGGCTAATCCAGGAGCTCAGGAGGGAGGAAGTCTTTCAAGACTCCATCGTCAAGAATGATGGAATGACTAGGGTCCTCTTGGATGTTCTCCGCTCTGCGAATCATAGCTAAACGTCTCCTTGAACCAATTGGGAGAAGCTCTGCAGCTGGACTTGGTGCAAAATGAGGGGGAACCATATTTTCTCCCTGAATGACGAGACCCAACAAGCGGTTAGTCAAGAATAATATTTTTCGGACAAAAATACCAAATATATTTCTGAGATCAGTTGAGGAGCCTTCATAGCAATGTCCGCGAGGAGGCCTCGAAGGATGGTTCGCGTTGACAGCATCCCGCGAACCAGCCCTTCGTGAAAGAAGTCCACAAAACCCTAGCCTGTGGATTGTTGGCTAGGAAACCGCGGAACAGGTTTCTCCATGGAATTTCAATCCTGAATTTATGTTGATAAGTTTGGAAGACTTAGAAATTTTTAATGTTCAAGAGATTTTAGTCCGCGGAGCATCGAAACCGCGGAGCACCAAAATCACGAAGCGAGTTTCTATGCGGCCCGTCGTAACATACTTTTTAACTGATTAAAAGTGTTAGTTCACGGCTGGGACGTTGGTCTGTGGATGATGGAAGGTGCAAACGAGAAATGGTTTGCGAAAGTATCAGTTGGTTCCCGGACGAAGCGTTCTGCGAAGGAACAATCACGCGCACTCAAAAAGCTCTGGTTTCGCGAAGACTTTGATAAAGGACAAATAAAGGCCCCCTCATATTTATAGGCATGGTCCCCTACTGGGTCCACCTCTCTACTACAAACTACACGAGTTTCAGGACCTCTCTACATAGGAATAGCCTCCTCTTCATTCCGATCGGACCCCATTCTGATGGGGGCATTTGTAGGGTCCTGAAAAATCTGCAATGGAGAATGATGATACCCTTTAACTCATGGGAGATTCTACCCAATTTCCCCTCAAAGGGATGGGAAAATGTGGAAAACACTCAAGGATGGTGAACAAGGAGCCGGTCCGCGGACCGGTCTGATGTTAACAACGCACGACCAGTTCCGTGAAGCGTCCCCCCCCCCCCCCGCGGACCGTTGTCGTTCGTGGAAAAGAGGTGGAGATCATCCGTGGGAAAAAAGCAGGGAAGGCGCTAATATAGTTCACCTTCATGAACCAGCCCAGCCGTGAGCCGTGTCATCCGGCCCAAACCGCCTCCGATGTCATTCACGAAATGGAGGCGAATCACTCAGTGACAACGAAGCACTCCCCTCGTTCAGTTTGTGGGGGGGGGGGAGAAGTGCTCAATACCCACCGTGAATTATAGATTGACCAAGTCAGCCGTAAACTAGGTATTCAGCCATGGGCCTCTGTAAAAGGTGTCGCATGACTGTAGATACATCTCCTTCCCCACTCTATAAAAGGAGACTGTGGGTGAAAGGAAAAGGGATTCAGATTCTGAGAAAGGAGAAAGGAGATAGAGAGGAGATCAGTCAAATTCGGGTGAAGAATTTCAAAGGAAGGCTTAGGATTTCGAAGGTTACAGTTCGCGAACCAGAGCAGGTATGAACCTGGGAAAGAACTAATAAGGAACCAAAAATGCATAATAACTTGGTGAACCGTGAATTCAAATTAACATAAAAAAAGAAAATATCGCGAACCATAGCCCCTCTGCGGATGGACTCCCCGCCGACCCGGGAGTTTATGCCTCTTTTCCAATCCGTTGTGTCGTGTAGCACCCCCCTATGTGGGCAAAGACTTGACCGAAGAACCCCCAACTGGCACCGCCCTTAGCCGCCGCTGATCGCGTGGAACCCTCCACGTACCAACCTTGTACGTGGGTCAAACTCGAAGCCGTGAACCCTCCTGGTTCGCGGGATGCCATTCAGTCCATGGACCACCCAGGTTCGCAGACTGCCTCTTAGTCCACGGACCACCCTGGTTCGCGTACGGCCTCTCAGTCTGCAGAACACTCTGGTTCACGGATGGCCTCTCAGTCTGTGGACCACTCTGGTTCACGGACGACCTCTCCAGCCACGTAGCACTTCCCTACGTTAAGGGTGCCACCACCCATACCCTTGTGTGGTCCGCTGAATCCTACGAAGTCCCCATTCCCCGAGCCACATAAGATCCTCCTGATATGGCCTAATCATCCATGACTCCTTCCCTGGCCTAATCATCGGCCCCGAGCCAAGGCCTCCACTAAAGCCACCAGATCTCTGTGGTGTAACCCTCAGGCGCAACAACGCACTGTTTTGAGTTCACATACCCACGGTAAGTAGACACGAAGGGGTTGCCCCAACCCTTGAGTAGATTCCCAAAGCATTCCTGGGTTCACATTCCCACGGTAATGTGGAGTCTGTTCTTAGAAGTCCCCTTTCTGCCCCTCCACTTGTTAAGGGCTCCTCGGGGGTAGTAAAATACCCATCATAAGGAAGCCCTCATGCACTGCAAGAGATGAGATGGGAACAAGAGCACCCCTTTCCCTCTCCCGCTGCGCTTAGTCGCCAAGGGCGTCCATCTCGGAGTAAGACCCATAGTAATGGGACACCCTCATGCGTAAGCCGCACTCCACTTCTCACGGACGCACCTACTGCGACGTGATCCTCTGGTCCCTAATACCTCTTGTTTCTCACACCGAGCATGACTCATGTGGGCTTAGAGTAAGAATCGACCATGACATTATCTTATGGGACTCCTCAGAATGTAAGCCACAATCCATCGCCCTGGGCCTCCTCATAGTGCAAGCCCCTATCCATTACTAGGGTCCTCCTCAGAGTGTAAGCCTCAATCCATAATTCTGGTCTACCTCAGAGTGTAAGTCCCAATCCAATGTGAACTACGAGAACTTTGATTCCCTACCACAGGTATACGTAGGATGCCTCCATGAGGTTCAAGCCCGATCACCAACGGACCCCCTGGTCCACCTTCATGTCGGTTCTTCGGCGCTCCCCATTCGAACTACATGGACTTTGATCTCTTTCCCCTAGGCATTGTCGGTAGGAAGCCTCCATGAGGTTCAAGCCCAACAACCGGTCGATCTGACTATCTTCACATCGGTTCATTGTGCCACTCTTAGTGCTGCCTCATTGAGTTCCGACTCCACAGGGTCATTAATCCAACGAGGGATGGTAAACCTTAGGCCTAAATGATTCTGAACCCCCTACAACCAGTTTACCATTTCCCACCAGGGTTAAATCCATGGATACTATGTTTGGGTATAAACCAAAGATTCATGAACATATGAATACGTCACAAATCTATAAGACAGTCACGGAACATGCAATAATTCCCCTCCAAAAGGGTGCGATGAGCCCAACATCCAATCCTCTCAACCAATTTGAGTTCTTAACCATTGCTGGTCAGACCATACGGCGAACACCTGCCTTTGGAAATCAGGTCCACGCTCCATAATATACATAACTATTGGGAATTTCGAGACCGAAACCCAAAACAGTATCATACTTGAGGTTCTATTTTTTTCGATGGAAGTTGAGACTTTAGGAAACAGATTTCTAGTCTCTGAATTATTTCTAGGATACATGTTCCTTATTCACAACTCATTTCATTTGTGTGGGGTATATATTGCCCCATTGACATAAAATATAATTAATATAATTTCTTCATTATTTTTAAATATTTATATTTACATTATTCATTAATTTTGTTATGATTCAAAATATTACTAAATGGTAATGTATTTTCTTCTCACTTTTTATATCCTTGATATACATAACATATACACCACTTGATTATTTTTTGTGGTGTATATAATTCCCATGAATTTATTTTATTATTTTTATAATGAAAATTATGTGGATTTAAATATCCATTTTAGAACCTCTCTTACATGGGGTTCTAAATTCAAAAATACCAATGTGATAAGGTATTTTTTTCTCAATTTTCTTTCTTTGAGACATATGTTAAGTTATGAACCTATCTTTTATGACATGTATAAATAGCCCATTTGACATGTAATGTCAAAAATTTATTTATTATAATTATATGATCTATTTCTTTTAATTTTAATAGTTCAAGGGGATTATAATTAAATTTTACCAAAGGGGTAAGACTTTTTGATACAATGTCGTCATTTATTGGGATTACTCAGGATTATGATTTTAAAGATGATATATTATAATCTACCTCTGATGAAACTATTGTATATTAATTTTCCCTATTTATTTTATGAGAATAATTTTTTCCTCAATTTTCTTCACTTTATTCCCTCAATGGTTCAAAATAATTCTTTTATCAAAAATAGTATTTATTTATCTTTTCAAACGAAAACCATTTTTCATAAAAACAATGTTTTCTAAAAATGTTTTCAAATTTTTATTATCATTATGAAAATGATTTATTAATATAAAATTAACCCATGTTTTAATTTTTTATTTTTTTAAAATAAATATTCTTTTCATTTTCCAAAAAATTCTCACTTGTATTTTACCAAAACTTTTAAATGAATCTTTATTTTAACATGTATGAAATAAATGGAATTTACCATTTTCCTGAAAATTATTTATATTGAAGATTCATTTATATATTTTAAAGTCTATTTTCATGGATAATTATTTAATTAGTCAATTATGAATTTTTATCTTAAAAAATATATATTATCAAAGAAATTTTATTTTCCTCACAAAACATTCCAAGAGATTTATCAATCATAATATTTCCATCTAAGATGATATAATTTTATATAACTTGGGCTTTACGGAATACATGGCCCAAGTATACCATTATTATTATTTTTTTGAATGGTTTATATTTATTATGTAAATATTTATTTGAAACCTATTTCTCTACCATGGGTTTTACTGCCATAAACAATTATGAAACCCACTTCTTTTTCCACAAGTTATGATATGAGGAAATAATTAATTGATTATGAAATCTGTTTATTTTCCATGAGTTATACTATGATAAATTATTTATGAAACCCATTTATTTTCATCGTTTTTAATATTATGAATATTTTATCATCATTTGTAACACATATGTGTGGTTTTAATTATTGGATGGGTTGTCATGACCCGTCCTCGGGGCCCGTGTCGTGACTACCCCAAGCCCGCCTTCTATAGGCCAGGGGCTGGCGACTAGCACCAAAGGCATAAATCCCGATAACTAGGAAGGCATTGCCTATATAAAAGTAAACAAAACACCACAGAGTACAAGTGGAAGTAAAACACAAAGTAAAACTGAAACAAGCTGTGCTGAAAGTAAAGGGGCCAGAAATACAAGCCCAACTGTAATGTACTAGGAAAAAGATAAAATAGCCGAAAGGTGACAAGCAGCTCCTGGATTGTCCACCAAGGATCCTACCTGAAGGGTAGGTACAGATATCCTCCTCAGTGTCCTCATCTGTCACCCTCCTCCGGGTTCCGACTCGTCGTGAGGTCCACCTCCGGGTACAGACTCGTCGTGAGGTCCACCACCAGGTGTCGTCCAGTCCTCGTACACTCGATCTCTGTCAGCGATGTCCGTCGTCTGCAACCAACACAACGAGGTGCATGCATAGCCCGTGCAGCGATGAGTATAACGATACTCAGTAGGGACCCCGAGACCCTCAAGGTCTCTCTAAATCCAACAAGGATAACCACAAAGAAGAAACTCAACAGATAACCCTTTCATAAGTATAAGCCCATACTTATACCTAAGTTATCATGTAACCCATCTCATTCATGAGGGAACACAAAGGTTATGAAATCAACGGATAACCTCTACCCAGGTATATGCCCATACATATACCTAAGTTATCAAGTGACCCATCTCAATCATGAGGTAAACACAAAGGGCATAGACTCAGCTCAAACCAGGATTTTCATTATCGAAACCGTAATTGCTGAAGAGACCCGTCTCTGAAGTGTACAGTGGTCCTGTCATGACTCCGAGGTACTGCTCACTAACCTAAGACTGCTGAGGTACTCCTCCTGTCGAGTACTGTGGGCCTGCTGCTACAACCAAGCACTTCCCACCATGGGTCTGCCGCTACAACCAAGCACTCCCCCTCATAGCCTCCAGAGGTACTCCATTTGTTGAGTACCGCGGGTCTGCCGCTACAACCAAGCGCTCCTCCGCTGTGGGTCTGCCGCTACAACCAAGCGCTCCCCCTCATAGCCTCCAGAGGTACTCCTTCTGTTGAGTACCACGGGTCTACCGCTAAAACCAAGCGCTCCTCCGCTGTGGGTCTGCCGATACAACCAAGCGCTCCCCACTGGGCTATCTGAAACACACCACGTCGATCGGTCAAGCAGTTGTCAGGTCTCAGCCGGCTACACGGTCTCTGTACTCCGCACACTCGTCTTCGTGAGGGTCTGCTCCACGAGCTACATGTCGATACTCCAAGTATCACAATGTTCCTCGAAAAAGTATCTCAAAGGACCGCCTCGTCACAAGGGTCTCAACGCAACAAACGGTGCATCAATCGGACGCCCGGTCTGTGTGTTACTAGCCTTTTCATTGTCGGGGCCCGGTTGGTTTTGTGTGCGAACCAATCCGGCCGTATCTCAAATGTACCCCAAACTCTCATAGCGTAAACTCATAGGGACTGTTTCTCCACGTGATCACCAACGCCACTGACGGTTCGTCAAACAGACGTCTAGTCTGAAAGTTATCATCTTTTCCGTTCCAGGGGCCCGGTTGGATTTCGGGTGAAATCCAACCCGGACACTATCTAACTACATCCAAAACTCAAGAGAATTATGCCAAAATTTCCTTCTCATCAAGAGGAAATCAACGAGACAGAAGGCACGTCAATTGGACGCCCGATCTGTGTGTTATTGGCCTTTTCGTTCCAGGGGCCCAATTAGTTTCATGAGCAAACCAACCCGACCGCACTCCGACAGCATCCAAACCTCGAGCGGAGTAAGACAAAAGTTCCGTCTCATTAAGAGGAATCCAAAAAAGTTTACGGCACGTCAATCGGACGTTCGGAGTTCAAGATATAAGTGTTTCTGCTCTGAGGGCCCGGTTGGTTTCGTATCCGAACCAACCCGGCCGAACCCAATGTTCTACAAAACCTTGAGTGTAATATACCGAAACGACCGTCTCTATCGAGGGATCACTACGCAATTGATGGTGCGTTGATCGGAGGTCCGTAGCCCATGATATAGGCAAAAGACTGAAACTGATCTGAAAATGGGGGGTCTGGGACCGGTCTGACCCGGCCCAACCCCCACCTAGGTCGGCCCAAACCGGGTCGATCCGACCCGGGTCCGGGTCTGACCCGGCAGGGCGCGACCCGGCCCGGTGCGCCCAAACCGGCCCGGCTCGTCCGGGTGGCTCGCTGGCTCTGCCAGCGAGCCGAGGCTCCACGGGCGCGGCGCGCATCGCGTCCCCCCTAGATCTCGCATGGCCGTGGGATCCATCAGCTCGCCGCCGCCTCCGGGCGCCCGACCAGTGCCGGTCGCTGCCTCCGGCCACCGCCGCCGCCATGCCGGGGACCCGCGCCGCCAGTGGTGTCCACGGGCCACCAGAGTTGCTCTGGTGGCCTGTTTTCAATTTCGTCTGCGCTGATGCACATCCTGGGTCCCGTTCATCACTGCAGAAACATCAAATTGTCTCTAAGGCCCGTTCCGTCAGTACCCGTCATTCCGCATGTAAAAAGAAAAAACTACAGAGTCTTCCATTTGAATTCGCGGTCCAAATTACGACCACACATTCGTTCAGCCTCGACGGTGCGGCGCGACGGCACCGCGCATCCTTGCCGCATTCCTCCAGGTTATCGCGCGGTGTCGTCTCACCATGTCGCCATCTTTCGAACTGCAACAACACAACAACAAGGGGGAGGAGGGTCGGTTGTGTTCGTTCTGTCCGACCTCCTCCCGTTAAGATGATAACAAGCGGCCCAAAAATATAAGACGAGGAATGAAAAAGGATGTTTCACGAACAAGAAGCAATAAACCCCTACCTCGAGAAAGATCTGTTGTAGCCGAGCATCATGGATGACGGTGTCGCGAAAGGGAGGACGTCGGCTCGTTGACGTCGTCGTAAAGAAAGAGATGAAGGTGACGACGGCAATTGGTGTTCGTTGCTTCCGTAAAGTGCCTTTGTTCCTAGCTTGAGCGTTGTTCGTTGGATCCGATGCAGGGAAGACGTCGAAGTCAACATAGATCGTTGTGTCCGCACCACACCACTGATCCCTCCTCATTCATCAGTTTCTCATCAGAGAAGATGGAACCTTGGTGGTGTTGCAACAATGGAGGAAGGATAGGATGTTCTCTAACGGACCCCCTCTCATTAAAAGGCTCCTCCCTTAATAAAATATTAGACTTGACTAATATTTTCATTAACTCATCCATTTCATATTCATACACCACCCTCATTAAATTGGAAGATTCAAATATTAATTAAGGTGGTGTCATGAATTAATGGAAGAGAAGAATGTGAAGAGGTCCCATAAATGAGGTGAGTTATCAAAATTTAACAAGGGGTTTTGAAGAAGGGGGTTTAAGAGAGTTAAGGGAAGATGAAAAGGTGGGGGCTCGTGTGGGCCCCAACTCATCTTAAATCCTCTCAAGGGAAGTTAGAACATCAGTGGGTCCCACCCCAACTCCCTCACATGGGCTAAACCACTAAGAAGAGAGAAATTAAGTTGAGACACAACTTAATTTTCACTTAAACCGCTTAGTGAAGAAATAAAAATATAAAACAACTATATTTTTTCCCCATTTTTTTACATCAACACCCGAGCAAACGCAACTCCGGAATAGGTGTTCCTAAAAAAATAATGGCACTGCGGTTTCATTGGTGCCCTCAGATTTCGATTCCGAGCACCGGTTCAATAGTTATAAAAACCCACTCGTTCGTTCACTGAACGTACCCGAGCTAAAATTCGAAAATTGAATCTGGGCACACCGAGCCTCGTAATCAGGAGCCGTCATAAAATGCGTTCCTGTAAAATCCCAAAGAAAATTAAGAAAAAATTTCCCTTGAATTTTTTGGGTCTTTACCTTACTCCCACCTTAGGGATTTACGTCCGCGTAATGCTTTAACACAAACTAGGGAAACAAAAGTGGTACTGAGCATGCACCCGAGCCTTCCGCTCCCATGTGGTCACCTGGAGGTTCCCGTACTGCCAGTGGAAGCGCACCCAAGGAATCGACCGTCCTCCTAGGACCTACTCCTGTCTATCCTCAACCACTACTAGAACCCCGCAAATTCACCCCATCACCAAAGTCCAGCTCCGCATGGCCGATGATATGCGTCGGGTCAAGCACGTATCTCCCAAGTTGAGATATGTGGAAGTCGTCGTGCACTTGGTGCAACTGAGGTGGATGGGTCATGTGGTAAGCCACTTCACTTACTCTACTGAGGACCTGAAAAGGTCTGCTGAACCTCGGAGATTACATGTTGCCTCGGCCACATCTCCGCAAACCTCATCGAGATGAGACCCGTATAAAGACGTGGTCATCATCTTTGAACTCTAGAGGCTTCCTGTCAGCTCTGTGCAGTCTCATATTCTGTGATCTATAGGCGATCATTGCCCACTCCTACATCAGGACACACCTGAGTCTGGTCCCTAATGCGTCGCAGTGAACTATGTAACCACCTCCCACAAGATGGGCACACCGGTCAACCCAGCCCCTAAAAGCTCTACTGGAAGTGGTGCCGCAACTCTGGAGAATTCTGGCACAAAGGTAAGTTTGTCCATCTCCTGAGTGATCGAATGCACCCTCTTATGCATGATTCCATCCTGTGCTGCCTGGGTTTTCCTTTTCGCCGACCAAGGAAAAACCCCATACCAATGTTGTAGATAAACTACAACCTTTTTCCCTAATACATTCAATCCGTGTATGAACTGTGGATCCAATCCATACTCAGACCAATGTTGTAAGGCCTCGACGCTGCCACCAAGAGATTCCAACTAAAACTCTTGCCTCATGGGTCAGATCACATTGTCGGCGTAAGTGTTATTATCAAGTCTCCTCCCAAGGTATCTCCAGACGTGAGGGTCAAGTCAATGGCTTAACCAGAAAATCTAGGTCTGGGATAAGATTCGTGGAAGGAAGGAATGATTCGTATCAACGTCTGTTACTACGGCAGCTTGTAGTGGACACATACTGTCCCTAAAATCATTATTTGAGTCATTGGGTCACTCTCCTTGACCGCATGTAGCTACTCTCTTTCCCTTCCCTCCAGACCCCTGAGCCTGGAGTGAACAATAAAGGCGGGTGGTTGTAACATGTTGATATGTACACCACCTCATGCTACTCTCCTAGCTCTGCCTCCACATCTGCTACTCTGTAGATTCATCTGTCCTTAACATTTCCCTTTTTTTTTGAAACATTCGCACGCCCATGTCTCTTAGACTGAAGCCAGTTCGCATCTTCCCATTGTTAACATTCACGGGCTAAAACCAATCATCCAAAGAACATTCAACCACAAAGGTTCAATCTAGAACCCTAACATAAGTAGGAATGCGTAGAGAAAAGAGTGATTACTCGGATATCCCTTAATCACACCTAGCTCTGAGGTCTGAGCTCTAAATCACTGATCATATCGTAGTCATCAAGTACCAAAAATGATCGGTACGCCTCGATGTTTACTCAGCTACTGAAACATCGTCCTGGCAAAGCTGTATAAGCTCTAGAAAACTCTCACCCACCTCCTCAAGCCAGTTTTAACTACAGACCAACAGGTTGTGATGTGTAGCTGACACACTACCCGAAGGCACTATCTCCGGCATCAGACCATGTATCAAAGCCTCATCATTGTGCAGACCATCCTCATGGTCACTCACTGGAAAACACTAGTAGCCAAGTCCACCATCCACTCTACTGATGTCTCAGGTAGACGGAAAACTCTAGCAATTGCCCTCATCCAGTGCTCTGCTGGCTGAGAATATACCTCGCCTCGTAACCTTGGAGGCCGCTACTGCTGGAACTCATGCAACGGGCTCTGCCAGCGTGCACAGTTCTCTAGTAAGGCTGGTGGCATCTGCTGCCCAACAGGTGGTGGTGCTGCTGGTACAGCACCCGAGGGTGCCAACATAGAAAAAAGGGCCCCGCACCAGAGCCTCGCCGCTCGGTGGGCCATCATCGAGTACTCTCCCAGAACTCCAACTGACTATCTGCATGAAGACATCCTGAACAGATGCAACATGGTCAACTATTTATACCTGGTGAGCTGACCTGGTTTGAGCTGACTTTAAAAATTTTGGAAACACACAGGCAATCAGTGTTTTCGTGCACAAAGTCGGAAATTATAATTCAGGGTCCTGGTGTACGGATACGTCGGCCACCGCACCAACACCGGACTCCCTGAACTGAAGACCACACTCGGTACCTTTAACATTATTGCTTTGTAGAAGAGAAAATATCAGAGTTATAAGTCCTGCGGTAGAACAGACTCCTCTGATACCAATTTGTCACGACCCGTCCTCGGGGCCCATGTCGTGACTACCCCAAGCCCGCCTGACATAGGCCAGGGGATGGAAAATAGCAAAAAAGGCATTAATCCTGATAACTAGGAAGGCATTTCCTTTATAAAAGTAAAACAAACACCACAGAGTACAAGTGGATGTAAAACACTAAGTAAAACTGAAACAAGCTGTGCTGAAAGTAATAGGGCCGGAAATACATTCCCAACTGTAAAGTACAAGGAAAAAGATAAAACAGCCGAAAGGTGACAAGTAGCTCCTGGATCGTCCACCAAGGATCCTACCTGAAGGGTAGGTACAGATAGCCTCCTCAGTGTCCTCGTCCGTCAACCTCCTCCGGGTACCGACTCGTCGTGAGGTCCACCTCCGGGTACTGACTCGTCGTGAGGTCCACCACCAGGTGTTGACCAGTCCTCGTACACTCGATCTCCGTCAGCATTGTCCGTCATCTGCAACCAACACAATGAGATACGGGAATAGCCCGTGCAGGGGTGAGTATAACGATACTCAGTAGGGACTCCGAGACCCTCAAGGTCTCTCTAAATCCAACAAGGATAACCACAAATAAGAAACTCAACAGATAACCCTTACATAGGTATAAGCCCATACTTATAGCTAAGTTATCAAGTAACCCATCTCATTCATGAGGGAACACAAAGGTTATGAAATCAACGGATAACCTCTACCCAGGTATATTCCAATACATATACCTAAGTTATCAAGTGACCCATCTCCATCATGAGGTAAACAAAAAGGTCATAGACTCAACTCAAACTAGGAGTTTCATTATCGAAACCGTAACTACTGAAGAGCCCCGTCTCTGGAGTGTACAGTGGTCCTGTCACGACTCCGAGGTACTGCTCACTAACCAAAGACTCCTGGGGTACTCCTCCTATTGAGTAATGTGGGCCTGCTGCTACAACCATGCGCTTACCACAAGGGGTATGCCACTACAACCAAGCGCTCCCCCTCATATCCTCCAGAGGAACTCCTTCTGTTGAGTACCGCGGGTCTGCCGCTACAACCAAAGGCTCTTCCACCGTGGGTCTGCCACTACAACCAAGCGCTCCCCCTCATAGCCTCCATAGGTACTCCTTCTGTTGAGTACCGTGGGTCTGCTGCTACAACCAAGCGCTCCTCCGCCGTGGGTCTGCCGCTACAACCAAGCACTCCGCACTGGGATATCCGAAACACACCGAGTCGATCGGTCAAGTAGTCGTCAGGTCTCAGCTGGCTACACGGTCTCCGTACTCCACACGGTCATCTCTATGAGGGTCCGCTCCAAGTGCTACAGGTTGATAATCCAAGTATCACAAAGTTCCACGATGAAGTATCTCAAATGACCGCCTCGTCACAGGGGTCTCAACACAACAGACGACGCGTCAATCGGATGCCTGGTCTGTGTGTTACTAGAATTTTCGTCCCCGGGGCCCGGTTGGTTTCGTGTGTGAAACAATCCGGCCGTATCTCAACTGTACCCCGAACTCTCATAGGGTAAACTCATAGGGGCCGTTTGTTCACGTGATCACTAACGCCACTGACGGTTCGTCAAACAGACGTCCAGTCTGAAAGTTATCAGCTTTTCCGTTCCAGGGGCCCAGTTGGATTTCGGGTGCAATCCAACCCGGCCACTATCCAACTGAATCCAAAACTAAGGCGAACTATGCCAAAAGTTCCGTCTCATCAAAAGGAAATCAATGAGACAGACATCGCATCAATCGGACGCCCGGTCTGTGAGTTATTGGCTTTTTCGTTTCAGGGGCCCGATTGGTTTAATGAGTGAACCAACCCGACCGCACTCTGACAACATCTAAACCTCGAGCGGAGTAAGCCAAAAGTTCTATCTCATTAATAGTAATCCAACAAAGTCAATGGCATGTCAATCGGATTTCCGGAGTTCAAGATATAAGCATTTTCACTCTAAGGGCCTGGTTGGGCCTGGCCCAACCCCAACCTGGGTGCTGGTGCAACAATGGAGGAAGGAGAGGAAGTTCCTCTACGAACCCCCCTCTCATTAAAAGGCTCCTCCCTTAATAAAATATTATACTGGACTAATATTTTCATTAACTCATCAATTTCAAATTCATACACCACCCTCATTAAATTGGAAGATTCAATTATTAATTAAGGGGGTGTCATGAATTAATGGAAGAGAATAATGTGAAGAGGTCCCATAAATGAGGTGAGTTATCAAAATTTAACTAGGGGTTTTGAAGAAGGGGGTTTAAGAGAGTTAAGGGAAGAAGAAAAGGTGGGGGCTCGTGTGGTCCCCAACTCATCTTAAATCCTCTCAAGGGAAGTTAGAACATCAATGGGTCCCACACCAACTCCCTCACATGGGATAAACCACTAAGAAGAGTGAAATTAAGTTGAGACACAACATAATTTTCACTTAAACCGCTTAGTGAAGAAATAAAAATATAAAACAATTAGATTCTTATTCCCCATTTTTTTACATCAACTCTCGAGAAAACGCAACTCCGGAATAGGTGTTCCTAATAAAATATCGGCCCTGTGGTTTTATCGGAGCCCTCAAATTTTGATTCTGAGCAATGGTTCAATAGTTAGAAAAACCCGCTCGTTTGTTCACTGAATGTACTCGAGCTAAACTTTGGAAATTGATTCCGGGCACACCGGGCCTCAGAATCAGGCGCCGTTAGAAAATGCGTTCCCGTAAAATCCCAAAGCAAATTAAGAAAAAAAATTCCTTGAATTTTACAGGTCTTTACATTACTCCCACCTCAGGGCTTTACATCCTCGTAAAGCTTTAACACAAACTAGGGAAACAAAAGTGGTACTGAGCACACACTGGAGCCTTCCGCTCCCATGTGGTCACCTGGAGGTTCCCGTACATCTAGTGAAAGTGCACCCAAGGAATCGACCTTCCTCGTAGGACCCGCTCCTATCAATCCTCAACCACTACAAGAACCCCGCAAAGTCACCCCTCACCAAAGTCCAGCTCCCCATGTCCAATGATATGTGTCGGGTCAAGCACGTATCTCCCCAGTTGAGATACGTGGAAGTCATCGTGCACTCAGTGCAACTGAGGTGGATGGGTCAAGCGGTAAACCACTTCACTTACTCTACTGAGGACCTGAAAAGGTCCGATGAACCTCGGAGATTACTTGCCGCCTTGACCACATCTCCATAAACCTCGTCGAGGTGAGACCCTCATAAGGATGTGGTCATCATCCTTGAACTCTAGAGGCTACATGTCAGCTCTGTGTAGTCTCATCTGCCGTGATCTATAGGCGATCACTGCCCACTCCTACATCAGGACACACCCGAGTCCGGTCCCTAATGCGTTGCAGTGAACTATGTAACCAACGCCCATAGGTTGGGCACACCGGTCAACCCAGCTCCTGAAAGTTCTGCTGGAAGTGGTGCCACAAATCATGAGAATTCTCGCACAAAGGTAAGTTTGGCCATCTCCTGAGTGATCGAATGCACCCTCTTATGCATGATTCCACCCTGTGCTGCCTGGGTTTTCCTTTTTGCTGACCAAGGAAAAACCCCATACCAACGTTGTAGATAAACCACAACCTTTTTGCCTAATACAGTCAATCCGTGTATGAACTGTGGATCCAATCCATACTCAGACCAACGTCGTAAGGCCTCGATGCTTCCACCAAGAGATTCCAACCGAAACTCTCGCCTCGTGGGTCAGATAACATTGTCGGCGTAAGTGTGATTATCGAGTCTCCTCCCAAGGTATCTCCAGACGTGAGGGTAAAGTCAACAGCTTAACCAGAAACTCTAGGTCTGAGACAAGATTCGTGGAATTAAGGAATGATTCGTATCAACGTCTGTTACTACCGCAGCTTGTAGTGGACACAGAATATCCCTCAAATCATTATTAGAGCCATTGGGCCACTCTCCTTGACCGCATGTAGCTACTCTCTTTCCCTGCCCTCCATCTCCCTGAGCCTGGAGGGAACAACAAAGGCTGGTGGTTGTAACATGTTGATATGTACACCACCTCATGCTGCTCTCCTTGCTCTGCCTCCACGTCTGCTACTCTGCAGATTCATCTGTCCTTAAAATTTCCCCTTTTTTTTAAACATTCGCACACCCAAGTCTCTGAGACTGATGCCAGTTCGCATCTTCCCATTGTTAACATTCCCTGGCTAAAACTGATCATCCAAAGATCATTATACCACAAAGGTTAATTCTATCACCCTAACATAAGTAGGAATGCGTAGAGAAAGGAGTGATTACTCGGATATCCCTTAAACACACCTCGCTATGAGGTCCGAGCTCTAAAGCACCGATCATATCGTAGTCATCCAGTACCAAAAACGATCGGTAAGCCTCGATGTTTACTCAGATACTGAAACATCGTCCTGCCGAAGCTGTATAAGCTCTAGAAAACTCTCAGCCACCTCCTCAAGCTAGTTGTAACTACAGACCAACATGTAGTGATGTGTAGCTGAAACACTACCTGAAGGCACTATCTCAGGCATCAGACCATGTACCGAAGCCTCATCGCTATACGGACCATCTTCATGGTCACTCACTGGAAAAGACTAGTAGCCATGTCCACCATCCACTCTACTGATGTCTCAGCTAGACGGAAAAATCTAGAAATTTACCCCAGCCAGTGATCTACTGTCTGAGAATTTGCCTCGCCTCATAACCTCGGAGGCCGTTGCTGCTGGAACTCGTGCAACACGCTCTGCCAGCGTGCACAGTTCTCTAGTAAAGCTGGTGGCATCTGCTTCCCAACAGGTGGTGGTGCTGCTGGTACACCACCCGAGGGTGCCAACATAGAAAAAAGGGCCCCGCACCGAAACCTCGCCGCTTGGTGGGCCGTCATCGAGTACTCTCTCAGAACTCCAACTGACTGTCTGAATGGAGACATCCTGAACAGATGCAACACGGTCAACTATTTATACCTGGTGAGCTGACCTGGTTTGAGCTGCCTTTAAAACTTTTGGAAACACACACGCAGTCAGTGTTTTCATGCACAAAGTCGGAAATCAGATGTCAGGGTCCTGGAGTACGGATACATCAGCCGCCGCACCAACACTGGACTCCCTTAACTGAAGACCACACTCGGTACCCTTAACACTATTTCTTCGCAGAAAAGAAAATATCATAGTTATAATTCCTGCGGTAGAACCGACTCCTCTGATACCAATTTGTCACAACCAATCCTCGGGGCCCGTGTCGTGACTACCCCAATCCTGCCTTCCATAGGCCAGGGGCTGGAGACTAGCACCAAAGGTGTAAATCCTGATAACTGGGAAGGAATTGCCTTTATAAAAGTAAACAAAACACCACAGAGTACAAGCGGAAGTAAAACACTAAGTAAAACTGAAACAAGTTGTGCTGAATGTAAAGGGGCCAGAAATACATGCCCAACTATAAAGTACAAGGAAAAAGATAAAACAGTTGAAAGGTGACAAGAAGCTCCTGGATCGTCCACCAGGGATCCTACCTGAAGGGTAGGTACAGATAGCCTCCGCAGTGTCCTCATCTGTCAACCTCCTCCAGGTACTGACTCATCGTGAGGTCCACCTCCGGGTACTGACTCTTCGTGAGGTCCACCACCAGGTGTCTTCCAGTCCTCGTACACTCGATCTCCATCAGTGTTGTCCATCGTCTGCAACAAACACAACGAGGTGCAGGCATAGCCCGTGTAGGGGTGAGTATAACGATACTCAGTAGGGACCCCGAGACTCTCAAGGTCTCTCTAAATCCAACAAGGATAACCACAAAGAAGAAACTCAACAGATAACCCTTACATAGGTATAAACCCATACTTATACCTATGTTATCAAGTAACCCATCTCATTCATGAGGGAACAAAAAGGTTATGAAATCAACGGATAACCTCTACCCAGGTATAAGCCCATACATATACCTAATTTATCAAGTGACCCATCTCAATCATGATGTAAACACAAAGGTCATAGACTCAGCTCAAACCAGGATTTTCATTATCGAAACTGTAACTGCTGAAGAGCCCTATCTCTGGAGTGTACAGTGGTCCTGTCACGACATCAAGGTACTGCTCACTAACCTAAGACTGCTGAGGTACTCCTCCTGTTGAGTACTGTGGGCCTTCTCCTACAACCAAGTGCTTCCCACCATGGGTCTGCAACTACAACCAAGCGCTCCCCATCATATCCTCCAGAGGTACTCCTTCTGTTGAGTACCGCGGGTCTGCCGCTACAACCAAGCGCTCCACTATCGTGGGTCTGCCGCTACAACCAAGCACTCCCCCTCATATCCTCCAGAGGTACTCCTTCTGTTGAGTACCGTGGGTCTGCCTCTACAACCAAGAGATCCTCCACAGTGGGTCTTCTGCTACAACCACGCGCTCCCCACTAGGCTATCTGAAACACACCGAGTCGATCAGTCAAGCAATCGTCAGGTCTCAGCCGGCTACATGGTCTCCGTACTCCGCGCGCTCGTCTCCGTGAGAGTCTGCTCCACGAGCTACAGCTCGATACTCCAAATATCACAAAGTTCCATGAAGAAGTATCTCAAAGGACCGCCTCGTCACAGGGGTCTCAACGCAACAGACGACGCATCAATCGGACGCCCGGTCTGTGTGTTACTAGCCTTTTCGTCCCCAGGGCCCGGTTGGTTTCGTGTGCGAACCAATCCGGCCGTATCTCAACTGTATCTCTAACTCTCATAGGGTAAAATCATAGGGACCATTTCTCCACGTGATCACCAACGCCGCTGACGGTTTTTCAAATGGACGTCCAGTCTGAAAGTTATCAGTTTTTTCGTTCCAGTGGCCCGGTTGGATTTCTGGTGCAATCCAACCTGGACACTATCCATATCCATCCAAAACTCAAGAGAAGTATGCCAAAAGTTCTGTCTAATCAAGAGGAAATCAACGAGACAGATGACGCGTCAATCGGATGCTTGGTCTGTGAGTTATTGGCTTTTTCGTTCTAGGGGCCCGGTTGGTTTCATGAGAGAACCAACCTGACCGCACTCCGAAAGCATCCAAACCTCGAGCGGAGTAATCCAAAAGTTCATTCTCCTTAAGAGGAATCCAACAAAGTCGACGGCACGTCAATCGGATGTCCGGAGTTCATGATATAAGTGTTTCGGCTCTGAGGGCCTGGTTGGTTTCGTATCCGAACCAACCCGGTCGACACCAAAGTTCCCCAAAACCTTGAGTGTAATATACCGAAACGTCCGGCTCGATTCAAGTATCACTACGCAACTTACGGTGTGTCGATCGGAGGTCCGTAGCCCAAGATATGGGCAAAAGACCGAAAGTGATCTGAAAATGGCGGGTATGGGCCCGGTTTGACCAGGTAGGGCGCAACCCGGCCCGGCCCGGTCTGACCAAACCGGCCCGGCTTGGCTGGCTGGCTCGATGGTTCGGCCAGCGAGCCGAGGCTCCGTGAACGTGGCGCGCGCCGCGTCCCCCCTGGATCCCGCGCGGCCACGGGATCCATCAGCTCGCCATCGCGGCTGAAGCCGCGGCGGTTTCTCCAGGTGGCGCGCGGGGGCGCCGCCACCTCCGGCCACCGGCGCCGCCGCGCCGACGACCCATGCCGGCGGTGGTCTCCGCGGGCCACCAGAGTTGCTTCGGTGGTCCGTTTTCAATTCCTTTTGCGCCGATGCACATCCCGGGACCCGTTCTTCACTGCGGAAACATAAAATCGTCTCTGCGGCCCGTTCCATCAATACCCGTCATTCCACACGTAAAAAGAACAAACTGCAGAGTCTTCCGTTTCCCTTCTCAGTCCCAATTATGACCACAATTTTGTTCGGTCTCTATAGCGCGGCACGACGGCGCCACGCATCCTTTCCGCATTCCTCCAAGTTCCCGCGCGGTGCCGTCGCACCATGTCGCCATCTTTCGAACCGCAACAACACAAAAACAAGGAGGAGGAGGGTCGGCCATGTTCATGCGGTCCGACCTCCTCCCATTAGGATGATAACAAGCAACCCAGAAATATAAGACGAGGAACGACAAAGGATGTTTCATGAACAAGAAGAAATAAACCCCTACCTCGAGAAAGATCTACGGTAGCCGAGCATCATGGATGACGGTGTCGCGAAAGGGCGGATGTCGGCTCGTTGACGTCGTCGTAAGGAAAGAGATGAAGTTGACGACAACCGTTGGCGTTTGTCGCTTCCGTAAAGTGCCTTTTATCCCGACTTGAGCGTCATTCATTAGATCCGATGTAGGGAAGACATTGAAGTCGACATAGATCATTGTGTCCGCACCACGCCACTGATCCCTCCTCATTCATCGGTGTCTCGTCGGAGAAGATGGAACCTCGGTGGTGTTGCAATAATGGAGGAAGGAGGGGAAGTTCTCCTATGGACCCCCCCTCTCATTAAAAGGCTCCTCCCTTAATAAAATATTAGACTTGACTAATATTTTCATTAACTCATCCATTTCAAATTCATACACCACCCTTATAAAATTGGAAGATTAAATTATTAATTAAGGTGGTGTCATGAATTAATGGAAGAGTAGAATGTGAAGAGGTCCCATAAATGAGGTGAGTTATCAAAATTTAACAAGGGTTTTTGAAGATGGGGGTTTAAGAAAGTTAAGGGAAGATGAAAAGGTGGGGGCTCGTGTGGGCCCCAACTCATCTTAAATCCTCTCAAGGGAAGTTAGAACATCAGTGGGTCCCACCCCAACTCCCACACATGGGCTAAACAAATTAGAAGAGAGAAATTATGTTGAGACACCACTTAATTTTCACTTAAACCGCTTAGTGAAGAAATAAAAATAAAAAACAATTATATTTTTATTCCCCATTTTTTTACATCAACACCCTAGAAAACGCAACTCCGGAATAGGTTTTCCTAAGAAAATACAGGCACTACGGTTTCATTGGTTCCCTCGGATTTTGATTCCGAGCACTGGTTCAATAGTTAGAAAAACCTGCTCGTTTTTTCACTGAACGTACCCGAGCTAAACTTTGAAAATTGATTCCGGGCACACCGGGCCTCGGAATCAGGTGCCGTCAGAAACTGCATTCCTGTAAAATCCCAAAGAAAATTAAGAAAAATATTCCCTTGAATTTTATGTGTCTATACATGGGTGGTAAATATATCATCTTCCAATGCATTGGGAATTTCTTTATATCTCATGATAAAAACCGGAACAAAATGGGCAGTGAACCTAGTTCAGTAAGGGACTTTTCCACTATGATAGTCTTAAAAGTGGACCATGACTACTATTATGGTTTTGGAGGTGAACCCATCCCACAATTATGGAAATTTTAATGAGACATGACAACATATGAAAAGATGTTTTTATAATTATGTTTATGCCAAAAACCTATGTCTTATTCCAATGTTATGTTCTTATGTTTCATGTTCTTTGATTTTCCTATTATTCATGCCATAAGAATTGACAATAGTTATGATATGAGATAATATTATGATCTATGATATGTAGGGTTTGGTTTTTTTATTTTATTCTCATATAATCAGACCCTTATGATCTTCTTATGATAGCATATATCCCTTTTTTACCCTTATATAGTATTTGAGTTAACCTTCTCTTATGTTACCTTTCCTTGAGTTATTAAGAAAGGTTTTAAGTATGGTATGTATAATAATATTATTATGTGGGAAGCTGTTAATGGTAAAATTTGAAGATAATTTTAGAAATAAATTTTTCCTAGTATCCAAAGTAACGAAGAACTTTATGATCCTCGGGTATGTGATTGTGTAATGTAAGGAATATTTAACTAAAAAAGATGTAATATCTATGTATAAAATTCTTAAGAATCTATAGTTGGTATCAAATGATAGGTTTAGTAACCTTTGGAAACCTGTATGGAAAAACATTATGGGCATCCCTATGTATATTTCTATGGATATGTCAAAAAATACATTGAGGGTTGATTGTAAGGGTGATTCATATTTTGGAAAAAAATTCCTAGAATTTTGGTAACATATAGAGCAGGTGGTTTATAAAAATTTATATCCCGATATGGATAAAATAAGTTTATGTGGCTCTAGAATAGAGGTAAATAGGGGTAATAACTCTGAAAAGGGATCATTGAGCTAGAATTGATCATCATGTAGTGCATGAAAACTATCATTGTTGCACACCTGACACTTTTGGGGGGTAAGTTCTAAAAATTGACAAAATCATTACAAACCATCATCAAAGATTTGAATAATAACCATGAATTGACTAGGATAAACCTATGGTTTCATAAATTGAAAATAATGTGTCTCGATTTAGACACCCTATATATTTTTAACAATGATTATGTGGTTTTTTTCAATAAATGTTGTTTCTCACACTATGCTTTTTGGTTTTAGTCATTGGTGGGAACCAGAAGGAACTGGTTTGTCATTGAATGTGATAGGTAATGTAATGATGAGAAACCAAATGGGAAACATGATAGAGTAAAGGATATTTTTATTTTTCATAATCAGTTACCAATATATATGATTAACTATATTCACCTTAACCAACTCTTAGACTCACCAAATATAAGAAGGATATAGTTCGATGAGATTTTGGGTAGTGGAGACCATGGAGGAAATAAGGTTAATTATCTTATATGTTGATAATTTTTTAAAAAAACTCAAGGATATTTCTAAAATCGATGAGAATATGTTTTATATATGGATAATAAGGGCATAAAGAAATTAATTTATAAGGAAAAACGAAATGTTCAGTAATCATAATGGATGGGAATATTGCTCTCCATACGGTAATATCATTGGATGAATGTTTTAAATGTGTAAATAATGAGAATTATGAAAATATATTTCCAATGGGTAAATATATTGAATATAATTAAAATGGTGGTACAAATAAAGGTTCTTTTATTTATGATTAAAATAATAAACATGATATATGAAAGGAATGAGGTATTAAGGTAAAGATGGTGATGTATAGTAAATGGATTAAGAATGAAGTGGAATTATTGAAGTTTTTATGTATTAAAATTAAATAATTAAATTTTATGAAAAATTAAATATATAAATATTTTTTAATATATGTTTTTGATTATGTATTTTCATGAATATGTTGAATTTTACTGGTGACATAGAAATTTGATTTAATCAAAATGTGATATTTCTATCTGACTCATGATTTGGTGAAACATAACCACTATAATGTTTCAAATGAAGAGATAGCTATTTTTTGATAAGTCTATGATTAATATAGTTAACATAAATTGGATAGTATTTATTACAATGGCACTGATTAATGATTTAACAAAAAAGTGTTTTAAGTTATCATTGATGGAGTTTATATCATTTTTCGGATAAATAAAATATATAAAATACTTTTTTTGATTTTAGGAATAAGGAAGAATGTTTGTTTTTAATAAATTTTTATCGTAATTTAGGCTATTATCATGTTTCAAAAAAATGATATATGTATTAAAATATTTGATATTTGAATATAATAGTTACTCCATGTTGTTTGGGGGATTAATGATAAGATGATTTTATAAATTCAGTGAACTTATTTCTATGTTTTTGGATTTAGAGTATGTTTTCACATGGAGGAGCCTTATGGTTAAGTATTCACAAAATGAATTATGTTTATATTTGAATGTTATTGATCACATGTGAAAGAAATGATATTTTTTATAACAATTCGATAAAGGAGGAATTACATATCATTATATTATGAATATAATGATCCACTAGTTCTTTAGGAAAAAATTCCTTATTCATTTCTTAAAGCAGGATATAAAGTTTAAATTGATCAAAACACAACCAATATATTATATTGTTATTATGAAAGAAAATTCAGAATGTATATCATCTGATGAGAATTATTCAATTTTAAGAAAATGATATTGAATTAAATTATTATAAATTTATATTATCTTATATGAATTAATGGCATTTTCACCAATAATATATTTATGGATTTTTGGTTATTATCTTTATCTAATCATGTTATCTATCAATGTCCATCAATATTTGGCTGTTAGTTTTCTATTCTAGGTCCATGTTTGCACTTCTCACCAATGATCTCCAACAAAGAATCCTAGTTATATTTTATTTTAGAAGACCATTAAACATCCATTACTCTCTTTTTAAGAATAATTTTTAATAATACTCTTTACTATGTGGATTTCCTACAAATGTATTTCTAAATGTCAAACCAATGTTTACCAAACACACGTGCAAATTGTGAGGACACACTTTATTTAAGGGTAGAAGAATGTAACACCGAGAGATATTTTTAATTTTGTTTAATTATTTTTTAATATTATGTTTTACATGAATAATAGATTTTATATATTTTTATACACAACATTGAGTTTAGATTTCATTACACGCAACATCGAGTTAAAATTGAACAAGAAATACTATTAAAATATATTTATTTAATGTGATAATTATCACCGAACTGTTGTAATGGTGGGTATGCATATAATTAACTAATTTATGTAAATATATGTTTTAAATATATATATATAATTAATTATTTGGTTACTAATTAATTATAAATGAAAATAAAAACCATTTTAGAAAAAGGAAATTATTTTCTCATAACTATTTTTTGCGCACAAACATGTTTTATCTTAAAATTTTAAATAATCCAAATTCGGTAAATGATTTTAATGACATGTATATATTTTATATTCAATATATTATTTATAATTCATCTTTTGTATCTTTAATTCATTTGATAAAATAAGTCCAATTTTACGCTTAAAAGCACACTTTTCTAAAATGTTGTTTTTCCCTTTTGGCACAGTTATTTTAAAATTAATTTTTTGCAATATTAGAATATTTATTTCAAAAAATTAACTTCAATTTTTAAATAATAACTTAAAAATTTATTTTGATTAAATTTTTGATAATTTTAGGAAAGGATTAATTTTTTAGTGAATAGTGAAAAATACGGGTTTTTATTAAAAAACAATCTTTTCATCTAAGGTAGTTACAAGATAAATTTTAGTTAAATATGCTTTTAAAATAATAATTATTTAAATTATATATATATATATATATATCCAGTTTAGGTCATTTTAATCAGATTAATTTTTTATGTGGATATAAAAACATTTTTAATCTTTTGAATCATTTCTCTTTGGAAAACTGTTTTTTCATTGAGTTAGTATGATTGATTTTAAATTTAATTTCACTTCATATGTGAATGAAATTAGAAAAAATGGAATATATATTTTTAATAATCATAGTATTTATTACCTAATTGGGTAAAATTAATTATTTACAATAATTATGGAAAAATAAGTATAAATTAATTACAGCAGTTAAGGTAAAAATGAGTTTACCGATGGTTAAACTAAAAAGATAAGGGTAAAAATGACCCAGAATGTTTTAAAACTACAATTTATTGGAAATATTTCAACCTTATCACCTTTAAGGGTCTATAATAATCCCTTTTTATCCTTTTTTATGTGAAAAATCTGGTCAAACCTTTTCCATTTCAAACATTACAACTATGTCAGTCACCACACTTATAAAAGGCTACCCCTATCCTCTCTTTTTTACAACTCCAAAAACAATTTTTTTATCCAATAAATACCCAAATAACTTCTTTAATTACCCCATATCATCCTATAATACTTATTTTTATTATAAATATATTCTAATACCCCATTTTTTTGAATATCAAAAGTTGTTTTATGTAGAATAGTTAATATCCTTAATTGATAGATTCTTTAACTATTACTTAACCCCTTAAAATTATTATTAACTTGTAATGATATACTAATATAACCATATTAAATATATTTATAAGTTTATATCTTAATGTTTTAACCTAAATCCTTCTCCTCCCCCATCAAATGGGATATGAAATCATTGCTCATGTGTACGACGAACAACTGGCTCACAAACTAATGTTATTCGTTTTCCATCACCACCTCTCACAGATGAATATAATGATTGATTTATTATATATATATATATATATAGATTTTTATTATATTATTATTTATATTTAATTATAATAACACATCTATATTTATACATCCCAACCTGTTCAAAAATAATAATGTCGCTCTTGTGTATGGCGGACTGCAGCCTCGCGAACCTATGTGATGTGTTTTTCATTTCAATTTTACATTTATGGTAAGAAGGACAGATTAAATGAATATATATGATATATTTATCATAATTTTTTATATTTAATTATTATTCCACAAATTCCATGTTACTTTACATTCCTTGGGAAATATGATAGCATCGTTCGTGTGTACGTCAAACTACTGCCTCACGAAGCGATGTGATTCCTTTTTCACTAACACAATGAATGGAATGTAATTAGGGTAAATTTAATGAATATACACGGTATATATGAAAATATATTTTTATTTAATGATAATATATTATTTATATTTCTTTCATTTCATCTTTCAGGAAAATGGAAACATTGTTCATGCCTACGTGTGGCCTACCATCTCCTGGAACGGTGTAATTAATTTTCAATATATAACATTTATAGATTACTATAAATACATATAAAATGAATATATAAGATATTTATATCAATGTTATTATTTGGGATATTATTTAACTATTATCAAATTAATGTGATAGAAAATACCAAACCAAAACATACGTAAAAATAAGGAAGTTATTTCCCAAAACGTAATTTTAACAATGAATTGTTAATAAATGGGTGATAAAAGGTCTTAAGTAAGTAATATATTGTATAATAAATATATATAATGGTGTCTATTTACTATATTTATGATAAAATTATATTTAACATATAGGATATTAGAATGTGAATGGTGAAAGTCAAGACTTAAGGTAAGATATTTGTAGTCTCTCATTTATTTCTCAGAGACATGTTCTATATTAACCACACATTTTATTTATGTGGTGTATATAATAACCCATTGACTTGTTATATCATTAATGTAGTTTTTTAATGGAATTTATTATGGTATTATTTAAGGGGTATTACGATTCAAAAAATTACTAAAGTGGTAAGGGGTTTTCATCTCACTTTTTATATATATGAGATACCAACCATATGAACCACTTATTCATTTTTTAGTGTATATAATAAACATAAATGTATTTTATAATTATTATCATGAATATTATGTGTATTTAAATATCCCTATTGTTATCTCTCTTTCATGGTATTTACGATCCTAAAGATACCAAAACTGGTAAGTGGGTTTTTATCAATTTTCTTTCAATGAAACATATAATATATTATGCACTTATATTTATTTATGTGGATTATATAAATCCCATTTAAAATATAGTGTAATTAATTTATTTATTATAATTATATTATATGTTTCATTTAATTTTTTTCTTTCATGGGAATTTTGTATCAAATTTACCAAGGTGGTCGGTGTTTTATGTTACAATCTAATCATTTATAAGGACTGCTCATGATTATGCTTCCAATGATGAAATAGTATGATGTATCTATCAAGAAAATATTTTATTTTATTTTCATGATGTTATGTATAAATATATAAAATCCATTAATTTTCCTCTCTTTTTCTACACAATTTTTCAAAATAATTATTTTAATAAAAAACCTCTTTATTTCCCCCTTTGGTCAAAACCCTTTTTTCTTCCAATACCTTGTTTTCACAAAATTCATTCAAAAATGTTTTTATAATTCTAAAAAATTTTTATTGAATAATGTTTTCTCATTTTTGAATTAAAAAAATTTTATTCAAATAATTGATCATGTCATTTTACAGACAAGTCCAATTTTACTTTTACTAAAATGTGAATGGAATTTTTTATTATTATTGATGGTATAAACAGAGTTTCTCACCATCATTAGTGATTAATTTATATGTCTTGAAGGTTATTTATAAATTAGAATATTTTATTTTCAAATAATCTTTATTTTTATTATGTACCGTTCCATGTGATTATATTTCAAAATAATTTTCCATCTAAGATGAAATAATTTGATGTAACATATTATAAAACGGGGATATGGTCTCAGTAAACCTTTCTTACTATTTCTATAACCAGTTCATGTTTATGATAACAATATTTTTATAAAACCCATTTCTCTTGCAAGGGTAATAGCAAGATGAAATTAATATTAAAGCTTGTTATTTTTTCGCAGGTTGTGATATGATGAAATAATTAAAAGAATGTGAAACCTATTTATTTTAAATAGGTTAATCCAAAATGAGATGTTGATGAACCCCATTTTTTCATCTTTTATAATATGATAAATGTTTTCAGATCTTGCAGTACACATATGTTTTATTTTCATTATCTTATTGGTGGGACATTTAACTCCCACCAATTCATGGGTAAAGGTTTATATATCATGAGATAAATAGGACTGGAATATAGAGTGAACCCATATCAAGTGGGAATTTGTCCACTATGATAGTCTTGGGATGGAACCTTGGATATTATGATTGTTTGGGACTAAACCCATTACACTATGGTATCATTTATTACTAACGAAATGATTTTTTATGTCTATATTTGTGTTAAAAATCTGGGTATTATAAAATTTTTATATTCTTATAGATCATGTCCATAGATTACCTTATGATTTATGTCTTATAAATTACCAATATTTATTCCAGGACTCATGATTATGATCTCTGATATGAAGGTTATGGTTTTTGTAAGAACTCGGATCTTTTTTTCAGGTATGTCTTCCTTCTTCCAGTCTTTTTTGAGGAAAAGAGGAGTTTCTGGATATTTTTGAAGTACACACCGTGTACTAAATTATCATGGGTAGCTGTGTGTTGGCCATGTAGCGGCCATGCACATGGTCATGTGTGGTAATATGGAGACCACCTAATGTGGGGGTGGTAAGGGAAAGTACATGTCATGAACGTTTTTTCACTAAACACACTGGGGTCGTGCCTGACTGAAAAAACCTCTTTCTTCTAGGTCTGGTTAGTCCGAGAGCTTCTGTTCGGCCACAATCATTCCTCCAGCCCCCGAGCCTCTGTCTATTCTCTGATTCGACCATCATCAATTATGTTGGGATTACCTTAGTAAGCTATTCCTTATACTTGTGCTTTGTTTCTTGATTTCTCTTCTTTCTCAAGTTATCCTCAGTTGAACATTTTAGGAATTTTTGTAGATCTACGGTGGTCATGGGTGATTAAAGGCTTGAGGTTCACTTATAACAATCTCCCAACACCGAAGCAGGTGTTTTGTGCCTTTCTGTTGAAAGTCTTTGAGTTATATGTGCAAAATTGAAAATACCCATGAATGGGGTATTGCGTGTTGACTGTTTTAGCCCTATTTTTTTCCTGATATACTTGTGTGCTTGATTAGAGGATAATTGATTATGTATAGGGATAATTTCTATGCCTTAGAGGTTTTTCCCATGTTGCTTTTTTGACCATTTGGTCTAGTTTTTTCATGTTAGGTTGTTGTTTTCTTTCCATTCCTAGTATTGTAGTATGTAGTGTTTTATTTTTATCTGACATGTTCTTATGCTGTAGATTGCAAGCCAAGTAGTCCCAGGTGTTCACTTTGGTCGTTGTTCTTTCTTTGTGCATGTTTTCTTTACATGGGGCTGTGGAACCTGTTGTAGTGGGACCATAGGGGAAATTGACGTTGAGGGCTATCCCAGAGTGTCCATTATAATTATCACATTGCGAGACCATATGGGGGATTGATGTTGAGTGCTACATCAGAGGGTCTATAGTTATGTTATGAGGCCATAGGAGGAATTGACATTGAGTGCTTCCTCAAAGCACATGTAGTTACCACTGAAAGACTATAGGGGTAATTTATGGTGAGTTCTTCCTCATAGAGTCTTCAAATCATATATGAATTATAACGACCCATACTTTACATACATTGTTAGTACTTCAAAATTGAAGCACACTTATTACAACCTATAACAAAACCAGGAAAGGACTGTATAGGTATAGTGTCTTTAGAAACTGGGAAACATAAACAACTGGTTCATTAAGCATCTACTTTACCTTCCATTTATTTCATAATATCTAGAGTCCCTTTTTGGAATATCCTACTTAATAACCTTCTTCCTGACCTGCGGAAATAAAACATACAAAAGGGTGAGCTCAAATGCTCATTAAGGGTAAACAAAAGAAATATCAATCACATCATATACAAAAGAACAGATCTTTTGGAAATCTTAACCTGCAAAAGAAATCATAATTTCATAATATGGGATAAATCATTGTAGTGAAATGTAATCCCAATAATCATAACCTAAAACATGAAACTTTTTGGAATACACAAATAATCATAATGAATCATTTCTTATTATTCAAGACTCATTTCCAAGACTATCTTAGTGGACAAAGTCCATTTCTGGACCGAGTTCACTCCTCGTTTCAGTCCTGTTTCACTGAACCAGTTTAACCTTACATTCTATCCATGTCTATCTCATGAGATATAAAATCTTTACCCAATGCATTGGAGGGAGATATAGGTCCCACCCATCTCATAATGATACCATTCTTATGTGTGCCAAAAAATCAGAAACCATACATCATAGCATAACCCATGTAATAACAATGGGAATCTTAAACATCATGACATCATAAAACAATTCATATAAGATAAAGGAATTAATAAAAATATAATTACATCACATCATAATAAAATAAATGTAATAATAGGGATAGAAACAGAACCCTTTATTTTCTTATATGGAAAATAATTTTGATAAAACACTTGAACTCCATTCTTAAGAAAAATATCCTTTCTGCTTCAAAAACAATTTTCCTTCCTTAACATGTCGTACAATTCTAAACTAAAAGAATTTGATTTAAAATAAACTTGAAAACTTTTAATGGAAGATTCTTGGAAATAATGTTTTAAAAATCCATTCATGCCATATAAGTTAAAAAATCATTCTTCATACTTTTGTCAGAAAAGTCAAAAAGTACCTCGTACGAAAAACAACAAAAGATTCCTTTCATATCCTTTACTAATAACTCGCCGAAGGGTAAAATTGGATTTAAACAATTGTAGGTGGATGGAAATAATATTACATATTGAGGAAACATGGATGTGGATGATAAAATACACCCCAGTAAATACTAAAGTATAAACAATCTCAGATAAAAATGAGATTGTGATATTTCCCTTACCTTAGGTCCGATTTGCTTCGTAAGTGTCCGAACCTCCTGTATAATGATTTAAATAATGTTATTGACTTATTACAGAATCATAACTATTTTTATGATATCATAAATGGTCATATTCTTAGCTTTTTATTAGTAATATTTCATTACTACTTGTTTATTCGGGTGTTTATTACTTTTTATTCTTATGCGTGTTTTGTCGAATAAATTCTTATCCTTCATTTTTTTAGGTTATAGATACCTCATTTCAAGAATGGTAGTAGTGTAATATATTTCATATTAATTCATTCAATTCATTTATATAATCATTATGAAATGAAAATCATGTAGAATGAATCGCATCACATCGTGGAGACGGTATTCCGTACGTACGCACGAGTGATGATATCATTCCTATGATCGTGGAATTGTATTGGAGTGTATGTATACTATTTCAGAATAAATATAACTTCACAATAATTATATATATTCATTATTTACACAATTATACCCAGCCAAGTAAGGTGGTGGTGGAAAATAGATTACACCACGGCGTGGAGATGGTATTCCGTACGTACGCACGCGCGGTGATTTCATTTTCCGTAGGTTGGATAGATGGTGAAATAGGGTTGTTTCATACTTATAATAACATATCAGTATATTAGTGATACTGATGTTATTACTTCATAATGAAAAAAATGAAAGAAGAAGAAGTGGAAGAAGAAATAAAGATGCAAGAATCGGTAAAGAACATTACCTCTTCTTTGAAGAGCTTCTTTGAGACCTCATTTTAGGGCACTAAAATTGGTCTTTGAAGAAGACCAGGACCTCTAGGATGTCTCTAGGGAAGAGGAGAGGAGAAAGTGGTAGGGTTAGGCCGAGCTTGAAGGCTCAATGTGGTGTCAGGAAGAGAGGGAGGAGGTGCCCTTTTATAAGGGAGGAGAGGGGAACCTTTGGAATAACTAAAACTATTATTTTATTATAAAGGAAAATTCGGTTTTAAATAGCTCCAAATTGATTTATTTAGAATCTAAGGTGGGTATGTGTCGAAATTCTCTCATCCAATAGAATTTAGAAAAGTTTAGGTTCCTATTTTAACCTTATAATTTAGATTTAACATTTAGTTAAATAATTTTACTTTTACTGTGTCTTCTTGTCTTCTTATACTATAAGGTTAATAAACTTACTATAAGAAGCCAAAAAAACCCCAAGTTGTTTATTATTAATATATATAACCTTATCTAAGTCATTTGGACGAACCTTAGATTTTTAGGAATAAAATAACAATTACTAATATAATATTTGTTTTAAA
Organism: Viscum album; assembly: GCA_963277665.1. Lineage (NCBI taxonomy): Eukaryota > Viridiplantae > Streptophyta > Magnoliopsida > Santalales > Viscaceae > Viscum > Viscum album. Next base: position 1,132,871,899 of record OY728135.1, on the reverse strand, counting down.
AACTATTTTATGTCAATTTTGACACTATTTAGTAATTGATTTTTTTAAAAATCATAACAGAATGATTAGTTCGAAAAAAGATAATTAAATCAAAAAGAACATGTCATATTAGCCTAGAAAATTGGTGTATTCATAAAAAGACTCAAATTATTTTTATTTGTGTATTTATAACATCAATTATGTCAATATTTCATTAATAAGATAATTACTGCATCATCTTTGTGTCATAAATAAATTAAATTATTTAAAGTCTAAAAATTAAAAATAAAATATCATTATGTAGGAAATATTTTTTATCTTTCTAATTAATATTTATAGTCGAATTTATCTTATGTATAACCCTATATTAAAAATTATTTAGTTATTAAACTTTGATTTTAACTATTTTAACCCTTCTTTAAATAAATTAATAATAAATGTCCTAATCTAATCCAAGTGGGCCTAAATGGTCATATTTTATTCCTAAGTTTGTTTTTGGTCGAATTACACTTATCCAATAGAATTATTACATGTGTTAGGGTAATAATAATATCATTTTTACCCTTAATTAACCTATTTACTTTTAACCGTGGTAAATAAAAGTAAACAGTTACTATTCACCAAAAATTATTTTCATCTCATTGAACCACATTTTACTTACTGACATCAACTGTGTCTCTATTATTTTTTAAATTCCACTCACAAAAGCGGTAAAATTATGTTTTATGAAAAAATTCAGTTTTTTTAACTACCACTTAGTGGTTTCACTATTAATCAAAAATTGAATGTTTTCAGAAAAATACCAAAATTTCACCCTAGGCTAATATCGATATTCCGAATCCAAAAATGAAGTCCATTTTGAAAAAGAAAATTTATAAAATTTCAAAAAGTGGTTATTACTATTCATAACGTCTAGTTTTAATAATATTTTAATAGCATATCATTGTTTAGTGAAACTCAGTATTGCGTACGACGCAAGCTATCGAGGAAGGTCGCGATTTCATGTAAAGCAATCCAAGAAAGTGTTGTGTCTAGAAAAAGATTCCTTTGATGATTTATATAACATAAAATTCTCGGTTGTTACATTCTACCCCCCTTAAAATGAATTTCGCCCTCAAAATTTCTCACTTTGTAACAAACAGATGAGGATTCCTCCCCCTCATCATATCCTCAAGCTCCCATGTAGCTTCTTCTAATTGGTGGTTCATCAATAAAACTTTCACTAATCAAGTGGTCTTGTTTTGTAGGACATTTTTACTACGATCTAAAATCTCTATCGGCTGTTCTTCATAAGAAATATCTTGCTCCAGCGGTACAACTTCTGAGCTGAGTACATGTGAAGGGTCAGGTATGTATTTTCTCGGGAGAGATACATGGAAAACATCGTGAACTTGAGAGAGATTCGGTGGAAGTGACAATCGGTAAGATACCTTCCCAACACGATCTAGTATTTCAAAAGGGCCGATATATCTAGGGCTCAACTTCCCCTTCTTTCCAAATCTCATGACCCTCTTTCAGGGAGATATTCGTAAGAACAGTTTATCACCCACTTCAAACTCTAGGTCTTTTCTTCGGTTTTCTGCATAAAATTTATGTCGACTTTGAGCTGCTCTTATGTGTTGTTGAATAGATCTAACCTTTTCTACCATTTTATCAACGAGATCAGGTCCAAATAGCTTTCTTTCCCCAACTTCATCCCAGCAAGTTGGAGTCCTGCATTTATTTCCATAGAGAGCTTCATAAAGAGCCATCTGAATACTGGAGTGAAAGCTATTATTATAAGAAAATTCCACCAAATGTAGGTGTTGATCCCAACCACCTTTGAAATCCATAGATAAAGCTCTCAACATATCTGCTAAAGTTTTAATTGTTCTCTCAGACTGACCGTCTGTCTGAGGATGATAAACAGTGCTGAAACTCAACTCTGTATCCAGAGTATGCTGAAGACTTCGCTAGAACTTTGAGGTAAACCTTGGATCCCGATCGTATATAATAGAAAGTGGTACTCCATGCAATCTTACCACTTCCTTTACATATATCATGGCAAGATGATCCAGAGGGAAATCCTCTCTAATAGCGATGAAGTGTTCAGACTTTGTAAGACGATCAACTATGACCCAGATAGCATCATTGCCTTTGGATGTTTTAGGAAGTCCAGTGACAAAGTCCATAGTGATGTTTTCCTATTTCCATTAAGGTATGGGTAATGGTTGTAACATCCCCTTAGACTTCTGTCTCTCAGTTTTAACTTGCTGACAAACCAAACATCGAGAGACATATTTTGCAACATCTCTTTTCATGCCATCCCACTAGAAGTACTCTTTCAGGTCCCTATACATCTTCGTTCTTCCAGGATGAATAGAGAATCAAGAACTATGAGACTCATCCAGCAGCTCCTTCTTTAATTCAGGGATGGGAGGAACACAGACCCGATTCCTAAACTTTATTATCCCATCACAATCAAGGTTGAATTCAGGAACATTTCTCACCTTCTTTTGTAACTCGACATCTTCTTTATGTGCCTCTTTAATCTTCACATGTATAGATTGTTGAACATTCATTTGAGAAAGATACGATTTTACCCCTTCCATTATAATTCCAAGACCCATCCTTTGTAAATCCATAAATATTGGATCTTTTGTGATCCTCATCATGGATAAACTGGCATGGTCTTGTCGACTTAATGCATCTGCCACCTTGTTTTCTTTCCCTGGGTGGTAATGGATTGAGCAGTCGTAATCCTTAATCAGCTTCAACCATCTTCTTTGGCGCATATTCAGCTCCTTTTGTGTGAAAATATACTTTAAACTTTTATGATCAGTATAAATGTCATACCTTTCTCTATAAAGATAACGCCTCCAAATATTTAATGAAAAGATTACCGCTGCTAACTCCAAATCATGATTTGGGTTTTTTGCTCATGTATTTTCAACTGTCATGAGGCATAAGCTATCACCATATCATTTTGCATGAGAACATATCCCAGTCCATTATTGGATGCATCACTGTATATCACAACCCTTTCTCCACTACAAGGAATTGTGAGTACAAGTGCACTAGATATCCTTCTTTTCAACTCCTTGAAATTCTCTTCACATTCCTCCGTCTAAACAAACTTAACTCCTTTCTGAGTCAACATGGTGATTGGATTAGATAATCGTGAAAAATCTTTCACAAAACGTCGATAATATCAAGCCAAACCAAGAAAACTTCGGATCTCGGTTACTGTTGTTGGTCTCGACCATCTTTCGATTACCTCTGTTTTTTCTGGATCCACACATATCCCCTCTTTTGAGATTATGTGACCCAAAAATGAAACTTTTTGAATCCAAAATTCACACTTGGTAAATTTGGCATAAAGCTTCTCCTTTCTTAGGGTCTTCAATATAATTCTCAAGTGATCTTCATGTTCTTCCTTGATCTTTGAATAGACATGAATATCGTCTATAAAGACTACCACAAACTGATCAAGATAGTCTCTAAAGACTCTATTCATCAAATCCATGAAGATAGCAGGGGCATTAGTAAGACCAAATGACATCACTATAAATTCATAGTGTTCATACCTTGTATGGAAAGCCGTCATTGGTATATCCTCCCTTTTGACCCTTAATTGATGATACCCTAAACGAAGATCAATCTTGGAAAAGTATTGAGCTCCACATAGTTGGTCAAATAAGGCATCAATGCGCGGGAGAGGATATTTGTTCTTGATAGTGATCTTGTTATGTTCTCGATAATCAATGCAAAGACTCATTGATCCATCTTTCTTCTTAACAAACAGAACAGGTGCTCCCCAAGGTGATGCACTACGGTGTATGAACCCCTTATCAAGATTCTCCTGGAGTTGCTTCTTCAATTCCTGCAAGTCAATTGGGTCCATTCTATAAGGTGACTTTGAAATAGGCAAAGCACCTAGTACGAGTTCTATTGAAAACTCAACTTCACGATTTGGTGGAAGACCCGGTAATTCCTCTGGAAATACATCATCAAAATACCGTACAATGGGAATATTCTTAATCTTTAGTTTCTCACCAACCATTTGAGATAAATAACCTTCATTTAGTGGAATCAAGACCCATAAGATGGAAGAAATTTCCACTAGGAGGTTATGTTCATCCTTGCATTGATAGACGATCATAGATTGATCTGGAATATGAAATGTGACTTCCCTTCTTTGGAAATTGATATGATCTCCATATAAAGAAAGCCAATCCATGCCAAGAATCATATCAAATTCCACTATAGGAAGGATCACAATATTTTCAGGAAGCACTTTCCCACAAACTTCGATCGGACAAGAATTATAAACTTCTGATGTGACTGTTGCACCATTAGGGGTTGTCACAGCTAACTCAACATCTAATTGTTGAGGTAATACAGTGATATCCTTAGGAAATTATTCAGAAATAAAGGAGTGGATGGATCCAGAATCAAATAAAACATTTTCTACTTTAGAGTGGATGGTAAGTGTACCTTTCACCACATCGTTATCATACTCCACATCGATGATAGAAATTTCCTGTGACTTTCCTTTGTCTTTAGCCTTAAGAGTTTGTTAACGTCAACCATCATCATCAACCATTGGATTTGGGTATTGATTGGCATAATGCCCCATCTCCTTGCACTTGAAACATTGAAGTGTAGTACATTCATTATATGTATCCCTTCCTTTGCTTGGATCATTAGACATCTTCTTCCCATCATTGCAGTATTCAAATGCTTGATGACCTTCCTTTCCACATTTGAAACATTTACTTGTCCCTTTATGACAACTACCTCCATGTTTCTTTCCACACTTTGAGCATAAGGGAAAGCTCATCTTCTTTTCAGTGTGCTCTTTAGATTTTCCTTTGAATTTGATTTTCCTCTTCTTATCAAACCCATATGACTGATGGGTTACTCCAATATCCATCTCGACTTTGAGAGCACATCGAACGATTTCATCGTAGCTATTGAAGTCCCTTATGGCTAACGCCCTTCGAAGACTTGGTTTTAAGTCACTAAAGAATCGATCGATCTTACTCTCAGGTTGGATAATAATACCAGGAGCGTACCTTGCAAGTCTTGTAAAATTTTCTTCATAGGTACCAACAGATTCATCATCCTTTTTCTTTAGTTCAAGAAAATCCTTCTCCATCTTTGTTCGGAGAATACGAGGGAAGTACTTATTGAAAAATAAGTTCTTGAACTCGTCCCATTCCATGGACTCAATTTCATCTCTTTACCTCGTATTCTTGATAAGATTCCACCATTGATCAGCATCACCATCAAAACGATACACTGCTAAGATGACTTTATCATGTTCAGAACATTGAAGAACTGAAAATATCTTTTCAGTAGTACTAATACATTGTTTAGCAACTAATGGATCAGTAGACCCGCTGAATGAAGGTGGACGCTGTCTCATGAAGGATTCAACAAAATTTTGCTCCTTCCTTTTATCGTTTGGAAGTCCTGCATGATTCATAGCTTGAGAAAGTTGTGTGAGCAAGGCTAAAAGATTTTACATTCCAGCTCCCATAACATTTGGTTGCTCAGGGGGATAATCATTGCATTGCCCGTCGCATTCCGCATTAACATGGTTCCTTCAGGTTCCAGCCATTGACTAAAACCAAGAAGAATAGTGTGAGAAACACTAATTATAATAGGGAAACCACATAATCAAAAATACAATTTCACACTTAAGGTCTTGTCCTAGGTTATTCATGGCCATTTCTAAAACACTAAGATTGTGTTCTATGCTTAGACTTATCCTTAGGATTCTTACTAAGACTTTCACATCCTAGTTTCCAAAGGTTGACTATACCTTTCCTCTGATACCAACTATAACGAACCATACTTTACATACATTGTTAGTACTTCAAAACTGAAGCACACTTATTACAACATATAACAAAACCAGGAAAGGACCGTATAGGTATAGTGTCTTTAGGAACTGGGAAACATAAACAACTGGTTCATAAAGTGTCTACTTTTCCTCCCATTTATTTCATCATATCTAGAGTCCCTTTTTGGCATATCCTACTTAATAACCTTCTTCCTGACCTGGGGAAATAAAACATACAAATGGGTGAGCTCAAATTCTCAGTAAGGGTAAACCAAATAAATATCAATCACATCATATACATAAGAACATAACTTTTGGAAATCTTAACCTGAATTAGAAATCATAATTTCATAATATGGGATAAATAATAGTAGTGAAATGTAATCCCAATAATCATAACTAAAAAATGAAACTTTGTGGAATACACACATAATCATAGAGAATCATTTCTTATTAGTCAAGACTCATTTCCAAGACTATCTTAGTGGACAAAGTCCATTTCTAAACCGAGTTCACTCCTCGTTTCAGTCCTGTTTCATTGAACCGGTTTAACCTGTCGTTCCAGCCATGTCTATCTCATGAGATATAAAATCTTTACCCAATGCATTGGAGGGAGATATAGGTCTCACCCATCTCATAATGATACCATTCTTATGTGTGCCACAAAATCTGAAACCATACATCATAGCATAACCCATGTAATAAAAATGGGAATCTTAAACATCGTGACATCATAAAACAATTCATATAAGATAAAGGAATTCATAAAAATATAATTCCATCACAACATAATCAAATCAATGTAAGAATAGGGATAGAAACAGAACCCTTTATTATCTTAGATGGAAAATAATTTTGATAAAACACTTGAACTCCATTCTTGAGGAAAATAACCTTTCTACTTCAAAAACACTTATCCTTTATTAACATGTCGTACAATTCTAAACTAAAAGAAGTTGATTAAAAATAAACATGAAAACTTGTAAAGGGAAATTCTTGGAAATAATGTTTTAAAAATCCATTCATGTCGTATAAGTAAAAAAAACATTCTTCGTACTTTTGTCGGAAAAGTCAAAAAGTACCTTGTACGAAAAATGACAAAAGATTCCTTTCATATCCTATACTAAAAACTCACTGAAAGGTAAAATTGGATTTAAAAAATTGTAGGTGGATGGAAATAATATTACATATTGAGGAAACATGGATGTGGATGATAAAATACACCCCATTAAATACTAAAGTATAAACAATCTCGGATAAAAATGAGATTGTGATATTTCCCTTACCTTAGGTCCGATTTGCTTCGTAAGTGTCCGAACCTCCTGTATAAAGATTTAAATAATGTTATTGACTTATTCAATAATCATAATTATTTTTATTATATCATAAATGGTCATATTCTTAGCTTATTATTAGTAATATTTCATTACTACTTGTTTATTTAGGTGTTTATTACTTTTTATTCTTATGCGTGTTTTGTCGAATAAATTCTCATCCTTATTTTATTTTGTGTTATAGATACCTCATTTCCAGAATGGTATTAGTGTAATATATATCATATTAATTCATTAAATTCATTTATATAATCATTATGAAATGATGATCATGTAGAACGAATCACATCACATTGTGAAGACGGTATTCCGTACGTACGCACGAGTGATGATATCGTTCCTATGATCGTGGAATTGTATTGGAGTGTATGTATACTATTTAATAATCAATATAACTTCACAATAATAATATATATTCATTATTTACAACATTATACCCATCCAAGTATGGTGGTGGTGGAAAATAGTTTACACCACGGCGTGGAGACGGTATTCCGTACGTACGCACGCGTGGTGATTTCATTTTCCGTAGGATGGATAGATGATGAAATAGAGTCGTTTCATACTTGTAATAACATATTAGTATATGAGTGATACTGATGTTATTACTTAATAATGAAACAACTAATGAAGAAGAAGTGGAAGAAGAAATAAAGATGAATGAATTGGTAACAGACATTACCTCTTCTTTGAAGTGCTTCTTTGAGACATCCTTTTAGGACACTAAAATTGGTCTTTGAAGAAGACCAGGACCTCTAGGATGTCTCTAGGTAAATGTAGAGGAGAATGTGGCAGGGGTTGTACGAGCATGAAGGCTCAAAGTTGTGTGAGGAAGAGAGGGAGGAGGTGCCCTTTTATAAGGGACGAGAGGGGCACCTTTGGAATAACTAAAACTATTATTTTATTATAAAGTCAAATTCAGTTTTAAATAGATCCAATTGATTTATTTCGAAGATAAGGTGGGTATGGGTCAAAATAATCTCATCCAATATAATTTAGACAAGTTTAGGTTCATATTGTAACCTTATCATTTAGATTTTACATTAAGTTAAATAATTTTACTTTTACCGTGTCTTCTTGTGTTCTCATACTATAAGCTTAATAAACATACTATAAGCAGCCAAACGAACCCCAAATTGTTTATTATTAATATATATAACATTATATAATTCATTTGGCCGAACCTTAAATTTTTAGGAATAAAATAACAATTAATAATATAATATTTATTTTAAAAACTATTTTATGTCAATTTTGACACTATTTAGTAATTGATTTTTGTGAAAATCATAACAGAATGATTAGTTCGAAAAAAGTTAATTAAATCAAAAATAACATGTCATATTAACCTAGAAAATTATTTTAACTCATAAAAATACTCAAATAATACTTATTTGGGTATTTATAACATCAATTATGTCAATATTTCAATAATAAGATAATTACTGCATCATCTTTGTGTCATAAATAAATTACACTATTTAAAGTATAAAAATTACAAATAAACTATAATTAGGTAGGAAATCTTTTTATCTTTCTAATTAATATTTATAGTTGAATTTATCTTATTTATAACCCTATATTAAGAATGATTTAGTTATTAAACTTTGATTTTAACTATTTTAATCCTTCTTTAAAAAAATTAATAATAAATGTCCTAATCAAATCCAAGTGGGCCTAAATGGTCATATTTTATTCATAAGTTTATTTTTGGTTGAATTAAACTTATCCAATAGAATTAGTACATGTGTTAGGGTAATAATAATATCATTTTTACCTTTAATTACACTATTTACTTTTAACCGTGGTAAATAAAAATAAAAAGATACTATTCACCAAAAATTATTTTCATCTCATTGAACCATATTTTACTTAATAACATCAATCGTGTCTCTCGTATTTTTGAAATTCCACTCACAGAAGCGGTAAAATTACGTTTTATGAAAAATTCAGTTTTTTTTAACTACCACTTAGTGGTTTCACTATTCATCAAAAATTGAAAGTTTTCAGAAAAATACCAAAATTTCACCCTAGGCTAATTTCAATATTCCGAATCCAAAAATTAAGTCCATTTTGAAAAATCAAATTTATAAAATTTCAAAAAGTGGTTATTACTATTCATAACGGCTAGTTTTAATAATATTTTAATAGCATATCATTGTTTAGTGAAACTCAGTATTGCGTACGATGCAAGCTATCAAGGAAGGTCGTGATTTTGTGTAATGCAATCCAAGCAAGTGTTGTGTGTAGAAAAATATTCCTTTGATGATTTATATAACATAAAAGTCTCAGTTGTTACATGAATAAAGGAGTAATTGAATGTGAGTCCTTCCTCAAAGATTCTTTTATTTTTTCTATCCTTGTGTTGTTTGGTGAACCAGAAGGGTTAGACTGAGAGTACAACTCAAAGGGTTAGCTACTTCGATTAGCTGTTGGTTGATATATGAAACTGGCTGCATTGAAACTGTGGATTGTTTACTACTGAGTACTTCCTTGTTTACTTCTTTCTTTTACTTATTACCTACCATATATTCACTGACTATTAGGCACAGATCTTGTGGTGGTTTCCAATTGGTATTTAGCCTGACACCCTGTTTGGGCCATTCTTTTGGGCCCAAACAGATTATATTGCTATGGGTATAGATAAGGGCAAGAACCCTTCTACTTCAGGTACTTTATTGCAATGGAGATGGAGCGCGTGGGACCAAGATGAGGATTTTGATGTTGAGGAGTTGTCATATATTTTCTTTTGTACTTTGGTTCAGTACTGTTTTTATTCCAATATTGTGATTTGTTTGGATGCTTTCCTAGACATAATTATCAAACATCATTCATATATATGTGTGCTTCAGTTTATTATTTCCATCCATCCACACATTAATTTTGTATGGATTATTACTGCTTCAGCTATTGCTATTATTTTCTTCTATTGTGTTACTCTCCCAATGAGGGAATAGTTTCCCCACTATCACACCCAAGTCCCTCACTTCTAGTCAGTAGCCTCTGGTGTTCTACGAAATGCGATTGAGGCCATGTGACCAACCAGGTATGGGGCGCCTCTGGGCGGCTTTTGAAACCCGGATGTTAAAAAGTGGTATCAGGGGAGTTCTTTTCTTCTTGTCTTACTATTTGGAGCCTATAGTCTGGGATAGGATGGAATAGGTACTTGGTAATAAGTTGTGCCCAAGATTAGCAAACCCACGTACATGGAAAATCCAATTTACCTCGTTAATGTAATTTTTTTGGTTTTGCAATTTAACAATTGATTTTATTTTCACTGTTGGGTGACTCACATGTATTGTGTTATTTTTGTTGATGTCATTGTGGTTCTATTTTTTCGTAGCTAGATGAGATGAAGGAATTCCATCTCATGCATCTTATAGGCACTTGATATAAATCACATGTCATGCATTATTTCCATGCCATTTAGGGTGCATTAGCAATTGCATGTTGTTGTGATAGATGATGTGTAGAATATGCATACTATTGTGAAAGATTCCTTGAAAAAATACCTACTGTTGATAGGGTATTGTTTGTGTAAGGTTTTGTTTGAATGAATACCAAAATATAGTTATTGAGGTGTTATGGGCCCTCTTGGACTGCAATTTGGGGGATCGTTGACTTGTTTACCTTGTTTATAACATGTATAAGATGACAAGATTTGATTCGCAGGGAGTATGGGCCCTCACGGATTAGAATTTGGCACCTTAAATTTTATTATCTGTGTTTTCTGGGTTTCAGAGTAGTTTCTGAGGCTTACTATCAAGAAAAAACCCATAATACATGGTGTGCAATATTGAATACATGCCATGTGTTCTTCTATTCTGGAAGAAACTATTTTTCCTATGTACAAGCTGTGTACTGTATGTACACGCCCTGTATTCTATAACCTTTTCTCAGGCTGTGTGGGTGGTGAAACGGGGTTTAGAATATTTGGTAGGACACACCATGTAGAGGATGTACACATCGTGTGGTAGAACCATGTAACTGGCCGTGTCACTAACAACACAGGGTCGGTTGAGTCTTTTCTAATACACGCCATGTTCGTTTGGAACACGCTATGTAGTGTAGACTGAGTTCCTGACCATGTAAGAAACAACATGGTTCGGAAAAATATTCTCAGTACACGTCATGTCCATTTAGAACACGCTGTGTAGTGTCGGCCGTGTAGCCGGCCGTGTAACCAACAAACACGGGTTGGGGATTCTTTTCTAGTACATGTCGTGTCTGAAACGAACATGCCATGATGTCTTGTTCTAAGATAACCGTGTGGTTTATCCATGTAGAAGGACTCGGGTAGGTGAAGAGGATTTAAGTACATGTCCTTTTTTAGGACAACACGCCATGTGTTTCGGGTGTTACACGACCTAGGGTGGTAGAAGTACAGGCCCATATGAATGGATTAAGGGAAAAATCCACGTAGGGATTATACATGCCGTGTAGTCAGGCTTTGGAAAACAAGAAGGATTTATTTCTCATGTTCCCTTCTTAAACTTCTAGTTTTCAGCCATTTATAATCTTGATCTAAGGTGTGTGCTTGACCTTGCAAAGTCATGCCTCTGAGACATCCTCCAGTTGTTTGAGAGTTTCAAGGCAGTGATCAGACTCCAAATATGGTTGATCAAGGACAACTAGAAGATCCTCCATTTGTGCCATTCATTGCACCCGTAGTTATAAATGACACAGGTTACGATGCACCATTTACGGTGGGATTCATGAGGATGATGCAGAACATTCAGGGGGAACTGCCTCCTGCCCCGTCGATGGAAAAATTGACACAGGCCATTCAATAGTAGAATCCTCCCACATTCTTAGGATATGGAGGACCCTTGGATATAGAGTCATGTCTAGAATCCATGATGACGATCTTATATCATTTGGATATGCCTCTAGAGAGGAGGGTGAAGATCACAACTTATATGCTTCGGGACACCGCCAAGAGATGGTGGGATGTGATCTCACAGGTGGGACACCAACAAGTTATAGCTTGGGATGAGTTCTAGCATTCCTTCTATGACTACTTCTATCTGGAGACCTTGAGGGACGATTGAGCCCAAGAGTTCATGAGTCTAGAGTAGAGTAGTTTGTATGTTATGGAGTATTCATCTCACTTCACATAGATGTATCACTTCACACCTATTCCAGGAGGTGATGACTTATTCATGCCATGAAGTTTGAGGATGGTCTAAGGCACCACATCCGATCACAGGTGAACATCTTCAGTTTGACTTCCATCACTTCTATCGTCAACCAGGTACTGATCCCGAAGCAGAATCTGAGGGATTCTGGAGTTGTGAGTCAGGGAGGCTCGACATCTGGAGTTAGTATTCCTCATACTAACAGCAGGAAGCATCATAGGGAGTCTACATGTGGAGATCCGAGGAGGTGAGATATATCTTCTTCAGGTAGCCAGGTGGTATGCTACCAGTGTGGGAAGAATGGGCATACAATTCCACATTTCCTGGGAGACCTAGTGGAGTGTCGATATTAGGCAAGATGTGTCCCCTTCAGTGCTTATGTCAGATCTTCTCACCAGCAGTTGGTGAGAGAGGTTCTTCTACGACTCCTCATTCAGAAGTAGCACCACCAGTTTCTCATCATTTAGGGAACTGGTGTTCTTCCAGCTATTTAGGTAGAGGTGGAGGTTGTGTTCATGGTAGCCATTCCCCAGTATTTCAGTGATAGTAGGGTGGATTAGCTCAGAGTGGAAAGGAAGGGTCACCGGGCCACCGTATAGGTCCGACTTTTGTAGTGGCTCAGACCCGACAGGAGCAGGATCCTTGACCCTCTATAGTTCGATTTACAATCATATTAGCTTCAGTTTTAGAATCTTCTCTTTTCAATACAGGGTCTTCCCATAAGTTTATATCTATTGCATTTTTGGAAAGGCTTAGTCTCTGCATCGTTTCATCTACTGATATTTTGACGCTAGACACTCCGTTGGGGACTATAACGGCTTGTGTAGTGCCCTCTAGTGGTTGGTGGGTGTCACCTTTTATGGGACCTCTATGTCCTAGAGATGACAGTCTATGATGTCATTCCCAGAAAGGACTAGATAGTTCACTTCTTGGTAGTCATCGGCTGTTATCACCGCAGGGTGAGTTTCACATCACTAGAGGGTGGATCTTTTCTTCATAAAGGTGAAAGGGATGTCCAGGGGAGCAGAGCAGGACCCGAGCATCATGGGATGGGAGGAGCTACATCCCATATTTCTAGTCTATATCTGGATGACCAGGGGAATTCCCAGTTAGACTTTCCTCCATTGGTGGATCATTTCAAATACATCTTTCCAGAGTACTTTTCAGGTTTTCCTCTGGAGTGAGAGGTAGACTTTTGGATTGATCTTGTTCCAAGAGTGGAACCAGTGCCCATTACTCCTTATAGGATGGCTATATTATAGTTTCATGAGTTTAGAAGTAGTTGGAGGAATTGAAGGTAAAGGGTTTCATCCAACTCAGTACTTCTCCTTGGGGTTCACCTATCCTATTTGTGAAGAATGCAAATGGTACCCTCTGACTTTGTGTGGATTATCGGAAGTTGAACCAGTTGACGGTCAAGAAAAGATATCCTTCATAAAGGATTTATGATCTCTTTGATCATCTTAGAGGACCCCGGGTGTTCTCGAAGATTGACTTGGGGTCTGGTTATCATCAGTTGTGTGTTAGACCATCTGATATACCTCTCACAGCCTTCCAGAGTAGGTATAGTCTATATGAGTATATGGTTATGCGGTTCGGTCTCACGAACGCGCCAGCAGTTTTAATGGCACTAATGAACTGAGTGTCCCATCTATACTTGGATTCCTTCGTGTTTGTTTTCGTGGACGATATATTGGTGTACTCTCACACTCGAAACGACCAAGACACACATATTGAAATCATTTTTAGTACACTAAGAGAGCATAAGTTATATGATAAGATCTCAAAATTCCACTTCTAGAATGACCAAATTCACTTCTTGGGTCATGTTATCTCTGAGACAGGAGTATCAGTAGACTGATAGAAAGTGAGAACAGTAGTTTCTTGGGAGAATCCGAAGAACACCTTTCAGGTACGAAGTTTTATAGGGCTGTCTAGAAACTATAGGAATTTTATATATGAATTTTATAGCATAGAAGACCCACTTACGGGTCTAACTAAGAAGGGTGTGAAGTTCTTGTGGTTATATTCTTGTGAGTCAGCCTTTAAAGATCTAAAAGGGAGACTGACTTCCGCACCGATACTAGTATTAACAGAACCGGGAAATAGCTATATTGTTTACTGTGATGCATCAGGTATCAAACTGGGAGATATTCTTATGTAGGGAGAATGATTCATTGTGTATGGGTCTCTATAGTTGAGGCCACATGAGAGGAATTAATCAATGAAAAATCTCGAGTTGGCGGCAGTTGTTCATGCCTTATGCTGTTAGAGACATTATCTTCCGGGAGAACATTTTGTGGTTTTCACTGACCAAAAAAGTCTCAAGTACATTTTCACTCAATGTGACATGAATTTTAGGCAACGAAGGTGGGTTGAGTACCTTCAGCCTTTTGAAATTGTTCTTTCCTACACACCTAGGAAGGGAAACTTTGTGGCTGATGCGCTGAGTAGGAGGACTCAGATTCAGGTAGTTCAAGAGGCTTGTAGTGAGTGACAACTTATGGATCTGTTCTTTGAGATGCATTTTTAGGTGCATGAAAGACAGGGGAATATGTTTCTTTCATCTGTAGTTGTTACCTCTACTCTTCTTGATTGAGTTCGGATGATCAAGCTATCAGATTCATAAGTCCTAGTCCTACGGGAAAGTGTGAACAGAGAGAAACATATTCCTAGATGGATAGTTGTTGAGGATGTGATATTGAATTTTTAGGGGTGCGTATGGATGTTAGCAGACATACATGAGGATTTCATGCGGGACTTTCATTCTTCAATTTGATCAGTTCATCCAGGTATCACAAAGATGTATCTTGATCTACACCATCAGTATTGGTGGCTAGGAATGAAGAGGGATGTTGCTGGTTTTATCATGAGTTGTTCCACTTGTCAGCTGGAGAAGTTTGACCATCAATGACCAGTAAGGATTTTATAGCACTTACCCATTCCCGAGTTGAAGTGTAATGACATCGCAATGGATTTCGCGACAAGTTTACCGAGGTAGCTTCGAGGGAATGATGCAGTTTGGGTTATCATTGACAAACTCATGATGGTTTCTCACTTCATTCCAATCAAGGAGACCTTCAGTGTAGATAAGCTGGGAAGGTTGTACATCCGTGTGATTGTACATCTACATAGGGTGACACACTCCATTGTTTCATATAGGGACACTCAGTTTACTTCTCGGGTCTGGTAGGGACTACATCTAAGAACCCGAGTTTTTGGAACGGGTCAAAATCCGACCCTGTATGAATTTTGACTCACTTCTGAGAAAACTAGAGAATTTGGACGATTTTGGGTCAAACTCTTGATTTTGGAGAGGTAATGCAGGTGTGAAAGGTTGGCGCACGGTTTTCCAAACCGTGCAGAAAAACCGTGTGAAGTCTCTGGGGTGAGAGAGTGGGCTCTACTAGGGCGGCACACGGTTTGCCAAACTATGCGGGTTGGCCGTGCGAGGTTCTTAGGTAAGGTAGTGTAAACCTCATGGTTGGCACATGGTTTGATAAACCGTGTGGGTTAACCATGCGGCCACTTAATGTTAGAGTTTTTAAGTTCCAGGCCACCCAAAATTCATCATTTCTCCTCTTTTTTTCCTTCCACTCTGGACCTACGTGGGGAGAGTCAGCCAGAACTTCTTCTTGCTCCCATATCTTCATCATAACTTTGTTTCAAGCACCGTTTGATGCATTGGAACTCCCTAGGTATGTCCTTGATTCCCCTTGAGCCGTTTTTTCATGATTTCTTCCCTAGATCGAGTTATGGGGGTTTGAGTGGTTTTGATTCTTTTGTAGATATACCGCGTTCTATACCTATTTGGAGGTTGCCATCAGAGGAGTTACATCGTACTAGTACGAGGAATGTGGTGAATACCTTCTTTCGTGTTTTCATATACATTTGTGTGGCGCAACCTATGGTGCGTTTTCAGGTATTTTGATAATGACCCTAATTATTTTTCTATTGCATGTTAAAATGCTTATTAGACCTATGGGATGCCTATGGGTGTTTCCCTTGTCATGTTCTCCTTGAGCAGGGCTGGGCGAGGGGTCGTTGCTTATATGGGGCATTTTGTCCGGGGTTTCCAAAATTATTATACTTGTTTTGTTTAATTAAACTGATGAGTTTGATTTGTTAAAACATGTTATTAATTTGTTTAAGGCATTCAAGCCCTTAGGTCATGTTATGAGACAACACATGTGTAGTGCAATTTGACTGTGTGCTATTGCCTGTGTTGAACTATTTAGTTATTTTGGGTGTGGCCTGGATATTTTGTTGAGTGATGTTGATCACAGTTTGGGGCTTTTCCCGGGTTACATGGGTGGTTTGTACCACAGGATTGGGCAACATGGACGTTGGTTTGAGGCAGTTGAATTGTCAGGTTGGGCTTGTCCCAAGTTACATGGATAGTGAGGCCATTAGACTTGAGTGACATGGTCGCAGGGACACGAGGTGTCAGATGTGTGGTGGATTAGGTACTATTTTGGTGATTACCTCTCACACAGAACTTTGAGTAGTGTGCACACATAGATACTCCGTGATAAGGTGGTTTTGACCACTCGTGTGGGTAGAGGCCTTAGTAGATGCGGTTTAGGTATTTTGGTTGGGGGTGCTTTCCATAGAAAGACACGTGAAAGGTGAGGAGCCTTCAGAGGATATCATTGAGGATATCTGGTTGGGGGATAAGGCTCGCCATGATTTGAGGGCAGACATTCCTGTCCCTCCAGTTACTTATTTGAGGGAAAATATCACTATCCCTCCAGATTCTTATTTGAGTACATGTTTCTCTGTTCCTACGGGTTAATTCTTGGGCGTTCCTTCGGGACGTCAGAACCTGAGACATGAGGTGTCAGGAGGCACTTGGTTCTGGGTTTCTATTTTCCTTGGGCGTGCCTTCGGGACGTTTGTACTTGAGACATGAGGTGTCAGGAGGCACATGGTGTCGTGTTGTTATTTTCCATGGGCATGCCTTCGGGACGTCGGTACTTGAGACATGAGGTGTCAGGTGGCATATGGTGTCAGGTTACACGATAGAGATTATGGCATTGGTTGAAGCATGTGACACTCCACAGTGGCTGTTGAGCACCAGTGGGGTTTGTGTTTATTTGTGCATTTTACTTTTTACTAATTGTCTTATAAAATCATGTCTTTTTAAACACATATATTAGGTACGCACCGTTGGGTGGTATCCTACTGAGATTTGTCTGACACCCTGCAGGGGCCCTTCGGGACGCGGGCGGACCTTATGGATTTATGTTTAGGAAAGAGGCCATCTTCAAGAGATGGGCTACGTTAGTTGTCGCATGGAGAGGGTATGGTCCTTGAGGTCTTACCTAGCTGGAGTTATCTCGTTTTGTTTATTTTCCTGTATCATCATGTCTGTTATGTAGCTACAATTGGTTAGCCATTGGCGCCCTTTTGTATTTTGACTTTCCATGGATGCATGCTTGGTTTGTTCAGTAGTTACATTTGGTTTTCAGCATGCTATTGTATTTATTTATGCTGTTGTTGTTTATACTTATTGCTTCCACTGTTTATCTATATTGTTTATGCTTATGCTCTGCGGGTCTGGTTCGAGCCTGATGAGTCCTTCCTTCCACTGCATCTTTACTGTTATACATGGACTAGTACCCTTATCATGATCCTCCAAGAGGGTATAACCTCAATAATATACCTAACAGACCCTCTCTTTTAGTCGGATGCCTTTGGTGTTCAGGGGAGGTGCGCAAAAGGTAGTGACACCCAACCCGTTTGGCGCTGTTCGGGTGGCTTCTCGGGTCCGGTTCATTACAAAGTGGTATCAGAGGAGTTATTGACAAGGATTTAGTAGCAGTGTTTTTCTGGCTACTAATGAGATTGAGAATTATCTTTTTATTTGTACTGGTTTTACTCTTTGGGATATGGTAGACTAGAGATAGGTTGTTGTTACTCGAAGTGGGTTTCTAGATTTTGTTTGGGTGCCTGCAGCCCCAGGTACGAGGGATGGACCAAGTTTCCAATGGGTGGGAATTGTTGTTTTCTTTTTCCCAGATTACAGTTTATATGATTTCCACCTCATTGGATCACATGGTGTGTGAGGTTATCTATTGTGATATGTGACCCTTGACCCGGTGCGGTAAGGGAGAATTGGACCTTGGCCTGTATGGAAAGGCTACTTTTCTTGGCTTTTGATAGGGACATTTTTTAGGGCATATCAAATTCATAATTACACGTATGCTTTGTGAAGTGATAATTCCATGTGAATAAAAATAAATTTCCATGCCATGTATACTCTGAAATGTGAATTGGTGAAATTCTTGATAGAATTTCTAGTTGTGAAAATGTGTATACCATGCTTTATATTTTGTATAATTTCATGCTGCAGGATATTTGGGTCTAACTCTTATGAGATCAGGCAGGTACTATGGCTGAGGCAGTGTAACTATCAAGATTGGGCGACTCGGTCGTCGGGTTTGAGGCAACATGAGTTGTCAGGATGGGCATGGCCCGAGGAACTTCGATATGTGGATCTGTTGAGGGAGGGTAAAGAGGCCATGAGGTCGGGATGCCATGGGGCATGGGTTGCAGTGAGGGGGGAGTAAGGGTAGTTGTTATGCACTGTCGTTTACTGCTTTCCTTATCTGCGTAGAATATATGGTTATATATATATATATGTGGTATGCCTGACCATTTATGGTATTCAGCGTGTTAATCCTTCATGACTCGATGGAGCATCAGGCAGGAGAAGATACAGAGCCGCAGGATCAGGTTCAGAATCCAGTGCAGGCTGAGTATGAGATGCAGGTACAGCCTCAGGGACAGGGTCAGGTTTAGGATCTAGTGCAGGCAGGGCAACAACCGAGTTTTCTAGCATTTGGACCATGGATTTATGAGAATCTCAGAGCTAGCATGGTACATGTCAAACAGGGGATTGATAGAGGCACGCATTTTACGGAGCCTTCTATGGAATATCTAACGCGGGTGTTCTAGTCACAGCACCTTCCAATTTTTAGGGTGAGGGTGGTCCGCAGGCAGCTAAGAACTGGATAGAGATCATGAAGATGATCGTCGAGATGCTCGAGACACCTCTAGAGCGTAGGGTCAAGCTGGTGACGTACATGCTGAGAGGCCCGGTGAAGCGTTGGTGGAATGTACAGGTACAGGGTCGTAGGCATGAGGTACTCGCTTGGAAGGACTTCGAGGACATGTTCTTTGAGCACTTCTATCCAGAGACACTGCGGGTAGAGAGAGCTCGGGAGTTCTTGAGTCTTCAGCAGGGAGATATGTCTGTCATGGGCTACACATCTACCTTCACAGAGTGATCTCTTTTTTCACCTGGTATGGTGAGAGATGACGCAGCTAGGGTGAGGTGTTTTGAGGATGGCTTACGACATGACATTCGAGTACAGGGGAATATTTTCAGGCTTGGTTATTTCTCAAAGGTAGTGAACCAGACACTCATAGTAGAGGGAAACCAGAGGGATAGACCCCAGTTTGGAAGGGCGAAAGTTTCCAGTGACGGCTCAGACAGTAGGAAGCAAGGATGGTATGAGTCCCAGTAGGGCAGTCCGGCTAGGGATTCAGCTAGACCACCTCGTGGTAGTTATTCAATGATTTTTTTCTAGTGTGGACATCCGGGACTTGCTCGGACTTAGTACGATAGGACTCCTAAGGAGTGTCGGGCATGTGGATAGATCGGGCATCTAGAGAGGTTTTGTAGACATCCTTCTCAAATAGCCGGCAGGCAGGGACCAAGACAGATGGTGGAATATGGAGTTGGATTAGGTTAGGTTCCAGGAGAGGGTAACCGAGGTTTAGCTGCATGCGGAGGACGTGACAGAGATAGTGGGATCCAGCTGAGGGGTCAGTGGCCAGTGGCTGGAGCAGCACTACAGGGATTTCAGGCATTAGGCAGTCGTGCTTCACGCCAGGTGCACGTCGTGGAGCTTCCAGAGGCTGCGTAGTCTGGTGAGCTGATGATGGTTAGAGGTAGGCCTGGGGTGTGGCCGTTATTTCCATGTTTTCTTTTTGGCATGAACTGTAGACGCATGTCTGTTTTGAGTGCACATGATGCACATGATCTATGTGGAATGACTAGATTCTAGTCAGTGGGATTGGAACCATATCGGGTGTGTGATATATTTATATATATGTATGAGATTCCTAGTATTAGGGGCATCGAGGATGTGGGTTATTTGAGGTCCCATGGGCATCGGGGCATTGAGGATGCAGGTTACATGAGGTGCTAGGAGCCAGATTCATTTTGAACATCCATGGGATGCAGGACCTCGTGGAGGCAGACACCGATGTGGTGCAGGATACGTCTGGGTGTCTGAAGCGACAGGGGAGCTCCAATGAGGGGGAGGGGTGACGATGCATCATGATAGTACCTTGAGTCTCGAACACAGGATTGCAAACCTTTTCTTGTTCTGATTTTTGTCGGGTTGAGACCGAGTTAGGCGATTTCTGTGGTAGGGAGCCCTTGAGGAATTTACCCAGAACCTTGTGACCGGGGAAGTTCGAGTCTCTTTGATCAGGGTGGTATGTTCAGTTCCATCTCCGGGATTCGTTTGATAGCTCGAGGATGAGCTATGTAATGGTGGGGAGATTGTAAGAACCCGAGTTTTTGGAACAGGTCAAAATCCAGACCCTGCATGAATTTTGACTCGCTTCTGAGAAAATAGGAGAATTTCGATGATTCCGAGTCAAATGCTTGATTTTGGGGAGTTAATGAAGGTGAGAAAGGTTGTCGCATGGTTTCCCAAACTGTGTGAAAAAACCGTGCGATGTCTCTAGGGTGAGACAGTGGGCTCCGTACGGGCGGCGCACAGTTCGCCAAACCGTGCGGGTTGGCCGTGCAAAGTTCTTCGGTAAGGTAGTGGAAACTACACGATTGAGGCATAGTTTGATAAATCATGTGGGTTAACCGTGCTGGCACTTAACGTTATGATTTTTAAGTTCCGGTCCACCTGAAATTCCTCATTTCTCCTCTTTTCTTCCTTCCACTCAGGACCTACGCGGAAAGAGCCGACCGGACCTTCTTTTTTCTCTCGGATCTTCATTCAAACTTCTTTTCAAGCACAGTTTGATGGGTTGGAACTCCCTTGGTAACTTCTTGATTCCCCTTGATCTGTTTTTCCTGATTTCTTCCCCAGATCGAGTTATTGGGTTTTGATATATTTTGATTCTTTTGTAGATCTACCGTGATCTAGACCTAATTGTAGGTTTACATCGGAGGAGTAACATCATACTAGTACAAGGATGGTGGTGCATACCTTCTTTCATGTTTTCGTAGACATTTGGGTGGCGCAACCAATGGTGCGTTTTTGGGTATTTTGAGAATGACCCTAATTATTTTTCTATTGCATGTTAAGATGCTTATTAGACCCATGGGATACCTCTGGGTGTTTCCCTTGTCATGTTTTCCTTGAACGGAGCAGGGTGAGGGGTCGTTGCTTATATGGGGTATTTTTGCTGGGGTTTCCAAAATGAGTATACTTTTTTTGTTTAATTAAAATGCTGAGTTTGATTTGTTAAAACATGTTATTAATTTGTTTAAGGCATTCAAGCCCTTAGGTGCTGGTATGGGACAACACATGTGTAGTGCAATTTGACTATGTGATATTGCTTGTGTTGAACTATTTAGTTATGTTGGGCGTGGCTCATATATTTTGTTGAGTGATTTTGATCACTGGTTTGGGATTTTCCCAGGTTACATGGGTCGTTTGTACCACGGGATTGGGCGTCATGGACGTTGGTTTGAGGCAGTTGGACTATCAGGTTGGGGTTGGCCAGGGTTACTTGGATGGCGAGGCCATCAGACTTGAGAGACATGGTCACAGGGACACGTGGTGTCAGATGTGTGGTGGCTTAGGTACTATTTTGGTGATTACCTCTCACCCAGAACATTGAGTAGTGTGCACACATAGATACTCTGAGATGAAGTGTTTTGACCACTCGTGTGGGTAGGGGCCCTCGAAGATGCGGTTTAGGTATTTTGGTTGGGGGTGCTTGCCATAGAAATCCACATGGAAGGTGAGGAGCCTTCAGTGGATAGAATTGAGGCTATCGGGTTGGGGGAAAAGGCTCGCTGTGATTTGAGGGTAGACATCGCTATCCCTCTGGTTACTTACTTGAGGGAAGATATCACTGTCCCTCCGAATTCTTATTTGAGGAAAAGTATCAATGTTCCTCCGGGTTACTTCCTGGGCGTGCCTTTGGGACTTCAGTACTTGAGACACGAGGTGTTAGGAGTCACTTGGTGTCGGGTTTCTATTTTCCTTGGGCGTGCCTTCGGGACGTCGGTACTTGAGACACAAGGTGTCAGGAGGAACTTGGTGCCAGGTTTCTATTTTCCTTGGGCGTGCCTTCGAGACATCGGTTCTTGAGACATGAGGTGTCAGGTGGCACATGGTGTCGGGTTACCTGACAGAGATTCCAGCATTGGCCGAAGCAGGTGACACTCCATGGTGGCTGTTGAGCACTAGTGGGGTTTCTGTTTATTTGTGCATTGTACTATTTACTGATTGTCTTATAAATGCATGTTTTCTTAAACACATATATTAGGTATGCACCATTGGGTGGTATCCTACTAAGATTTGTCTCACACCCTGCATGGGCCCTTCAGAACATGTGTAGACCTTATGGATTTACGTGTAGGAAAGAGCCCAGCTTCATGAGATGGGCTGCATTATTTGTTCCATGGAGAGGGTATGGACCTTGAGGTCTTACCTACCTAGAGTTATCTCATTTTTTTCTTTTCCTGTATCATCATGTTTGTTATGTAGCTACAGTTTGTTAGACATTGGTGCCCTTTTGTATTTTTACTTTCCACGGATGCATTCTTGGTTTGTTTAGTAGTTACATTTGGTGTTCATCATGTTTTTGTATTTATTTCTGCTGTTGTTGTTTATACTTATTGCTTCCGCTGTTTATTTATATTGTTTATGCTTCCGCTCTGCGGGTCTGGTTCGAGTCTGCTGAGTCTTTCTTTCCGCTGTATCTTTACTGTTATACTCAGACCAGTACGCTTATCATGATCCTCTGAGAGGGTATAACCTCCCCACTATACCTAAAATACCCTCGCTGCTAGTCGGAAACCATTGGCATTCATGGGAGGTGTGCCAAAAGTAGTGACACTCGACCCGTTTGGCACTGTTCGGGTGGATACTCGGGTCCGGGTCGTTACACTACATAATTCATTGGGTATACATGTACTTTTGAGTACAGCTTATCACCCCCAGACAAATGGCCAATCTGAGCGTATGATTTAGGTGATTGAGGACATGCTTCGAGCATGCATCCAAGATTTTGGAGGTTCTAGGTAGAAGCATATTATTTTTGTGGAGTTTGCTTTCAATAATAGTTTTCAAGAAACTATTCAGATGGAACCTTATGATGTGTTTTACAGTTGGCCATGGCGATCAACCTTATATTGGCAAGAGGTAGGAGAGGCAGCAATGCTGGGACCTTGTCTCTTTTAGGAGACCACAGAGCAGATAGAGATGATTCGAAAGAGGATGGCTACTGCACAGTTTCGACAGAAGTCTTATGCTGATCAGCAGAGACGTCCTATAGAGTTCAAGGTCGGGGATCAAGTTTTCTTATGTGTCACAGCGAGGTTGGGACACAAGAGTATTAGGAGACAGAGTAAGCTTTCGCCAAGGTACGCCGGGCCGTTTGAGGTGTTGGATAGAGTTGGGCTGGTTGCCTATCGGTTTCAGTTACCTCAGAGGTACTGGGATATGCATGACGTCTTCCACATTTCTTAGCTTTGACATTACTTCTCAGACCCATCTCATGTTTTCCAACATGAAGAGGTTGAGTTCGATGTGGATGCATCGTTTGAGGACCATCCTATCCAGATTTTTGATCAATGTACGAAGGTTCTCCATGGCCGATTGTTCCTCTAGTATGAGTTCTATGGCAGCACGGGTGAGTACAAGACAAGACTTTGGATAGGGATGCCTATGTACGATCATAGTGGTTAGAGTTGTTCAGAGTTTTTTCTTCTACGCCACCAAGCTAGGAAATTTAGGGACGAATTTATTTAAGGGGGGAAGTTTTTAATAACAAGAATATTCTTTTCAGGTATGTATTCCTTTTTATGGTCATTTTTTAGGAAAAGAAGATTTTCAGGATATTTTTAAGTACACACCGTGTACTTTCTGAGTACACACTATGTACTCGGTTGTCACAAGTAGCCTTGTGCTGGCCGTGTAGTGGCCATGCACACATCTGTGTGTGGTGACCTGGAGACTGCCTAATGCGGGGGTCGGTAAGGGAAAGTACATGCAATGTAGTTATAAAGTACATGCCGTGTCATTTCTTTTTTTCATTAAATGCACCAGGGTCACGTCTGAAGGATAGAACCTCCTCATTCTCGGTTTGGTTCGTCCGAGAGCTTTTGTAGGACCACGATCTTTCCCTGAGCTCCCGAGCCTCCGTCTGTTATCTGATTTGATCGTCGTCGATTGCGTTGGGATCACCTCAGTAATCTCCTTCTTCTTCTTGATCTTTGTTTATTGAAACTTCTTATTTCTCAAATTATCCTTAGTTGAATGTTTTCATCATTTTTGAAGATATATGGAGTTATTGGGAGATTCAAGGCTTGAGGTTCACGTATAGAAATCTCCAAACACCCAGGTAAGTGGTTTGTGTCTTTCTGTTGAAAGTCTTTTAGTTATATGTTCAAAATTTCCAATACCCATGAACGAGAAATTGTGTGTTTACTTTTTTAGACCTATATCACGCCTGCTATGCTTTTATGCTTGATTAGAGGTTAATTGATTGTGTGTACGGTGAATTACGATGCCTTGGAGGTTTTTCACTCGTTTCTTTTTTGACCATTTGGTCTAGTTCTTCCTGGTAGGCCGTTGTTTTCTTTCCATGCCTAGTATTGTAGGATGGAGTGTTTTATTTTTATCTGACATGCTGTTATGCTGTAGATTTCTGGACAATTAGTCCTATGGGTTCACTTTGTCTATTGTTCATTCATTGTGCATGTTTTATTTACACGGGGCTGAGCAAACCTGTTGTAGTGGGGCCATAGGAGAAATTGACATTGAGGGCTTTCCCAGAGTGTCTGTTATAATTATCACACTGCGATACCATAGAGGGGATTGAGGTTGAGTCCTCCCTTAGAGGGTCTATAGCTACGTTACGAGGCCATAGGAGGAATTGACATTGATTTCCTCTTCAGAGCGCATGCAGTTACCACTAAAAGACTATAGCGGGAATTGACGATGAGTGTTTCCTTAGAGATTCTTTAAATCATACATGACTATTAAAGGAATTAACGGTGAGTTCTTCCTCAAGGTGGATTTTGTTGTATCTATACTTTTGTTATTTTGTTGAACTAGAGGTGTTAGAATAAGAGTACTACCCAGAGGGTTACCTTCTTTGATTAGTGGTTTCCTGATA
The DNA here is from genome assembly GCA_963277665.1 of Viscum album. NCBI lineage: Eukaryota > Viridiplantae > Streptophyta > Magnoliopsida > Santalales > Viscaceae > Viscum > Viscum album. Next base: position 1,132,846,226 of record OY728135.1, on the reverse strand, counting down.
TATGAAACTAAATGCATTGAAACTGTGGAATTTCTACTTCTGATTACTTCTTTGTTTACTGATTTCTTTTTCTAATTACTTGCCATATATTCACTAACTGTTATGCATAGATATTGTGGTGGTTTCCTATGGTGATTTAGTATCACACACTTTTTGGGCCATGATTTTGGGCCAAACATATTATATTGCTTCAGGTATAGATAAGAGAAAATGCCCTTCTACTTCAGGTACTTCATTTCTATAGAGCTGGAGAGCATGGGACCAAGCTAAGGCTTGCGATGATGAGGAGTTTTCATCTGTTTCCTTTTGTACCTTGGTTTAGTACTGTTTGTATTCCATCATTGTGATTGGTTTGGCTAATTTCCTCAACAGAAGTATCATGAATTATTCATATATATGCGTGCTCGAGTTTATTATTTCCAATCTTCCACTATTAACTTTTGTATGGATTATTTCTGGTTCCGCTATTGTTATTTTTTTCTTCCACTGTGTTACTCTACCAATGAGGGCATATTTTCCCCACTATCACACTGAAGGCCATCGCTGCTAGTCGGCATCCTCTGGCATTCAGGGAAATGCGATTGAGGCCATGTGACCAACCGGGTACGAGGCACCTCTAGTCGGCTTCTGGAACCAGGATGTTATAGTTTTCAAATATTATGATCATGTTGTCATACCCTTATTCCCATGTTATTATTATTTATCTCCCTTTTTTACCCTTACTAGGAATCAGATCCCACCCTTTCTTATGTTTTCTTACCCTCAGTTATGAAGAAATGTTTTGAGTATGGTATGTCTAAGAAGATTACTATGTCGAAATATCATTATGGTATATGTGGAAGATATTTAAAGAAATAAGAAGATTTTGATTCAAGTATTCAAAGGTAATATATCGTTACAATACTCATGGATGTGTTTATATAATGTAATGTATATCAATCTAAATTAATGTAATATCAATGAATAAAAATCATGGGTCACAATACTTAACATGTCACATTGTACCCCCATAAAATGAACTTCAACTATAAAATTAAATCACTCTTATACAAACAAATGAGGATAATTCTACCTCATAACATCTTTAAGTTTCCATATAGCTTCCTCAAGCTAGTGTATTTTCCATAGAACAATGACTAGGTGAGAGGACTTGTTTTGCATCACATTTTATCTATGATCTAGAATCTCCACTAGATTATCCTTATGATAAAGAACATGCTCTGGTGTTATGACCTCTAAGTTGAATACATGGATAAGTGTCATGTTTGTACTTCTTCAAGAGATATGCATGGAATACATCATGAATTTGAGAGACATATGGTGGAATATTCAAGTGATAAGAAAACATACATACTCAATCAAGAATATTAGAAGGTCCAATATACCTATGGATTACCATTAATTTATTTCCAAATCTAATAATATTATTTCATTTATAAATCGAAAAAATACCTTTTAAAAAACATCAAATTATATATCATACAAACAATTTTAAACATAATTGTTTTTTGACTTTATGTTTCCCTTATGTGATGTTGAATGGTACTGAACTTTTATTCCATTTCATCAACTATATTAGGTCCCTAAAGATTAATTTCTATAATTTCATTCCATCACATTGGAGCTCCATAAATATTTCCATAGAATGGTTTATAGGTTCCATTTGAATTATAGAGTGAAATAAATTATTGTAATAAAACCTGAATAGAAGAATTTGTTTATACCAACCACCTTTGAAATATATAGAACAAGATCTCAACATATCCTCTAGGGTTTGAATTTTTCTCTCATACCTTCCATCTATACGAGGATTATATATAGTTATGAAAATCAACTATCTATCAAGGTCTTGATGAATAATTTGATAGAACATCAAGGTAAACCTTGAATCTCATTCAGATATAATAGAATGTGGTACTCCGTGAAACCATACCACTCACTTAATGTATGTCCATGAAATATTATGTAGAGATAAATCTTCTATAATAGAAATAAATTTTGATGACTTTGATTTTAGATCAACTACAAACCGTATAGAATTATGAACTTTATAATTTTTTGGGAGTCATATTGAAAATTCTATGGCGATGTTCTCCCATTTATGTTTTGGTATGGGTAATGTTTGTAATATCCCTTTATATTCTTTCCTCTCAACCTTAACTTGTTAACACTCTAATCACCATGTTAAAAATTCTTCAATATCTCTCTTCATTCCATCCCACTATAAATACTCTTTCAAATATATATACATCTTTATACTCCCATGAAAAATAGATATTGAAGGACTATAATCATCTTATACCTTTTCCTACTTCAAATAGGGTATGGATGTAACACATACATGGTTCCTAAAGATTATCAATAAATCACATTAAAGGATAATCTTGATAATATCTTTCACCTTATTTTTAGTTCCACATCTTCCTTTTGTGCCTCTGTAATGTTCATTTGGATAATTGGTTGAACAATCATTTGATAAATATAATATTTTTCCAATTCCATCATGATTTTTATTTTAATCCTAGAAAAATCCAAAAATATTGGAACTTTTTTTATCCACATCATGTAAAATCAAGAATAATCATTTCGAGTTAAAGCAACATCCACCATGTTCTCTATCCCAAGGTTTTAATGTAATGAGCAATCATAATCTATGTTCAACTCCAACTTTCTTCTTGAGAACATGTTCAACTCATTATGTATAAATATATACTTCAAATTTTTTTGGTCAATATATAAACCACACTTTTCTATGAAAATATAATTCCTCTATATCATTAAAGAAAAAATATTACAGTTAACTCAAAAACACGAGTTGCCTAATTTTTCTCATGAACCTTCAATTTTCATGAGGCATAAACTTTTAAAATTTAATTATTCCTGATAAAACATCCCAATCCAATCTTGGATTAATCTCTATAGATTAACAAATCTTCTCCACTCTAGTGTAATGTAATAATAGTTGTGCTGAAAAATCTTCTCTTCAGGTCCTTGAACTTTTCCTCACATTAATCTGTCTAGAGGAACTTGGATGCCTTCCGAGTTAACCTAGTGATTGGGTTATATATTTGTGATAAGTTCTCCACAATACATTTATAATATCCATCCGACTCAAGAGAACTATATATTTCAGTAACCATGGTTGGTATGGGATAATTTTTAATAACCAATGTATTTGACAGAATAAAATATTTATCATCTATTGATATTCTAAACAATGAAAAATTTTGGAGCCAAAATTCATGCTTTTAAATTTTTTATATAGTTTCACCTTATTTAGATTCATAATTACAATTCTAATGTTATATTTTGATATTATCTTCTCTTTGAATATATAATAATATTGTCTGTATAGACATCCACAGACTAATGATGGTAATCTCTAAAAACTCCCTTAATTAAATCCATAAATATAGTGGGGAATTAGTAATACAAAATTTCATCATAATATATTAATAGTCTATATACCATGTACATAATCTTTTCATGGGTATACCTCCTCAAATAAATTTTCACTAGAATATGTAAAAAACTAAACGGTTTTATTTCCATAAATATATCCCAAAATACCCTTAATGTTAATAAAATCACATCACATAAAACCTACAATGGTGTGTCTAATAATTTTTACTTATTATCATTAGTAAACTCAAAATACCATGATGGTATCCATAACTCTTATTTTAATCTTACATGGACACAAACATACATCTGAAACTAATAGAAACCTTTGATGTTTCAGGATTATTATAAAACAAATATAATTAGTAAATATACTTTTACAAGATAATACATAAATACAAATATAAAGATAATTAAATAATTCCACCTCTATGAATGACATGAAATAGGTCCTTCATTGGACAAGAAGTTAACTCTTATATTAGGTCATTGAAATGGATACTTCTCATGTTCGCCACACATAAGACATTAAACACCTCAATAATTTGTCACTCTGTGATCTTATTTTCCACAAAAAAAATATTACACTTAATTAGATATATTATTCAAGGTTTTTTCTCACCTTATTCACATGTATGAATCCATATATATTATTTTATATTCATGGCCACACAAACATTCAAAATATTCTATCTTCCTCATATTTTGTGTGTTTGGAATATCACCAAAGTTTATGTTGTTAATCAAAAATGATGATATCTGATTATGGATAATAATAATACCTTTCCCTATTTTCGTTGCCCAATTTTGGTTTCCCATAATATTTGAATTTCCCATTATATTAAGTTTCAAAAAAATTCTTCTTGGTTCTATCCATTTAATTAAATTAAAAAATTATTGTGTGAGAATCACAAATCATATTGGGAAAACAAATAGACTTTAAAAATAATTTATAGGGTCTCTAAATCAACAAATATTTGTTTCAGATAATGAAACCTTATGTTTAACCTAGTCCATCAATGATCATCATTTATTTTAATCCTTCATGATTATTTTTATATAAAATGTGATTTCTCCAATGAATATACCCCAATAGTTTCAAACTAGGTTAATAGTATGGATATTTTATATGTACCATGTGATGCATGATTCGATTCCAAATGGATTTGTTTAGAGATACTACCCATATATACTTCTATTCTACGACCATGTCAACCTATTATATCTTGATAAGGATTCATTTCTCTGAGAACCACACAATCTATTCGTTGAAAAAACATTAATATGTTACCTAATTCATAGGCTTATCCATATGATTATCAGTTATGTTTTTTCATCCTAGTTTCAAAAGGTTGACTAAAAAGTTTCTCCAACACCAACTATAATGACCCATTATTTCCATAAATAAATATTACAACTTTTAAGATAAATATTAAATTTATTTCTCAAATATATGCCCAAGGAAAATAATAGTTTTTTCCTTTGAATATTAAGAACAAAATATTCTTTTTAAATAAAATATCTTAAACATATCCCTTATAGATATTCCCCTTTTGTACTCTTCATAAACACACTCTACTTAAAACCTTTATTCATAAATTGTGGAAAGGAAACATAATAAAGGGTGAGCTTATATTCTCAGTAAGGGTAAACATTGTAGATATCATTCCATGATCATATGAAAACTTAAGATACACATAAGGGTGTGATAAAATGATCAGAACTTATAAGGTTCATACCCATCCTATCATATATTATAAACACGAGTCACGTAATATAGAGTTTTCATTCTACAAAAAATGATTCATAAGAGTGCGATCATTATAATTCATGATCTATAAACTAATTTCAAAAAATTATGGCACCATAATATGTATAAGGAAAATTTTATTTGTTAATGTCAACTAAAAATACCATCATACATTGTGGATCAGGCTTTATCACCTATTTCCCACTACGGATCAAGATATTGGACTTGTTTCTCATTATGAATTAGGCCCAATGACTTGTTTCCCATTTTTGATCAAGCCTATAAACCTATTTCACATTGTTATTTCATGATATATAAACCCTTACCCATTATATTGGTGGTAGATGCAGGTCCCATCTATCACATAATTAAAATCATAATTATGTGGTCTAAAATATCATAAATCCTTCATTATATTAGAGTCAAATAAAAGAAATGGGTTTCATAAACATTTCATCATAATATTACATGTTGAAAATAAAGGGGTTTTATAAATATTTAATCATAACATAACTGGTATTAAAATATGTATTTTCATAAAAAATATTATCATTATAAACAAAAACCATCGAGGGAAATTAAAAGGATGGTATCAATAGATTATGTCCCCAATAAAGATTATATATCATCAAAGGATGTCATAAAATATAGAAAATGATTATGAAAGATCACATAGAAATTTTTTTGAAGAAAATAATTTCTAAAATTTTAAAATCACCTTTTAAAAAATATAATTTCATATAACATTTTTGAAATAATTTTCATTGAAAATATACTTGGAAACATATAAAATAAACATTAAAACTTTAGGTTTTCAGGACAGACGAAAATACCAGTCATGTCGTGGATATTGAAAGAAAGATTCCATCACATTTTCAGTAAATATAAAAATACCCTCATATGGAAAATTAAAAGATGTTTTTTTTATTCCATTTTAAAAAAATAATTCAGTGGTAAAATGCACATTAAAAAATTATTTTAGAATAGTAAAAATGTACTATAAAACCATTTTATTAAACAAGGACATTGAGGAAAAATTATTTTCAACTAAAGATTATAATAAAGTTAGTTTTCAATTAAACCAATATTTATTAATATTGAGTTTATAAAGAGAAGATATAGAATAGAGAACAATAATTTTCATGAAATAACTATAGGATAAGAAAATTATCCAGTTTCCTGAAAGGAAGATCATATGATCTTATCATTGGAATCATTTTATAGGCAATCCTGATAAATAATTAGATTATAAAATATAACATTTACCACATGGTATATTTTGAATCGTATATCCCATGAATGTAATAAAATTATCAAGATATGTATATACCATTATTATCAAGATAAGGATAATAAAATACATTAATTGTTAGTATATACACAAAAAAAAGAAATAACTGGTGTATATGGCATGTGTCCCATAGAAGTTAAACTGAGATTAAAATACCTTACCATAAGTATCGAAATATTTGGTACACTTTCAAACCCCCAATATAATAAAAATAATTTCATTTATATATTATGGATCCAATTAATTTTTTACACTCCATATAATATTTAATTATGTTCATTTATTACCCTTTTATTAACAATTCATTATTGAAATCATGTTCTAGATAATAATTTCCTCATTTTTTTGTTGATTTTTGTTTAGTATTTTCGATACTTCTATTTTATATCATGGTTCCATCATATATATAATTTTAACCATGATATAAATATAATATATTTTAATTAATTAATTATTTATAGTAACACATAAAATTTATGTATAGATAATTAATTACACCATTCATGAAGGCGGTAGATCATACACACATAGGAACATTTTGTTACCATTTTTTCGAATGAAGGAATAAAGTAAAGGTAAATATTATATTACCCATAAATAATCCTAAATATGTCATATATATTAAATATTTTCCTTAAAAATATTCTTATTACTTTCAATGTAAAAAATAATTTAAGAATGAATAACATCGCTTCATGAGGAGGTAGTTTGCGGTACACATGAGCGACATTATCTTATTTCCATTGTATGAAAAGTAAGCAGGTATATGTGATGTTATAATTTCAGAAGTATAATTATCTAATGAATATAATATTAATATATTAAATACATCATTATTTTTTGTCATGGTAGGTGGTTGTGGAAAATTAATTACATTAGTTTGTGAGGTGGTGGTATTTCGTACACACGATCAATGGTTTTGTTTCCCATTTGATGGAAGAGGATAAATTTGTTTGTCATTAAATTAACATATTAACAACTTAGTACATGAGATATACATAATTTATTACATCATAATGGTTCCATCATATTTTAATGTGTTATAGGAATAAATAAAATTAAAACACATAGTTATGAATTATAAATCTTCATTGACGATACTCTTTAGGTTTACACCAAAAACCTACATAGAATGGTTTCCTAATCAAAAAAGTAATTTGAGATGTGAGGAGGGAAGTAAGGAATGTATTTGTGCGGGTCTTGGATGAACTAATATATTTTTTATCTTGAAACATGATAGGTTAAGGGGTTCACTTTACTAAGTGGGGAAATAATCCCACAAGGAAACTCCTTAGAAATTTCTCAAACATATCCAAAATGATAATGTAAACCCCAAAAATAATTATTTATAATTACATATATTTAAAAATGGTATAAAATAAGTTTTTAATATGTAAATAAAATATTATTAAAACAAATTTGATTTGAAAAATTACTGTTATCTCTTGGTTTAACCCTAGGTAAATTCATTTTAACCTTTTCTGCAATATTGATTTTTAAGGTTTTTTACTATTAATTTTGACCAAAAAATAAGTTTAAATTACTATATATCATATTAATTATTCTTACTAAAAGTATTAAATCCATTTTTATAAATCTAATTTAAATAAGTATAAATATTTAATTTAAAATTATACTCATCGATGTAACCAAAATGGGGTTTTCCGGAGAGAAACATTTTATAATTGGAGAAAGTTTTAACAACATAATTTAATAAGAAATTAATTAAAATGGCCTAAATTTGATTAATAAAAATATAAATGATCTAATTTAACTTTTATATCTATATTAAGAAAATTGAGCTTTTAAATTCATTAACTGAAAATGCATTTTTTATAAAAATCAATATATTTAACTATTCATTGAAAAAATACATTTTAGAAAATTATCAAAAATTAAACCTAAAATAACTGTCAAATATTGATCCAAAACAAATATTTTAATTATGTAAAATATTTTTTCTAAAATTTTAAAATAAGTATTTCATTATTTTCCATAAAAAAACAAAATGTTTTTTTGGAAAATTGTATTTTTTAAACAAATATAGACATTACTAAAAATTAAATTCTTTTTTATCGATGAGTTTTATTTATTTAAAGACATTAAGACATTTTTTTCTAAAAAATATTACTATTCATACTTTTAGGTTTTTAAATTAAATATTAATGGTAATATTTAAATAATAAATTAATTTTATATTGTGTTTCTGTAAAACTCAGTGTTGTGTGTTACACAAGCTATCAAATAAATTAAATTATTTGGAAAAAAAATATTTCATAAAAACTCTAGGACAAAAAACATCACAAAAAATTAGATATATAACTTGGATAATGATTTGATACAATATAATGTGGCACTCCATGAAACCTTAACACTTACATAATATATATCTAGGTGAGATGGTCCATGTAGAAATAGTCTCTGATAAAGACAATGTGTGCTGAATTTATAAGTAAATAGACTAAAACCCATTTTGAATTATTCTATTTATATAATGAAGGGATTCTAATGATAAAATCCATGGAGGTGTCTTCCCATTTCCATTATGTTGTGGGTAATGGCTGTAAAAACCATTTAGAATTTTGTCTCTTAATATTAAATAGCTAACATACCAAACATTGTGATACAAACTCTACAATATATATCTTTACACCATCCCACTAGAAATACTCTTTGAAAAATCTATAAATATTTTTACTTATATGATGGATACATAATGGTGAACTATGATATTCATCTAATGCATCCTTCTTCAAATTAGGTATAGATGGAACAAAAGAAGAACAATTTTGGAACCTTATCATTCCATCTTAATCAAGGTCAAACTCATGATCATTTCTAACCATCTTATGAATCTCTACATCATACTTATGCACCTCTTTAATCTCCCCATAGATATATGGTTCAAAACCTATTTGAGAAAGATAATAAATATGACATTATTCAGGTTTTCCATATCTATCCTTTTCAAATCTATATATATTTGATCTATTGTGCCCTCATCATAGATAAGATAGAATGACCCTTTCAACTCAATGCATAATACACCTTGTTCTCTTTCCCAGGGTGGTAATGTATTGAGTAGTCATAATCATTAATAAGATACAACCATACTTTCTAGTTCATGTTCAACACTTTCTGTGTGAATATATACTTTTAATTCTTATGATCAGTAAATATATCAAATCATTCTCCATAAAGGTAATGCTTCCGTATATTTAATGTAAAAATACCATATCTAACTATAAATCATCAGTTGAGAAATTTTTGTCATTAAACATCCATTTTTATGAGGCATAAGATATTTCCATATCATTTTTCATGATAATGATTCCTAGTTTGTTCTTTGATGCATCACTTTAGATTAAAAACCCTTCTCCACAACAGTGTAGTGTAAGCACAAGTCTGCGGACTAATATTTTTTTCTACTACTTGAAATTTTGTCACATTTATCGGTTAATAGGATCGTTTCTCCCTTGCTAGTTCACTTACTGAGTGGATTATATATTCTTGAAAAATTCTCCAAAAACTATCACTTATGTCCACCCAAACCACGAGAGTTTTATGTCTGTGAGATTGTGGTCTATCTGAAAAATGTTCCATATCCTCTGTCTTTGATGGATTCACTGATATACCCTCACCTAATATTATACAAACCAAAAATAAAAACTTTCATAATGATAAAAAGTCTCATAAATTGATATTACACCTTAATAGATCAATATTATTTTCTTAGCATAATTATATACACCATAATCATTCAGGTTTAGTGCATTTTGGAACATGGACACATAAAAAACAAGTCCATAAGTGAGATACATCATCTCCCACTAAGTTGTTAAAAATTATCACCCTTCTTATACTTACCATACATAATAACTTTCATTATAAATGGTGAAATTAAACTTAATAAAGGGTGATTTTATATTCCTGGTAAGGGTATAAAAGAGAGATATCAACATAACATGAGTGTATGGGTTTGAGAATACTAGAAACAAATTTCAAAAAAACATACCCCTTATATCATAGATCATAAACATGAGTCATGGAATAAATCATGGCAGTTCATAATATATGACTCATAAAAGAATAAAATAACATGATCCATGAGATCATAACACATGAAGAGATATATATTTTTTAAATACATATAATCATAGAGAATATTATTCCATGGATATCCACTAAGACATTAATAACATTTTAGGATTTAACTGACCACCCATGTCCATCCTTTACACCTAAGACAACCATATGTACCCTATTTTGGGCTTGGGATATCCCATCGTATACCCTCTTTTAGGCTTTTGAAAATCTCTCACATACCCTTTTTTTAGGATTGGGATAACATTATGTGTACCGTTTGAGCTCATATAATATTAATCTTTACCTAATATATTGGAGGGAGATATAGGTCCTACCTGTCACAGTATGAAAATAATACATTTGTGTTCCAAATGATCATAAAATATTCATTATATCAGAAATCATCAAACTAAATGTGCTTCATAACTCAGTTATCATAGCATAACTTGTGAAAATAAATGGGGTTCATAAACATTTCATCATAGCATAACTCTTAGAAAGAAGCAGTTTTTATAAAAATATTTTCATTATAAAAATAAACCACCAAGATAAATAATAAATATGGTATCATTGAATCATGTGTCCAAAAAATAACAAGTAACAAAAAAATGTGTCTCTTTAAGTGGAATATTATTTTGAAATAAACTGACAAGGGAAATTTCATGACGAAAATAACCCTTTTTGAAAATCAAATTTTTAAAAATGGAAATTTATAAAATATTAAGTAAATGATTTTAATTGAAAATAAAATTTAAAACATATATATTATTCTTTAAAACATTTATTTTTACTAATGTTGGGAAATATTTTTCTGTCATTCACATTAAAATAATGATTCCCTTCATATTTGTGGTAAAATACAAATGGGCCTTGTTTGGAAGAATACATAAAGATTTTATTAAAAAAAATTTAGAAAATAGTAACTGGGGTATAAATTAATTTAAACAATAATATATAAACCTTAGAACATTCTTGAAAAAAATTATAAAAAATGGATATGGAAGAAAATATGGGTTTTCACCGAAGAGAGGAAAAAAATTCTTTTTTCATTAAAAACTTATTTTGGAATGATGAGTACATAAAGAGAGTAAAATAAAGGGAAAATATTCTAAAGGGATAAGTATAGGGGAATATATTTCATTATTTTATTTTAAAATAGATCATAATATTTCATCATCCAAATCATAATCATAACCAATCCTGATATACAATGAGACTGTAATATCAAACTCTTACCACTTTGGTAACTTTTTATTCACATGACCCATTAAAGAATAAAACCAAATGAGACATTAAATATCATTAATATAAATATATTCATGATAAAAAATGTAAAATTATTTAGTATATGTACCACATAAAATAAGATTTTTCCATAACATAACATATATCTGAAAGAAGAAAAAGTGAGATAAAAATATCTTTCATAATGTGTTAACTTCCTTCGTACACATTGAAACGTCATGTATAATAAATATTTTTATTTTTATACATGTATTAAATAAAAATACCAATATTTATCATACCATATATTATTTACATATGACTTTTCGTTAACCATTTACTAATAATACCTTTTAAAATTTACATTTTAGGTAATAAGTACTTTCTTTTCCATGCAAGTTTTAATTTGGTATCTTTGGTCCTTTTATATTTATCATATTTCCTTAATATTCATATTTCTTTTACCCTGATATAAATATCATTTATATTCAATATATAATTATTTATTGTAATCCATTATTTTTATAGATTGAAAATGAATTACATTATTTACGGAGACGATAGGCTGTACATATGAAGGCACACTTTTTCCTTTTTCTTGTAGGATGAAACAAAAGGAAGTTAAATAGTATATTATATTTTCATAATCATTAATATGTCATATATATAACATATATTCATAAATATCACCTTATTACATTCCATGTATAGTGTAAGTGAAAAACAATTACGTTGGTTCGTGAGGTGGTAGTCCACTATATAAAGGAGCGATATTTTCGTATACACACACAGTAGAACGTAAGAACATATACATGATATTATAAATAAAAAGTATTAAAATTCTATATGTTTCATATATAATCATTAAATCCATCGTCATATCATGGCATTAGAGGTGGTTATTTAAAATAATAACATTGTTTCGTGAGGCAGTAGTCCACCATATACATGATTTAGGGTTTTGTTTCCCATTTGATGGAAGAGGAGATTGATTTAAGTCCTAAAATTAACATCATAAAATATAATGTATTCTATATTATCGTTTTATTAAATTATCATAGTTTATGAAAATTTTAATGTTTTGAATGATGAAATAAAACAAAAACCCATGTTTATGAATACTAAATCATCTTCAAAAAAACTTATTAGGGTTTATACCTAAATCTTAATTAAGATGGTTATATAATTAAAATATGCCATGAAAAATTTTGGGTGGGGATTAAAGGATATATTTGGGATGTTATTTATTGAACCAAGGTGTTTTGGAAGTGTTAATTTGAGAGTAAATGGGGTGGCCTTTAAAAATTGAGGTGAGTGGAAAAGTTTTAAATTTATAAATGAAAACGTTATACCCATGTTTTTATATGAAACTGAGAAAAATAATTGGTTATTATCAAACATAATAGGTTATAAGGTCAGAATATCTCCGTAGAATGGTATTTTGAAAAAAAAATAGGCCATTATACCTCTTATTGTCTTAGTTTCACATCCAGGTAAATGTTTATTAACCTTAACCGTGATAAATTTTTCTTTACTATTTTCACTATTAATTTTGACCAAAAATTAAAATGAAATTATTATATTATATTAATTATTATATATTATTTTTATTTTTATTCCAAATATGGAATCAATTTATCCATATTAAATTGGAATAATTTGAAAACAGTCCAAATAAATCCTGTAGACTTGAAAAATAAGTTGTTTTACAAAGATAATCTTTTCATAAGTTTAGAATGATTTAATATTATAATTAAATTTAAAATAGACTCAAATGACCAAAATTGGATTATTAAATATTTATTGTATTTAATTTTACATCACAAACATTTTTAAACAATATTAAACTTCATAAATTCTTTAAATGGGTATGCAGATTTTAGTAAAATTAGTGTTTTATTACTATTCATCAAAAAATAATCATTTCAAAAAAATTTCAAAAATTATATCATGTATAAGTTTAACATGTACATTTAAAAAAAATTCAAATAATTTTTATAATGTTTGAAGATTTTATTTTATTATTTTTTTCACAAAATTCAATAAAAACATTTTTTTGAAAAACATTTATTTTTGAAACATATAAATACTTTACTAAAAATTATGTACCTTTTTCCAATATGTTATATTTATATAAATAAATTAAATGAAATATTTTTTAAAACATTATTCCTATTCATATATCAATATGTAATGGATATGTAATAATAATATTTTTTTAATATTGTATCATGGTTTGATAAATATCAGTGTTGTGTGTAATACAAGCTATCAAAGAAAAAAAATTAATTTAAATATATATATATTTCATAAAATATTGTGGTGTTATATAGATATACAATCATTTTACACGCAGTTTTACATGATTTTTTTCACTGTTGATGGTCTTGACCCTCAAATTTAAATCCACTTTTAAAGGTGTGACCCATAAATGCTTTTAATTAATTAATTATTCCCTAATAAAACCCTATGTTGAGGTGTGATTTCATCAAAAATATAACTGATGGAATAATTAGAGAGTTTAAAGATGTTATACCCTCTTGGTTATAACATAATTACCAAAGCATCTCCTATGTGTTGAAGGCCCAACCCTTAGGGAACAAACGTGATGTTTCCTTTTGGAATGCATGTTATTATGGACTAGCTTATACCATTCAATGTATGGTGTTTGCACTACAGGTAGTCCACTATACCTTAATAATTCATTCAAATTATTCGTATTCCTTAATAATGTAAATAACCACTTAATGAATTAAATTAAAAAATTTCAAAAAAATGGAATGATTAGGTATATGGCCTCTTGAATTTAATAATTGGTACGATTAGTAGGTTAGTCCCCCCAATTGATTGAAGTTATTTGTTCAACTGATTATTTAAAATGCATTGAACCTTGAGTTATTCTTAGTTTCATCTTTTCATATTTCTTTTTATGGGATCCTAAAAATTTGGGCTTATATATACTAAGGGTGAGACTAGGGATTCCATTATGGAATGCTAAGGATGTGCTCATATGTTACTTAGGTAGTGATATGCAATGTGTGATAATTGGTATTCCATGGATGGGTCTACTGTGCATTCCCCATACATACTCATCAGGGATACTAGTTCTATAGGGTATAAACCTTAGATGGGGTCATGAATAGATGGTTTCACCAGGCCACGAGTGATATTTGGTCCCCATTGTGAGATACTAGGGATGAGCTTGAAGGGCCTATTTTACTCCATGTTGAGAGTGATACTTGGAATTCCCTTTACGTACCACCTTAAATAGAATCTTATGGTATTTTAAATATAAAAATCATCCTGGGTGAAACTCAATATTCATTATAGATCACTTTCTATGGGTGTAGGGTGACTCTTTAAATTAAAATGGACAAATAAATTCTAAAGACTAAGAGTACATAACTGTTATCAAGGGACACATCCTCTAGTCCAAATCACAAGTCTAGTCAAGGTCCTTTCATCATAATTTGTTGTGATAATCAATTGTTTAATCATACCACATTTTTAAATATTGACCCTAGTTCAATTATATTCTTTATTATTCTAAAGTAGGTATAGTTGGCTAAGGGCCCCTTCGGAACATGAGATGACCTTATTATTTTTTATTTATTCAAATATTTACTGATTATATCTTCACAATATCATAATTTATATACATATAATATATAATCCCTTTGAAAATGTTGGGGTGTATTACTAATTATATATCACACCCTTATTTGGACACCATTACATTGGGGTACCCAAGAAGAACTCATGTTCACAAGTTCATGAATTATTGTTTGTGCAATTCATTGTACGTAGAAGTTAGGAGCATAGAGTAGGGATGGAGGAAAGGATTCTCATGGAGTTATCCCTTGGGGATTTTTATTCTTTTATTATTTATATTCTATGTTATATTTTCCTGATTGTAACTCTATATAAATTTTTACACGCAAGTATATTTTTATTTTGTGATGGCCAGTTATGTTTAATTCAGTTTTTTTTTAATTTTCTTATGTTACCATGTCATTTAATTATTACTATCTCCCCAATTGTATGATGTTTCTTTATTAATATTACCATTGTCCTGCTCTGGTTATGAGGGAATAGTCTCCCCACTATACTACTATTAGACCCACTCCTCTAGTCGGAATCCTCTAGCATACGGGGAGACGTACATGAGGCCATGTAGTGCCCAGTTTGGATATTGTTTTAGTATTCAGTTGGTAAATGATGTTACAAAGTTACATTAGATCCTTTTTCCATTGTCATACTACTTTGTAAATTTGTAGAATAAAGACTAGAAATGAGTCTGTTCATGGTAAATAGTCATATCTGGGAGTGATTAAACCATGCACAATGAAATGTAAATTTGGCCATGGATGGGAATATTGATCATGTTGCTAGTTATTACAATTGATTATCAATTCAACTTCATTGATTGGTGTACTTTCTATTTATTACTAATTTATACTATTTTACCCTTATGTCGGTATGGTAAGGATGTAACTTTACATGCATCGATTTTTTGAGATATAAATTCACATTCCATGACTATTTCATGCCTGTATATTGTATTTCTAGGTTGATAGAGAGTTACAGTTGCACCTTGTGTGTTACTTATCATTCCTATTTCATACCAGGTTAGGTATTTTAATAATATTTTTTATTTTATTCAGGATTATGTAATTTATGATCATTTTTTATTCAATAACTTGATATTTAGTTTATTTATAATGTTTCCCTATACAACATTATTCTATAATTTATTGATCATGATTTTCATGTATACCATGATTGGGTGTTTTCCCATCTGATGTTGTCTTTGTCCATATTTTTTTTGTCATTATTTAGTGTTTATCTAGAATGTTTAATTTTATTTATGGTTATGTTAGCATTCTCTTTTATAATTTTGATGCAGATCCTAGTTAAATAAAATGTCAGCATCAATATAAGTTGTGTTTTTCATTATATATTGATGGTGGAATTCTATTTGAAAAACCAATAATATCATGCTTGAGCCATAGACCATTGGTTTGATGGGCTAAAACATATTTTTTTCGATTAAACTGGAGACAATTTACAATTTATATAGTGTATAAAAGATTTATAAAATGGGAAATGGTAACCCCTATAATAGAACCATTGTTTATGTGGCATATATACCATGAGACTTTGTATAAATAGAAAAGATATTGAATTTAAAATTTTAAATGAATTGGTTTCCTTCATTAAGGCCAATATTTTTATTACACGGTCATGAAGATCTATATCACTAAATTCATTAACAAACTTCTGGAATAAAGTGGGTTGGTTGGGGCATTTTTCGTTTCAGATAAACCCATTATGGGTGTTTGAAAAAAATTAATGTTTTAAAGAGAAATTGGATTCATTTGGATGCACTCAGAATGGTTTCATAGGACCCTCATAGGTCATGTTATCTTATAATTGAATAGTATTTCAACCCATGGGTCTATGATTATACCATATGGGGGTGGTTATTTAAAGTTTTTGAATCCATTTATATGGATTTAAATAAAATATTACGGTTCCATATTACTTTAACAGTCCCCTCTTAAATTAAAAAAATACATTTTATCTACGTTTTGAGATTTATTATTTAGGGGGTCTTGTTAATTAAAATTACAAAATTCATTTGAAATAGTGTTTTCTACTATAGGTCAGAGTTTAAATTTTATTCAACTAATCCAAATTGTGAGATTCCTGATGGATATAAAAGATTATTAAAATTTTTTATGTGACTTTATAATAATGATCTAATGTTAGAAAAATAAATAATTTTAAAAGGATTTTAGTATATCTTTCTGGTGTTTCCTTGTGGTTTTAATAAAATAATGTTCTAAATGATTTGGTCTTATGATTGGTCTTAGATATTCCTTAAAACTAACCCATGATATTTTTAAGGAATGAAAGGTAAATTATTGTAATAACTTAATGGTGATCATGGAATGGCCCTCATATAAGGGATGTTTCAATAATTTTTAGTGTTTCCTTGGATCAGAGACATGAGCATCTATAGAATAAATCTACTCCTCTATCATGAACTTAAATTATAGGCCCTTAATCTTATTGACCATTAGTCATAACTCCCTTTGTAGGTTTGAAACGTTTTACTTCAGTATGGGGTTATAACAATGTATGTATCACCCTTAAAACATTTAAACCTTGCTGAATTCTTGTGTTGTTTTAGTCATATGGTTCTATTCTAGTGTCGTTGTTCAATATAGGACTCTTAGTTTAATGAATGAAAATTTTCATTTGACTGGTGGTTGTTTGGTACCTTTAACCTTATTACGTGCATGAGAATGATGTAATACTCATTTTCATTTGTCTAGACAATCCTAATTCATAATCAACCACTTGGTATGTTGTGTGACATTTCCTTTTATTTCTCTCCAGTTTTGGATGAAATGGGAGTTCACAATCTTGTTTTAAAGTCGTATTTTATAGTATGACTTTGAAGTTGCTCTCATATTTGGCCATTAAATACTTTAATACATTAGGCTGATAATACTAAAGTTAATATCAATGATTTTCCATTTTAGTAGGTAATCTTATTGTTTTATGTGTTGGTACATGTGGTGCCCATAAAGATGTTAATATGGGACAACTAACCATTTGAGTTTGGTGGAAACTATTTAAGCTTTGATCTATTATGTTTCAATTATAGGTCATCTCTAAGTTAATGTGGTGTTAGTGTTAAATGGAATTAGACTCATCTAAGTTTTTTTATAATTTCGTCAAACGATCAAGTGTTCTGACACACAGGTCGGTTAGTCATTGATTTTATTCCTGATTATTTTTCACATGTGAACGTAACTTGGGAGGGGTGTCACAAATACGTCTAAAGTAAATATAGTCTAACATACTTTTAAATGGTTAGTATGTATTTATTTTAGTTATACACTTGTAAAAATCATGATGTCCACATCCAAATCCCATAGTTAGTGGTCAATAGGGAGTGTGACATGAAATGAGATCTATTTCTTAAAAAATATGACAATAACAACACTCATATAGTGGGAAGAATCAATTCAACTATAGATAATGTTATTCCCTAAAATAGAAGGAACATAACCAAGGAGGATATTTCTGAAGTGGTTAATGATTTTTTGTTAGCCTTAAAGAGGTTATGTTAGAAATATGTCAGTGTTTGTATAGAAACATGACAATTGAATGTTTGGCTATTTATATAACTATTGAAATAAAAGAATAGTCTGGATAGACTTCAGTGGTTATGCTCGAGAGATCACAAGATTTTTAAAGTGGTAAATTCCTAATTTTTAGTTAATGGTGATTTTTTTGGAGGTGAGTCCAATATATTCCAAATGATGATGGCCTAAGATGTTCAACTAACCTTTCTGTTGGAATTATTATGGTTGATCAAAAATCATACTAAATGACATGACTTTAATGAAGTGGGAGTGTATCATGTCATTTTTTAAAATATTCCTTACCCTATTATTTCACTCATCATTTAGGAATGATAATGTACCTTACCTTTATATCCTTCACGGTGTAATAAGGGAGCATCAGTTACACATTGAGTTAATGTTTTAAAATTTCCTAAAACCTCAACAAACAAAATTCAGAAGATATGCATGTCAGAAGAGTAGTTTTTATCAATCCATGGTTTCTCTTGTGTAATAAATAGGTTTCCAAGTTGGAATTCCTTGGATGGACTTATGAACAATAGCTTCCCCTTTTACCTGCTTCCCAACAGAATTTGTTTTGGACATAGTTAGTTTTCTTGATATGTGGATGTTCAACATTATATCGACATATCACTTGTAAATGATTGAGTATGGTCAACCTTGGATGAGCTCCTTGTCTCCAAGTGGTTTATTCTAGGGTTACCCCAGACATCGTTTGGGCTTAGATGGAATGTTTCGTGGGTTGTTTATTCTGGATCATTTATTCACCCATGTTCAATTCAAGGTACAATAACTTAAAATAAATGATCAGTCTTGTGATGTCACTGGATGTTGGTTATGGGATTCGATGGGCATGTTCAAACTAAATTTGATTATCCCTAGGTGAAGTTTTTGTGTTTTGGGTTTTCATACGCTGCCTATCTATGCTGAGCATTTTGGGAATATGTAATAAAGAGTTGCTCAAATTGACTTCTTCAAACATAGTTAAATGTGGTCGGTGAAGAATATATTTTGGAATTCTTTTAAGATGATACATATGAAATGTGTGTGTCATAACTCATCCCACCTGGGAATAAATAATGACTACCCCAAACTCTCCACCAATTGGCTAGGGGCTGGAAACTAGCATGGAGTAAGAAAATCCTACAAATTGGAGGAGTTATAATAATATACGGGTACACATGAACACATATCCAATCCTGAAAAATACAAAAATGTAAAACAAATGAAACAACTCATGCATAAAATATAAGCCTAATAAAATAGTATGATATTAAAGTACTTAAAGAATAAAATAGGTCCCAATTAAATCCTATCCAAAATATGCAAAGGGTCCAACCTTCTCCAAGGGAGAGGACTAAATTCAAATGAAATATCTCAAACAATTCCTTAGTGTGACATGCTCAATCTATGATCTATATGCTCTGCATCCTCCAAGGACTTCTTTAAAATGGTTTTCATATCTATAAGACATTACATGTGTTGGAAAATCCTATGCATGAGTTAGTATAACAATACCTAGTAGGACAACCCGAAAACACTAAACAAAAATAAACAAGTATGTTCATATCAACACAAGGATATAACAATCAATATAAAATAGAAACACCCAAATGTAATCAAGAAAAAAAAACACCACCATGTTGTCATAACCAACTAACATCCACATGATTCTTTTCAAATAAACACTCATTATGAAAGAATCCACTCAATGATTTGTGTTGTCACAAGAGACACACATCGAAGAGGTCTAGATCAATAGGTCCCTCCTAACAAAACCTACTGCTATAAGAATACATAGATTCTCAAAGGGAGGTTCATGCCCAGAACCACTGGGGGACACCATGAACCCAATCTATATCAACCTGCTATAGTAATCAGATTCCAATGACACCAAAAATTCAACTGATATGTCTGACTATATAGAGGATGAATTCCCTAGTTATAGAGGTCACACCGGTTCCACAAACCCTAGCTAGTGTATAAAGATAACATAGGATCACACTCCAGTATCAAAGAGTATCTCAATGAACTCTATATGAGAATCATCTACTAGAGGGGATCACAATCCTATGATTTGGATGAAATTCCACACTATACACTTGAGGCAATAGACCAAGGGAACACACTCATCAAAGAATATTCCAAATTAAGAAAACTGTGAGATAAAAACACTCTTTATGTGGGTATACAATGTGTAATAGCGGTATATGGTATGTATGACTATACTCAAGGATTCCCTTGTGGTAAATCCTCACATGACATTTAAACATCCTAATACATTATGTGTTGGAATAGTATATAGTGTGTAGAGATCAACCATCACATTCCCATTAGCCATTGGAAATTCCCATGTACCAGTGGTCGTGTCGGTGTATTGGCCCATGTACACTTGGTTGTGTACATGTCCAAGTACACAATGTGAAACTGTCCATGTGATTTTTTCCATGTTTGTGTACTTCACAAAGTACATGTTGAGCCAACTGGGAAGGTTTTCATGTTGGGTGATCCATAACTTCATCCTAAAACCCTAGATGTTGATGAGAGGGACTCACAAACTATGTAATATTTAAATACATGCTGTGTTGTTTGGTTTCTCTAATATATTAGGGCTTATCCCACACACTACTCCATGGTTTTCTATAACCACCACCCTCACTGAAAAGCATAGATTCGAGGTTGGACAATCCCTTCCATCATCACTTGATGAGATCCCAGTTCAAATATTCTTGGAAGACACCTCGGTCGAGCCATCTATTTTCACACCATGCATCATTCAGGAAGAACTAAGAACTCCCTATTTGGTCTCATTCTCGCTCAATCTATCCACCTTCATCATCTATTATTAAACCCAAACATCCATCACATGTCTACCCATGGTTTAGATCGAATGTGCTGGAGAATGGTCACCCAATGATTTGATATTAGGTTATGGTAAAACCATTGGAAAAAGTAAGTACCAATGATGATCAATCAAATAAAAAGTTTGGAAATACTTGAACAATAAAATGTGAGGAATAAACTTAATCCTTTGTTTTTAATTCATAAAATCATTTTTGTAGAAGAGGAAAAATGAATAAGAATAAATAAATACAATCAATTATAAAATACAATCAACGTAAATCTATCGATAATTAGAATATCAATTTTGTTCATGGAATTGATCTGTATTTATCTAGGATTATAAAACAGGGTGGAAAATGATCAAAATTCATATCTAGAGTTTATATGAATCGCTGATGAATAACGGTTGTGTTTTCATCATTGATGAAATACTTTAACTCCATTGATGCAATGATCCACGATATGGTATAGATCCGTTTTCAATTAGAAGTAACCCTCTCCATCAGTTGTATATTAATTTCCAAGGTTTATAATCCAATAGAGGAAGAAAACATTTAACAGTGTATTTATATACAAAAATATTTTCTACAAAAAATGAAAAAAATTAACACTTTAAATTTATTTATTTTATTATTTACACACCCACAATGACTTCTTCACAAATGGATCAGGCTGAAAAATATTACTTTGCACCTAGTGTGAAACGAGTGTTTTGAACTAAATGGGTCTCTCATATTTCTAATATGGAACCCCTTTCATAATTTATTCCACTTTTCCGAGAAACATATGTCCATGTTTTATTTTATATATTTTATTATATTTTCAAAACTTATCCTTGACACACTAGGCATCAAAATCACATGTTTTCATCCTTCTTGGTTTTAAAAAGAATCTATATAATATCCAAAAAAATACACCAAAAAAAATTCATTAAATTCCCCCCATTTTAGGGATTTTTTCTAGAAAAGAGAAAAACCAACTTCGAATGATGAAGTTATTGAGTTTTCACATGGTTCTCTCTCTCTCAAGGTCTCTCATAAAGATTCTTGTGCTTCCACCGGATATGAACTAGGGGAATTGATCACCCATTAAGGATCCTGTAACAACCCGAGATTTTATGAAAAATATTCTTTTTAATTTTATTAATGTCTTGTGTTGTACACTACACCAAAAGGAGCTAGCACAACACGCATCCTTGACTTGCCTTGCATTACACGCAATCGCAACCTTCGTCGATAGCGTGTGTAGTACGCAATACTGAGTTTCCCGAAACAACTATATGCTATTAAAATATTATTAAAACTAGCCGTTATGAATAGTAATAACCACTTTTTAAATTTTAGAAATTTTAGCTCTCAAAATGGACTTTATTTTTGGATTCGGAGTATCGAATTTAGCCTAAGGTGAAATTTTCGTACTTTTCGGATAACTTTCATATTCCGATGAATAGTGAAAATTAATAAATTATAATTAAAAACCACTTTTTTAATCAAAATAATTAATAGTGATAAATTATTAATTTGAGTGGTTTTAAAGTATATTTAGAATATATTTTTACAATTTAATACAATTTTGGTCATTGGATGTAATTTCACATTTAAACCAGACATAAACAAGTGTCAATCTTTTGATAAATATTGTTTCTTAAAAACACGCTATTTGTTTTAACATCGGGATTTAATTATAAAATTAATTAATGCAACTTCTATGTTATGAATTTGGTAAAATATACTTCATTTTTGAATTCAGAATATGAAATATAGCTTAGGATGAAATTTTGGCATTGTTCTGAAAAACATCAATTTTTGATGAATAGTGAAACTATTAAGTGGTAGTTAAAAAACTGAATTTTTCATAAAATATAATTTTACCGCTTCTGTGAATGGAATTTCAAAAATCCGAGAGACACGGTTGATGTCATTAAGTAAAATGTGGTTCAATGGTATGAAAATAATTTTTGGTGAATAGTAACTTTTTACTTTTATTTACCACGGTTAAAAGTAAATAGGGTAATTAAGGGTAACAATGATATTAATATTACCCTAACACATGTCCTAATCATATTGGACAAGTTTATCTCGACCAAAAACAACCTTAAGTGTAAAATATTATCATTTATGCCCACTTGGATTAGATTAGGACATTTATTATTATTTAATTCAAAGAAGAGTTAAAAGAGTTAAAATCAAAGTTTATTTATTAAACCATTTTTAATATAGGGTTATGCATAAGATAAATTCTATTGTAAATATTAATTAGAAATCTAAAACTATTTCCAACATAATGGTATTTTATTTTTAATTTTTAGACATCAAATAAGTTAATTTATTAATGATACAAAGATGATGCAGTAATTATCTTATTAATGAAATATTGACATAATTGATATTATAAATACCAAAATAAATGTAATTTAAGACTTTTTATGAATTACACTAATTTTCTAGGTTACTATGATATATTAGTGTTGATTTAATCAACTTTGTTCTAACATATAATTCTGTTATGACTTTCACAAAAATCATATATCAAATATTGTCAAAATTGACACAAAATAGTTTTTAAATCAAATATTATATTATTAATTGATATTTTATTCCTAAAAATCTAAGGTTCGGCCAAATGACTTATATAATGATATATATATATTAATAATAAACAATTTGGGGTTAGTTTGGCATGTTATAGTAAGTGTATTAACCATATAGTGAAAGAAAACAAAAAGACACGGTAAAAGTTACATTATTTAACTTAGAGTTAAATCTAATTGATAAGGTTAAAATAATACCCTAAACTTGTCTAAATCATATTTTGTGATAGGAGTTCGACCCATCCCCACTTTAGCTTCGAAATAAGACCCTTGTGAACCATTATAAACCGATTTTGACTTTAATATAAAATAATATTTTGAGATATTCCTAAGGTGCCCCTCTCCTCCCTTATAAAAGGGCACCTCCTCCCCCTCCTCCTCACACCAATTTGAGCACTCAAGCTCGGCCAACCCCTGCCATTTTCTCCTATACAATTCCCTAGAATAATCCTAGAGGTCCTGGTCTTCTTCCAAGACCAATCTTAGTTCCCTAAGTGGAGGATTCAAAGAGGCGTTCCAAAGAAGAGGTAATATCCATTACCGATCTTTTCAATTTCTTTCTTATTCAACTTCTTCTTCTTTAGTTGTTTCATTATAAAGTAATAACATAAGTATTACTTATATACTGATATGTTATTATAAATATGAAACAACCCTAATTCACCTTCTATCCACCCTACGGAAAAATGAAATCATCGCGCGTGCGTACATACAGAATACCGTCTCCACGCCGTGGTGTAATCTATTTTCCACCATCACCTTACAAGGATGGGTATAATGGTGTAATGAGTAACTATATATTATTATTATAAATTGATATAGATACTTAAATAGTATACATACACTTCAACACAATTCCACGACCATGGGAACGATATCATCGCTCGTGCGTACGTACGGACTACCGTCTCCACGACGCGATGAGATTCATTCTCAATGATTAACCATTAATGAATGATTATAAAGTATATATAATAAGTAATAATGAAATATATGACCTAATAATGTTACTGGATTTATTTATATTTATATTTATGTCATCTACTTAATTCCATTAAATTCAATAAGGAAACGAAAACATCGTTCATGCGTACGTACGGACTACCGTCTCCATGAACGGTGTATTTCTTTCAATTTACTGATTTATTATATATATGTATATTCTGAATATATACATATAAATCATGTTTTATATTTTGGAATTAAGTAATCATGATCTATGTAATCATATTAATAATTTCAAGTTAAAAACACGAACGACAAATGAGACGATTTTACCCAAAACTCTACTTTAACATGAATTTACAAAAGAACGTGTAATATAAAGTCATAAGTAGACCATATATGATATAATAACAATTAATATGATTCTGGAATAAGTCAATAACATGATTTAAATCATTATACAGGAGGTTCGGACACTTACAAAGCAAGTCGGATCTAAGGTAAGGGAAATATCACAATCTCATTTTTATCCGAGATTGTTTATTCGTAAGTATTTACTGGGGTGTATTTTATCATCCACATCCACGTTTCATCAATATTTATTATTATTTCCATCCACCTACAATTGTTTAAATCCATTTTTACCCTTCGGTGAGTTTTTAGTAATATGTATGAAAGGAATCTTTTGTCGTTTTTCGTACGAGGTACTTTTTGACTTTTCTGACAAAAGTACGAAGAATGTTTTTTTTAACTTATACGGCATGAATGGGTTTTTAAAAAATTATTTCCAAGAAGCTTCCTTTACAAGTTTTCAAGTTTATTTTTAATCAACTTCTTTTAGTTTAAAGTTGTATGACATGTTAAGAAAGGAAAAATGTTTTTGAAAAAGAAAGGATATTTTCCTCAAGAATGGAGTTCAAGTGTTTTATCAAAATTATTTTCCATCTAAGATAATAAAGGGTTCTGTTTTTATCCCTATTATTACATTGATTTGATCATGTTCTGATGGAATTATTTTTATGAATTCCTTTATCTTATATGAATTGTTTTATTATGTCATGATGTTTAAGATTCCCATTTGTATTACATGGGTTATGCAATGATGTATGATTTATGATTTTGTGGCACACATAAGAATGGTATCCTTATGAGATGGGTGGGACCTATATCTCCCTCCAATGCATTGGGTAAAGATTTTATATCTCATTAGATAGACATGACTGGAACGGTAGGTTATACCGGTTCAGTGAAACAGGACTGGAACGAGGGTGACTCGGTTCAGAAAGGGACTTTGTCCACTAAGATAGTCTTGGAAATGAGTCTTCACTAACAAGAAATGATTCTCTATGATTATTTGTGTATGCCACAAAGTTTCATGTTTTAAGTTATGATTATTGGGATTTCATTTCACTACTATAATTTATCCCATGTTATGAAATTATGCTCTCTTTTTCCGGTTACGATTTCCAAAGTTATGTTCTTATGAATATGATGTGATTGATTTTTCTTTTGTTTACCCTTACTGAGCATTCGAGCTCACCCTTTTATGTTTTCTTTTCCCCAGGATATAAAAAATGGTTTTAGGTAAAAAAAAGGGAAGATCTTTATGGGAGATATTGAAGATCTTTCACCACGATTATAAGGTTACGTTCCGAGTTTCCAAAGACACTAAACTATTACGATCCTCGTGTGTGTGTTTTTGTTATGTAATAAGTATTCCGCAAATATAATGTAATGTCAATGTACGTCAAGCTTCGGGTCTCTACAGTTGGTATCAAAGGAAAGGTTTAGTCAACCTTTGGAAACTAGGATGCGAAAACGTTAGTGAGATCCCTAGAGATATTTCTAAGGTATGTCTAGGGATGTCCCTAAGGATATGTATATGTATAGGATATAGTCCTAGAACTATGGTAACGATATTAGATTAAACCTAAGATGTTAGATATTAAAGGTACTCCCCCTTTTATTATGTTGTTTTCCCTAGCATGATTTTTCCCTCTCACACTATTCTTTTTGGGTTTTAGACGATGGCTGGAACCCGAATGAACCGTGTTGATCAATGCAATGGACAATGCAATGATTGTCCTCCTGAACAAACAAATGTTATGGGAGATGGAGTGCAAAATCTTATTTCTATACTTACAAAAGCTATGAATCATTCTGGACTTCCAAATGAGCAGAGAAGGGAACAATATTCTATTGAGTCCTTCATGAGGCAACGTCCACCTTCTTTCAGTGGGTCTTCTGATCCAATTGTTGCTGAACAATGGATCAGTACCACTGAAAAGATATTTTCAGTTCTTCAATGTTCTGAACATGATAGAGTCATCTTAGCAGTATATCGTTTGGAAGGTGAAGCTGATCAATGGTGGAATCTTATCAAGAATACGAGGCAAAGAGATGAAATTGAGTCCATGGAATGGGACGAGTTCAAGAACTTATTTTTCAATAAGTACTTCCCTCGTATTCTTCGAACAAAGATGGAGAAGGAGTTTCTTGAACTAAAGCAAAAGGATGATGAATCTGTGGGTATATACGAAGCGAATTTTACAAGACTTGCAAGGTATGAATTTGGCATTATCATCCAACCTGAATGTAAAGTTGATCGATTTTTCAGTGGCTTAAAACCAAGTCTTCGAAGGGCATTAGCTATAAGAGACTTCAGTAACTATGAAGAAATTGTGCGTTGTGCTATCAAGGTAGAAATGGAAGTTGGTGTTACATATCCATCTCATGGTTTTGACAAGAAACGAAAGATGGAGTTCAAGGAGAAATCTCAGAATAATGGTGAAAAGAAGATGAATGTTTCCTTATGCACAAAGTGTGGAAAGAAGCATGGTGGAGATTGTCTTAAAGGGACTAGAAAATGTTTTAAGTGTGGAAAACAAGGTCATCAAGCAGCTGAGTGTCGATGTAATGGAAAAAGGGTTTCTAATGATGTGAATAAAGCAAACACTGCAGAGAACGCACCACCAACACTTCAATGCTTCAAGTGCAAGGAAATGGGGCATTTTGCTAATAAATGCCCTAATCCAAGGGTTAGTGATGATCAACATGAGCAACCACTGAAGGCAAAGGACAAAGGGAAGTCACATGCGATCACTATTGGCGATGTTGAATATGAAAACGATGTGGTGGAATGATTAAGTGTTTATGTAATGGGATTCCAAAATAATATTGTATCATGGAGTATTGGAATATTTATTTATTGGTCTAATGTGGTATTCAAAGTGATTGAGATATTTTTGTAAATAAGATGATACGCACATAATGAAGGGAAAATGAGAAAATGAAATGTTTAACAGTATTCATGAGCTCATGATTGATATAAGGACTAAGTGATATCATTGTTTGAGTATATAGAATTTTGAGGATTTTGGTATGTGGAAAGTGTTAACTTTTAACTGCATTCATGTTTTCACTAAGGTATTCAAGAGAATACACGATTAAGGACTTTGAATGTTTGGAATGTGACCAACAAAACATATCTTATGATATATGGGGATCGACGATGGTGTTAAATCTCTGGTAATCGTTTTCACTATGTTAGGAGAGTGGACTGCAGTATTATGGATAAGCCTAAAGATTGTAATGGATTATGTTGGACATAAGTTAGTATTGTTTAAGGATAGAAGTTTTTTTTCGATATTATTGATGGGATATTATAGTAATGTAGTTTTAGAAAAAGGACAACCTGCAGGACGGGAGACAGCCTATCGCGTCGGACAAGGCTGTGGGAATCAAACCCACAACTGAAGTGCGACTGGCCTTTATCACCTACCACTGGCCTACAGGAAGTCCCTGTTTAGTAGAAACTAGTTTTATTATATTAAGATGTATGATATATGAAGTATAAGTCCATTTTAGGAACCATATATGATTAATCTCACTATAGATCAACTTATGTATATAATTTTTGCTAACCTTTTGTTTGAGACAGATGGAATGACCCGTCATTCTATCACATGATCTGCTAACACTTCACGAATAACTAATTCAACTTCATTTATTTAAGAGATTAAGTGAAAATTGTTCAAGGCACGAACAACAGTGAGATTGTACCAAAATAAAGTAAGTATTTATTCTAATGCAAATTTTCAACTTTAGGGAAATGAACTTGAAAACCAAAAATGTTATCCTAGTGATCTTATACCTGATGAATCAGATGGTACCTTATATCATCAAAAATCTATGGATTTGTTATTACTGGCTTTTCCATAGCCATGTTCTCTACCACTCTCCATCAGAACATGATGGTTAGATTTTTCTTCCATATCCATATTTTCACCTATGTGGAAACCCAGTGATTAGTTTATTTGGGTAACCGTTACGTTTCATACTTTAGTTTTTAAAGATTGTTTTTGGTATTCCTTTTTATGATGTGGGTTTCTATTAAAGAAACTTTCGAATAGTAAACCATTTATAACCCCGAAGAATTTCGAGGGCGAAATTCATTTTAAGGGGGGTAGAATGTAACAACCCGAGATTTTATGAAAAATATTCTTTTAAATTTTATTAATGTCTTGTGTTGTACGCTACACCAAAAGGAGCTTGCACAACACGCATCCTTGACTTTCCTTGCATTACACGCAATCACAACCTTCCTCGATAGCGTGTGTAGTACGCAATACTGAGTTTCACGAAACAACGATATGCTATTAAAATATTATTAAAACTAGCTGTTATGAATAGTAATAACCAATTTTTAAATTTTAGAAATTTTAGCTGTCAAAATGGACTTCATTTTTGGATTCGGAGTATCGAATTTAGCCTAAGGTGAAATTTTGGTACTTTTCGGATAACTTTCATATTCTGATGAATAGTGAAAATTAATAAATTATAATTAAAAACAACTTTTTAAATCAAAATAATTAATAGTGATAAATTATTAATTTGAGTGGTTTTAAAGTATATTTAGAATATATTTTTACAATTTAATACAATGTTGGTCATTGGATGTAATTTCACATTTAATCCAGACATAAACAAGTGTCAATCTTTTGATAAATATTATTTCTTAAAAACATGCTATTTGTTTTAACAGCGGGATTTAATTATAAAATTAATTAATGCAACTTCTATGTTATGAATTTGGTAAAATAGACTTCATTTTTGAATTCAGAATATGAAATATAGCTTAGGATGCAATTTTGGCATTGTTCTGAAAAACATCAATTTTTTGATGAATAGTGAAACTACTAAGTGGTAGTTAAAAAACTGAATTTTTCATAAAACATAATTTTACCGCTTCTGTGAATGGAATTTCAAAAATCCGAGAGACGCGGTTAATGTCAGTAAGTAAAATGTGGTTCAATGAGATGAAAATAATTTTTGGTGAATAGTAACTTTTTACTTTTATTTACCACGGTTAAAAGTAAATAGGGTAATTAAGGGTAACAATGATATTAATATTACCCTAACACATGTCCTAATCATATTGGACAAGTTTATCTCGACCAAAAACAACCTTAAGTGTAAAATATTATCATTTAGGCCCACTTGGATTAGATTAGGACATTTATTATTATTTAATTCAAAGAAGAGTTAAAAGAGTTAAAATCAAAGTTTATTTACTAAACCATTTTTAATATAGGGTTATACATAAGATACATTCGATTGTAAACATTAATTAGAAAGATAAAACTATTTCCTACATAATGGTATTTTATTTGTAATTTTTAGACATCAAATACGTTAATTTATTTATGACACAAAGATGATGCAGTAATTATCTTATTAATGAAATATTGACATAATTGATATTATAAATATAAAAATAAATGTAATTTAAGACTTTTTATGAATTCCACTAATTTTCTAGGTTACTATGATATATTAGTGTTGATTTAATCAACTTTTTTCGAACATATAATTCTGTTATGACTTTCACAAAAATCATATATCAAATAGTGTCAAAATTGACACAAAATAGTTTTTAAATCAAATATTATATTATTAATTGATATTTTATTCCTAAAAATCTAAGGATCGGCCAAATGACTTAGATAAGGATATATATGTTAATAATAAACAATTTGTGGTTCGTTTGGCATGTTATAGTAAGTGTATTAACCATATAGTGAAAGAAAACAAAAAGACACGGTAAAAGTTAAATTATTTAACTTAGAGTTAACTCTAATTGATAAGGTTACAATAATACCCTAAACTTGTCTAAATCCTATTTTGTGATAGGAGTTCGACCCATCCCCACTTTAGCTTCGAAATAAGACCCTTGTGAACCATTATAAACTGATTTTGACTTTAATATAAAATAATATTTTGAGATATTCCTAAGGTGCCCCTCTCCTCCCTTATAAAAGGGCACCTCCTCCCCCTCCTCCTCACACCAATTTGAGCACTCAATCTCGGCCAACCCCTTCCATTTTCTCCTCTCCACTACCCTAGAATAATCCTAGAGGTCCTGGTCTTCTTCAAAGACCAATCTTAGTTCCCTAAGTAGAGGATTCAAAGAGGTGTTTCAAAGAAGAGGTAATATCCATTACCGATCTTTTCAATTTCTTTCTTCTTAAACTTCTTCTTCTTTAGTTGTTTAATTATAAAGTAATGACATAAGTATTACTTACATACTGATATGTTATTATAAATATGAAACAACCCTAATTCACCTTCTATCCATCCTACGGAAAAATGAAATCACCGCGCGTGCGTACGTACAGAATACCGTCTCCACGCCGTGGTGTAATCTATTTTCCACCATCACCTTACAAGGATGGGTATAATGGTGTAATGAGTAACTATATATGATTATTATAAAGTGATATAGATACTTAAATAGTATACATACAATTCAACACAATTCCACGACCATGGGAACGATATCATCGCTCGTGCGTACGTACGGACTACCGTCTCCACGACGCGATGAGATTCATTCTCAATGATTAACCATTAATGAATGATTATAAAGTATATATAATAAGTAATAATGAAATATATGACCTAATAATGTTACTGGATTTATTTATATTTATATTTATGTCATCTACTAAATTCCATTAAATTCAATAAGGAACCGAAAACATCGTTCATGCGTACGTACGGACTACCGTCTCCATGAACGGTGTATTTCTTTCCATTTACTGATTTATTATATATATCTATATTCTTAATATATACATATAAATCATGTTTTATATTCTGTAATTAAGTAATCATGATCTATGTAATCATATTAATAATTGCAAGTTAAAAACACGAACGACAAATGAGACGATTTTACCCAAAACGCTACTTTAACATGAATTTACAAAAAAACGGGTAATATAAAGTCTTAAGTAGACCATATATGATATACTAACAATGAATATGATTCTGGAATAAGTCAATAACATGATTTAAATCATTATACAGGAGGTTCGGACACTTACAAAGCAAGTCGGACCTAAGGTAAGGGAAATATCACGATCTCATTTTTATCCGAGATTGTTTATTCGTAAGTATTTACTGGGGTGTATTTTATCATCCACATCCATGTTTCATCAATATGTAATATTATTTCCATCCACCTACAATTGTTTAAATCCATTTTTACCCTTCAGTGTGTTTTTAGTAATATGTATGAAAGGAATCTTTTGTCGTTTTTCGTACGAGGTACTTTTTGACTTTTCCGACAAAAGTACGAAGAATGTTTTTTTTAACTTATACGACATGAATGGATTTTTAAAAAATTATTTCCAAGAAGCTTCCTTTACAAGTTTTCAAGTTTATTTTTAATCAACTTCTTTTAGTTTAAATTTGTATGACATGTTAAGAAAGGAAAAATGTTTTTGAAGAAGAAAGGATATTTTCCTCAAGAATGGAGTTCAAGTGTTTTATCAAAATTATTTTCCTTCTAAGATAATAAAGGGTTCTGTTTTTATCCCTATTATTACATTGATTTGATCATGTTGTGATGGAATTATTTTTATGAATTCCTTTATCTTATATGAATTGTTTTATGATGTCATGATGTTTAAGATTCCCATTTGTATTACATGGGTTATGCAATGATGTATGATTTATGATTTTGTGGCACACATAAGAATGGTATCCTTATGAGATGGGTGGGACCTATATCTCCCTCCAATGCATTGGGTAAAGATTTTATATCTCATTAGATAGACATGGCTGGAACGGTAGGTTATACCGGTTCAGTGAAACAGGACTGGAACGAGGGTGACTCGGTTCAGAAAGGGACTTTGTCCACTAAGATAGTCTTGGCAATGAGTCTTCACTAACAAGAAATGATTCTCTATGATTATGTGTGTATGCCACAAAGTTTCATGTTTTAAGTTATGATTATTGGGATTTTTCATTTCACTACTATAATTTATCCCATGTTATGAAATTATTCTCTCTTTTTCAGGTGAAGATTTCCAAAGTTATGTTCTTATGAATATGATGTGATTGATTTTTCTTTTGTTTACCCTTACTGAGCATTCGAGCTCACCCTTTTATGTTTTATTTTCCCCAGGATATAAAGAAAGGTTTTAGGTAAAAAAAGGGAAGATCTTTATGGGAGATATTGAAGATCTTTCACCACGATTATAAGATTACGTTCCAAGTTTCCAAAGACACTAAACTATTACGATCCTCGTGTGTGTGTTTTTGTTATGTAATAAGTATTCCGCAAATATAATGTAATGTCAATGTACGTCAAGCTTCGGGTCTCTACAGATCCTCTCCTTCCGATCATCTATATCCATTGGTTACTCTATAATAGTGGATCTACCCTCTATTTCCTACTCACCCAAGTCGATAGCATTCAATGATTCGTGTGCTTACCTCCTCACCTATGAGATGTAGAATACATCGTGTTACCGATTCAATTTTTGTGGTAGAGCTATATTGTATTCCGCTTTTTAACTCTATTAAATATCTAGAAAGGATCAATGAATATCAGAGATAACATTTATCAGTGGCCAAATCCCCTTAATCCACATATAGGTGATAACCTAAAGAACACATGGTCTCCATCCTCAGACTGAATTGGTCTACATCATTAGATAACATAAGAATATTGAATTCTCTGTGCAGTCCTTATCCACTCTTGGATGATCTTCACCATCTTCGTGTTAGCTTTCCCCAACTATGGGCCCATGAGTGCTGACTCACCTAGATCAGTCCAACAAATTGGTAACCTAAATATTCTCTCATAAAAATTCTCAAATGGTTCAATACCAAGGGCGGGATGATAGATAATAGTGTATAAAAATTACACCAAGGGTAGATGATACCCATTAGAATGGCCATAGTCTAACATGTAACCTCATAACATGCCCTCCAAGACCTGAATGGTCTATACTGTCTAGTAGTTAGTCTATGGTTAAAGTGTTATTCTCAAGAATAACTAATTCCCAAAGGTCCCCTGTAATCCTCTCCATAGTGGTGAAATGAAGTTAGTATCATGTTTTGAATGTATCATTGAGGTAACTCCATGATGTCGAACTATATTCTATTAGTAGAGGCATCACATGCTCTCTACTAAACTAAGCTCCCACATGACTAGGCAGTGGGCCGATATGGTGAGTGAGTCTATGATCACCTAGGTATCATTGTGTCCCCTAGATGTACATGATAACCCCATCACAAAGTCCATGGATATACCCTTCCACCTCCACTCTGTAATAACAAGGGGTTGAGATAATCTTTATGTAACATGGTGCATATCCTACACCTCCAAACATATGAGGCCTTAAGATAAAAACTATACAACTACCTTCTTCTTGCCTATCCACAAAAACTAAAATCAGAGGTCTTGGTACATCTTTTTAACACCTGGATGTACCTTAAAACAAGATGTATGAAACTACCATATTACTTCCTCCCAAAACATAAACGGTACCATCATCTGTCCTCTAAAAAGGATAGCATGATATGAATATTTATAATATCCATCAAAAGCAGTATTGGTGGATGTATAAGAATTTATGGTCTCATAGTCAGTATCCCCTCACTTAGTGTCCCAAAAATGTTGTAAACATTGTGGGGGTAACAACCATGTACTATAGGTTTAAAGAATTATACTTATCTAATAAAGAAAACTGCCATAGGGATAACCCCTCTACCACCTTGGTCAACAACTGAGAATAATATCTTATAGTGAGATTTGCTTCCACCATGTTCCCCTTACCAAGAGTATAGACAATATTGAATTTATTGTTCCAGAGGAACTCTAGCCATCACCTCTATCTCAAATGAAGATACTTATGAGAGAATATAAATTGATATACTCTTGTTCAGAGTAGATGGTAAATCTTTTTCACATTAGTTAGTGTAACCACATCTTCAGTTTGAATGCTATTGTTTCTTACTCAAGATCATGGGTTATGTATATTTTATAACATGGTTTTAATTGAAATAAACCATGTCCAATAACTTCCTTCCTCTACATCAGAACACAACCCAGTCTTGTCCCTGATGCATCACCAAACACCATGCACTTGTCACCCTCTGAAAATCTCAATATGGGAGTGATAATCAGTATCTGGCTCAACTCCTAAAATAATTACATGAACCATTTTGTCCACATGAATGGCTTCCCCGTTTGGGTTGAATCTATTAAGGGCATTTCCACTCTAGTGAAATTGGGTAAAAACATATAATAACACTTTACCAACATAATGAAAATTACATACCTTGGTAAGAACAATGGGTGACTCTCATGAAAGAACTACCTCAACCTTCACTGTATCCACTACTACTCATAAATTTAAGATTATGTGTCCCATAATGTAAAAGTCGCTAATCTAGAAATGAAACTTTGAGGTATTACCTGAGTTCTAGTGTTCTCAGAGTTCTTCCAGGACCATCCTCAAGTGTTTCACGTGCTCCTCCTTGGATACCAAGTACACTAGTCTTTCATCGATGAAAAATACCATGAAACATCCAAAGAAATTAAAAATTATCTGGTTCACGTGTTCCATGAACACTCCTAGGGATTTTGTCAAGGCAAATAACATCTCCATGTACTTCTAGTTACTGTAGTGAAAACTAATTTTCAGCATTGGTATATCATCATCCTGTACTCACAACTAGTGGTAGATTTATCTAGGGTCAATCTTCAAGAAAAATGGGCCCCTCTCAATTGGTCAAGCAGGTTATCATTTCTGGTTAGTGGATACTTATTCTTCATGGTCACCCGGTTCTAGTGTTGGGATTCCACACATAACCTCAATCTCCCATACGACTTCTTGGAGACCAACACTAGGGCTGTTCAAGGTGGAACATTCAGTCTCAACAATCCCTTCTTCTATAAGTCCCCAAACAATAGCCTCATCTCATAAGGATTTTTTATAGCCATCCAATATTCTTATATAGATATCAAGGCCATCCCAGTATTCAAGTTAATGAAAAAATATATCCCTCGGTGTCGAGGTAATACTGGTATGTCCTTAATAAAGACATACTCATACACCGCCATCATAGTAGCTAAATAAAATATCATATCATCCACTACTCCAAGATTCATTATAGATAACTCATGAGAAAATATTTTATTCCTGATTTTATCCCATTATTCTAAGGTTTCTTTTTAATATATAAATGAAAAACTTGTCCTATCACTACAGGAACACCACATTCATTACCTAAAAAAGCCATTCCAGGCATTAACTATGGATATCCATTCAACAACTTATATGGTGTCATAAGGCCTCATTGATTCTACAATTAGTCCCATGAAAAAATATCAACTCCATGTATCGGGTCTCTATGTCGACATAAGTGTGAAATCTCTATGTCACCACATGTCAGAGTCTCTAAATGCAAGGGTTGAGACAAAATCTCAAACATAACCTATAAGTCACAGTCCAAAGAAGTGTAATGGGAAGAATAACTTGCACACATGTCTATGAAAACATCAGATAAAATATTAAAGGAACTTGATGTTCTTTTAATCATAATTGGAGGCTCGGGGTCATAGGCCTCCATAACCTATAGCTAGCCTCATCCCAAACCACTATCTCCCTGATCCAGTCTTGGTCCACTTGGGGGTGGTGGTGTAATAGGTTAAACAAGTTAAAGCCTCTCACTACTCTATCAGATGCTCTGCCATATCTTCCTCCCTACGGACCACCCTTCTCATTCCATTGTCTTTGCCTTAGTGGTCCCTAGACCATCGCTCAACTAGTTTCATGACAAGTTGAAAAATTCGAAGAAATATTTTACCAACTATCAGAGGTGAAAATTTGCATTCCCACTACTAATTCAAGCCATCTAGAAATCCCTACACCTGTTACCATGTGTCCTGGGATTTCCCCCTAAAGTGTCTGACACACTTGGATCACCATGACTATCATTGGCTTCTTTCTGATGAGGCCTCAACTTTTCGGACCCCACTAATAGCACCCAACATCAGTGCTTGCTCTTCAAAGAGATTCTCTAACACCCAGGATTTCTTAACCACCTTAGAATATATGGGAATGTGGATGGATATAATTGAATCCATGATATACCATTGTAATCCCTACTCAATGGCTTAATCCATGAAGAAATGATATCACAATATATCAATGGATTAATGTGATAGATCATTGAAGATTGTTGATTAATCCACCATAGTCAACATTACATGATTTATATGTATAATCTCATAGCTATGTACACATCACAACCTGGCTATATAGAACTCCCCCTAAAGAGACACACAAATTCTGACTGCGAGAGAGTCATCTTGTTGCGTGACTGAGTCACTAAGCTCGTCAATCACCTAGAAAACCCCTAGAGAAGACTCACTTATTGGGACACCATTGTATCTATAGGAGTCATCAAAAGGTGGAATCCCGAAACGAGTAGGCATATCCCTCAAATGGGATGCATTAATCGAATATAATTGCACACACACAAACACACAAACACACACATCTCCTAACCCATACAATGATAACCTGTAAAAAAACTAAAAACATTCATTAATATACTATCTTCCCAAATACAAAACCATCCAATAATTGTAATGATTCCAACCTACTAAAAGTAAGAGAACTAATGTCAGATGAAATATCCCAAAAATCACTTTTGTTTGATAAACCTAGGATACGATCTACCATCTCCGCATCCACTAGGGACACTATCAAAAGGGTCTTCATCTTTATAAGACATGACATGTGCAGGAAGATCCCATGCATGTGTGAGTATAATAATACCTAGTAGGACACCCCAAAACACTAAATTCATGGAACTAATTATAGTCACCTCAATATAAGGATATAAAAATGAATTTATAATCAAGATAACTAGACATACGTAGAAAATACAATGCGACACTATGTAGTCATAACAAACTTCATGTCATGGGATTCTTCTTAATGAAATATTTTTTTTGGTCGAATCCACTAAATGTACCATGCTATCATCATAGAAACTCATCAAATAGGTCTATATAATTGAGACCTACCCAATAAAACACACTGGTTTATGAATACCCTTATTCATAGATAGGGGGTCACACACAAAAATGGCCAAAGGACACCACGAACCCTATCTACATCAACTCTCTATGTAGTGGATCATATTCCAATGATACCAAAAACCCTACCAATACAGCCTTCTAGATTGATGATCAATTCCCTACTTAAGGAGGTGACACTAATTCCGTAAACCCCACCTAGGGTATAGAGATGATAGAGGATCAAAATATAATATCTTGTAGGGACACCACAAAATATATATGAGACTCAACCTCTATAGGGGATCACAATAACATGAGTTGGATGCAATTACACATTACACCCTATATGTAATGGATCAATGGAACACACTCAACCAATACATCCCTTGATTAAGGAATCAAAGTGTTACAAACACTCTTTAAGGGGGTACACGATGTGTACTAGGGGTACATGGTATGTCTAGCTTTCCCCAACTCTACTAATGTGGTAAACTCTCACACTGCATATAAATCACCTGACACAGGACATTTAAGAATAGTATACATCATGTAGTGATTACTTAACATCTACCCATGTTCCACTGGATGTATCCATGTACCAGTGGCCTTGTCCATGTACCCGACCATGTACAATTTGACATGTCCATATCCTAGTACAGGGCATGCCACTAGCTGTGTACTATTGTCTATGTCTGTGTACTTCCCAAAGTACACACTAAACATATCGGGAAGGTTCACATTGCATGTGATAGGGGTCACACACCATGTGATCTTTAACATCATTCCAAAAGCATAAGAACCATTGAGAGGGCCCTAGATGGCATGTAATCTAGAAATACACACTGTGTTGTTTAGGATTTTCTAGTTCCTACTCAATCTCCTCCATGATGATCTTGAAATTTCTAGAAATCCCAACCTAATTAGAAAATTTTCATCTTTAGTCGTCGAGCCCTACCATTTTCATTAGAAAGGATTTAGGTTCAAATGTTTTTAGAAAATGCCTCCATCGATCCATCTGTCACCACACCATGTATCGACTAGGAAGAATGAAGAACTCCTGATTCCATATCACACTCCCTAAATCTATCCACCATCATCATAGATTCTTGAACTGCAACTTTCATCAGTTATTGTACCCACATTTTCTATATTTTTAGTCAAATAATGATTAGGCAACGATCAAATGTTGGGTAATGGTCGAACCATTTCCCATAGATAATACCAATGATGATTGAATAACGAAATAGATAAGGAACGCGTAAAGAATATAAATTGAGGAATGAACCAATAATTTTTTGGTTCAGCCTTGATTCGTTGTCATAGAAGAAGAAAAAATTAATTTTAATAAATCACAATTTTTTTTCAAATTCTATCAATTCAAATCTACCGAAGATGCGTGAATCAATTTTATTTGCAGAATTGATCCTCATCCATCTATGAATAAGAAATGGGATGGAAAACAGAATGTCAAATATCCTACATAGAGTTTGGATCGATCATTGACAAATAACGGTGGTGTTTCCATCATTGATTATATCCATGAACATTACTGGCGCAATGATTCATGATCTAGTCTAGATCTGATGTCGATTTCCATGAACGCTCTCCTCCAACAATCTTTGGGTGTGCATGGTTTATCGGAAATCTCTGGGAAAAAACATATAACTATGTATTTATAGAAAATAATAGTCACTATTTAAAATAAAATAATGCAATTCATAATTAATTTATTTTCTTATCTCCACTCCCATGAAAAATGTTTCACAAATGACCCACCCCGACATTATTCAGGTCATATGTATGGTAAAAATCGGGTTGTGAACTCAATGATGCCCTAAAATTTTGTATATGTTCCCCCATTGGATATTCATTCCAATGTTTTAGGAAAACTACACCCATGTGTTATTGAATATTTTTAATATATTTCAAACATTTATTCTGGACACACCAGGCCATGTAATCACAATCCATCTCAGCACCTAGTCTCAAAAATAATCAATATAGTATCCAAAAAATGCATTGAAAATATGACTCATTACTTAAATTTATTTAGGGGTTTCCGTGGAAATTTCAACTCAACAAGGCTAAATGTGGTCGATTGGAATTTGACCAACTGTTCAAGCTAAGAAATCTTCTACAAGAATCATTTGAATGATACATTAACCCTTAAATAGATAATCCCAATGGTATAGAAACCATGAATCAGAATTTTCCATTAAATTCTATAACCTAAGGTGGGGAGAGCCATAGGTTGGATGGTTGGAGATACAGTGAAGGGATCATGTATTTAGTTTTACAGGCTTGCATATGCACCATCTTGATGATTTAGTTTGGAAAAGAGAGCATTGAATAAATTTTTAATGACTCTCATATCATACACCAATGTGATTCTTATAGGTATGTTAGTAATTTAAAAATGAAAAAAAGACTATTTTTGTGAGATTCCATGACTCGTGTAGGTCCGTTTATGCTTTCATCATTCCCTAGGATTCTCTCATACGATCTGTATTAAGCTGGAAAGACTGTAGAATCCCATGTTTTTAGATTGGATGAATTTTTTTGAATGAATATGAATTTTTATTTTGGATTATAGGATGTTTGGTAGAATGTGATTTGAAATGGAAATATTATAGATTTAAGACATAAAAGTTTTGTCTTATACTTGATCAATAGACCAAGAGGTGCCTCAGGTGTTCCATCGAGTTTCAGGAGATTCAATCTCTAAAAACTCAAAAATGGTAAGAAATTGTTAGCGCAAATGTTTTTTCTTAAACATTACAACCCCCATTTAAAATTTTGAACCTATTTTTATAGATGTAAAGGTATCATATGGCTTTTCCTAACCAAGCAAGAGGAATCACAAGACCATGCGTCTTAATAGAGGTTCTTGACAAAAGGAATGTGCAATGTTTTGTAAACCCTATGCATAAACAATGTGACCTCCATTATTAAACAACAGATAAATCATGGTTTGTGGATGATTTATCCAAACATGAAGCCAAACTATATACCTTATTAAAGGGTCTATAAATTAAAATTTTCCCCTCCATCCTTATTTATTCTCCGTTATTTCGTTTTTCCTATCACCCACATGGAATATCCCACCA
This sequence comes from Viscum album, assembly GCA_963277665.1. Lineage (NCBI taxonomy): Eukaryota > Viridiplantae > Streptophyta > Magnoliopsida > Santalales > Viscaceae > Viscum > Viscum album. The sequence goes on along the minus strand of OY728135.1, from coordinate 1,132,804,437 downwards.
TGGGAGCTACTTATCTCCTCTCATTCCATGGATATATATCCCCCATCCAATTCATGTTTAGATCATTGATAGGTGAATTATGTTTTCCTTAGTAATTCTATAACTCCTCCTTCTTATTTTATTTATATTCTATATTTCTGTGCTATTTTGGTGCAATCTAATTTTCCCTATTCCTAGTGCACGCATCGATGTATTATTTTTCCCTTAAACTATAACAAACCAAGCATCAACATTTAATGTGTAGACTATTATTGGTATATAGTAAGTGGTATATTGTTTTTCATTAAAGTTTTGTTGATTTATAAAATGTGGGGTTTACTGAATGCCTGTATTTCCAAGTGTAAACTCTAAAATATGATTTTTAACATGTGGAACCTAACCCTTAATTATAATAGAAACTATACCATTATTTAACATTGTTGATGGTATTGAGACTCAAATTTGAAACCACCCTCAAGGTTTTGACCCTTTAATTCATTTAATTAATTAATTGTTTTCTAATAAAACCGATCATCGAGGTGTCTTATCTTCAAAAATATAACAGATAGGTCAATTATAATTTTGAATGACATGATACCCTCTATGTTATCTCCTAATGACCAGAACATATCCTATGTGGTTAAGTAATAAGCCTTATGTAATGATCATGAGGTTTCTGTTTGTCACTCATGTTGGCATCATTTATCTTATACCATTTTGTGTATGGTCTTGTTGCAATGGGTAGTCCACATGGGAGTAATACTTCATTCCAACTCATAGAATTACTTAATAATTAAAAGAAAATGTCAATCAATTAAATGATATGTTTTAAAATGAATGTCATTATTAAATATATATCCACTTGAATTTATTAATTAGAATGAATAATGGGTTTGTCCCTCCTATTTGATAAATATTATTTGTTCAAATTTTTATATGAAATGAATTGTGCCTTGATCGATACTCAGGTTACACATTACATACTCCTTGGAAGAGATGGTAGGAACTTGAGCTTATATGTACAATGAAAAATATTTGGGATTCGTTTAACGAATTCCAAGGATTAGCTTATAGGTTACTTTGGTCATGATATGCCTTCAGTGATAATTGTTATACCATGGATGGGATCACCATCCATTTTTCAAACCTTCACATTAGTAATACTCATTACTTAGGGGATCCACCATAGATGGGGTTGTGGATAGATGGTTTCACCATTCTATGAGTGATACTCAGTCTCCTATGTGAGATACAGTGGATTGGATCAAAGGGACTACATCACGCCATGTAGAGAGTGATAGTTAGCATTCCATTTATGGATCACCATGGATGGACTCTTATGGTGTTGGGTAGTTATTGAGCCCCTAGATAGATACTCTGGATTCCTTCTGTATCACCTTAGAGAAGAATAAGGTGCCTATTTATAAATTAAAATTATGAAATAAATATTAAATACTGAGTTTACATATGTTTTATCAAGTGATAAATCCTCAAAGCCAAATCACTAGCATGTGATTGGTCCTTTCTTACTAATTAGTTATAAAAACGATTCATTGAATCATATTAAATTTGTATAGATTGACCCTAGTTCAATGAAATTTTTTCTTAGGCCGAAGAATGTATGGTTGGCCAGAAGTCTCTTAGGAACCTGAGATGACATTATTAATATTATTTATTTATTTATGCAAAGGTTTATATATCATATGTGAAAACTATCATACATTATATACATAGAGTATATTATGATTTAGAAACCATTGGTGGAGGCTTACTAAGTATATCTCACACCCTGTTTGGGTCACCATTGAATTGGGGTACCAAAGAAAATCTCTTGTTTGTAGGTTCCTGAATTATAGTCTATGTTGTGCATTGTACACATTATATGGGAGCATAGGACTAGTCCAGAGGTCAATATTCTTCTATTGTTAGTCCTTAGGGATATATATTATTTTCTTACATATGCATTATTGTTGGTTCCAAAATATTTTAAGAGAAGGAAGAAGAAAAAGGGGCCGCGTGCCCTACCCCGTGAAGCTATGATCCGGAGCCCCCCGAAGCAACGTGAACCCGCCGCGAAGAAATTGAGATGGGAAGCCCCACGAATTCCCCTGAAGTTCATGAACCTGCTGCAAAGCAACAGAGGTGGGATGCTTACCGATCACCCCTGATGTTCACGATCCCTTCGCGAAGCAGAGGAGGTAGTACCCCTCCGCAATCCCAGTTGATGCTCGCGATCCGCAGCGAACAACCAACGCCCTCTTCATGTCGTTTACGCTCTGCTCCGCAACGTCTCTTGCCTATAAATACTAGAGTCCCCCAGATCTCACAGGATAGACAATACGAACATTCGGTTTCTCAGCTACTGAATCGCAAAGCACCCTTTTCTCTAGGAACCATGAGCTCCGTGAGGTATTTTTGCTTCCTGAGGAGCCTTTTCATTGTCTCGTTTTGATCCCCTCTTTTGAGAGGGAGGCCTTTCGTGATGCCTATTATATTTAACGAAGGAAGGGATCCCCAAGGGGACCCGTGTTTTCATGGAGTGTTTATGCTTCGTGAAACACCCCTCTTGTACACGTGATCCACATTCCAAGGTAGGGTCACTGTACTTAGCAAAGCATACTGCTTCGCGGTACTTTGCTTCATGAGGCACCTATGCTCCGCGGGGCAGTGCTCTTCAAAAACCCTTCCACTTCGCGAAGCACATCCCACTTGCACCTCCGCCCCATGATAAGGCCAAGGCACCCCACTTCACGAAGCACACCCCTTCACAAGTTCCCTTCGCCCCACAGAGCAACCGAGATCCCTAAGGCCTTTGCCTATGGACCCCTCTTCTTGGAAATTTCTTTTCCCGTGCAACCCTCCAGGTTTGCATGATGTCACTTCAAGTCCCCTAGACAATACTTCCTGTGGGGTTGCTTCACCTAATGCTTATTCACATAGTCACGCTAAAGGCTATTTCTTTTTCACATAGCCACGCTAACGTGGACCCCTTGATGGTTCGCTCTACGAGCCCCCTTTAGCACGACATTGCTAGTACCTTCCCACCCACAAGGAGTAGAGGGTATCAGTTATGTAAGTCCTAGGGGTGTGGAGTAAACCCACATCGTTCGAGCTGTAGGAAGTTTAACTGCCAAAAACCCTCATCCTCAACACATGACGTTAAACTGTGACATCACCCCGTGCCTCTCATGAGGGGTCCCCCAACCTTTGACATTTTCCACACCCCCTAGCCTCCACAGGGGATTATATCCTCTTTCTGGATCACATGGGATGATATCCTCTTTTTGGGAGTGGCATTTGTTCATGGGGTAAGGGCATCCATCTTTTCATAAACCCATAGCCTTTCTTGCAAGAGGTATCACCCATGCACCTCCGTACATCCCCTCTACCTCTGCGCTTTTTCACATTAGGGCCACCATCCTGGAGTAAGTCTGAACACCATGGGCCGCCTAGTGCATAAGCCCCTCTTCGCTTCCCACGGACGCACCCTTCGCGAAGTGATCGCCAGGTCCCCACAACCTCCTGTTTCCCACATCGAGAATCACTAAAGTGGGCTTAGAGTAAGTATCGACTATGACACCAACCCCCGTCCCGCATGATGTTAAACTGCACACCCGAACTATGTGGACATTGATCCATGTCAAGGCATGGTATGTAGGAAGCCTCCACGAGGTTCAAGCCCACCACCAGTGGACCCCTGGGTTCACCTTCACATCGGTTCGCTGACAAAACCCTTCCCAAACTATAAGGACTTTGATCCTTGTAAAGGCACGGTACGTAGGAAGCCTCCCTGAGGTTCAAGCTCATCACCCATTAGACCAAGGTCCTTCTTCACATCGGTTTTCCGACACCCACATCCCCGAACTACGGGGACTTTTATCCATGTCAAGGCATGGTATGTAGGAAGCCACCTTGAGGTTCAAGCCTGTCACCCATCGGACCAAGGTCCTTCTTCACATCAGTTCGCTGACACCCACATCCCTTTTAAAGTAAGATTTCTTTGATCCATGTCAAGGCATGGTACATAGAAAGCCTCCATGAGGTTCAACCCCACCACCCGGTTTTTTATTCATGTCAGGTTCTACCCCCATCCTTCATGACATAAAACTGTATGCCTGAACTACGTGGTCTTTGATCCATGCTAAGACGAGGTACATAGGAAGCCTCCCTAAGGGTCAATCCCACCATCCACCTGGACCAAGGTCCTTATTCACATTGGTTCTCCGACACGCCCTCGCCTCGCATGATGTTGAACTGCATCCCAATCAAGCAGTAAGCCGTAGTGACCTCGCCATCCAGTTGTTCCAACACCCCTTCATGTTAGTTCAACAGCCCCTTTTCAACCCGAACTACGAGGACTTTGATCCATGTCAAGGCATGGTACGTAGGAAACCTCACGAGGTTCAAGCCCAACGTCCATTTAGACCAAGTTCCTTCTTCAGGTCGTTTCACCGAAATCCATTATGAACTACGAGGTATTTGATCCAAGTCAAGGCATGGTATGTGAGAAGCCTCCCTGAGATTCAAGCCCACCATGATCCATCTGGACCAAGGTCCTTCTTTACGTCGGTTCACCGGCGCCCCATCCTGAACTACAGGGACTTTGATCCATGTCAAGGCATGGTACATAGGAAGCCTCCTTGGGGTTCAAGCCCATCACCCGTTGGTTGTTCCAACCACCTTCACGTCGGTTCTCACCAACCGATCTACGCGGAATTTGATTCCCTTTCATTGGGATACGTAGGAAGTCTCTTCAAGACTCAATCCCATCACTACTGTCATCTCCATGATGGTCCCATTTCATTCCCCTCCACTCTATGTAACTTTCCTTCACTCATCCTGATTCTTACCCAGGCCACCACATCCCTATGAGATCATGCCATCCCATTCCCCTCCACAGCATTCGGGAAGCCACCCATGAGAAGACTCCGATGTTGGTGTTCCCTCAATGGGGTTCATCAATCTGATCCACCTTCATCATTGTTTTGATCAGTCCGATCTATCCCCGTTGGACGTTAATCTTTCGGAATACCCTGTGTTAAACACAGGAAGTTGAGGAAAACCTCAGATACATGCCAATGGCATATGATTCTTGGTGCTAGATGTGGAATTCCTTGGGATTCCGCGCCCTTGAGAAGCCCTATAATAAGGGACCAAAGAGAGTCACACCAATTCCCCAGCGTCCAGACATGCCAGTGATGTCTCAACGTGACTACTCCCCTAATTGAACATTGCTGCCCTGACCGTACCCCCTTGGAATGTCCTGAAAGAAGCAGTGTAATTGACCAATGTCCATGGAAACATGGAACTGGGAAGAGTTTCAAAAAAACGTATTAAATCTATGAGAGAGACCTAGACTAGGTGACGAGTTTGGAGGAAGAATCCACATAAGGAAGAACCGACATTCCATCATCCCGTTTAAATCAAGGGGGATGTCTCCCTGAATAAGGAGAGAATTCCACTCACCTTTGGAAATCGGGAGTGCGGGGTAAAAAAATCCGCTCCCTTCACGCCCAAGAAGATGGAGGCACGCGCCCCAGAGAAAGCGTCAGAAATAGAAACGGTGAACCCAATGTGAAGTTATTCTCTTCAATACGGAGACTAGTAGGGATTGAGACATCAGTAGATTAACATGTCACCGGATCCAGCTATCAGGTGTCGGGTCCTGCCAGGAAAATAGCTGGCCGGACATGAAACTCACCAGAATTTGGGGCAGTAAAATGTTGGGCATTCCGTTCTTCAACGTTGTCGGTTTGGATCCCTCTTACTGGCCACAGAAGACGGGAAGGCACTGGGGCACTGGTTATCAATTTATTTTCCTTGCAGTGCTAATGATTTAATCTCCCTACTTCCCAGAAATCAGGTTGCTGCTACAGGGACACGATCACCGCCCACCTGCTTATGCAGGGGCATGGGAAACACCAGCACAGCTGCTCCGCGTGGCTCCACTGCTGCTACAACGGCATCTGTATCCACAAATGTGGGGCTCCCATGCCCCATATCTCCATCAGAAGTAATCCAACGAAGGGTGATTAACAACCTCGTGCACCGTTACGAGGAGGAGGGCATAATCCCAACCTAGGGTATGGCCCGCATGGACCTGGAGGCATCCAGGCCTCACCGTCAACACCAACCTTGAGGGCCGCACAAGGATCCACTGCTCCCTACCCCAACATTCAATAGTTTCGGGAGCATGTCCCCAGAAAGCCTTGAAGACACCCTGTCTTACGCTGATGAGGTGGGTGATGTTTGGATCAGCCCGGTCAGAGTCCCGATTCAAGGGATCCCAGAAGGGGCACCCACCCGGCTACGTCAATGCCGCCACTCGGCCTTTCCGGAGGAGCAGGTTGGCAATGCACCTGCACAACCCGCACCGGCTTGCCTGACTCGACGCCAGCGTTGGGCGTGAGCTGAGGATGCCCGCCAAGGGGCGTTAACATCGACAACTACTGGGGCCCGAGTGACTGCTGACACATATCACAAAGTCCCTGCCCAACATGAGCAGGGGAGCTCCTACGCCTAACCGGGATCGAGGAGCCAACCGCCCCATGGGTAGGCTCAGTCGACTCCCCAGGTCGTAGGCATGAGTAGTGATCGCCGCGAACCAACCCGTAGTGAGGTCACCGCATAAGGAGGTCCTCCCTATACCACTAATCCAGCCTTCCCCACTCCGAAGCTCATCATGGAGGTATTCCCCATGCTACCCCCCAACCCCAATGAAGTAATTCCCCGTGGCAGTGATACTCGGTGCAGAATACTCTCCCGTGCCCACCAAACCGGGTATGGAATTATGCCTCCTACCCCTGATCATAGATGTGAAGGCATTGCCCATCTGGTCCCTCTCTAACATGGGGATCCTCCCTACATTCGCTTTGCAGGCGGCGAAGGTCCTCCTCACCCTGGAATCCAAAGGGTTTAAGGTCAGCCTCACTGCACCCGCACCAATGATGGAGGTCCTCCCCATGCTCCCGCCGGTTCCGAAGGAGGTTTCACCCGCTCAGGTGCTGTTCATGGAGGTCCTCCCCATGTACCCTTCGACATTTTCCCCAGTGCTCCTCGCACCCCGGTTGTCTCAAGTGGAAGTCCTCTCTTCCCTAACCCCTACACGGCCCCAAGAATACATGTCGGGAATCAGACATGTCCTGAGGAGCTGCCTAGGGGCAGGAAGGCGGGTCGTCGCCCCCACAAGAAGAATACTAGGAAGGCCCGGACAGAGATCAAATAGGATTTCTTCTCAGATTCTTAAGTATAATATGACTCGGTAGTGGAACCCTCCCCTCGGTCCTCCGTGTCAAGGACTGGGGAAGGAACAAGGCGTGTTAGCCTCATCCTTCCAGAATGTGAAGTCCACCGGATTCCCGCCTCTCTTCGTAGGTACATCCAGGAGGAGGAAATTTTGGGAGTCCCACAGGTTTCGACCGTGTAGTCACCATCGTCGTCACCAGAAGAACCCTTTTCCTCGACCAGAGATCACGAAGAGCTATTTTGGGGACCGATGGTGGTTGAACAATAGCATGACCCATCGCCAGTAACCGCGATCCCTGCACTAGAAGCTGTGGCCGTCAGCCCATCGTATCGTGACGTTGTGTTCTGGTCAACGCACTCTTCGGAGGATTTCATGGAATTCAAGGGCCAGTTGGCTTGTTCGTTGTAATCTCCGCCGCCCAGTATACTATCCTAGCGGTCCGCCTCAGTACCGCTGCCGGTTACTCAGCCACCTCCGGTTGACGAGTGGGGAAATACAGGGCCATATCCTGATTCAGAGCCCATGAGATTTTAGAACATTCTCATGGCGGATCACTTCCTGGAGAAGTTCTGGCCGGCGGTAGCATCAAACATTCATGCGCCAGAATCCCTCTCCCCAGAGGAAGTCGAGTGCTTTCATTAAACCCTATGGGAAATACACTTCCGTCTTCGCTATCATTGGGCGACGTACCCTAGGAGCCAAGTGAACTTCGAGGAAATCAGCGAACAATTTCTTCTGGTCGATTTGGCCACACTCTGCATGGCCCAGCGCCCCGAGTCACCAGGTCTCCAGATAAACCTTCAACAAAAATGCGTTCAGAGTTTCAAGGTACTCCAAAAAATCATCAGGGAGGCTACCCCCCACGTGCATGTCCATGGCTGGGGGAAGTACGTTTCCCTCCTCTTCTCCCCTATTCGATGGTATCCGGACTCGTTCTGTGATATTGAGGACATTCCCCCATGAAGGGTTGCGGTACACATGGCTGACATAGTGGACAAGGAGGACGAGATGGAGTTTCTTGATAGAGACTTACTCCCTAAGGGTGTACCACCACTGTTGGACCCATCAGGGAGGATTACTCATTAGCATAGGAACCTTCTAGGTCTCCCTGCGCCCACCGAGTCACTGGTACTCGGTCGGAATGCTGGTAATGGTAAAGAGCATGGCGGATCTGTCAAGCACTCTGACCCTTCTGCCTCAGTGCAGAAGACAGAGGAAGACCCCGAGAAGGCCGAGTTGAACCAGAAGCATTCCAAACAGAAGAGGCTGGTCAACGAACTCCTAGGCGAGCACACTATAGAGCGGAGACCCAACTATGGTGATCCTAGGCCGGGGCAGTAGAGGCAGGAACAACTCCCCCCAGCGAGAGGCCTCCGGGCAACCATGATCATACCGCTCCCGCGGACAGGGTTGAGGCCGGAACTCATGGAAATAGGGTGCAATACGTCTCACCAAACCCTTCCGAACAGCATAAATATCCAAGGAATCCGACCCATGTTCCTCCGACCTCCCCACAGGACACTCCTACAGTCGCTCCACGAGGCGTTGAAGCCATCTATCGTGTCGAAGAACCGGCAACGCGATCGTGGATAGGGATCCCCGCCATGACAGGGACCCCCACCCGGATGATCCTATAGTATAACTCATCGCCCGCCTCAAGGTGTTGGAAACGCGGCAGGTGGTTGTCCCACCAGATGGAAATCCGTATCCCACATGGGTGGATGATATGCCTGCACCCCCCGGGTTTTTGAAATCCCACTTTCCCTCCCTTTAACAGGATAGGGGATCCGCCATAGCACCTGGCCCATTTTCCCTCTAGGTGTGGCCCAATGTTGGGGACCCCAACACAATAGGAAGACGCCAAGCTCTAATGTTTTGTGAAGAAATTGGAGGGCCCTACGTTCATCTGGTACAACTAGCTCCATATTGGATCGGTGACCAAATGGGAGGATCTTCGTCGGCAATTCCAATACCAGTTCTGCTCCACCATGAAAAAGACTAGTATCACAGACCACTTTAAGTGCAAAAAAATGTCTGATGAGAGAGTCGCAGACTTCATATCCTAGTGGATGGGGCTCACATACTCCCTCAACATGCCATTGACTCATGAGAAATTATTGATGTTGTGTGTAGGGAATGTCGAAACAGAACTGGCTCCTTCCCTTATCACCCAGAATTACCCAAGAGGGTTTCGAGATTTCTCAAATAAGGCTCAGCGCCTCGAGGAAGCTCTGCAACAGGCAATTCAGGCACGTCCGCTGCCCCATATTATCCCAACAAGAGAGGCTTCCAGACCCAATCCCACTGCGATGGACCAAATAAAAGCCCCCAGGAAGATAGAACTACTACCAGTAGCACCGGCTCAGCAACCTCGTAGAGGCCCTCCACCTCAGGCACATCCTCCTTCCCAGCAGCAACTGCCTTAGAATCTGTAGGTTCCCCCGCGCAATGCGCCACCGCCGCCTAGGCGAGATAATCAAGATCTTCCTCCTCGGTAGGACCCTTCGTCCCCTCTTCCAGGCCAGGCTCCCAAATCTCCCTATTTTGATAGAAGGAACTAGACGTACTCGTTCAATGAGAATCAGGTCCCCGATTACTTTCGTAGTGCCCTAGAGCAGAGGATTGTGTGCTTACCTGAGTGCAGAAGGCCGGTAGAGGTGAATCTCACCGATCGCCCCAACTACTGCCTCTATAATCGGATTCTAGGGCAGAAACTCAAGCAGTTATATGTGTTTAAATACTGGCTCCAATACCAGGTTGATAACAACATAGTCAGGATGGGCCCAGCCCCGAAACAAGTGGCAGGTGTCTTTGTGAAGCTAGAAAGTGGTAGCGACAACGAAGGCGAGTGGAAGCAGGTTCCCAGCTGCGGATCCCAGAAGTATGAGGACTGGATGGATCATAAAATAGTCGCATGCGCCCATGGTATTATTCGAGAACGCCTGAATCATCCAGATTCTTCAGAAAATGCGACCAGAACCTCTGCGTCATCATCTCAGCTGGCCTCTTCCCAGAAGGGAAAGCAGCAATGGTGCAAGAATAAGCAATGCGCTCTACCACTATCGTCGTCATCCTTCACTCTCAGTGTCTTCATGCCCCCTGATATGGGGATTCCTCCCAAAATCCACCTAGTGGTGGATGAATTCTCATGAGAAAGTCATGGGTACACTTCAGTTAATACCGTGGATTTGGTAAATACCTATATGAATCACGACGAGGGGGAACGCCAGGCAAGCCTACCCAATGTCCCCAGTCGACGTCAACGTCAGTGGAGTCGTGACTACATGGGTCATCAGGGTGCATCAGTTGGCACATCTAGCTAGGCTGTTCATTCTACTGAGACCAGACAGCAGGCCCAGTGCAGAGCTCAACAAGCGTAACCTCCTCATCTGGTGCCCTCAGATCTACCTCCACCGCCATTTGGGATACAAGATCAGGAAGAGCTGCCTAATCTGTGCCGCGTCCAATCTCTCCATACTACAGTCCAATCTTTGTTTCCAAATCTGCATTCGGTAGCCGCTTTTCAGGCCTCGAAAAGCGAGCAGCGGGGCGTACCTAGCACTTGCCAGCCACCGGTCCAGCCAGAAGGGCCCTCCATGCCCCCAATTGCAGAGCGGCCTCTTGTAAGCAGAGGATCGCATCTAGCTCGGAAGTATGAAGTTGTGAAGGACCTGCTGGTATTCCAGTGAGGATTTCTATCCTGGAGGCTCTTATCTTATCATCTGAAATGTGTGAGGTGCTTTCCGAGGCTCTAAGGAGCCCCTTCTAGTTTGAGACGGAGGTAGAAGCTACATAAGCCTTCCACGCAGAGGCAATTGAGAACGCCGAATGCCAGGAAGTTCTGAAGTTTTCTAGTGAAGATAAAGACCCTCCCATATAGGGGAAAATTCATCCACTGTACATCACTGGCCAGTTCAATGGCATGGAACTACACCATTGTCTTGTTGACATGGGTTCTAGGATTAACCTAATCTCGGCTCGGACATTGTGGAAGTTGGGGTTGTCTGAGGTTGATCTAACTCCCTTCGACCTCATAATCCAAGGATACTATTGGACCGAGTAGACCCCGGTTGGAAAGATCCATTTGAAGACCCAGTTCGGTGGTGTAATTTCCAGTACCAAATTCATGCTTGTCTTCCAGGACATCGCTTACAATGCATTGATGGGCAGGACATGGCTCCACCGGCATGCATCGGTCCCTTCGTTGTATCAAAAATGCCACAAATACACTCTCAATGGTCGAGTCGGCGTGCTCCAAGGATATGTGTATCCTTTTGCATCATTTGAAGCCCGTTACTTGTTTCCAACTATTACAAGAGCAAGGATAAGCAGATTCTGGCAAGTGATATTGAGCCCGACACTGTCACAGGCGATCCCTGGGCAGGTCAGGATAATGCCTACATCTTCACGATCCATCAGTTGGAGGCCACAACCCCCAACATGGGGCAATGCTTTGTCGTTTTGGGTAAAAGAGGAAGGCATATTCCCAGGTTCAAGAGATAGCGGGAAATCACCTTGTACTACTAAACCAACCAGGCTCAAGTGATCCCGGATCCTCCCACCCCTATAAGGTATCGAGACATCAAGCTCATGGAAACGGTGGTACGTCATACGTGTCTGCTTCGCCGGGCTGGAATTAACTGGCTCAAGCCGACGCACCAATATTGATTTGATATTGTCAAGTGCGGCCCCATAGGCCGAAGACCATATGGGATTGGATTGACTGCCTTCATCGCTATGGTCTCAGTGGCACATGAATCTCTTGACATGATGACCACTGCCACTCAAGCTGGCACTAGGCTCCAATAAGAGGCTAATGGTTTGGAAGCAACTACCCCCATGGAAGATCCCGTCACAATTGTATAAGAGGACCTAGAGGATGCTCCCCTAGCTTTGAAGAAGGAATCTCTACCATGGTCGATGAACTGGTATAGGTGTACCTTGGTAGTGAGGCAGATCCGAGACCCACATTGATCAGTGTCGCCATGTCCCTCAAAGAGAAGCAGCGGTACATGAACTTCATTAAGCAGCACCGAGATGTGTTCATTTGGAGTTACAACGAGATTCCAGGACTAGATCCCTAGGTAGCCGTCCACCGCCTTGGTCTCCCGACAAACCATTGAGGGTTCAAGAAGCCTCCCAGAAAGATGCACCCTTCTCATGGTGCCATGGTTGAGGCCGAAGTTGACAAGCTTATCAAAGCCATCTTTATCAATGAAGTCCAGTACCCCAAGTGGCTATCCAACATTGTTCCAATCAGGAAGAAGAATGGGTAGATCAGAGTCTGTATTGAATTCCTCAATCTCAACCGCCACTGCTCGAATAATGATTTCCCCTCCCTATGATAGAGTTTTTGATTGATGCCATGGCCTGGTTCCAAGCCCAATCCTTCATGGATGGGTATTCTGGGTACAACCAAATCTGGATGGCCCTCGAAGATAAGTATTCCACCACTTTCAGGGCCCCCAAGGTACTTTCTGTTACTAGGTTATGCCCTTCGGCCTGAAAAATGCAGGTGCCACCTATCAGCGGGCCATGAACCGCATATTCAAGACAATTCTCGGGACATTATTATAGTACTATGTAGATGATCTGGTGGTCAAATCTCGTCAGATCAAGGACTATCTCAAAGACCTTGATAAATTATTTGGCTTTCTCCACTCCCACCACTTGAAGATGAACCTGTTGAAGTGTACCTTTGGGGTCTCCTCTGGGAAGTTCCTTGGCTTTGTTGTTAGATACTAAGGAATCGAGATCGACCGAGAGAAGATCAAATCCATCAGCCAAATGCCTCCCTCGAGCAATATTTGGGAGCTTCGAGGTCTTCAAAGCCACTTAGCATATATACATTTATTCATTGCGAATCTGGCTGGCAACTGTAAGCCCTTTTCCTGGCTCATGAAGAAAGGATCCACCTATGAATGGGATGAAGAGTGTTAGACCGCTTTTGAGTAAACCAAGCAGTATCTGCTCTTGCCTCCGGTCCTAATGCCACCTGTCACTAGAAACCCATGGGTCTTTTATGTGACCGCTCTGGAACAGTCTCTCAGCACCCTGCTCACCCAGAAGAACAATGAGGGGATGAAGAACAACCTCTACTACCTCAGCTGTATGGTACTCGATACGGAGACCAGATACTCCTCTATCGAAAGAGCTGCCTTGATCTCATGTTTGCCGTACAGAAATTGTGACAGTACCTACAACACCATGAGGTATAGTTTGTCTCTCAGGTGGACCCACTGAAGTACATTCTAAACCGCCCCATGTTGACTGGCCGGCTAGCGTGGTGGGCGGTAATTCTCCAGCAGTTCGTCATCTAGTTTGTGCCTCTGAAGGCTATCAAGGGGAAGGAATTGGAAGAATTCCTATCTTCCAATCCAACCTTTGCGAATCAATCCTTGGACCTGGACATTCCCGATGAGGTAATCCTCTCAGCCGATCATGTATTCTCATGTTGGAAAATGCACTTCAATGGTGCCTCCCAGAGCCCCACTCGTATGAGGATCAACATTCCTAGGCTCAACAGAGTGGTCCTAGGTATCGTCTTGATCACCCCGGCGCAAGCCATTCTACCATACTCATTCCTGTTGTCAGAAGTATGCACCAACAATGAGGTAGAGTATCAGTCTCTAATCACTGCCCTCGAGCTGGCCCTTGAGATCTATGTGCCCCATTTGCACGTGAAAGGGGATTCCGAACTAGTAATAAAGCAGGTTAATGGAGACTATGTCGTCAGGAAACCAGAGCTTGTGCCATTTTTGGAGTGCACCCTCCGTCTAATAGCCTCGTTCCCTTCTTGAGCATAGGTTACCCATGTCCCCCGGTCACAGAATGGTCTAGTGGACGCTTTGGCTGGCCTAGCTATGTCACTTCCAGAACCCGAGCAGGATGATCTGATTATACATGTGCCACACCGAAGATTAATTTCCCCCATCACCCTAGAGAATGATGATAGTCTATGGGTAATCCATATTACCTCTAGATACTCCATGTCAGGAGTCCCTAGTTCCTCAGATGCAGTGGTTGAGGCCACTCCCGAATGGAGAGTTCCCTTTGTCAAGTATCCCCAAAATGGTTGCCTCCCGGATGATTGGGCTGAGCGTGAGTGAATCTGATGTCGTGCACTGCTGTTTACCCTCCAGAGTGATCCCAGTCTTGAGCGGATCCTCTATAAGCAGGGCTTCGATGTTGTTATCCTCCGTTTAATTCAAGGAGTTGAGATTTCTCAGGTCATGTAAGAGGTTCATGCCGGTTCTTGTGGTGCCCACCTGGCTGGGCCAATTCTATTCCATCAGATCTGCAGATTGGGGTACTTCTGCCCCTCTATGATCCATGATTGTATTGAGTTTTCCAAGAATACCATGCATGCCAAGTTCATGATAACTTCCAGAATAGGCCACCATAACCTCTCCACTCCACCAAGTACTCTTGGCCATTTGTGGTGTGGGGACTCGATGTCGTGGGATCGTATCCAGCGGTGACAGATCGCCAGTGTATGTTCATCCTGACTGCTATAAATTTCTTCTCCAAGAGGGTAGAGGTAGTTCTACTCAAAGAGGTCAAGGCCCATTCCATCGTTGAATTCGTGAGCTCCCATATCATCCCGCGGTTTGGAGTCCCTCACGCTGTCCTCACCGATAACAGCACCAACTTTCGAGAAACTGAGATGAAGATATTGTACGACAAGTACAATATCTTTTCGAACCATACCTCTCTCTATGACGCGCAGGAAAATGGATAGATCGAGGAATTCAACAAAACCCATTCTAACATTTCGCTGAAAATAATTGGTCATAACAAGAAAAGTTGGCCGGAAAAGCTCCCCATTGCCCTCTGGGAATATCGGACGAGGACTTGCAATTCCACCCAGATGAATCCATATTCCCTGGTGTATGGTTCTGAGGTCGTCCTGCCCATTGAGATCCAGCTGCCATCATTACGCACTGCAATCTATGACCAGTAGGCACCAGATAAGGTGGTCGAAATCCGTCTAGCTGAATTGGAAGAACTGGATGAGAACAGGCTCTCTGACTTGTACAATCTAGAAAGGCATCAGAACAATATACACAGATCCTTCAACAAGAAGGTTCGCCTTCTCACTTTTTTGCAAGGCGCCCTGGTATTGGCCCTCCGAGCGCCAATGATCCCTGGCAGGAAACCACCCAAGCTGGAGACCAAATGGGAAAGACCTTACATCATTCATAAGGTCTACCCCAATGAAGAATACTCTTTGGTAACCATGGATGTTGAGCGCATAACTCCTCCCACCAATGCCAAGTTCCTCAAGAAATACTTTTCCTAAGCCTCGGGTCCCGCATGACACAAAACCGCACCCCGATTCCACACGACCTTAAACTGTATGGTCCTACATGACCCTAAACTGGACGGTCCCATATGACCTTAAACTGTATGGTCCTACATGACCCTAAATTGGATGGTCCCGCACGACCTTAAATTTTCTGTTCTTACATGACCTTAAACTAGATGGTCCCACACGACCTTAAACTGTATGGTCCTACATGACCCTAAACTGAACGGTCTCGCACGACCATAAACTGTATGGTCCTACATGACCCTAAACTGGATGGTCACGCATGACCATAAATTGTATAGTCCTACATGACCCTAAACTGGATGGTCCCGCACGACCTTAAATTATATGGTCCTACATGACCTTAAACTGGATAGTCTCGCATGATCTTAAACTACACGATGGTCCAACATGACCTTAAACTGTCCAGTCCTACATGAATTTAAACTGTAACATTTTCTTACACGACGTTAAACTACATCATCATCTGTCATGACGTTAAACTGCTCATTATCGACCCACATGACAATAAACTGCAAAATGGTTCGAGCTCTATGACCCTAAACTAAGATCTCCCTCATCCGCACTACAAGAAGTTAAACTAAAAGCTGGTCCGGCCTTCCTGACCGAGGCCCAGCCTCAGGCCCCATGGACTTTCCACAATCCAGGCTATCTTGTGGGATTGTATGGTGTGGTATGGGATTATGTCCTCATTCATGCCGTTTTACTCATCGTACCGTACACATTCCCCAATGAGATGCATTTCATCATCCTACATGATGTTGAAATATTCTTCAGGAACTACATATGTCTTGATTCTCATCCTCAAGGGATATGTAGGAATTATCAGATGATTCATTGTGAGCCCATCCCCAAACTCTTCTCTTTGACTATACCCCTAGGTACAGTTTCCTCAGAAGGTCCTCGCATGATGAAGAGTAGGCTTCCTTTTCCCCACTCATACCAGGATTATAATGGTCGCACCATGTTCCCACTCCCGTTCTTCTATCCTCCCCCATCTTCACCACACGATGTTAAACTTCAGGGGTTTCAAGAACTATGTACGGATTGATTCCCATCTTCATGGGATACATAGTAATGTCCGGACATTTTTTCTGTTGGCCCAGCCCAAAAACCATAATCTTCCCCCTGGGTCAAGAAATATGGAAAGGTGCATACTTTTTCCCTAATTCACGTCAAGCTAGACTTGATCCGGCTGTATGTCCCCCTCCCTATAGATGTTCTCCTATTTCGTAGATGGGTACACCTATGCTTCACCCACTCCATGAATGGTATTTCATTACCTTACCTGTCCAGAGGGTCCCCTGAATGGTATGGATACCGGGCCTAAGGTACCTCTTAGCATTTAAGGCCAATGACCTCAAAGATGTCGAGCAAAAAGCCGATAAAAGTCCTGCGTTTTGAATGTGGTCAGTGGTTGATGCTCATTTGTTGCTCCCATATTAGGACACCATAGGGACACTGTGTTTCGAACGTGGTCAACAGCTGCCCTGGATCATTAGGTCCACCCCAATATGTCCCAAACATCGAGTGTAGTGATTCGTTCTGCCCCGTCCCGAAGCAACAAACTCTTTCCGGGCAGGGCCAAATGTCAGGCCCCTGGCCTAGGTTCTCTATGATGGGATTGTGCGGTGTGGTGTAGAATTACGTCCTTATTCACGTCGAGTTACTCTCCGTACCATACACACATCCAGAAGAGACACCTATGCAGCCCTCGTCCTCACTGCATGACGATAAACTGTATGTTGGTCAGGCCTTCCGGACCGAGGCCCAGCCTCATGCCCCTTGGCCTTTCTGGGCCCCCATCCTTACTCCAAGACGTTCAACTGAATGTTGGTCAGGCCTTCCTGAAAGAGGCCCAGCCTCAGGCCCCTTGGCCTTCTGGGGCCCCCGATCCCAAGTTCATACCCGGAGTGTATGGTGTGGTATGGGATTATGTCCTCATTCACGACGGGTTACTCACCGTGTCGTACACCTCCCCTGTCCAGGGAATCCTATTCCCCAACCCTCGTCCTCACTGCAAGATGTTAAATTGAAAGTAGGCCATGCTTTCTTGACCAAAACACAACTATCAGGCCCCTTGGCCTTTTCGGGCTCGTGGCCTAGGTTCTCTCTTACAGGAATATATGGCGTGGTATGGGATTATGTCCTCATTCATGTCGGGTTAATCACCACACTGTGCACGTCCTCGATAGGGTATCCTACCCCCTAGGTGTCTTCGAGAACTACGTGTGGCTTGATTCCCATCATTATGGGATACGTAAGACCACCTGAATATCTAGGCTTCAGGTCTAGCCCCATCTCCTGGAAATCTCCATCTCACCTTAGCCCCTTGTCCTACCTCTCCCTCATGAGCCTCTTCATCAACCCTTTTCGATGGTTCACAAATGTTACTAAGGTTACTCTAGTTTAGTACCTAGAATGCTGGGTTTTACTCGGACATGTTCTCACCCACATTTCAAGCATTGTGTTCCCCTTCATCAGGGCTTCATCACCATTCACACCCAGAGGGACCCCCAAGAATGGCCAAGATACCATGCCTAAGGGCTCTCCTACCATTACAGGCCAACACCCCTGACGGTTCCGGACAACAAATTGATACAAATACTGCGTTTTGAACATTGTCAGGGGTCAATGCTCATTTGTTGTTCCCACTTCAGGCTAACGCGATATATGTACTATTTTTCCTACATGTTTAACAGTTATCCTCCATCGCCATGCCAACCCCATTAAGCCCAAAATGTCGGTTAAAAAATTCACATTCTTCTCCACCTTCTAAGGTCCAAGTAGTTCTTTGACACTCTTGATGCTATTCCTTAGTGCGCATTTGTGTGTTAGACAGAAAAAAGCTGTGGTAACGGTGTCCTTCAGAGATCTGCACCGACATCCCTTTGATGGAAATTACGGGTATTGCAATAAGGATTCTCCTCCCTTGTTTCCCACACTGATTTTGACTCACGTGGGCTTAGGGATCGTGTTGAGGTCTGCACTTCCTTGGAATGTTTCCATCCATTCATGGTCCGAGCTCTAAGACCATAAACTAATATCTCGTCCAGAACTACGTGTGGCTTGATTCACATCCTTATGGGATACATAGGACCACCAGGATGTCTAGAATTTGGGTCCATCCCCATCTATTAGAGATCTCTCGATCTCTCGGTCACATAGGCCCCTTGGCCTGTCCCTCTCCATGAGGGGGATATATAGGTGTGGTATAGGGTTCTGGGCACCATGCCCCACTTCTCCCGAGAATCCTCTATCTCTTGGCCTCCCTCATGTTGAGTCCCTCGACCCCTTGCAGTGGTTCTCCCATGTGTTAAGAGTACTCTGGTCTCGGACCAAGAGTCTCAGATTCAACTTAGGCAAGTTCCTTCCACTTGTCAAGCTTCATGTTCCCCTTTATTCGGACATCCATTATCTTTCATTCTCAGTGGGACCCCCAAGAACGGCATGGATAATAAGATTAAGGTCTTTCCTACAATTACAAACCAACCCCCCCCCCCCCCCCCCGAGGGTTTCAGACAACAAATTGATACAAATTCCACGTTGCAAACATGGTCAGCGGTCGATGCTCATTTGTTTGTCCCCATTTCATGCTAATGTGATAGGATGCTGTGTTGTGAACATGGTCAGTAGTAATCCTCCTTCGTCACACTAGCCCCTTTAGGCCTTGAATGTTGGTTGCATGATTCACATTATGTTCCACCCCACTGTATCCAGGTGGAATCTCGACACTCTTGGCGATATCCCCCAGTGCACCTCTGCACGTCAAGGGGACGAAGCTGTAATACAGTGTCCTTCGAGGCTCCCACGGTCCGAGCTCTAAGTCCATAAACTAATATCTTCAATAAGGGATATGTGCGGATCGATCCTCATCCCCATGGGATATGTAGGTCCACCCGAACGTCTCGTTTTTGGGTCCAGTTCATTTGGGAGAAAGTCTCTCCCCCATTTACCTCTTACCTCTTTGTAGGCCCCTCGGCCTGAGGTCTCCCTCTCAGAATTATATACAGTGTGATGTGGGATCATGTCTCCGTTCACGTCGGTTATGTTTCACAGAACCATAAACATTCCCCACCTAGAATCGTATCTTCTATGTCTACATTGCATGATGTTAAAACGTATGTTTGGTCCCATCACACAACCCTAAACTGTGACATTATCATCCTGGCCGCACGACGAAAAATGGCAATGCATTGTGATGACCTCATCATAGAGGATGTCACGTTGGGTATTGGTCATATGCCATGCCATTTTTCAATGCCTACTATGGATTGATTCTTGTGGCGATGCCAGGTCCTGCTACCCTAGGAATGTCGCTTCACAAAAAAACCACTCACCTTAAAGGACAAACAAGATTTATCAAATACCGCTTCTCTTGGTGTGTGGGCTTGACCCACGCAGCCATTTCATTTTCTAGAACTACGTTTGTCTTTATTATCATCCTTACAAGATACGTAAGAGCTCCAGAGAACTTCCCAGTGAGCCCAGCCTAACTTTCGTGTTCGGTCCCTCGACCTGAGCACTTTCCTAAAGAACAAATGGTAAGTAGGTATTATTTCCTCATTCACATCTAGATTTTTATCCACCTTACCGTGTGTCCCCTTATCTCCTTACCCATTAATGGTATAAGTTCTAAGACCTTAAACTAAGACACTTTCATCAACTACGTGCATCTTGATCCCCATTCTCATGGGGTACATAGGAACGCCTTCACACTTTGCTTCAGGCCCAGCTCAATTCTGATTTTCGGTCCCTAAACCTAAAAAATTTGTAGAAGCACGTGGTGGTCGGAACCCCCAGTTCCCATTCACATCTATTATTTGAGTTATCCCACCATGTGCCTCCTATGTTTCCTCCCATCCATGGTCCTAATTCTATGACCCTAAACTAAGATCTCCCTATGGCAAGGGACTCGACTCCCCCTATCTAGTACGCCTCGTTGTCGTATTCAGATGCGTTTTGACAAAGAGCCCTAAGTGTGGAATCATCATGGAGACATTCCTCCTATTCCAGGTCTAGGATTTATGAGCTCTCTATTTAGATCCTCATCCTCTTCCACATCCAAAATGACCCTAGGATGACATGGATTCTATTATTAAGGGATCTCCATGTATAATGGGCCAAAGGGCTCTCCCATCGTTTTGGGCCAACATCCCTAAGGATCTCGGACGAAATTTGCGACATTGTCCCATGTTTCGAACATGGTCAATGGTCGACTGTCATTCGTATGTCTACACTCTAGGCTGACACGATGTGGATGCTGCGTTTCCACCATGGTGAACAGTTATCCTCCATTGTCACGCCAATATCATTGTGGTCCAGATTTCGAGCTTCATGATTTACACATTTCCACTCTCTCATGTTCAAGTGGAATTATGACATACTCGGCTCTATCACTTCTCGCATCTAGGTGAGCTTCATGGACGAATTAGAATCATTGGCCTGGTATTCACCGAGTGTCCCTTCGTCCTAGCATGCCCCTACCTATGTCAGGAAACTCCCACACTAAATTCTTGTTTCCCACACCAACCACGACTCATGTGGGCTTTGTAGTTTTGGTAGGATGTGCACCAATGAAGACAAGCTTCACATCGTCCTGCATGACGTTAAACTGTGCTCTCAAGAAATATATATGGTTTGATTCCCATCCTCATGGGGTACGTAGGAATTCTTGGCCACTATGCTTCGGGCTCAACCTAATTCTCACTCTTGGTCCCTCGACCTGAAGAGTTTCCTTCGGGGGTAAGTGGTGTGATATGGACTCTAAGTCCTCATTCACGTTGGTTTCATAGCTACTGCACCACGCACTACCTAGGATATTCCCTTTCACATCCTATCATATGACGTTAAACTATAGGAGGCCATATATCATCAACTCATGACACTAAACTACAATTCTTCCCTGAACAAGTTCAGGATTCCCCATGTTGATCATGGGATGAAACATAGCCTCTGTCAGAGAGGATTTCACCTGTCAGTGTTGGTCTATGACTACCCTGTGCTTCCAGAACTATGTATGGCTTGATTCCCATCCTCATGGGATACGTAGGGACACCCGGGCATTTCACCTCGGGTCCAGCCTCAGGAATCGTAAGATCCTATTCCTCCCCATTTCTGGCCCATGGCCTGACCCCTCGTGAAGGACCATGTAACTGAAGTTGTACCCCGAACAAGTCTGGGATGCCCCAAGATGACATTGGGAAGTGAAAACTCCCTCGCCAGAGAGGTCCTGTCTGAAAGAAGGACTGATCCACTATCAAACTGATGCGTCCATCCAGTGTGCTCCTGCCATGGTGGCCTAATTTCAAGAGTATTAAATTATGCTCAAACAAACCCTCACTCCACATTCCACACTTTGTGTTCCCCCTTATTCAGACTCTCATTCTCTTTCATGTCTGGAGGAACCCCCTAATGGTATGGATGCTAGACCTATAGTCTTCCTGCCATCCTAGGCCAACATTCCGGAAGAAGGATCATGTTTGGAAGGAACCCCTAATAGTATGGATGCTCGACCAATGGTCCGCCTGGTGTCATGGGCCAACTTCCTGAATGACTGATCAACAATACTAGAGTTAGGACCCGTGTTGCAAACATGGTCAGCGGTCAGCCCTCATTTGATGTTCCCATTTCAAGCTAATATAATAAAGATGTTTCATTTCATCCACGGTCAACAGCTATCCTCCATTTTCACACTACCCCCATGGTGTTATGAATTCTGGGTATCATGATTCACACCATCAACTTCCCTATGTTCGGAATAATCCCAATGCTCCTGGAGTTACCCCGCTCATACATCAGAGAACACCAGAAGAACAGATCTTCGATTTTTCTAATTCAAACCTCAATAACGAAACACATGTATTCAAAAATCAAAACAATAAAGTAAGTTTGAGAGTTTTTGATCCTTACAGCACTCGGGGTTTATTTCTCCCATGGACGGGTGGACCCTGTCAAAAGAGCATTGCAGCTCTGCCACCCTCTGACTTGTGGTGTCCAGGAGTTGCTGTCGCTAGCTCTTCTCCCTGTCCTCCTCAGCAGTGATGGGGCGAAATTCATCAACCTCAGTTTGGGCCCACTCTATGTTAGCCTGAATGATGGTCTTTTCTTCGGAAGCTTGCCTCAGACGCTCCTCCACCTCTTCCAGTTGGGCCTTCAATTTCAAGATCAGATTTGATTGTGCATTAATAGAGGCTGATTGCTCATCCACCCAGATCCGTAGCCGTTGGATCTCGTCTTCAGCCTCCCGATGCTTCTTGATTTTCATCGCCTTCCTCCGCTGCCAGCCCATGCTAAGGTCACGATCATACTCCCAGATCTTCTCTGCCATGAGATCTCTGATGATAAGATGAGGGCACTGGACATCCACTCCCCCAGCACACAGATCGCGCAGCCGTGAGTGAAGTCTATCCATCTCACCCAGCCATAGTTCCTGGGGGTCTTTTCGATAAAGCGCACAATCAGCTTCCATGATCGGCGGTAGACTATGTCGCTGTCCTCATCGTCAGAGGCCGTTTCATCCCAATATGCAAGGTTGGTAGGCTCGTATGCAAGGTACACCCTCATGAAATCTTCAATAGGATCTTCATCTAGTGTGGGATTATGCGCGGTGTCTCACGTTGGATGAGACACAACAAGACATGGGTTGATGGGAAAATCCTCATCGTCGGACCCCACCTCAATGAACTCGGGCATGGCCCCACTGGTGGTCCTGCCAATGATGGGGGAAGCTGCAGCTCGGGTGGGTGGGGTACCTATCTCCATGATTACTGGAATGCCTATAAGAGGGGAGCCACCAAAAATCCCAACCAGCCTCGCCACAGCGGCCCATGCCAGTCGAAGAACTGTATGTAACAGAGAAGGGCATAGACGTCAGTTGGAACAATCAATGTATGGCAGAGATGAATTCAGTGGAGTGGACTTACAGATATTGAACTCCTAGTACTTCTCCTGAGTTGATGCTGACAGGACCCCAAAGCGTGGTCCTCCGTATTTTTTCGTAAGGTCCGGAGATTCTGGAGGAGCTGCCTCAGGTGCCCAAGCCCCGCAAGACACAGAACTGGACACGGCCACAGGTGTGGGTTATGAGGGTCCTGCATCACCACCCACCGAGTGGTGAGAGCGAGGTCTGTGTACAAGTTCCTCTTGCACGGTTTAGATGTTGGTAAAGAGTCCATAACGGACTTAGAGAAGACCCCGAGGAAAGAGACTTGGAATGTTACCTCGAGAGCCTCTGCGAAATCGTCAAGATCCAAGTCTTGATCGTTGACTTCACCTTCCTCCAACGGGCTCTCTCCACCAGCCTCGTCACCCCGAGAGGATTTTTCTGAATCTTCCGATAGGGGGAAGCACTCCCTCAACTTGGCGGCCGAGATTTGTGGGGGGAATTGTCCGATCCATCAATACCCTAACCCAGGCTGTCATTGGATGCGGGGCACCACTGGAATGTACATAGTCCTCCAGCTCATCCAGATATTGGTCTGCCTCCACCAGAGTCACCGTGAAACTGGCCCGGATAGGGCCTATAGCTGGTAAATCCATTCTGAGGCAGTTCAAGTGTTCCCACATCTCGGATGGACCGAGGTGTTGCCGGTTGATGTCCCAAATGTCCCAGGACTCAGGGAAAACAGAATTCTCTGGCATGTCAATAGGGAAAATCTGCATCCCTAGAGCCTGAGTGGATATACTATGGAATCCCCTTGGTGGCCACCCCTCTGGATGGATTTTCTCTTCCGGGACCATTGGATCTACTGCTGCTACTGGATCTGCCACCACTGCCTCACCCTCAGCCGATGCAGGTATCACCACCATGGCAACCCCGCCACTATGAGAATCCCTTGCCTCCCTCCGACCCCGACCTCGGGATAGGGAGGCCCGCCATCACCAACTTGAATGGTTGGCTTCTTCATAATTTTTCCTAGATAAGCTGCCTCCCAGCTTATGACGTAGTCTTTCACCAATCCGAAGGCAGCTGTGGGTGGAGGCAATGCATTTCGAATTTTATTGTCTTCCCGTGTGGACATGAGCCACAATTTCCTCATCACACATGGTTATCCTCATGGAGCACCTCCCAGTAGACCTGTGGGTTCAAACACTGTAGGCACCAGAATTTCCTTGAAAACTAGTGTGGGGTGTACAACTCACAAAGAGGCTCGCGGTCCACCCGTGCCACCAAGACTCCACCTCGGAAGGCCAGGAGATAGGCCTAATGATCTTCCGTCCCCCGACCGTCGTCGGTAAGTACCCCCGTCAGCAATGGAAATGGGTGGAAATTAAACTCGTCTTCCTTCCACACCCAGTTTAGTACCAACGGTATGGTTAATTTGGCTGGAAAGCTCTCGGCAGCATTCAGAATGGATGGACAGAAGTTTGACCCCGGAGGCGAGATGGGGTTCCGATATTCGTAAATCCCCCTAATGTGCACCATGATCCACCCATAAAGAATATGGGAGGGCCCGCATATCCTTGGAGGTTTCATGCCCTCACTAACATGCCATAACATCTTGTACAATCTGGAGAGCATTGGAATCCCCATATTGACCCACCTTCATGTGCCCAACATGGATGCCATGATGAACGAGCTAGGCCGCACCCCCATGTTGGTATCCCTCACTGGTAGGATCCGACTACAGATAAGGGTCGTGATGAAAGCTTCCAGCCTGACTATCGGCTTATGTTTAGTACTGACACTAAAACCCCAGGTCTTCCATTGTCTGTCCTCCACGAGCCACCAATACAAGTTCTCCTTGCCCCGCTGACCCCCTTCGGTCAAGTTCGAGACCTCGGGGGAAACTCTCAATCCTTCAGGAAGTTCAAGAACTACTTGAAACACTTCTTAAAGTGGACATGTCTCACCTCTTCTTTATCCTCTCTGGGGACCAGTCCCATCAGTGCCTGCACCAGCCGCTTCATTTGCTCCAGATCCTCCCACACACTCATGACGGGGAGTAATTCATCATACATAGCCCCCAAGATCGGGACCCCTGGAATCTAATGGACATCCTGCAGACTGATGCCAACCTCCCCATAGTCTAGGTGAAAAGTGTTAGTCCAAGATTACCATCTACTCAACAGCTCCGCATCAGCTGTTTCGGTTGATAAATGTATAATTGGGAGGCCCAGGCCACCTCATACAATCCTACTCTCCTCAGCTCGGCTCCAAACTCCTCGCATTTGGCGCCTACCCAGTAGTCCCATCACCAATCATTGGTGAATTTGTCACCCTGGAAGAGGTCCCACTCATCGGACCACCCTTTCTTCGAATCCCTCATGGCCGCCTTCATTATTGCGCGGTACATGGGAGGGGAAGTCTCTGGTTGTAATGGAATCCCATCAATGTTGTTCAAATGGTTGTACAGACAGTCGGCGGTGACAGGTGTGAAGTCCTCCTGTGCATGACCATCAGCCGCCCTGAACTATTGGCGCTGGCACGACATGCTCTTGAACCAACAATATGGTTCTTCCCTACTCGCCTCAGGAATGAAGACATCATCCCTCAACCCGAATCCATATAAGGGCATCTTCTTTCTCAATAGATAGTTTTTTTTGGCTCTCTGATAATAGTTCCATCAAATAATTATGGTCTAAGTGTCTTCAAACTAGCTCCCCCAGGCCCAGACCCCTCTGGGTGGCGTCCGCAAGTAGCCCATGGGGAGCTTCTTGATGGACCATTTGTTTTTAAAGGATTTGGAAAATTTATAGCTCGAATCACAAAGCCTGTTCACAGAGATCCTTCATGAAGTATAATTGCAGAGCCTGGCCTTGGCCTACAAGCACACGTTCTCTTTGCGCAGTCGTGTATTCAAAGACTCACGATTTTCCACGAAGCCCGATTCGTGGAGAGCAGACGCGGAGTACACGGAGCTTCAAGAATCAAGAGTGCAAAAGGACAAATTCGTGAAGAAAGGAAAGTTCAAAAGAGAGGTC
The DNA here is from genome assembly GCA_963277665.1 of Viscum album. NCBI lineage: Eukaryota > Viridiplantae > Streptophyta > Magnoliopsida > Santalales > Viscaceae > Viscum > Viscum album. The sequence goes on along the minus strand of OY728135.1, from coordinate 1,132,777,954 downwards.
AGCCCCACCTAGTTATAGGCGGCATCCCCCAGAGCTTCACGACACTTCCGGGCATATCGAACTTCGTGGCGCACAAGGCATGTGTGTCTATTGTCCGCATCGCAAGTCAGCCCCATGAAGGACCGCTGATTTTGGCGATTTCCCTTAGACTTCGAACCTTGATCCCACCGCGGCTCCAAGTCTTAGGGGGGAATTTGTTGGCGCAAAAATATTTGAAGAGAAGAAAGAATAAAAAGAGGCCATGCACCCTGCCCCCTAAAGCCATGACGCAGAGCCCCCCTAAGCAAAGAGAACCCGCCACAAAGCAACAAAGGAAGGAAGCCCCACGAACTCCTCTAACATTCGTGAACCCGCTGCGAAGCAATAAAGGCAGGACACCACGCAAGTTCCCCTGATGTTCGCGAGCCCGCCGCAAAGCAAATGAGGCAGTACCCCTCCACAATCCTGGTTGACGTTCGCGACCCTCCCGCGAAGCAACCAGCGCCCTCTTCGCACTGTGTACGCTCCGTTCCGCGGTGCCTCTTGCCTATAAATACCAGAGTCCCCCAAACCCATGGGACAGACAATCCAACCTTTCGGCTTATCAGATCCCGAATCATGAAGCACCATTTTCTCTACAAACCATGAGCTCCACGAGGTATTTTTACTTCGCGAGGAGCCTCAGCATTGTCTCGTTTTGATCCCCTCTTCCGAGAGGGATGCCTTTTGAGAAACCTAAGGGCCTTCGTGAAAAAATGAGATCCTCAAGGGGACACAGGTTGTCGTGGAGATTTTATTCTATTCAAAACACCCCTCTTATACACATGATCCACATGCCAAGGCAGGGTCACTGTACTTCGAGAAGCACACTACTTCGCGGCACGTTGCTTCGCAAGGCACCTATGCTCCACGAGTTAGTTCTCCGCGAAAACCCTTCCGCATTGTGAAGCACCTACCACTTGCACCTCCACCCCATGCTAAGTCCATGGCACCCCACTTCATTAAGAACACCTCTTTTCATGTGACCTTCGCCACACAGAGCAACCGAGCACCCTGAGGCCTCGTCCTATGGACCCCTCTGCTTGGAAATTTCTTTTATCATGAAACCCTCTAGGTTTTCACGATGAGACTTAAAAGTCCCCTAGAAAATACTACTTGGGGTGTTGCTTCGCCTAATGCTTCTTCGTATAGGCATGCTAACGGCTATTTATTCTTCTCATAGCCACGCTAACTTGGACCCCGTGATGGTTCGCTCTGTGACCCCCCTTTAGCACAGCATTTCTGTTACCTTCCCTCCCACAAGGAGTAGAGGGTACCAGTTATGTTTGTCCTAGGGGTGTGTAGTAAACCCACATCATCCAAGCTGCAGGACGTTAAACTGTCACACACCCTCAACCTCAAAACATGACATTAAATTGTGATATCACCTCGTGCCTCTCATGAGGGGTCCCCCCACCATGGACATTTTCCATGCCCCTAGCCTCTACATGGGATGATATCCTCCTTCTGGATCACATGGGATGATATCCACCTTCTAGGAGTGGCGTTTTTCCATGGATGAAGGGCAGTCATCTTGGCATAAGCCCCTAGCCTTTCTTACAGGAGGTAGCACCCATGCACATTCATACTTCCTCTCTCCCTCTGCGCTTTGTTTTATATAATTATTAATATCTCATTAATATCATATATAAACTTAAAATTATTCCTTATTAACATACATGTAATTTTTATGTCAAAAATGAACCACATCACTTCGCAGGGCGGTAGTCTCTCATACACTCGAGTATCATATTCAAATTCCCAAAAGAATAGATAGAAAGAAGAATTATGTGGTATTATAATTCAATTAGTATAATTATGTAATATATATAATATATATAGGAACTAAATAAATATGTATATCTATTCAGGAAATGTGGTTATTGAAAAAAAAAATTAAATCGGTTCGTGAGGTGGTCGTCAGCTGTCAACACAGTCAATGCTTTTATTTCAAATTTGATGGTGGGTGAGATGGTTTTAGGTCATTAACATAACAAAAAACATATAGAATTTTATTGAATATACTTTTTTTATTATAACTTCACATTTAATAATACTTTAATTATTTTTAAGAAGAAATAAAAAAATCTAGCTTAAGAACATTACCTCTTCTTCAGAAAACCTCTTTTGGATTATTCCTAAATCCTTCCAAGATGGGATTTTTGATCAAAACAAGGATTATAATATTAGTGAATGTAAGTAATAATTTTATTTGTGTGTGTATATTTCCGATCAATGGGTTTTGTAAATGTGGGAAAGAAAGGATATGGGTGGCATTTTTACAAGTGGTGGAGAGGACACACATAATGTATTTTAAAAGAAAGAATTAAAACCATGTTTTTCTCTTGTAAAAAGGATTATAATAAATAATATTAGAAAAATAGAGTTTATAATGTCTAAATATGATTATTAAAAATGAATTATAATATTTTTGGACCAATTTCAACCCTTATCTTTTTTGTTTAACCCCCATGTAAACCAATTTTCACCGTAATCTTGTTAATTAATTTTTATTAAATTTACTATTCAATATGGGAAAAAATATATTCAGTTTATTATATTGTACAAGTTAATATTATAATAAATATTGAATCAAATTTTAAAAATTAATCTCTCATAATTGGTGCAATTTACTTTAAAGTTAAACCAGTAGACATGGCAAGAATTTTTTTTCAAGAAATGCATTTTCCACGCATAAGATGATTCAATAATAACTATATTAAAATTAGTAATAATTAAATATAATAAAATAATATTTTTAGATATATAATTTATTAATTTAATTTAAATAATTCTTCATTTGGGGTAAATTTAAATAATTAAAATAGAGAAACATTTGTGCAATTTGAATGAATTTTTAGAAATAGTACATTTTTAAGCATGAGAATAATCATTGACTAAAATAAAGTATAAATATTATATAAATGTAATTAATTGGATTAGATATATATAAATGATAAATATTTTAAATTTTATTCAAAATAAATTAATAATGATAATTAATTTCTTAAAAATAAATGAAAAATATATAAAAATATATATTTTTCTCTATTCACTGTGAATTATTATTTTATAAAAAATCACACAATATATTACTATGTTAATACTGATATGATGATTTAATAAATAAATTTCATTTTTGAAAATAATTTTTCTGAAATTGTAGAAAATAGTTATATTATTTTCCCATGGAATGTAGTCAAAATCATTTTCTGAAAAAAAAATGTATCTTTGAAGAATGGAATCCCTTCACTCATAGTTGAGTGATTAGTTAATAATAATTTCTAAAAGAAATTATATTTTGTGGACACATTATATAAATTTCATAAATTATTTTATCTTATCCACACCTTTAAATTTATCAGCTAGGATACAACGATCAAATTTAAATAATAATATTTTAATAATATGATGTGAGTCATTTAAACTCATTGTTTCATGTTGAATATCATATTAATCATAATGTTATTTATAAAATATTGGGGTTTTGAATATAACATTATTCCCCATAATATCAATTTTTCTATTGAAATTTCATCCCTTCCATAAAAAAACTAAGGATACTTGTGACTAATTACATCTTCAGGTTCCCAGATAATATCCTCATGCTCATGGTTTTTCCATAGAACATTGACTATGTGAGTGGTCTTGTTCTATAAATTTTTCTTTATATAATATAGAATCTCTACTGATTGTTCCTCATAATAAAAATCTCCATATAGTTTTATGGCCTCTAATTTTAGTACATGTGGTGAATCACGTATGTACTTCTTTATGAGATATATATAGAACACATCGTGGGATTGAGAGAGATTTAGTGGAAGTGTGAGTTATTAAGATATTTTAATGATACGATCAAGTCTTCCAAACGGACCAATGTATCTAGGTATTAGAATTCATTTCTTTATGAATATTATTATCCTCCTCCATGGATAAATTTATAGAAACACTATTTTTGATGAATTATTTGGGGCATGCGCATGTCCGTATGCTTAAGGATGAACGAAGCGGTTTTTTTGCCCCGTATTCTCGCTTTCCAAAGGTGGGCGACATCCATTGTTTATTCAGGGACACCTCCTCCTTTATCGAAACGTGATGATGGGATGGCGGTCTCTCATTCTGTGGATTCCTCCTCAAATCATGCTACCTAGTCTGGGTCTCCCTCATAGATTTAATATGTTCTTCTTGAAACCCTTCTCGGTGCCATATCTTCATGGACGCCGACTAATTATGTTGCTTCTGTCAATACAATCCAAGGGGTCAAGTAAGGGCAGCAACCTTCAATCGGGGGAGTAGTCACGTTGCAAATCAATGGTATGTCTAGGTGCTGGAACACTGGTGCATCGGTCTTTTGTCCCTTATTATAGGGATTCTCGAGGGCGTGGAAGCCTAAGGCATCCTGCATCGAATGGAAGGAATCTCATGCCCTAGGAATGTCTATGAGGATTTCATCAGCTTCCCATGTTTAACACAGGTTATGCCGCAAGTTTAACGTCCAGTAGAGACAGATCAGACTGATCAGAATACTGACTAGAGTAGATTAGATGAGCATAACCCCTGAAGGATACACTAATGCATGTGGGTTGACATGACCTCACTGTGATGTGGCGGCATGGGTAAGAATTAAGATGGATGATGATGGATGATGGATGGTTATGTGAAGTGGGTGGAGAATGAGATGGAATTGATGTGAGGACGTCGGTGATGTTGGTCTTGAGCCTCAGAGAGACTTCCTACATATCCACGTGGCAGGGAATCAAAGACTGTGTAGTTTGGGAGGGTGGTGGGACACCAAAAGCGGTGTCTCGTGAGAATGGACATATGGATGAGACCCGCAGGATGTTGAACCTCTAGGTTGGGGTATGACCATCCTAAGAAAAATAGGCTGGAGGGAAAGGTCAGGTGATGAACTTGAATTGGGGTATACACATAGGACAACATCCCGATGATATATATTGGGATTACACATGGTTGGAAGACCGTGTTGGTCTCACACCACTAGGACAGACCAAACATGTGGGTCCCAGCTAAGGGGATTACAATGGCTTACCACTGAATAGGGAACGCAACAGCTTATTTCTAATCAGTATACAAGAAATTGTTGTTGTTTTAGAGATACAATGGCTTACCACTGACTGGGGTTTATAGTTTTACGCCATGAAGGACAAAGGTGAACCGACGTGAATAAGGACTTAGGGTCCAGATGGATGGTGTAGGTGAACAAACATGAAGGGGGTCGGAAAGACTGGGTGTCGGGCATGAAGCTCAGGAAGGATTCCTACATACCCTGCCTTGTCAATGATCAAAGTCCTCGTAGTTTAGATGGGGCATTGAATCTTAGTCTCTGAGGCGGCCCAAATTGTTGGTGAACCGACGTGAAAGGAACTAAGACCAATGGTTGTTGGGCTTGAACCTCGGGGAGGCATCCTACATACCTTGTCTTGGTAGGGATCAAAGTACACATAGTTCAAGAATAGATAACTTGGTGAACCGATGTGAATGTGGCCGGGAGGACCGGGTGTTGGGCTTGAACCTCAAGGAGGCTTCCTACGTACCTTTCCATGGTAAGGATCAAAGTCCACATAGTTTATAATGGGTGTGGGGATTACACTCTTGAGATGCCCAGAGAGGATTTCATGGTCGATTCTTACTCTAAGACCACGTGATTCATGCTCAGTGTGACGATCAAGTTGTGAAAGGTGCTCCCATGGGAATTGAAATAGGGATTACACGTGGTTAGCATCCCAAAGAGGAAATAGTGCTTTATGCATGGTTACCAGCCCAGGCTGATGGAGATTGAGACTTACTCCAGTATGGATGCCCAATGGTGACAAAGCCCAATGGGAGAGGGATGCGGAAATGAAGAAAGGAGGGGTAGGGGTGCTAGCTCCCACAATAAAGGATAGGGGGCTTACACAGAGATGGTTTCCCTTTCCCCACGGACAAGCACTACCATAGCAAGGAGGATATCATTCCAATTGAGTAAGATTTCACTCATGTTGAGACGAGCAGACATGTAGATTGTCTATGGTGGGGGACCCCACATAGGATTCATGGGGGGAATTCACAGTTTAATGTCATGTACTGAGGATGAAGAGGCTTTTCAGTTTAACATCCTACAGCTCTAATGAGGTGGGTTCACTCCACACCCCTAGGATGTACATAACCAGTACCCCTTACACCTTGTTGAATGGAATGCACCAGAAAAACTATGGTTGGGGGGTGTTGAGAGGTTATTCCGTTGTGGGTCTATGTTAGTGAGGATATGCGAAGAAGCAATATTCATTAGCATGCATATTCAAAGAAGCATGAGGGAAGCAATGCAACAGGAAGTACCGCCTGAGGGACTTTGAAGTTACCTCGTACGAGCCTAGAATTTCATATGGGAAAGCGGAGTATGACATAGATGTTTAGGAAATAAGAGGCACTCGAAAATGATGTCCAAAAGAAGGACATCATACTCATGTGAAAGATAATGCCCAAGGAGGAGGGGTGTTGGAAAATGGAGTAGTAATGGGGAAAAGGTCGGGGTGAGGGTCCCGGAGGATTGTGTACAATTGTCGAGGTTTTGATGCAATTATCGCGCAATAGACACGATTGTGCGAAAAAGACCAGGCTGGCACAAAATCAAGGAAGATTGGCATGTAAAGTGTAGCATAGGATTTACACGCAACTAGAAGGGATTGTGTGCAAGGACTGGGGTTGCACACAATTGGAAGGGATTGCGTGCAAGGACTGGGGTTGCACGCAATTGCAAGTGATTGCACACAAGGACTGTTGTTTTGCACAATTAAAAGGCATTGCATGCAAGGAAGGCCTATGCGCAAGTCGAATGGATTGCGTGCAAGGGACGAGAATCGAAGGGATTTGGACGCGGGTAAAACCAAAGGGGTATCAGACAAGGGAGGACCCCTGTAGGACCTGACATGCAATATCTCGTACCTGAAATCCATCTTTTGCACGCACGAGAGGTGGATTTTACATAGGAGATATGGTTGAGATACTTCAGCCATCCGAAGTCAAAAAAGATACCTTCTATTTATAGGCACACTAGGTCACCGGATCTGCGCGGAAAATAGGCACATGCAAAATATTGCGTTTTGGCATTGGCAGCGCGAAATTTCGACCGTGTGGGGTGACTATGCGTTGATTTTCATGCATGCATGAAAAACATTCACGGATCCTACTTTTTTCGATGTGAGGGATATTATTTCATGCCTCAGTATTTTTTTTCGCGCGACCCCTTTGGGCCCCCATGAATGGATCACCGGGTCCAAATATGGCTTTACTTTGTCACGCCAAGACCTCCATCAGCCCTTGACCATTTTTCTGCTTCTACAAATGCCCCCCTCAGAATCAGATCATTGATGGGATTCAAAGGTCATATTACGAGGGAAACGCCGAGATGCAAAACTCAATGGGGTCTGCGCATGCAAAAAACTAGAGGTTCACATAAAACAGAGATGTGGCACGTAAAATAATTTTAACGTGCACATCAAAACCCATATCTTGACTAATAAAATCCCTCTCAAGACCCTCATTGAATATAGATTTTCTCACATGATAAGCCAGGAGCTCTCATGATGGTAAAAATTTTCCTCTTCCCTGCATGAAAAAACCACTTCTATTGCGCGTAATTCACCGAGGTCAATCATCATTTTACATGCAGACCTGTAGTTTTTCATGCCATCTGCTGTTTTTTTGTGCCACTCTTGATTCTTCTCACCAACTCTTGATTGTTTTGTGCCAAATCCTTAGACCTCTTCAGAATAAGATGGCAGATAATCGAGTTGACACTGAGAGAGAGGTTGTGTTCACTGCTCGAAGGGATGAGATGGTTGCAAACCCTAAAGTTTATGGCACCCAAAAAAATCCTATCCATCAACTATAATATCTTCAACCTGTTGACCCCATTCCAGAAGGAGGATGCATTGTCTGACAACTTCTCGATATGATACTTTGGTATATTGGAGGAGGTACCCGTGCTGTGATTTGAAGTCGACACACCGCGGTCATGGGTGACATGTGATGATGACCTACCTCGGTACAATATCACAAAAAACGACCATCCTACTAGAGAACCCAGAAGTATGGACGTTTACGTCCTAAAACCAGGACCAGGACCATTTCAGGGAGTGACTTGGTTGCGGAGGATTCTCCAGCCCATTACGCAAGTACCTTCTGATAGAGTGTTACCGATGAAACCAAGGGATGGTTGCAGGATTGGGACTTGCACTCTAGAGGCAATTTCATGAGTGAATGGGCCTGGGCATACTGGGTACACCAGACGTATGACCAGTTTGGGGCCGAACTGCGGTACATCGGTTTACTCGAGTCGGTGTGGATGTCGTAGTTTCATTTCTACCATCAACATGAGCTCATGCCATAGCTGTTTACCCGATGGTCCCCTGAAACCAATACCTTCCATCTTCGCCGTGGAAAAGTTGGTATCAGCCTCTGGGACATTTATTTCATCGGGGGTATCCCTTTAGATGGGCACTAGTACTATGAATTCCTCCCAAAGAGGAACATCTGGGGGGATAGATCACGAACTCATATGCTAACATGGAATCTGTTGGATCTGGCCAAGGAGAGGTTGGGGTTAAGGACATTTTGAAGGATATCACTTATAAGAAATGGTTTACCTTGTTCCTACAAATAGATCCAAAAGTCAAGATGTTGGGGCGAGGAAGATGGTGTTTGATCGTGCCCTAGAGGAGAAAGAGAGGATCGTATTGGAGGATCCTGGAGGCGGGGGAATATCAATCCTGGGGCATCAGTGTAAATTACATTCGGGATCTGAATGTCCGATACACTAGATTTCTCACATCCTTCCTGAGCGGGTGGATCCTACCAGTGAGGGATGGAATGATGGGAGAATTTTCAGTGACATTAGTAATGGCTACAATCATGGCTACGAATCAGAGGATCAATCTGGTGGTCCCCATGTCATCCCATTTATATGCCATTCTAGGGTGCATTTCCAGAGGGGTATCACTGAGGAGGATCTATGGTCCCTTCTAGATCTTTCATGGCTGGATCGTGGCCCATTGCGGCAGATATACCTTCCCAAATTCTATTATTCCTCTGGGTAATGGCCTGAGACCTTCCTTGCTAAACATTTTCGGGGTTATGTCATTGACGCTCAACAAGGAGGGATTAAGGATCCGACTTTTAAATCATTCCAATTTAACTTTTATCCTATTCCCCCACTTCCACTGGCCAAATTATAGACAATGGGAAAGGCTCACTAGAGAAAAGGGAATACTTCCAGAGCATCAGAGGTGGGGTAATTGTGGTCTAGATTCATGATAAGATCCTTTGTGAGACGTATGTGCTGTCAAGATTCGCTAGGAAGTTTGGATTCCTCCAAAAGATGCCGAATAAAGTCTACACAGATGTACAGGAGGAAAGGCATATCTGCATTCTCCGCAAAATGTTGTTGGTGCTCACAACCCATGGATCTGGTGATGTTATTACCTTTCCTCCCACTAGAGTAGACGCTGGACTCTAAAAATAATATTCCGAACATTGGGCCATAGCATACTCTGAGGGACTTTTGCGGGAGCAAGTTCAGGAACTCAAGGTAGCCAGTGTTGAACTTGGGTGGCGAGAGAACAGACAGGGTGCTGTTGGGGAGGAATGTTCAGAAGCATGTCGGGAAACTGGGCCCGCAATGGTAGGGACTTCAGTAGTGGGGAAATCACATGGGGTGGTCGTTCCCTTGTATCCTAGGGGGAGAAGATCTCACTGAGCAGCCAGAGAAATTCATGGGAAGCAGATAAGGCATCTGCTTCAACCTTCTGATGAAGCAATCTTCCCGGCACTGTTGTCAGCCTGGATGACCCTACGGAAGATGATGGGTACTGATGCCCTTGGAAAAAAGATAATACAAGATGGACTCCAGTTTCCAGACGTCGGGCTCATTTGTATTGATGATAGGGTGATCATCCATCGTCGACACATATGCTTGATGGCCCTGGAAGCAAATGAATTCCAGTGGGATCAGCATGAGGAACCATCACTTATGGTGAAGGTAATGCTCGGCTTGTGGAATGATCTAGACAAGATGCCATCCATGGATGACAACAACGACGAGGATCTAGAGGGCAGTGAGATGGAAGAGGAGGAGGAAGAAGGAGGAGGTGAAGGAGGGGAATAAGGAGAAAAGGAGGAGGCAGGTGGAGGGTCTCAGGGGGTGTCCCACCAAGGGAGTCTTTGGGAGAGCGGCGAAATCATTGGATATGATGTAGATATAACTAAGCTACTTGAGGTATGTCTTAGCCTTTATCTATCCTTTCCCCCTTCGTTCTTTTTTTTGTGACCCTCAATCAGATCTCCTTATCATATTCATGGCATAATGGCACCAAACAAGAATCTCCATCTGAAGGGGAGGAGAATGCGCCAATAGAACAATGTGGGGAGTCGATGCGCATTATTGAGATAATGATTGCTGAGGGATCCCCTACAATGACAGCTTCTGTAATGGCTATCACACCGGAGGCTGATGGTTTGGGCTCTTGTAAGTTCATTAATTCAATAACTATATTTACTGTCAGGGAGATCAGTTGATTAGGGTGTTCATTGTTTGTGCAGTAATCAAAGCCTTGGAGGCTCATCGGGCTGCAAAATCCAGGTCATCCTCAATCAATTAAATCGAAAATGTGTGGTCCTAGTTAGGGAAAACATGCTAAACTAAGATGGCCCCAGAACTTAGTGAGAAAAGAACTATGGATAATAGTGAAACTAATATTGGGGTGGGGCCAGAAGTTGATGAAGGAACTATTGATGCCAAGGTGAGAGATGAAGGTCTCCCAGGCACTGAAGAGCCTAACCCCTTGGGAGGAGTCCCCGAAGAGGACCCTGCTGCTAGTATCTTGGATTCTTTCCCTGAACATCAACCTGAAGATCTCAAGGAGATATATGATTCTGACTTAGAGGCGGCTGAGGAGAGCCGGATGATGTGGCACAAAGTGTGGAAGTGTATCTAGTGCTTTCTCAGTCAACCTCAGACAGAATGGCTAAAACGGATGGGATCGCTCCACCCCTATCTGCACTCTCTCTGTGATGGAGGGGTAGACGATCATCATCTCCATTAGATATTCCACAACTACATGGGTGAGAAGCTGCGAGAGAGTAGTCGACGCTCTGACGTTGTCCGGTGTCAGAAAGAGTCGGGGAGTACCCAAGCGTTCATGAGGGAAGAACAGGAGGCCCAAATCCTTGATGTAAAGAAGAAGGAAAAGGAAGTATTCATTGAAAATAGTTCCGAGCTTGTGGAGAAATTGAGGGACCAGGTTACGGATTCCCAAGGGCCGCTAGTGCAAGCGGGTCACCAAATGACTAAACTTCAAACTGAACTGGTGCAAGAAGAGGCTAGAAAAAGTGCATTGCACTTTGTGGCCACTAATGAAGAGAGGGTTCTCAGGGGACGGGAAGAAATCCTGGAGGACTCAAGCCAAAATCTAGAGGCGCTGGAAAAATCCATCCAAGATGCTGATCATTAGGGCCATGTTTTGGATGAACTCATAAACTCATTTCTTCTTACTGCCTCATGTTTTGAAATGCATGTATGGATAAGTTTATTTACTTTTTTTTGGTTTAGTGCATTCAACCACAATCTTTAAATAAATATCAATCCATTCCTAAGCTCACGTGGGTTGTTCCCGATGTGAGAAACAATGGATGTTCATACTATTACTTCGTTTGAACGTGGGAGATCCAATCACGCTTCAGGCATCCAAGATTTAAATAGCCAATCCAGATTTCCAAGAAGAGAAGAGGGAGGACCGATTAAAGGAATATGACCTCAGAACAATCGACGTATCATCATCCAAATGTGCTCTAATGCACGAGTGAGGTAACACCAGGGCATTAAAATCAATCTGATCATAGGGGAATGGAAAACATGAATCAAGATACCCAAAACCTAGAACACTCTAGGGGTGGCGTGAAAATGAAGGATAACTGGTGACCATGTTCATGACATAGTATCCATATTGAGTTAACCTGATATGGGGATGGAAAATGAGGGCCGACCGCTAACCATGTTTGAAACATGGGTCCTCACTCAAAATGTCATACATTAGTCTTCCAGAACATTTTACTAGGATAGTAGGCGAGCTATAGGCCAAACATCCATACTGTTAGGGGGTTCTTTGAGATGTGAAGGAGGGTTAGGGACTGAATAAAGGGCACCCAAAGAGAGGAAGGTGGTGTGGTGGCTAGTTCAAGTGAAATCCATCACTCATAACATTACACCACCGTGGTGGAAACACATTAGATGAGTGCATCGGTCTGATCATGGATCATTCCTACTTATAGACAGGACCTCTCTGGTGAGGGAGTTATTGCTTATCAACATTATCTTGGGGCATCCCGAACTCGTTCAGTGTAAAGTTGTAGTTACATGGTTCACGAAAAAGGTTTAGTCCAAGGGGGAAAAATGAGGAGGAACAGGACTTATGATTCTCGAGGCTAGACCCGAGTTGAAATGCGTAGGTGTCTCTACGTATCCCATGAAGGTGGGAATAAATCCATATGTTGTTCTAGAAGGTGTTGTGCAGTTTAACATCTCATGACAAGGACACAGAGTGATCTTAGTTTATGGTCATATATCTCAGACCAAGGATCAGTAAGGAATGCGTGAGACACATGGTGAGGTAATTATGAAACCCGACGTGAATGAAGAACCAGAATCCAAATCACTATGTGTTCCTTGGGGATGCATTTAGGTCAAGGGACCAAACATGAAAGTTAAGTTGGGCCCATGTAGAGAGTTCCATGGCGTTCCTACATATCTCATGAGAATGAGAATAAATCCATACGTAGTTTTAAATTGTGGCACGGTAAGGTACTAGTGTCAGGGATAAAAGGGGTGTGCGGGTATGGTCCTCGCACTGAAAGAATCGAAATTTGATAAGTCTTGTTTTCCTTTAGGGTGGATGATGTGTGTTTTTTAAGATGCGAGGGGCCCAGAATAACAAATCTAGGCATCACAAAAAGAATCAATCCAAATGAAGGAATTGAAAAAAGGTACGGTGTTTGACTGATAACAAACATGATGTCCCTTGAGCAAGGACACCACAATGCGATACCATTTTCTGTCGTGCAGCAAGGAAGATATTGTCCCAATTTAGGGTCATGTGATGGGACCAACCATGAATTTTATTGTCATGCAGCATAGACATAGTAGAAACAAGGCTAAAGGAGGAACATGCATGATGTAATAAAGCATACCCGACGTGAATGAGGACGACTTCCACATCACACCACGATTCCGAGAAAGAGACCTTGGTCTGAGGGGACAAAAAAGAGGTAAGAGGGTGGGAAGTAGGAGAGACTAACCCTCCATTAAGCTGGACCTGAGATGTCGGAGTGTTCCTACGTATCACATGAGAATGAGAATCAAGCTCTACGTAGTTCTAAAAGGGGTCTTAGTTTAAGGTCTTAGAGCTCAAACCATGGAGAAGCAGGAATATTCCAAGTAAGTGCAGACCTTAATACAATCCCTAAGCCAACGTGAGTTGAAATCAGTGTAGGAATCAAGGGAAGATAAGGTATTTTAAATACATTAAATACATGGAAAGGGGGAAATTGGTGCGGAACCCCGAATCATGCCTTATCGCGGCTTTCACCTCCAAACGTGCAGATGCGCATTGAAGAATAGTACCAAGAGTTTCTAAGTTATACCTGGACATGATGAAGTGGACATGGATGTGAATCATGTAACTGAAGTGTTAGGCTTAATGGGTTTGGTATGATGATGGAGGATAACTATTGACCAAGATTGAAACATAGCTTCCACATACTGTGACCTGGAATGGGAGCAACAAACCAGTGTCAACCGCTGACCCTATTCACAATGTGGTACTTGTATCAACTTGTTGCTCGGAAACCTTGAGCATGTTGGCCCATAATGGTAGGAGGGCCCTTGGGCCTAACATCCTTGCCATTCGGGGGTCCTTTAGGGTGTGAAAGGTGATGTAATCCCTAATTAAGGGGAACACGAAGCCTAAAAAATGGGTGAAATCATGTCCGAATATAACCCGAGAACTCTTGGCACTGAACAAGAGTACTCTTGGGAACATTAGTGAATCACCGAAAAGGGTCGATGGTCTCAACTAAGGGGTGGCCAATTTGAAATGATGATTATGGAACAAGGGGGTGGAGAACTATCAGGAGACGGGGGTACATGGTGTATTTGTTACAAAACCCGATCTGAATGAGGACATAATCCCATGCCACACCATATACTCTTCTCCCTGGGGGGATGTAAGCCAAGGGGCCAAGAATAGGATAGACCTAATGACTTAACTTCTGGGCAGTCCTACGTATCCCATAAAGATGGGAATCAAGACATTCATAGTTTTATAAGAGAAAAAGATAGGGGTAGGATACCCCAATGAGGGGGTTGTACGGCACGACCAGTAACCTGACATGAATGGGGGACATAATCCCATAACACACCGTACAACCAAAAGTGAGAACTTGGGCCAGAGGCCCGAGGAGGCTAAGGGACCAGAGATTGGGCAACCCAGAAAAATGTTGTCATGTGACCTCTTATGTGGGTGCTGCCTCATCATAGGTAATAATCTCATGTGGGAAATGTTCGGTGTGGGAAATAAGGATTAGTTCTTGGCTCTCCCCATTATATAAGGTTTAGATAGCTGGAATCACTCGAGGGAAACTGTGGCTTGATGGTAAGTGGGGAAGAATGAACAACTACACTCAATATTTGGGACCAATGGTGTGGTTGTAACGACACTGGATGGTTGTTGACCATGTTCGAAACACAGCTTCCATATCATGTGACCTGGAATGGGAACAAAAAATGAGCATCGACCGTTGACCGTATTCACAACGTTGGACTTGTATTAATTAATTTTCATAAACCCTAAGGGACATTGGCCTGAGATGGTAGGAGGGTCCTTGGACCGAGTATCTATATCATTCGTGGGGGTCCTTTTGAACATAAAAGATAATGGAGTCCAAAATAATGAGCATGAGTGATGAATAAGTCTTCCCGTGCATTTCAATGTCATGTGAGATGGTGAATGAGGTGGCAGTCTCCGGGGAATGGGACACATGGAGGGATCATGATGAACATGACGTGAATTGAGGCAAGAGCCTGTACCCCATCATATGTCCTGACTCGAGGGGAGATTCTGGAGATTTTGTGATGGGCCGATAGAAAAAAAAGTATGGGTGTTCCTACATATCCCATGAGGTTGGGAATCAAGAATATGTAGTTCTTGAAGGCCATGAAGTTTTGTGTCACGCTGTGATGATGTGGGAGAATAGAAGAAAAAGGAAGGAGCGCATGGTGCGGTCTTCTTCAATCTAACATGAGTGGGGCCAAGGAATCTCGCATTACCCCATGTGGGGATCCTCTGAGAGAACTCTACCTAAAGGGGATAGATGAAAAGAAGAGTTTGGGGCTGGGCTCAAGATGAGGCATCTGAGAATTCCTACATATCCCATAAGGATGATAATCAAGATATACATAGTTCTAAGAATGTTGAGCAGTTTAACGTCATGAAGCCAAGATAGCGGCAGTTTAAGGTCATGTGGGACTAGTAGTTTATGGTCATGCAGGACCCCAAACAGTTTAGGGTCATGTGGGACCGATAGACTTAGGCAATGTATTACTTGAGGAACTTGGAATCGGTGGGAGGAGTTATACACCCACCAACCATGGTCACCAATTAGTAAGTACCGTTGGAATAAACCTTGTGAATAATATAAGGTCGTTCCCATTTGGTCTCCAACTTGGGTGGTTTTATTCCTGGCATCATCAATGTTCTGAGAGCCAGTACCAAGTCACCTTGCAAGAAGGAGTGGAGGTGAACTCTCTTATTGAAATCTCTAGCCATATTATTCTGATGCCTTCCCAAATTGTGTAGGTCATGAAGCTTGTTCTCATCATGTTCTTCCAATTAAGAGAGATGAATTTAAACTATTTTATCTAGTACATGCTGATCATAGACTGTTCTGCGTAATGAAGGCAACTGAATCTTGATAGGTAGGAAGGCCTCTGTTCCATACGCTAGGAAATATGGGGTCACCTGGGTTGAATTACCAGTCATCATCTCATAAGCCCCAAATTAAATGAGAGAATGGGCCTTGACCTCCTTATGCGGAATTTGCTCTACCCACTTGGAAAGAAAATCTGTAATGGTCATGATAAAATGACACTGGCGAGCCATTGCCTGTGGATATGGTCCCACGACATCTTGTCCCCAGAATTCAAAGGGCCAAGAGTACATGGTAGTGTGGAGAGGCTCTGGTGTCCGATGCATGAAGTTGGAATGAACTTGACACACATGACAGATTTTTGCGAACTCGATGCAGTCATGGATCATAGAGGAAAAAAACACCCATGTTTTCAAATCTGATGCAAAAACTTCAGCCCAGTATATTGGGCACCGCAGGAACTGACATGAACCTACTGCATGACATGAGAAATCTCGACTCCTTGGATGCAACATAGGAGAACACCGTCAAACCCATGCTTGTAGACCGTCTGCTTGATACTGGGACCACTATAGAGGCTAAACTATAGTGCACGACATCGGATACGCTCGCGCTAAACTTGATCTAATGAGAGGTTACCGTGTTGGAGGTATTCAACCAAGGGTATAATCCAATCAAGAGTCACTTGAATCAATGATTCCGGAGGACCTGGGAGTCCTGATGTGGAGGCGCTGGCGGTAAGATGGCCTACCTGCGGGATGTCATCGTCATCTGGAGTGATGAGAGTAATGACTCTCTCGTGTGCCGCATGGATAATCAGATCATCCTCTTCGGGCTATGTAAGTGATGCAGCTAAACATTCCAAAGCATCTTCTCTACCATTCTGTTACCGAGGGACATGGGTAACCTCTAACCGAGAAGCAAACTGGGCCATTAGCTAGAGTGTGTGTTCCAGCAATGGTACAAGCTCTGGATTCCTGAAGACATAGTCACCGTTGATCTTCTTCATGACAAGTTAGGAATACACTTTCACATGTAAATGGGGATCATCAATCTCGAGGTCCAGCTCGAGGCCAGTGATGAGGTCTTTATACTCTGCTTCATTATTGGTGCAGCCTTCTGACAACAATAACGAGTATGGTAGAATGGATTTTTCCGGGGTAATGAAGACAATACCCATGCCTAGTCTGTTGAGTCTAGGATCATTGATCCTGATGCCAGTGCAGCTCTTTGAACCACCATCGAAATGCATCTTCCAACACTGGATGGAATGATCTAACATGAGGATTGCCTCATCGGGAAAATCCAGGTCCAGAGACTGGTCGGCGGAGGTTGGATGGGAAGTGAGGAAATCTGCCAATGCATGCCCTTTGATAGCATTTGGAGGTATGAAATTTATTTCAAACTGATAGAGGATCACCGCCCACCATGCTAGTTAACCTGTCAGCATGGTATGGCTTAATATGTACTTTAGTGGGTCTACTAAGGACACCATCTGTACCTCATGGTTCTACAAGTAATGTCACTACTTTTGTACAGTGAATATGATCGCAAGGAAGCTCTTCTCAATGGGGGAGTATCTGGTATCCGTATCGAGTAGCGTGCAGCTGAGGTAGTAGAGGTTGTTTTCAGTTCCCTCATTGTTCTTCTGGGCAAGAAGGGTGCCGAAATATCATTACAGAGTGGTCACATAAAGGACCAGTGGATTTCCAAGGATTGGCGACATCAAGACCGGGGGCTAGAGTAGATACATATATATTTCTTTGAACGTGGTCTGGAACTCTTCGTCCAATTCGTAGACCATGTCGTTCTTGATGAACCCAGAAACAGGCTTAAACTTTCCAGCCAAATTTGCAATGAATCACCGTATACAGCCCAAGTGGCCTTGGAAGCCCTGAAGGTTCCGAATGTTGCTCAGGGGAGGCATCTAGCTAATGGCCTTGATCTTCTCTGGGTCAACCTCAATACCCATATATCTAACAACGAAGCCATGGAACTTCTCAGAGGTGACACCGAAGGTACACTTCAATGGGTTCATCTTCAGGTTGTGAGAACGGAGGAAGCCAAACACTTTCTCAAGGTCCTTAAGATGGTACTGGAACTGCTAAGATTGGACCACAATATTGTCCTCATAGCATTCCACCAGTGTTCTGAGGATCATTTTGAATGTGGGATGCATGGCCCGATGATTAGTGGAACCTGAATTCTTTAGGTAGAAGATCATGACTTCGTAACAAAATATACCTTGTGGTGCCCTGAAGGCTGTAGAATCCTCATAATTGGGGGCCATCCGGATCGGATTTTAACCAGAGTACCTGTCCATGATTGAAAGGGCTTGGAACCCCGCCGTAGCGTCGATTAGAAACTCCATCACTGGAAAGTGAAAATCATCCTTCAGGCACTGATGGTTGAAATCTCGGATGTCAATACATGCCCTTATCTGTTTATTCTACTTCCTGACTAGAACAATTTTTGCTAGCCACATGAGATAATATAACTCCTTGATGAAGTAGGCTCTGATGATCTTGTCAAGTTTGACCCCAGCCATGGAACCATGTGAAGGGTGCATCATTCTAAGAGGCTTCTTGAACCCACGATGATTTACCGGGAGACCGAGGTGGTGTACGGGTACCTGAGGATCTAGTCCTTGCATCTCTTCATAGATACAGGAAAAGTCATCATGATGTTGTTTCAGAAAGACTATGTATCATTGCTGCTCCTCAAGGGGCATGGTAGCACTGATTAATGTAGGTCTCAAATCTGCCTCGCTACCGAGGATTATAGGTACCAACTCATCGACCGTGGTAGAAAAGTCCTCTTCAAAGGCGGGAGGATAATCCTCTAGGTCCTCTTCTTTAATTAAGGAGAAGGGATCCCCGGAGGGAGGATATTTCTCAGAGTCGACAGATCCCAAGAATGGGATGGTGCTAGCCTGAGTGGTAGTGGTTGCTACATCAAGAGAACCGGGTGCTGTTGAAACCATAGCAATGAAGGTTGTTGACCTGATCCCATCTGGTCTTCGGCCCAATGGGCCCTGATTAATGATACCAAAGAAATAGTGGCACATCGGCTTGGAATATTGATTCCAGCCCGGAAGAACAAGAATATATGACATACAATCGTTGTCATGAGATGGAAATCCCGATGCCTTAAGGGAGTAGGGGGTTCAAGAATCACCTATGCCTGATTTGTATAAGAATACGAGGTAATCCTCTGAAGCCACTTGGATCTGGGAATGTGGTTTCCCCTTTTCCAGGAGATAACAAAACATTTTCCAATATCGGGGTTCGTGGCCTCAACCGATGGATTGGGAAGACGTAGGCATCATTCAGTCCTACCTAAGGGTTGGTCGTAGCCGTGATGAGCTCAACCTCACTTGTCTGAATCTGTTTACCCGTGATCTTATAATATTCATCATCCAGGTAGCGGGATTCACAAGAGGCGAATGGAGATGCATCAACTTGGAGTATTCCCAATCTATAATTAAGGGAGAACATGAGGAATTGGGGATCTGATGAAGGGAACACCACGTGTAGGTGGAGCCATGGCCTACCCATAAATGAATTGTACATGGGGTATTGGGAGACAACTGTAAACATGGTGCTAGCAACTAGGCCATCGAATTGGGACTTGAAATGGATCATGCCGACCAGGGTCTATTCCATCCAGTCATATCATTGGATTTTTAGGTCAGAAGGAGCCGGATCATCCTCGAATAATCCCATCCTTCGGAGTGTCCTCGTTGATTTTAGCTTGATCCCGGAGCCTATGTCTCCAAGGTAGCGGTGAACCTTCACGCCGTTGAACTAGACTATGATATACAGTGGGATAATGTGCCCCTATATAGAAGAACCTTCATCTTCTCTGAATAAAGATATGATGTTATGAAATTCAGTGTTTTCGAGGGCCTTCGCAATAAAGGCCTTTGCAGTTGTGTCCTCCGTCTCGAACTGGAGGGGGCTTCTTAAAGCCTCGGTGAGGTCCTCATGCATATCTAGTGATAGGAGAAGGGTATAAAAGATATATAGCCTTGCTGAAATGTTGGAGAGATGTTTTAGGACATCATAATTCTGTTCCAGGTGTGAGCTTGTGGTTGCAGGAGGTCTCTCTGTGACAGGAGGTATGGCGGGCCCTGCCGGCTGGATCGGAAGCTGACTGGTGGTGGGAATGCATTGTTTCTCACAAGTACAAGCATGCTGAGTGATGACCGTTCAGGGTCCACCTGACTGAGACTGGTCTGGAGTAGAGTGTGTCTAAATCACGGTGAGGCCTAGGTGGCTCTGCTTGGTCCAGTAGCACAAACAGCGGTGCAGGAAGGCCTGACATCACCTGATGAGGAGGCTGCGTGTGCTGAGATCTGCGTTGGGCCTACTGTCTAGTTTCAGTGGCATGAAAAACATGGCTGGAGGTGTCGACTGATGTACCTCGATGACCCATATATCCACGGCTCTACTGACACTGTCGTCGGATGGGGACGTTAGGGAAAACAGCCTAGCGTTCCCCGTCGTCGGGATTCATGTATAGGTTTACCAGCTCCACAGTGTTAACCGAAGCATACCTTCACTGTCACTTGAAGAGTAATCTACTACCAGACTAATTCTGGGAGGGATATCCATTTCCGGGGATATGAAGTCGCTAAGAGTACGGGATGACGATGGCATTGGTAGGGAAAGTTGTTTTCCCTTGTGTCATCGATGCTTTCTCTTCTCAGAAGAGGGTGGCTGAGATGATGATGTGGAAGTAGAAGTTGTAGTTTCTGAATGGTCCAGTTGATTTAGGCATACACATATGATACCATGGGCACATGTGACCATTTTGAAATCCATCCAGTATTTATAATTTTGGGACCCACGGTTAGACAACAGCTTCCACTCACCTTCACTGCCACTGCCACTATCTGGGCTCAAGAAGACACATGCCACCTCTTCCAAGGATGGGTCCAACCTGACTATGTTTTTTTTCAATCTGATCTTGGATCTAGTCTTTAAACACATAGCACTGCTTTAGGGTGTGCCCCAGGATCTGGTGATAAGGGAAGTAGTTGGAGAGATTAGTGAGATTCGTCTCTTCTAGTCTTTTTCACTCAGGGAAACAGACAATCCCCCATTCCAAGGCACATTTGAAATAACCAGGAACCTGATTCTCGTTGAACAAGTAGGCCCAGTTTCTTCTGTCCGAAAAGGGGGGAATTGGGAGCCTAATTCTGATGAGGGGCTATAGGAGCTTCTTCAGGGGGCAGAGCCTGATTATCCCGCCTAGGTGGTGGCAGCACATTACACGGAGATGCTTGCCGATTTTGATGTGGCCGCTGCTGGGCTGGAGGCTGTGCATGTGGTGGCAGGCCTCAGTGAGGTTGTGGAGTTGGCCCCACTAGTAATAGTTCCAGTTTTCTAGGGGCCTCTATTTGGGCCACCACAACGGGCTCAGCTCTGGCGGCCCTCCTCGTGAGAATTATAGGAGTCAGCGAACGTCCCTGGATAGCCTATCGCAGGGCTTCTTCTAGGCACTAGGCCTTATCAGATAAGTCTTAGAATCCTATAGGGTAGTTCTAGGTGATCAGAGAAGGAATCAGTTCTGTCCTAACATTTCCCACACACATTGTAAGTAATTTCTTTTGAGTCAGTAGCATGTCAAGGGAATATATGAGTTCTTTCCACCGGGCGATGAAGTCTGCAACACGCTCACCAGGAATCTGTTTTCACTTGAAGAGGTCAGTGATGCTTGTATTCTGCATGGTGGAGCTGAACTGTTAAAAAAATTGTCTGCGGATATCTTCCCACCTGGATTTTGACCCGATGGGGAGTTGCCTATACCAGACGAATGCAGGCCCATCTAATGTTTGTACAAAACACCAGAGTTTGGAGGCCTATTGTTGTGCTTCAGTCCCTAAAATGGGCCCACACCTTGAAATAAAGTGGGTTAGATGCTCCAGGGAGATCACCTGTCCCATTGAAGGGGGAGAAGGTGGTATTTCTGAAACAATAGGGTGTTGGCATGTCATCCACCCACTCCAGATATGGCTTTGCATCAGGTGGGAGTGCCACCTATCAGGTTTTTAATGGTTCGAGGAGGGCGATGAGTTCCACCATTATATCATATGG
Source organism: Viscum album (assembly GCA_963277665.1). Taxonomy (NCBI): domain Eukaryota; kingdom Viridiplantae; phylum Streptophyta; class Magnoliopsida; order Santalales; family Viscaceae; genus Viscum; species Viscum album. The sequence goes on along the minus strand of OY728135.1, from coordinate 1,132,755,860 downwards.
GAAGGGATCCCTATCGTGACGAGGGTATCTGACCACCAGTGTATTGGTGGGTTCTTCAACGCAGTAACCGGACCTAACAGCTCATGGAGCGGCTAGTGGGGTGGATTGATGAGTAGCTGGGGGAACCTAATCTCGATCTAGAAGGTTTTCACATAGTTCAGGTTGATTTGGAAATATGTATCGCGCCCTCTTTCCATAAGACCCGGCCTCTACCCTCTCTGTATGGGAAGGATGTTCATGGTACCTGGAGGCAACTCACGAGGGGGGAGTTGTGCCTGTCCCTGCTATACTGGTAGCGGATCGCTGTAATCATGAAGTTTTTTGGTAGCATGCTCATCCAAGAGGTTGTTGTCCACCATTTTCTATTCGGAAAGTTTCTGACGCAACGCGGCCTTCTCAGGGTCTTCCTCCATCTTCTGCACTGAGGCAGATGATTCAGATTGGTAGCCCTGAGGTTCTCTTTACCCTTACCAAGATTTCGTCTTAGAGATAATGCCTTGATGGTCGGAGGGAGACCCATCTGATTTCTTTGTTGGTGAGTAACCCTTCAAAACAGATCCCGTAGTGGTGGCACACACTTGGTGGGGGGGGGGGGGGGAGATCCCCGCTAAGAAACTCCATCTTATTCTCTTTGTTTGATATGTAGGCCATGTTGACCATGACCCTTCAGGGGGGCAAGTTCTCAATGTCACCTAGAGATTCAGGCTACTGTCATATAGGGATGAATAGGAGGCCAGCATACTTCCCCCAGCCACGAACTTTCATGTGGGGGGAAGCCTTCTTGATAATCTTGTGGAGTACGTTGATACTCTGAACGAATTATTGTTGGAGGGATTTACGGCGGCCTGGTGACTCAGGGCGCTGGGCCATTTAGAGTGTGGCCATATCGAAAAGATTACATTGCTCACTGATGTCTTCTAAATGCTCTTGGCTTATGAGATAATCCACTCACCGGTAACGTAGGTGGAAGTGTGTCACCCAGTGGGTTTGATGGAAACATTCAAACTCCCCTTGGGTAAGGTATTTCGATGTAGTGAAATTCAGCGTCGCAACCGTCCAGAAAATCATGGGGAAGTGGTCTGGTGTAACGACATCCCATAAGATCCTTGGATTGGATTCAGGGTCCGACCCTTAATTTCCCCATTCGTTGACTATGGGTGGCTAAGGAACTGGGGATAGTACTGAGGCAGACCACTGGGGCAGTAGACTGGAAGGTGGAGAATACTACGAACCGACTGACTGGCCACTGAGCCTTTGGATATCCTCTGAAGAGAGCATTGACATGGCCGCTATGTCATGATAAGATGAGCTAGATACAATGGTTTCCAGCACAACATATGTGGCCACTGGTGATGTAATACGTCATGGATCTTTCACCATCGATCCCCAAAACAGCTCTCTATGATCTCTAGTTGAGGTAGAGGGTGCTTCTAGTGATGGTGGTGGAGAATGTGTGGTCGGTCCCTGGGGAAACGCTAGACATTATTCCTCCTGGATGTTCATATGAAGGGAAGCAGGGATCCGGTGGAACTCAAATTCTGGGAGTACGAGGGTGATGTGCCTCGTTCCTGCCCCATCCCTTGACTCGGAGGACCGAGGGGAGGGTTCCAGACCTGATTTGTACTCAGCTTCGGAGTCTGAGAAGTGGAATGGATTGATCTCTGTCCGGACCATCCCCAAATTCTTCTTATTGTCGAAATGACCCACCTTAATGTCCCAGTATGGCTCTTCTAAACATGGTGTATTTCTCACAGAAGGAGGTCCTTCAGCCGTACTGGTGCTGGGGCAGAGAGGGTTTCCGCCTGAGTAGGCCGGGGAGCATGGAGCACCAGGATAGATATTGAAGGGGACATGGGGAGGTACTCCGTGGGTAGTGTTAGAGCGGTTAGGACCTCTACAAGAGCCGGTAGTAGCATTGGGGGGACCTCCATGTTTTCATCCCCTAGTGACATCGGTGCAAGGAAGGACCTTGCAATAGTTGCGCTGAACATGGGTAGGATCTCCGTGATGCGGGTTGATAAATCGAGGTTGACCCTCCCTCCTCTAATTTTTGGGGTGAGGAGGAACTTCTCCGGCTACTACAAGGACATGGGGAGGCCCCCCATGTTAAAGTGTGACCGGATGTACAACATCTCCATACCTCTGTTTCTTGGTCAGGGGAGTGACTCCATACCCGATATAGTGGGCACGAGAGAGACTTCTGTACTGAGCGTCCCTGTTGCGGGGAGGAACCTTATCTGGATTGAAGGTGAGATCGGATGGACCTCCATGCCGATCTTGGAAGTGGAAAAGACCCATGTTTTCCAGGGTAGCGTTACGGGGAGGACCTCCATACTAGGTGATATCGCTGCGGGTTAGTCTGCGGCGGCCACTACATATGCCGACAACCAAGAGAGTCGACCCATCCTGCTCGTGGGGCAGCTGGGGCCTCGATCCACGTCGTGTGTATGAATGTACCTACTTAGCGTAGATAGGGACCAGGTGATATGTGTCAGCGGTGGCTCAGGCCATAGTAGCCACTGATATCAATGCCCCTTGGGGGCATCCTCTTCCACTTGCGCATGATGCTGGCATCGGGTCAGACGAACCAGGTCCTATTGTGTCGGTACGTGGCTGACCTACTCCTCGGCCTGTAAAACTGTGCAGTGGTGCAGACACAGCCTGGTGGGGACCCTTGCTGGGAGCCCCTAGAATGGGACTCTGACTGGGCTGGCCCGGACATCCCCTACCTCATCGACGTAGGGCAGGGAGTCGTCGAGGCACTCCAGGTACAAGCTCCCAAAACGATTATATGTTGGGGGGAGTAGTGGCTCTCTACGCGGCCCTTGGGGGTGTCGCTGAGGATGAGGATCAACTTCCACTAAATCTAGGTGGGCCATATCCCTCATAGGGATGATCCCTTCCTCCTTATACCGGTGTATGAGGTCATTGGTTAGCCTCTATTAAATAACCTCGTAGGGGTAGATAAAGCATGAACTCCCCATGGTCATGGGTGTAGAGGCTATTTTGGAAGATGTAGTGCCGCGTGGGACTGCCGCGTCGGTATTTCATGTGCCCCTACATCGGTGGTCGGGCGGTGATTGAGTTCAAGATGCAATAACCTGATTCCAAAAAGTAGAAATATTAACTCATCAGTGCTGAAAGAAAAAGGAATCAATGACCAGTGCCCCAATGTCATTCCATCTTCCATGATTGGTAAGAGGGATCTGCACTAATAGTGTCACAACTTGGGACACCGAAAGATTTAACCGCCCTAACTTCTAGTGAGATTCACGCCAAGCCCATTGTTTTCTTTGTAGGAACCAACAATGAATTACTAGATCCAGTGACACACTAATCCATTCATGCCTTGAATTCTACTAATCTCCACATTGAAAAAAAGATATTAACGTCAGGTTCACCATTTCTATTTCTGATTCTTTCACCGGGGGGGGGGGGAATGTCCATCTGCTTGAGGATGAATGACATGGTTTTTGTTACCCCGTATTCCCGATTTCCAAAGGTGAGAGGAATCCATCGTTTATTCAGGGACGTTTTCTCCTTGATCCAAATGGGATGATGAGATGTTGGTCTATCCTTCTGTGGATTCCTCCTTGGATCTTTCTACCTAGTCCGGGACTCCCTCATAGATTTAATATGTTGATCGTGAAACCCTTCTCGGTGCCATATCTTCATGGATTCTAGTTAATTATGTTGCTTCTTTCAGGACATTCCAAGGGCTCATGTTAGGGTAGAAACCATCAGTTGGGGGAGTATTCATGTTGGGCATCACTGGCGTGTCTGGATGCTGGAATACTGACGTGTCTGTCTTTGGTCTCTTATTATAGGGCTTCTCGAGGGCATGGAATCCAAAGGCATCCCACATCGAATGCGAGGAAACGCATTCCCTAGGAATGTCCCAAAGGTTTTTCTTAGCTTACCATGTTTAACACAGGGTATGCTTCAAGTTTAACGTCTAGCGGAGATGGATCAGACTGATCATAATACTGACTGGAGTGGATCAGATGAGCGTAACCCCTATAGGATACACTGATGCAGGTGGGTTGACATGCACTCACCAGGATGTGCCGACCTGAGTAAGAATAAAGATGGATGATGGAGGGTTAAGTGAAGCGGGTGTATAATGAGATGGAATTGACGCGAGGACATCAGTGATGTTGGGATTGAGCCTTACATAGACTTTCAACGTTTCCTCATGGTAGGGAATCAAAGTTTGCGTAGTTCGGGAGGGCGATGGGAAACCTAAATAGATGGCTCGTAAGAATGGATGTATTGATGAGACTCGGAGGAAGTGGAACCTCTAGGTTGGGGCATGGAATTCCTGACACACATAGGCTCAAGGGAAAGGTCAGGTGATGAGATTGAATTGGGGTGTACACATAGGACAACAACCCAATGATGTATATGGTGCATACATGTGGTTGGAAGCCCATGTTGGTCTAACATAACTAGGACATACCAAAGATATGGGTCCCAGCTAATGGTATTACAATGGCTTGCCGCTGAATAGAGGATGCAACGGCATACCGCTAATCAGGATACAACGGCTTACCATTGTTTGAGGGACACAACGACTTACTACTGTGTGGGGCACAACGACTTACCACTAACTGGGGTTTACAGTTTGATGTCACATGAGACGAAGGTGATCCCATGTGAATAAGGACCTAGGGTCTAGATGGGTTGTGTAGTAGAACCGACATGAAGGGTGGTCATAATCACTAGGTGTTGGGCATGAACCTCAAGAAGGCTTCCTACGTACCCTGACATAGAAAGGATCAAAGTCGTCGTAGTTCATATGGGGGAATTGGGGCTTATGCTCTGAGGCAGCCCAAATTGATTGTGAACTGACGTGAAAGGAACCAGGACTAATGGTTGTTAGGATTGAAACTCGGGGAGGCTTCCTACGTACCTTGACTTGGCAGGGATCAAAGTCCACATAGTTCAAGAATAGGTGACTTGGTGAACAGACGTGAATGTGGTCGAGATGACTGGGTGTTGGGCATGAACCTCAGGGAGACTTCCTATGTACCTTTCCTTTGCAGGGATCAATGTACACATTGTTTAGGATGGGTGTGGGGATTATAATCTTGAGATTGCCAAATAATATGTCATGGTCTATGCTTACTCTAAGACAAAATGAGTCATGCTCGGTGTGAGAAACAAGAGGTAGCAGAGACCTGGCGATCATGTCGTGAAAGGCGCGTTTGTGGGAAGTGAATTGGGTCTTACACAAGCTTAGCAGAACAAAGAGGAAACGGGGATTTATGCCTGGTTAGAAGCCCAGGGAGATGGAGATTGGGACTTACTCCAAGATAGAGTCCCAATGGTGGCAAAACCCAATGGTAGAGGGATTTGGCACTAATGAAAGGAGGGGTAGTGGTGCTAACTCCCACAAGAAAGGCTAGGGGGCTTACACCAAGATGGTTTCCCTTTCCCCGCAGATAAGCACTACCACAACAAGGAGGATATCAATAGATTTATTTTTCAACATTCTCTCAGAATATTTTATTTTTACACTTCTTTACATAGAGGTATTCATAACTAGTTTTTGGAATGCTTGAGTGAATTATGTTGTTATAAGAAAACTCAACTAGAGGAAGGTGTTGATCTGAACCACCATGGAATTCCATATAACAATATCTCAAAATATTTGATAGTGTTTGAATGGTTCCATCAGACTTAAAATATCTCTGAGGATGATATATAGTTCATAAACTAAAATCTATATCATGATATCGTTGAATACTTCATGGTTACTTTGAGGTAAAAATTGGATCCTGATCAGATTCAATTAAATATGGAACTCCATAAATCCTTAAAAGTTAAATAATATAAATTATCGATATATGATCTAGAGAGAAATATTCTCTGATAGTGATGAGGTGCTCTTAGGCTGTAAATAAATTGACTGCAACCCATATAGAATTAATCCCTTTATATTTTTTTGGGATTCCATTGACAAAATTCATTGAGATGTTTTTTATTTACATTATGGTATGGGTAATGGGTGTAACATCCTCCAAAACTTTTGTCTCTTAACATTAATTTACTAACATACCAAGCACCAAGATACATGATTTAAAATATATCTCTTCATGACATCCAACCAGAAATACTCTTTCAGATCTATATATATCTTTGTAATTCCAAAATCAATAGAGAATCAAGAAATGGGGTTTCTCTTATAGCTATTTCCAATGATATATTATGGATGGATAACATAAATGGTTTCTGAACTTTATCATTCAGTTGTGATCAATGTTAAACTTAGGAACATTTCTTACCTTCATTTGCATCTTCATATCATCTTTATGTGCCTATTTTATCATTCCATAGATAGATGGTTCAACATTGTTTTGAGAAAGATAATATTTCACCCCTTCCATAAAGATTTCAAGATCCATCATTTTAAAATATATAAATATTGGGTATTTTGTGATCCGTATCATAGATAAGAGAACATGATCCCAGAAACTCAGTGCACCAACCACCTTGTTTGCATTTTTTCGGTGGTAATGTATTGATCAGTCATAATATTTAATCAACATTGACCATAATATTTATCATATGATCAACTGATTCTATTAGAATATATACTTTAAACATCCTTGATTTGTATATATATCACACTTTTCTCTATACAGATTTTTTCCATTTCTTTAATAAAAATATTTCAATATAAATCGGTAGTTGGATAATTTGTCTCACTAACCATAAATTTTAATGATACATAATATATAACAATTTTATTATGTAGTTTAACACATCATAATACCTTCTTGTATGCATCACTATATATTAGAAACCCTTATCTAATACAAGGTAATGTAAGTATATATTCACTAACTAATCATCTTTTTATTTCCTCAAACTATTCATCGCATTCATCTTTCCAAATGATTATGGCTCCCTTTTGAGTTAGCTTATTTAGTGGATTAGATACTAGTAAGAAATTTTCTACAAACCATTGATAATATCTATTCCAACCAAGAAAACATCTAATCTAATTCACCATAGTTAGTCAAGGCCAATGTTCAATAGTATTTTTCTTTAATGGATCCAATGATATACCCTATTTTTAGATTATACACACTAAAAATGAATTATTTTCTATAAATATTTGAATCTTTAAAAATTTTCCAAATATTTCTCTCTCTCATAGTGTCTTTAGTACAGTTCTAAAGTGATCTTCATTATCCTCATTGTTCATTGATTATATAAGAATATCATCTATGAAGACTTCCATAAATGGATCAAGTCAATCTATAAAGACTTTTTTATTTATATCTATTAATATAAAAGGGGAATTACTAAGTCCAAATTACATCAATATATATTAATAGTGTCCATACATTGTATGGAATGTTATCTTAGGTATATCCTCCTAAAATAATTATTTATTGAAACATGTAAAAAACTAAAGGGTTGTATTTCCATAAATGTCACCCAAAATATCCTTAATATTGATAAACTCCCATCACTTTAAACCAATAAATAAGTGTCTTTGAATTTGAACTTCTGATCAAATTTAAAATTTTAAACCCGTGATGATATCCATGACTATTAAGTTAATGTTACATGGGGAAATATATTCTTCAAAAATTAACACAATATTTAGTTGTTACATCATTCTTACAACCAAAATATTATTATCGAAAATAATTCTACAACATGATCCTTGAATACAAATACATTAATACATTAATACTTATGATTAAATGATTTACCTGGAATATTTCCTTACTTATTCTAGAATTTAACTCTTAATTAGAGAATTGTCTGAGATAATTACCATGTTACCCACACATAATACATTTAACTCCTAAACAATTCATCACTCTATGGACTTTATTCCACATAGAAAACATCTTGTACTATATTTGAGAAATTATTCTTGGAGACTCTTCTCACCATATTGACATATAAAAATTTCAATATTCTTACATCTATGGTCATTTCCAAATGAACTTTCATTTGATAATTTCCTTTTCTGATGCATTAGGATTTTTACTGAAGTTCATGTTGTTAATCATATATCGTGATAGATGATTAGGCATAATAATAATATTTTTCTCTCTATTAGTCATCTAATTTGGATGATCCTCAACAAATTTTCCACCACATTTAATGTTTACCAAGTTCTCTATTGTTCTATCCATTGACTAAAACCCAAAATCATAGTATAATAACACTAATAATAGTAGAAATTATATAGTTATGAAAAATAATTTATGATTTTTAAATTAATAAAACATAATTTCAATCTATGACACCTTAGGCGTAACATAGTTCATTCATTTTCATTATTCAAATCCTTTATTATAGTTCATAAATAGAATGTGAATTTACCAAATAATATCCCTTTAGAATGTCAAAGTATGTGTACAGTAAGGCCCATTTTCATCTACCGGGTAATGCTCGAGTCAACCATGACGTTCTTTTTTTATAGTTATTACCTATATGTAAAAGTATTCCAGAACCACATCCACTATTAGAATCCATAAATGAATTTATTTTAGGGTAAACTTATAATTTATTCCTTACCAATGCCTTTTAATGTCATCATATACTTAGACACATCTGATGGGTTCTTCACTAATGATTTCATATCCTTGTTTCTAAAGCATAACTAAACCCATCTTTGATACCAAATATAAATACCCACACTTCTCATTCATATATATTTCATCTTAATAGATGAATATTCATTACATAAAAAATGATCCATTCATTAATACATTATCTCTGGTGACTTTGGATTCACATTGGTGATCTTTTTTTCACTTACTATTCGATTTTATTTTCATTATATATTTTTTCCTTTATATTCCCATTGATTTTTTTTCACGAGAAAAATGGTGGAATTTTGGGGGATATGACCATGTGCATGGTTAGCGCATAGATATTAGCAATTGTGTGACCACCTATGAAACTATGCGGTGGGAGACAAAACCTACCATAAAACCTCTTCATGGACATGATCCTCAACCAAGGTAACAATGTGAATTTTACCCTTGAGATAGAACGCTCTTCACAATAACAACATGGTTACCGCACCATTTACGAAACTGTACAGAATAACCATTTGTAGCATCCATGTTATTAAAAATTTGTCCATTTTCTCTCCCCTATTATATTTAACCCCCAAAACAATCCATTTCTCACTGCAGTTTTGATTTTCCACCCTAGGTGCGCCTCTCCTTCCTTACTCCTCTCCCGTATCTTCGAATTCTTACCAGATTTGGTGTGGTTTATCCTCGAATCATAATGCAATCCCTTTTTCTTGTCCTAATTTCCCTCCATTATGGGGTTTACTCTCTTCTTTTGGGGGTTTACTCTTCTCTATCCTTAGAGTTCCTATTTTAGGGTTTTTTCTTGATTTTGGGGTTCGATCTTGTGGATTAGGGCTTGACCTTGCTTTCTTGTTGTGCAGTTGAGGTGCAGTGGGACCTTTGCCCCAGATTTTGGATATTTTACCACCAAAGGTAGTGGATTCTATTCTTATACATTGTTTGATGAATTTATTAGTCCTTGTTATGTTATGTAGCATGTTTTAAGAATAATAATTTTGGTAAAAAGAATTTTTGGAAGTGATTTGATACTCCATTGATTTTTAAAGTGGACTTTTCTTGTGAAAATTGTGTATTCTTGATGTATTCCATACTATATTCATTTAAAATTCTTTTTCAATTGATTAAATGATTTATTAAATGGTGTTTGTGATTTGAGTCTTGTTTGGAATGGTTTTAGGTTATGTTTAATTCATGAAAAGTATTTTTGTGTGCAAGTGGTGGCTTTTAGTGTTTTTGTGTAGTGCTTTTTTTAGATTTCTTTTGTGAATATGGGACATTGTTTGACCTGAAACCTTATGATAAAAAATGGAAGACCAAGTAGATAGTTGAGAGGACTAGGAATAGTGTTATAGGGATTTTTATGTGGTTATAGCGTGGTTTCACTTACTGGGAATAACTATGAAAACACAAACTAAACATATTGATGATAATCGGAGACCACTAGAATAACGGGTGCTACTCTTCTCTAGTGGCTTGTGCCTAAGAACATGGATTGTTGTTGTTCTTATACCACTTTACACTGAGGCACAAGGTTCTAGGGTCCCATTTACGTGTTGGTACACATAGGTTATCTCCCATGTTTAGTTCTCTTTGACTATGTTGCAATCATCATCGACATACAGTGTCAAATTATGTGTTAATTCAAAGTAATTGTTTTTATTTAAAATTTAATTTCTTTAAGAGTTGTTTTCATTAAAACTAATTTCCATTACAATTTTCTATCATTTACTAAACATTAAATTTTATATTTCATTTAACATTTAGATCATTGAATCATTTTTGGGATGCATCCTACTAGGCAATAGCTCACACCCTGCTTACACCATTGAGTGTATGTAAACTTGGTCATGCTTGATACGGGTGAAGGTAAATATTTGGGTGATGGTGGCTTGAGATTCTAGTGATCTTCATGGGTGGTGTTGTGGAGATGACTTGTGGGAGATACACCTCTTCCCCAGCTGTGGTATTGGGATATGGTATTTGGTTCCGTTTTTGTTATATCCCACTTTGGTTTGGTATAAACCTGTAAAATAGAATACGAAAAATTGTAAGGTCTTTTTTGGTTTTGATTTGCAACATTTTATTATTTTATATTGTTGGTTGTTTTATTGCTGTAAATTCAGGTAAAAGCATTCTAAAAAAATTTATATTGATACCACAGAACTTATTTCAGCCCATGGGGATTAAGAACGCGCTTCAGAACTTCGTGTGGACGGGTCAACAACTGGTTTGGATGATGACCTGGCCTGGTTCTTGAAAAAATTGTATCAGAGAAGGTTTATCTATTTGGGTCATTTTATTTGGGATGAGTCTAGATAGAGAGTAGATAGTACTTTCGGGGCTCGTTGTTCTGCTAATGGCTAGAGTGACTGGCCAACACACCACATGATAGACCTCAAGTAACTGTGGGATATTCGGATTTTTGTTTTAATTCTCCTCTAGGTGGAACATACATGCTATAGACTGTACATGGATGTTGGGTAGGGTGACGTCGTTTGGTCATTATGTTTCCTTGGAATGTTTTATTTATTGGTTTCTGGTTTATTGATGAAGATTTTCAAACCTACTATGTTAATGGTTTTCTCATTTGATTGTTGATTTGTTTAGAAACATGCCTCCCTGGAAGGTTCCCCTATAATCGAGGGAAGAAACCACTCACCACTTGATCTGAGGTTGGTAGACGCAGTGGTTTGAGCTTTTCAGGATTTGGGATAGGGAGCATTTCATATTTCTACTCCAGTCCAACAAGCCGAGCCTGGATCATAGAAGTATAAATCCCATGAGTTCTTGAAAAAAATAACCCTTATTTATGAGGTAGCTCCGAACCTCAAGAGGTAGAGGAATGTATCATGAATATAGAGTGTATGGTCATGTTCTTGGATACACTTGAAGAGGTTAGGGTGAAATGTGCCTTGTTTTTGCTATATTGTTTATGCCGAACGAGGTGGGACTCCATGATTCAAGCTGGGAAGCATGATTATATGAGATAGAAGAACATCAAGATGGTCCTCAATGACTAGTACTACCCTAATTTCATAGAATAATCTTGATCTCGATAGTTCTTGGATATTATCCAAGGGGACATGTCAGTGATAGAGTATGCCAACTATTTTTCCGAGCAGGTTCAGAATGCCCTTGAGATAGTCTCTAATGAACAAAGGAATGCTCGGTGGTTTGAGATGGGTTTGCAGCCAGATATTTATTCCAATGTCTCATTATTTATGTTGAATACCTATGATGAAGTGGTTGACCAACCTTGTATTTTGTAGATTGACTATAAGGGAAGGTCAAGTGGCTTTGGGGATATATTAGCAATGGGAAGCAGTAATTCATCATACAAGAAGAGAAAATGTGATGAGTAATGGAATAAGGGAGGTGGTAGCTCATGAAATATTTTCAAGAAGCCTTTCTCTATGTACTATGATGCTGAGTTCATTGTGTTCAACTAATATAGTAAGGAGGAACATACTCGACATACTTGTACGTCCTTTCCTAAATCCTATCATCAGAGCAGATCATTGGGGCACTTTGTAGTGGTTCTGTAGTGATACACATTCTAATTAGGGAGGTGCAGTATCAGTGGATTATAGGGGAAGGACAGCTCAGTAAGAACCATACAGGATGGTAGGATCACAGTTTGGGGGTTGAGGTGGTAGGACTGGATCTTCTTCTAGTAAGAGTCAGCTCAAAATAGACCCTCATGTCAGTGATCATGGTCAGGCTAAAATAGATACCAGGAACCTTCATGTTGTGGATCAAGCACCAATGGGATATGATGTAGGGCCCTCGATTGTTTATGGTACAATTATAATTTCATCTTATATAGATACATTTTTATTTGATATTGAGTCTTCTATATATTTTATTTCTACTTGCCTTATGATCCCTTTGAATTTTCCAATCGAGTTATTGTCATTTGAAATGGAGTTGGTAACCTGTTGGGTAAGATGAAGGAACAAGTTCTAAGGTGCCCATAATGTGCATTTTCTATGTCTAGGTTTGATATGTAATAGTATTTAATAGGCATGGATATTGAAATATTTTATGTGATATTCTACATGGAATGGAAGGTTCTTTTCCAAGAACACATATATTGTTATCTATGGTGAGTAAGTTTCATGGCACCGAATGAGAGTTCTCAAGTCTTCCTTAGTGAATGGGATCCTCAGTCGGGTTGAGTAGGACCTACACTCCCAGAGTTGGAAAATAATACCTTTTAATTATCTTTAATTTTGTTGGATGATTATGGCAGTGATCTTGATAATGGGTTACCTCACACAGTGGATGAGTTCCCAGAGGTATTCCTGGGTGATTTTTCAGGGTTACCCTGTTACCAGGATCTAGAGTTTTCAATTGATTTTCCTTTGAGAACATACCCAATATCGCTTCTCTCATATTTTGAGGAACCCACCAGATTGAGGAAATTTAATATACAACTGGACGATTTGGAATCCAAAGGGTTCATTTTCCCATGAATCTCTCCTTGGGTCTCTCCTGGTTTGTTTGCAAAGATGGACGATGGATCTCTACGATTGTGTATTGACTACCCAGAGCTTAATAAGGTAACCATCAAAAATAAAAACCCTTTTCCTCAAATTGATGATTTTTTCAACTAGATGAAATAGGAAAAGTGGTTTTATAAGATCAACTTTCATTCAAGTTATCACCAAGATAGGGTGAAAGAGGTTTATATCCCAAAAAATGACTTTTCGAAGCAGGTATGACCACTTAGATTATTTTCCAATACCTTTAGGATTGAAAAATGCTCATGTGGTATTTATGGATCTCATGAATTGGTTGTTCCACTAGTATCTGAACCCTATTTTTTGGTATTCATGTATGACATCATAGTTTATTCTATATCTAAAGAAGAACATGATCATTATTTACAGATTGTGTTAGGCACCTTACGGGATCATTGTTTGTAGGAAAAGTTCTCAAAATGAATTTTCTGGATTATGGAAGTGATATTTCTAGGCCAAGTAATCTTAAATCAAGGGCTCTCAGTGGATCCCAATAATATCAGTGGGGTTATGTCATTAGAGTAGCTAAAGAACATGTTCATGATCTGGAGCTTCTTGGCCTGGCAGGTTAGTACCGACGATTCATTTATAATTTCTCATGGATTGCCTCATATATGACCACACTCACTCACAAGGGGGTGAAGTCTGAATGGATACCATAATTTTAAGCATAGTTTTAAGAGTTTATGCGGTGTTTGAACATTTCACCCATGTTGATTTTTCCGAAAACAGGAAAGGGGTATGTGGTTTATCGTGATGCTTTATGTAGGGGTCTCAGGTGTGTTATTATGCAGGATGATCACGTTTTGGCATATGGTTCGTGCCAATTCTGACCACATGAGAATAATTACCCAACCCATGACATATATTTTGAAATGGAATATGTAGTTTCTTCATGGTGGGGAGACATCCACTGATTGGTCGTTGTCTCCAGAGGGAATTCATTGATTCAAGGGCCATTTCATGGTGTCGTTATCTTTGACGAAGGAGGTGATGCATGATTTCAACTGGTCTTAGTGGGTCATCCATCCTAGTGCTACCAAGATGTATTATTATTTTCACAAATAGTCATGGTGTCCATGTATGAGATGAGAAATAACTAACTTCATATTGAGAATCTATACTTGTCAGTAGGTGAAAGTAGTGCATCAAAGGCCCTCAGGTTTTCTACAGTCATTATCCATTCCTACCTAGAGGTGGGATGAGGTCTCCATAGAAATAATTATTGAATTTCCTCATACACCTTGAGGAAGGAATTATATTTGAGTAGTAATTGATCATTTGAAAAAAAAAATCCACTTCATTTGGATCAAATATTCAATGAAGCTGGATGAGCTTTGAGGATTGTATGTTCATGAAGTAGTCAAGATTCATGGTGAGTTGTTAGATATTGTTTCTGATAGAGACACCCCTTGTTTACCTCTTGGTTTGGGTATGGCCTTCAAAAGGTATAGGGGTCTCATATTAAAATGATCTTGACATACCACTCTTAAATAGATGGTTAGATGGAGCAGGCAATAAGATTTTGGAGGACATGTTCCATGTGTATGTTTTAGATTTTGGATATTTGTGGGAAATCCATTTGGGTTTGTTGTATTTTCCAATAATAATAGTTATAGATCCTCTATTCTAATTGATGCCTTTGAGGTTCTCTATAGTCGGCCTTGTTTTTCTCTATTACGTTGGGATGAGGTAGGTTAGACCTCACTTTTCGGATTAAGCCTTGAGCATGAGACATTTGAGAAAGTCATGTTGATCAAGTGGCAGTTATTGATAGCTCAGATTCCCTAAAAATATTATTCCTATTAAAGTCATTGAGATATTTAGTTTTATATGGTTTATCTGGTGTTCTTGAATGTGGCTCTTCACTTGGGACATAATCATTTAGGGAAGTACGTAAATATAACATCGAGGTTTTTCAGACCATTTGTGATCACTAAATGGTTTGGAAAAGTGGCATATCGATTAAATTTACCTTCTTAATTGACATCAATTAATGACATGTTTCATGTCTCCCAACTGAATATGTATAATCCAGACCCGTCTCATGTGTTGAATTGGGAAGAATGGGAGATAGAGCCCAATTTATCATTGGCTGAACAACTGATTCATATAGTGGATTACTAGGAGAAGGTGATTCGTGGGATGTTTATTCTGTTTCTCTGTATCCTTTGAAAGGATGGGAATGATATAAATGAGACATGGGAATGAAATTATATGATTGAGTAAGAGTACCTAATTTTTTTTTCAATCAAGATTCATGTTGTCATTCCAAGGGAGGAATGTTTTCTTGGTGGGGAGAATTTTCACATATATGATCTTGTTTTCAGGTAATTTTCCATTTTATATTCAGTCTATATTTTCCCCATGGATTCCATTGAATTTTTTTGAGAAAATTGGAGGAATTTTTGTTCTCATGACCCTGTAAACGGTTAATGCATGGTTAATAGTAACCGTACACCCACCCAAGAAACCAGGTGGTCGGAGACAGAAATTATCGCATGACCTTCACATGGCCGTTCAACTAATCCCAGGTAACGGTGCAGATATCACCCTTCAAAAAAAATTCTCTGCACGGTTACTATACTATTTAACAAACCGTACGGAATAACCATGTGTGGCATCTAGGTCAATAATTTTTTTTCCCATTTTTTCTCTTCTCTCAGGTTTAACCTCCAAAACACCCCATTTCTCACCCCACATGGTATTTTACTGCCTAGTTGCAACTCTCCATCCTCCCTTCTCTCTTGGATATTTTATTTCTTGCTAGATTCGGTGCAGTTCATCCTCGAATCATCTATTAATCCCTCTTTATTATCCAAATAGACCACCATTCTGGGGTTTACACTCTTAGTTTGGGGGGTTCCTCTTCCCCAGCCCTAGGGTTCTAATTTTACAGTTGAGTCGTCATATTTTGGGTTCAATCTTGGGTATTAGTTCTTTATCTTGCATCCTTGTGATTCAGTTCAGTTGTGGTGGGAGTCTCACACCAGATTTTGGGGATTTCATCACCCAAGGTAGGTGATTCCATGCTTAATCATTAGGTGATGAATTTATTCAACTTTCTTATGTTATTTAGAATATTTTATTAATTATAAATGTGATAATAAGGTATTTTTTATTTTATTTGATATGACATTGATTTTAAAATGAAATTTTCATGTGAAATTTTTTTACCTTGATGTTTTCCATTGTGTGTTCTTTTGAAATGTTTTATTAATTGGGAAAATGATTTATTAAATTGTGTTTGTGATGTGAATCATTAATGGAAAGGTTTTGGTTGAGTTTAATTCTTGGAAGAGAATTTTGGTGTTCAAGTGGTGTATTTTGGGGTGTTTGTGTGTTTGTAGGGCATTGTTTGGATTGCTTATGTGAATGTGGAACTTTTTCGGAACCGAAACTTGTTGAGAAAAAAGTAAAGCCTAAGTAACTAGGAGGGTGGAATAGGAATAGCATGATAGGGATTTGGATGTTTCTATGACCTGATTTCAAAATGCAGTAATGACAATGAAAACACTAAACATATTGATGATGATCAGATATAACTAGAATATTGGGTGCTTCTCTTCTCTAGTATCTCATGCATGAAAATGTGGATGGTTGTGGTTTCTATACCACATTACACCAATATGTGAGGTTCTAGGGTCCCATTTACAAGCTAGTACCAAAAGGGAATATCCCATGCTTAGTGATCTTTGACTGTGTTGCACTCACTATCGATATACATTGTGTCATTTGGGGTTACTTAAAAGTAAATGTGTTTTTTATTTAAAATTTCCTTCCTTTAATAGTTGTTTTCATTAAAACAAATTTCCATTAAATTGTTCTAGTATTTCCTTTCATTTACTAAACATGATTGTTTATTTGTAATTTAATGATTAGAGTATGGAATCATTTTCGGGTGGCATCCTATTGGGAAATATCTCACACCCTTCATACACCTTTGGGTGTAAGCAGACATGTTAATGAGCGATATAGGTTAAGGTAAAGCGTTTTGTGAAGGTGGTTCAGGATTATAGTGATCATTTTTTGTGGTGTTATGTATATGACTTGTGGGAGATACACCCCTTGACTAATGGTGGTCTAGAGATATGGTTTTTTTTCCCTTTATTTTATATCCATCTTTTTTTTCTACAGACATGTAAACCTAAATCTAAAACATTGTAAGGGAGTGTTTTGTTTTGATTTCTAGGTTTGTTTTATTTTATATAGTTGGTTATTTTACAATTTTTAATTAGGGTAAAATTGTTCCCATGATTTTATATTGATACTTGGGAACATGTTCTATCCTATCGAGATTAGTAACACCCTTTAGGCCTTACAGCAGACTTGGTCGAGCACGGGTTCAGATGACGACTCAACCTAGTTCGTGACATTAGTGAACATAGAGACATAAACAATAGGTCTATAAGTGAGCTACATCATTTCTCACTAACTTCTTCATAAGTAGTACCCTTTCTATAAATATCATACCAAATTACTTTCATCATAGCCTAGGGAATCTAAAATTAAGGAATAGTGATTTTATCCACTTGGTTAGGGTAAATAAAGGAGATATCGACATAACGTGAGCATAAGGGTCTGAAAACATGTGATTAATATTTGAAAAAAAACACACCAAGAATATTATATATAATAATATTAATTCCTGGAATAAATATTTTAAGTTCATTAGACATGAATCATAATAGAATAAATGAATATGATCCATGATATAGCAATATTGGCATAAGATATAATTTTATGGTATACAAAAAAGAATAGAAAATATTATGTTAATTTTATCCACCACAATATTCATAACATGTTAGTCTTGGGATAACTAACCATGTACCATATTCGGGATTGGGATAACCTCACATGTACCCTCTTTCAGTTTTGTGATAACCTTCTATATACCGTATTTCAGTCTTGGGATAACCTGTAATCCACCCCCTGTTGGGCATGGGATAACTTCACATCTACCCTTTGAGCTCATATAACATTAATCATTACCCAATTCATTATAGGGAGATATAAGTAGGACACGTTAAATAATTAAGATCATATATATTCTATCCACATTATTGTAAAAAAATAATCATATTAGATCCCATGAAAAGAAATGGGTTTCATAACATGTTTATCATGTTATAACCCATGAAAAGAAAATTATTACATAAAAATTTCATAATAGAAAAACCCATGTAAAAGAAACTAGATTCATAATCAGGTTGTTATCATAAACATTAACTATCCATATAAATAATAAATTTGGTATCATTGGTTCTTATCCCTGGAGAATCTTAAGTAACATCAAAGGATGTTATCTGAAGGCATAAATAATATTGAAAAAAAATAAATGGAACATTTATTGAATATAATAAACTTTTTTTTGAGAATTCCATTTTTATAATATGAAAATTTTAAAATGTTTTGAATAATCATTTTCATTGAAAATAATATTTAAAATTTATATAGGATGTTTTAAAATATTGAGTGCTCATGATAGTAGGGAATTAAATTCATACCATACATATTAAAACAAATATTCCTTTCATCTTTTCATTATAATCCAAATAGAACTTTTTTGGAAAACTACATGATGATTCTTTTTTGAATCATTTTTTAAAAAGTAAAAAATAAGATAAAAATGACTTTATAAATCATAGAAAAACATTAAGACATTAATAATTTTTTTTTTCAAAAATGGATATGGAAGAAATGAGTGGGTTTTCAACCAAAGAGGGAAATAAATTCAATTTTCTTTAAAAACATTCTTTTGGAATCATGGGTACATAAATATAAGAACATTAAAGGAAAACATATATTCTCTAAGAATAACAAGATGAGAAGAAAATCCATTATGTTCTTGATAAATAGATCATAATATTTTATCATCGAATGTATAATCATATATAATACTCATAAAACATGATATTGTGACATCAAACCCTTACCATTTGGGAAACTTTCTAATCATAATCCCCAAAAGATAATATCATTAAATAAAAATTTAAATATCATGAATAGAATGTGATTCATGATATAAAATGTCAAAGGGTTGGTATATACACCTAATAGAACATTGTTTCATAACATAATACATGTCTCAAATAATGAAAATTGGGATAAAAATCAATTACCTTATGTCTTTACTTCCTCCGTACACATTTGAACCACATCTATAATAAATATAAGTTTATTATACATCTATTATAGAACCATAATTATATAAATTATAGAATATATGATTTTATTATGAACCTTTAAGGACCATATATTAACAATTCAATTTTTAAAGTCATGTTTCATGAAATGGGAGTTGGGAAACATTTCTAGCTTATTTTTCACCGTATCTTTTTAGTTTAACCCCATAGAAAACACATTTTAACTATAATTATGGAAATAATTTTTTACTATTTTCAGTATTTATTTGGACCAAAAATTTTGTTAACTCTATTTTATAATATAAATGAATCTAATTACAAATATGTAATCAATTTATCCAAATTCTATACAAGGAATTAGACAAGTTTATTTTAAAATTAAACATTCAAATGTGTCAAAAAATATGTTTTGAGAAGGGAAAATTTCCATATGTAAAGAAATATTTATTATCAAAATCAATATGAAATTTATTCAAATACTCAAATGTTTTTGAATAAATATATGATTTAACTAATTTAACTTTTTAGAAAATTTTATCAATATGGAAATTATTATTTAATTCAAACAAAAAGGTAGTTTTTAATGAAAATTAGTATTTACACTATTCATATAAAAAATAAATTTATCAGAAAACTATAAAAAATGCACTAAAACATAATTTTATGATATACATTTCAAAAATAAAGTTTATTTTTTTGAATATATTTTCTAAAATTGGAAATAATTATTATTTGTTCAGAAAATGAAATAAGTAATTTTTTAGAAAATAATATTGTAAAAACATATAAATACGTTACTAAAAATTAAGTACTTTTTTTCAATAAGAATTTTTTATATAAAATCATTGTTGATAATATTTAATAACTTGTTATTCCTATTAATAATTACATTTTTAATTTCAATGTTTTGATGGTCTTGTTTAAATAATTATATATTGTGATTCATTAAAACTGTGTTCCACATGTAATGAAATCTGCTGAAGAAATTAATTTTATTTGAAAATAAATATTTCATAAAATCATAGTGTTTTACACTATTTGTAGAAAAAACTAACAATTTGTAAATATTTAATATAATTTATCCTTCCTTAGGGTTTCCAGTATAATTCTGGAGAGATATTTATGGCCTTTTTTTCAATTTTAATAAATAAGTATATCATCTATGAGGAATACCAAAAAATGATCAAAGTAATATATAAATACTCTATGAACTAAATCCATGGATATCATGGTGTAATTAATAAAACCAAATGTAATAAATATATATTCAAGGTTATTATACCTTTTATGGAATGCTGTTTTTAGTATGTTCACCTTATTAACCCTCAATTGATGAAATCTTGAATGAAGGTCAATTTGGAAAAGTTTTGAGCTCAACACAGTTGATAAAATGGGGTATCAATACAGGGTTGGGGATACTTGTTCTGGATTTTTATCTTGTTCGTATCCTAATAATCTTTTTATAATTTGATTGATCCATTATAATTTTTAATAAAGAGAACAAGTGCACCCCAATATGACACATATTTCTAAATAAATCCTTTATCAAGATTCTCCAGGAGTTGCTTCTTCAAATTCCTTCAACTAAATCATACATATTCTCTAAGGAGTCATTAAAATTTGTGTGGAACTTGGTATGAGTTTTATTGAGAACTAAACTTCAATATATGGTGTAAAACAAGGAAACTCCACTATAATTGCATAAAAACTCCACTCTATAGGTATATCATCAATGTTGAGTTTTCCCCCAACCATATGAGATAAAAACACCTTTTTATTAAGAATGAAGACCCATATAATGGATGTGATCACTATTGGAATTTCATTTCTATCATCGAACTGATATACGATCATAGGTTGGGTTGGATTATCAAATTAGACTTCACTTCCATAAAAATGGATGTGGGATTTATGTTGGAAATTCAATCTGTGCCTAAGATAACAAAAAATTCAACCAGATGGAGAATAATAAGGTTTGTAGAAATCAAAATCCTATAAACTTTGTCTGGAGAATTATAATATTCTTGAGATCATATAATCATACCACTAAGGGTTTTCATTACTAATTCAACATCTAATCATTCAGGAGACATTGATACCCTTATAAAATTCTTTATATATAAAATTATTGTTAGATCCTTATTCGAATAATAAATTAGCAGTTCAAGATTTGTTGTTATGTGTACTTTTCACATTGTTTTTTGTCACACCCCTCATTAAAAATAGTGATCACTTGATATTACCCTTTTTCTCATGTCTTAAGAGTCTTCTAATAGTGATAATCAGCATTATCCTTTGGATTTGAGAACTGGATAGTATACATCCCACACACCTAACATTTGAAATAACAGAGTATGGGTGGTTCATTTTTTAAAGCATTATCTCTATTCACATCATTATCTAACTCTTTCTCATCACATCATTATTTTACTGGTCTATGAATTTTCATTCCACACAAAAAAAATTTACTAGTAGCATTAAGATAATTTCATTCATGTTTCCTTCCACACATCAAGTTTTAAGGAAACCTCATCATCTTATTTTCATGGTTTTGAGAGTTTAATTTGAATTTTATCCTTCTTTATAATGAAAAACATTCTATTGATGTGTAATTATAATATCTATTTCCACCATGATAGCACATGGAATGATTTAATCATAGATACTAATGTTACTTATGGAAAAAATATTTTTAAGAATTGACTTTAATCCACTAAAGAATCAAAAATCCATACATTTGGGATGGATGATAACACTAGAAGTATACCTTTAAAGTCTTTTAGAATTAACCTCATAAATACAAGAATATTCACAATCCATATGATTTAGCTCATGTACTTACTTCTCTATTTTCATATAAATAATTCACGAAATTACTTATTGAATTATGATTTCTTAATGTAATTCCAATCATGGAGTAATTTTCATCCTATTGAATTTTATTCTTAAAACAATTCACCATTGATCTGGCTCACCATCCTAATTATAGAGATCAAAAATTACTTTTTTATTATTTGATCATTAAAAATGGAAAATATATTTTTAATTCTACTAATCCATTACTCAGTAACTATTCAATTAGTGGAACTAGTAAAAGATGGCAGACACAACAGAATGAAGTACTCAATAAAAGGTTGTTCTATACTTTTCTCATTTATAAGTTAAACATGATTCATAGATTTTGAATGTTGTGTGAGAAAAGAAACAATATTTTACATTCTAGGTCCCATAAACATTGGTTTAATTGGAGGACAATATTTTCATTTTTCTTTAAATTTGTCATTATAATGATTTCTATATGTTTTAGACATCAACTAAAAAAAAATTTTGATTAAAAAACATAGTGTAAAACCATATAATCATGAAAAATAATATATAGGATATCTAAATAGTGAATAATTCAATTTAATCTATAACCAATTAGGTTTAACATAGGTCAATCATGGTCATTATCTATTAAAATAATTCATGATGGTTCATAAAGTGGTTGTCAATTTTCAAAACATATCCCACATGATTGTCAAACTAGGTATGTATAATGTAATATTATCCTACACTAGGTGATGATCAAATCAAATCCCAATGTGCCAATTTTTAGATATTATCCATATAAACATCTATGTGAGATCCAAATCCACAAGTAGTTTCAAAATAAGGATTTAATTTCATTGAATCCACTCACACTATCCTTTACAAAAATTCTAGGATATTTTAATGTTGTTAAAAATAACTATAGTGTATGATACTGACCTTTAATGAGATGTCTTTTAATCATTTTTAGGTATTATTTTAACCTAGTTTTAATATCCTTTTGGGATTTTCTCAAGTTAATGCATAAATGTTTTCGAAGTTGGGGGGGGGAGTTGGGAAACTTACTATTGGAGAAATGTTAGAAAAAACCATGTAGCCTCCTCCAAGAAACCCTAAAAGGGGATAAAATGAACACTGGGCAAGCGTATTGTTTGCACCGATTTTTTCCAAATCATGCAGATACTTAGGGGAAATCATATAGTACTACATATATGGGAAAAAAATAGTCGGCACACATTTTTTATAATCATGAGATCCATACATGAGAGGGGAGGATTAAGATATTAATCACTTCACAGTTGGAAAATGGATTTCCAAATTGTATGGTATAACCATGTAGTGTATAGTTCATAGCCCAAAATGTGTGGATCTAATATAAATTAAGACCCCGATGACACATATTTCAATTAATCTTGGATATTTCTAAACTCATTTTTCTCCCATGGATTGAGAGGTGATTCAATTTAAATCCTGGAACACATTTTAGGTGATTCAAATCCTGTTGGAGATCCATATATTCCGATAAGTCTCTCTTCTTGGTTATTCTTTCTATAGATATTCTTTTTTTCTTTCTAAGAACCATCGATCTAATCTGATGTGGATAGATCCATATTATTTGAGAGGAATTGTGGTGTTTTATGGTTTCATATATTGAATGAATGGAGATCCAATCCTAGATTGTATCTCCCCAAGATATTACAATATTTTCACTCTAGAATAAATTTATTTTTTATAGCATTCAAAATAAGCAATATTGTGTTTTCTTGCAGTTCACGCAACACCCGATTTAAACAAAACACTATTTAGTAACACATTGCCTGGTATATTAAATTCTATAACATTTTATATAATTTATTTAGTAAATTTATATGTTATATATTCTATCAATAATTTTGAAAATTTTCCAAGAAATTTTATAACTATAAAATAAGAAAAAACACAATTTTACTGATAAAAACCAATATTTTTATAAAATTAATTTCACCATATTTTAATTGATCAACGACATTAAATATTAATTTTGAAAATTTTATAAATTTAATATAGCTAAATAAATTTTGTTAATATAAATTTAAAAATTATTTTAGGGGGATTTTTTTGTAATTTTTTTGAAGTTTCATTTTTTTGAATAGTGAAATTTACCAAATTTTATTTTAAAAATGATTTGTCAAATAATTTATTTATAAGGTTGAATTATATTTATGAGTTGATTTAAAACATAATTAGAATAATATTAAATAAATTTATAAAATTTAGGTCATTTGAAACAATATCCCATTAAAATTGGATGTAAAATCATAGCAAATATTTGGATATTTTTTACTTTAAAATACTCTTTGTAATCCTGTATATGGGATTAAATTTTAATTAATTTATTCCACATATGTGATTGTAATTTATAAAATGGATTCAATATATGGAAAAATAATAATTGACAATTTATAATAATTTTAACATAGTTTTTAACAAAAAATATTAGTGAAAGTGATTAAATTTAATTATTGTGATTACGAGAAAAATTACCTTGACAAAGGACTTGACTTAAAACATAATGCCCCAAATAAACTAGAAACCTATAAAAAATACATTTGATATTTATATATCAACCCTATACTCCTGTTAATATAATTTGTATCATTATTGGAGCCACATTTCATAGGAAAAATGTGGGAGAATTTTACTTTTCAGAAATTTACAAGAATGCCACTCCTCCTCCGATATAAAAAGAAACCTACCCCTCCTACTTATTCAAAAAATCAAGCACTTTTGATTGCCCTATATCTGATCTAATAATATACCCCAAACTCTCCCATCATCCTTGTAACACCTAGAGATTTTATGAGAAATATTATTTAAATTACTTTGATGTCTTGTGTTGTACACTACGCCAAGATTAGCTTGTGCTATACGCAACACCTTATTAGCTTACAGTATATGAAAACACTATTATAGGCTTCTGTTTCATGCCAGAGCAACCTTCCTCGATAGCATGTGTTATACGCAATATTGAGTTTCACTAAACCCGATATTATTAAAATATTATATAAACTAGCCATTATGAATAGTAATACCAAATTTTTAAAATATTTAAAATTTTATCTTTTAAAGTGGACTTAATTTTTGGATTCAGAATATCAAAATTATCCTAGAGTAATTTTTTGTATTTTTCTGAAAATTTTCAATTTTTGATGAATAGTGAAAACACTGAGTTATTGGTTAAAACCGAATTTTTATTGAAATAATCATTTATTTTATTTAAATTTATTTTTGGTCAAATAGATACATAATACCTATATATGTTCAATGTAATTCATTTGAGTCATTTTATATTAATATAGATATATATAAATTTTATTGAACTTTTTACCGTCTTTTACCCACCTCCTAGGAGAATTTGCAATTGTAAATAAAACATAATTTTACCACATCTGTGAGTTGAATTTCTAAAATCTGAGAGACACAGTTAATATCAATGAATAAAATGTGGTTCAATAAGATAAAAATAATTCTTGGTGAATAGTAGCTTTCTACTTTTATTTACAACGGTTAAAAGTTAATGGGGTAATTAAGGGTAAAATGATATTTTTAATACCTAACACATGTTCTAATTCTATTGGGTAAGTATAATTCGACCAAAAACAACCTTATAAATCTAATATTATCATTTAGGTCCACTTGGATTAGATTAGGACATTTATTATTATTTAATTCAAAGATGAGTTAAAAGAGTTAAAATCAAAGTTTAATGAATAAAACATTTTTTAATACAGGGATATACATAAGATAAATTCGACTATAAATATTCATTATAAAGATAAAACTATTTTCTAAATAATTGAATTTTATATTTAATTTTTATAAATTAAATAATTTAATTTATTTATGACAAAATGATGATGCATTAATTACCTTATTAATGAAATATTAACATAATTGATGTTATAAATACCCAAATAAATGTAATATGAGATTTTTTATGAATTCAACTAATTTTCTAGGTTAATATGATATGTTATTATTGATTAAATTAACTGTTTTAGAACTAATCATGCTGTTATGATTTTCGCAAGAATCAATTACCAAATATTATCAAAATTGACATAAAACACTTTTTAAAAGAAATATTATATTATTAATTGATATTCTATTCCTAAAAATCTAATTATCGGAAAAATGACTTAGATAAGGTTATATATATTAATAATGAACCACTTTGAGTTATTTTTGCAGTTTATAGTATGTTTATTAACCATATATTATAAGAAAACTAGAAGACACGGTAAAAGTTAACTTATTTTACTTAGAGTTCAATCTAAATGATAAGGTTAAAATAGTAACCTAAACTTGAATAAAACCTATTGGTTGAGAGTATTTCTACCCATACCCACATTATCTTTTAAATAAATCAATTTGGATCTATTATAAACTGGATATGAATTTGTAATAAAATAATATTTTAAGTTTTTCTTAAGGTACCTCTGTCCTCCCTTATAAAAGGGCACCTCCTCCCTCTTCTCTTTACTCAATTTTGAGCCTTCAAGCTCGGCCAGACCCTGACTATATCTCTTCTCAACTTCCCTAGAAACATTTTAGAGGTTTTGGTATCCTCAAAAGACAAACTCTAGTGCCTTAAGAGAAAGCTTAAAAGAGGTGCGTCGAAGAAGAGGTAATCTCTTCTACCGACTCTTTTAAGTTTCTTTTTCCTTCAACTTCTTCTTCTTTAGTTTTTTCATTATAAAGTAATAACATAAGTATAACTAGTATACTTATATGTTATTATAAATATGAAACAACCCCATTTCACCTTCTCTCCATCCTATGGAAAAAGAAATCACCGCGCATGCGTACGTACGGAATACCGTCTCCACGCCGTGGTGTAATCTATTTTTCCCCCACCACCTTACTTGGATGGGTATAATGGTGTAAAGAATAAATATATATGGTTATTATAACATCATACTGATTATGAGATATTATATCATCAACTCCAATTCCATTCAATAATTATGGGAATGATATCATTGCTCGTGTGTATGTACGGATTACCGTCTCCACGACGCGATGGGATTCATTCTCCATGTTAACCATTAAATAATGATTATAAAATATATATAATGAATAATAATGAAATATATGACATAATAAGGCTACAGTATTTATTTATATATATATATATGTCATCTACTTACTTCCATTCAAGTCAATAAGGAAAGGAAAACATCGTTCATGCGTACATATGGCCTACCATCTCCATGAACAGTGTATTTCATTTCATTCATCTATCTATTATATATATATATACTGAATATATATGATGTATAAATCATGATATACATTCTAGAAATAAGTAATTCTTGATATAAGTAATAATAATATCAAGAACAACAAGTCCAAACACGTATGATAAATAAACCTATTTTACCCAAAACGTTGCTTTAACATGGAATTTACAAAAGAACGGGTAATATAAATTCATAAGTGAACTATATATGATATAATAAAAATGAATATTATTCTTTAATAAGTAAATGACATTATTTAAATCATTATACAAGGGGTTTAGATACATATGAATCATATCGGACCTAAGGTAAGGGATAACTATTCCAATATCATTCATATCCGAAATTTTTTATTCGTTAGTATTTACTGGGGTTATTATTATCATCCATGCCCATGTTTTATAAAAATGTTTTTATGTATGTTTAAAGAGATTTTTACCCATTTTTGAATTTTACCACATTTTATGAAAGGAATCTTACTTTTTTTTACCACATGAGAAACTTTTTGACTTTTCTGACAAAAGTACGAGGAGAATGTTATTTTTAACTTATACGGCATGAACAGATTTTTACGGTTTCATAACACCTCATTTTCATGAAGATTCCTCTACTATATTTCATGATTAATTTCAAAAAACCCATTTTATAATAAAATTTCATGGAATTTTGTTAAAATAAAATAATTTTGAAGATGAAAGTATATTTTTCTTTCAAATTCATTTCAAGTATTTTATCAAAACTATTTTCCATCCAAAATGACATTATTTAATATGTTTACGTTTCAAGAATAATGTCTCCATTATTTACAAGGTTTTATTTTTCTTATGATGAAATGATATCCATTTTTTTATGTGCATTATGTTATGATGGCATGATGTTTAAGAATCCCATTCTATTACATGGGTTATGCTATGATGTATGATTTATGATTTTTTGGAACATGAAAGATTGATTTCATTATGAGATGGGTGGAAACTATATCTCCGTAGAATGCATTGGGTAAATATTTATATCTCATTAGATAGACTTGGTTGGAACGGTATGTTAATATGATTCAGTGATACAGGACTGGAACGAGGAGTGAACTCGATCCAGAAAGGGACTTTATCCACTAAGATGGTCTTGGCAGCAATGCCTTGGCTACTATGGAAATCATATCATGTGATTAATGGTTTTCCCCAATTACATGTTTTATTTCCATGCTATTTTAGCATGATTTTCGATCCTTTATGATATATGCCTTACGTACTTACAAGATTTATGTCTTTGCTCAAGATTTTGATGTTTTGATTTTATGTTCATGTTTTTTCATTAAAATGTTTTTGGATGGTTTTGTGTTCTCTATGTTTAACCTTATTGAGAATTTGAGCTCACCATTTTTATGTTTTATTTTTCCCCAGGATATAAAGAAAGGTTTTAGGTAATAAAACAAAAGGAGAAGATCTTTATGGGAGATGTTGAAGATCCTTCACCATGATTAGAATATTTTAGTATGAGTTTCCAAAGACACTAAAATATTACGGTCCTAGTGTGTTAGTATTTGTTATGTATTAAGTATTCCGAAAAATTAATGTAAATTCCATGTACCTCAAGCTTGGGTCTCTACAGTTGGTATCATAGAGAGGTTTAGCTATCCTTTGGAAACTAGGATGTGAAAACTTTAGTGAGATCCCTAGATATATTTTTAAGGTATGTCTAGGGATGTTTCTAAGCATTAGTATAACTATAGGTTATAGTCATATAATTATTTTGAAGATCATGAATAACCTAGGGTGAACCTAAGGTGTCATGGATTAAAGATGTTTTGATAAGTTAGACATCCCATAAGTGAGTTTTTATGATTTTGTGGTTCGTCGTTATTTTAAATATTTCTTACAGTATGGTTTCTGGTTTTAGTCAATGGAGGGAACGAGAAGGAATTCAGTTAACATTTTTCCAATGGAAAAAGTGGTGACTATGATCAACGAAATTGTGTAATGCCTGGAGAGAAAGATATTGTGTTTATTCTGAATCAGTCATCACGATATATGATTAACAAGGTGAACTTTAGCTATATTCATAAGTCATCAAATAAGAGGAAGATAGAATTTTATGCATGTTCAGATGGTCAGGAAAATAAAGGAAGGAAGATTAAGATTTCTACATATCAAGAAGAATGGAAGAAAAACCTTGAGGAATACCTCAAATGGAAGGGAAGATGTTATCTGTGTGGGGATAAGGGGCATAGTGTGACAGAATATTTTGGAGTTCAATGTCTTATCTGTGGAGAACATAGGAATTACCCAACTCAATGCCCTTACCTAAGAGGTTACGTATGAATCGAGGAAGGACCGATTCCATTTCAATCATTGAAGAAGATGGATTGAAGGTATTATATATTGGAATTCAAGAATAATGTTATTGAGGTACTTTTATGGTATATTGAAATACTATGTATTGGTCCATTGTGGTTTTCTATAAGAATATGGTACCGGTAACCATGAAATGTGATTGAAATATTTTTAGAAAGAAGATGATATGCACATAATAAAGGGATAAGGAGAAAATGAAATATTTGATAGTATTCATGAGCTCATGACTTATATAAGGACAAATTGATATCATGGTTTGAGTATATAGAAATTTTGGGATTTTGGTATGTGGAAAGAGTTAACTTTTGACGGCATTCATGTTTTTACTAAGGTTCTATGGTAACTCATATTTTGAGAGAATACATGATTAATATATTCAATTGTTTGGAATGTGACCAACAAGATATATATATTATGATATATGGGCGATAAATGGTTGTTTTCAATGCTTGGTAGATTACCTTTCTAGTAATCATTTTATTTATACTATGAGATTGGACAGAAATTTTTTGGTTAAACCAAAAGATTGGAATTGATTAAGTTAGACATCAGAGAGTATTGTTTAAGGCTAGAACTTTTTGTTATGTTATAATAGTATTGTTTTAGAAAAAGGAAAACACATAGGATGGGTGACAACCCATTGCGTCGGACAAGGATGTGGGAATCAAACCCACAACCAAAGTGTGACAAGCCATTATCACCTACCAATAGCCTACAAGAAGTCCCTAGTTAGTAGAAACTAGATTTATTTTATTACGTGCTATGATAGATGAAGTATAAGTCAATTTTAGCAATAATATACGATTAATCTTAGCATTGATGGAATTATGTATATTTAATAAATTCTGCTAATCTTTTTGTGATAGAGACAGATGGAATGACCTTTCATTCTATCGCATGATCTGGTAACGCTTCATGAATGACATATTAAACTTAATTTATTTAAGATATGAAGTGGAAATTGTTCAAGGCACGAACAACGGTTAGATGGTACCAAAATCAAGTAAGTATTTCTTTTAATAAAACAATTCTTTAACATTAGGGAAATGATCTTGAAAACTAAAAACGTTGTCCTAGTATTCTCATACCCGATGAATTAGACGGTACCTTAAATCATCATAAATTTATGGCTTTATGATTGATGGGTTTTTCATAGCCATGTTATATACCACTCTCCATCAGAACATGATGAATAGATTTCTCTTCCATATCCATATTTTCACCTATGTTGTCCTGTGTGGAAAACCAGTGCAGAGTTACTTTGGTTGACCGTTATGATTTGAAATTTCATTTTTAAAATGAAGTTTTAGTATTCCTTTTTATGATGTGGGTTTCTATGAAAAAAACTTTCATGTAGTAAACCATTTATAACCCTGACAAATTTCGAGTGCGAAATTCATTTTATGGGGGGTATAATGTAACACCCTGAGATTTTATGAGAAATATTATTCTAATTACTTTGATGTATTGTGTTGTATGTTACAAAGATTAGCTTGCGCTATATGAAACACCGTATTAGATTACAGTATACGCAAACACTATTATAGGCTTCTGTTGCACTCTAGAGCAACCTTCCTCAATAGAGTGTGTTATATGCAATACTGATTTTTACTAAACGAGATATTATTAAAATATTATATAAACTAGCCGTTATGAATAGTAATACCAAATTTTTGAAATTGTTTAAATTTTATCTTTCAAAATGGACTTCATTTTTGGATTTGGAATATCGAAATTAGCCTACGGTAAATTATTTGTATTTTTCTGAAAACATTCAATTTTTGATGAATTGTGAAAATACTAATTTATTGGTTAAAACCGACTTTTTATTTAAATAATCATTTTTTTATTAATATTTATTTTTGGTCAAAATATAAACATAATACCTATATATGTTCAATGTAATTCATTGGAGTCATTTTATAATAATATAGATATATAAAAAATTTATTGAACTTTTTACCGTGTTTTACCCACCTCCTAAGAGCATTTGCAATTGTAAATAAAACATAATTTTACTGCTTCTGTGAGTTGAATTTTAAAAATCCGAGATACACATTTAATATAAAAGAGTAAAATGTGGTTCAATAAGATAAACATAATTTTTGGTGAATAGTAACTTTCTACTTTTTTTACCATGGTTAAAAGTAAATAGTATAATTAAGGGTAAAAATGATATTATTATTCCCCTAAATCATGTTCTAATTCTATTGGATAATTTTAATTCGACAAAAAACCACCTTTTTAATATAATATTATCATTTAGGTCCACTTGGATTAGATTTGGAAATTTATTATTACTTAATTCAAAGATGAGTTAAAAGAGTTAAAATCAATGTTTAATGACTAAATTTTTTTTAATTTGGGGCTATACATAAGATAAACTCGACTATAAATATTCATTAGACACATAAAAATATTTACTACATAATGGTATTTTATTTATCATTTTGAGACATGAAATAATGTAATTTATTTATGACACAATGATGATTCACTAATTACCTTATTAATAAAATATTAACATAATTGATTTTATAAATACCGAAGTAAATGTAATTTGAGACTTTTTATTAATTAAACTAATTTTATAGGTTAATATGACATGTTATGTAACACCCCAAGCTTTTACGGTACGTTTCCCTTTGAATAATGCGATAGCGTGTGTTGTACGCAACCTCGAGTTCTAACACACACCACAACTAATTAAACTAGCCGTTGTGAATAGTAATAACTAATTTTTGAAATTATATATATTTTATATTTGAAAATGGAATTCATTTTTGGACTTTGAATATAGAATTTAGCATAAGGTGAAATTTTGGTACTTTTTGGATAACTTTCATATTTTGATGAATAGTGAAAATTACTAAATTTTAATTAAAAACAACTTTTTTAATCAAAATAATTAATAGTGATAAATTATGAATTTTAGTAGTTTTAAAGTATATTTAGAATATATTTTTACCATTTAATATAATGTTGGTCATTGGACATAATTTTACAATTAAACCGAACATAAACAAGTGTCAATCTTTTGATAGTTATTATCTCTTAAAAACACGTTTTTTGTTTTGACAGCGGGAATTAATTTTAAATTAATTTCTGCCAATTCTGAGTTTTGAATTTAGGAAAATGGATTCCATATTTGGAATCAGGATGTTCAAATTGTGTAAATAGGTAACTTTTATTTTTAGACATTTTGAATAATTACTGCGGTAAATATTTTATTTACCATGGTTAAGGGTAAATCCGGTAAATAAGGGTTAAAAAATAATATTATAATAATACAAAATTACCCTAAAAACGTGTCTTAACCCTATTGGTTGATATATGGTCGACCATGGGCATCTTTGTGTCAATTTTGGGACCCCATGGATCCACTTGTAAGTGATAATGACACTTTATTTTAATTTAGTTAAAATGAATACAAAAATGACACAAGCATATATCTTTTAGAACAAAAATTTTTACATAGGGTTATATATGTTGGATTTTAGATTATAAATATTCATTAGAAATATAAAAAGATTTCCTACATAATTATATTTTATTTATAATTTTTAGACATTAAATAATTTATTTTATTTATGACACAATGATGATGCAGTAATTACTATAATAGTGAAAAATTAAAATAATTGATATTATAAATACCCAAATAAATATAATATGAAACTTTTAATGAATTAAACTAATTTTATAGGATAATATTATATATTAGGATTGATTTAATTGACTTTGTTCTAAGTAATCAATCTGTTATGAGTTTCACAAAAATCAACTATTGAATAGTGTCAAAATTGACATAAAAGAGTTCTTAAAACAAATATTATATTATTAATTGATATTAAATTCCTAAAAATCTAAGGTTCGGCCAAGAGACTTATATTATGATAGGTTCCTCATTAATGGACCACTTGGGGGTCTCTTGGATGTATATAGTAAGTTTATTAACCATATTATATAAAAATACAAAGAGACATTGTAAAAGTGAAACTAATTAACTTAGAGTTAATACTTAAAGATAAGGTTAATATAAGTACCCAAACCTGTCTAAATTCTATTGGTTGAGTGGTTTTCGACCTATCCCCACCTTAACCTTTGAATAATCAACTTTGGAGCCATTAGAAACCGAATATGAATTTATTATAAATTAATATTTCTAGCTTTTCCAAAGGTGCCCCTCACCCCTCTTATAAAAGGGCACTCCTCCTTCTCATTTCTTCACACCTTCAAAGCCTTTTGGTTCGGCCAAACTCTGCCCAAATACTCTCCCAACATCCCTCAATACAACCTAGAGGCCTTAGTTTGATCAGAAAGCCAACCTAAGGAGCCCTTTTGATCAAATCAAAAGGAAGAACCCGAAGAAGAGGTAATGATTTCACCACCCTTTTCTAAGTTCATTTCTTCTTCCACTTCTTCTTCCTTTGTTCTTACCATTCTAAAATAATAACTCCAGTATCTCACATATACTGTGATGTTATTATAAGTATGGTACAACCATATTCAGTATTATATCCACCCTTTGAATAACATGTCACCATACGTACGTACGTACGGCTTACCGTCCCCACGTCGTAGTGTAATTGTTATTCAATATAATATTATTTGGATGGGTATAATAATGATGTGTAACTCATGTAAATAATAAATATAACATGTTAATGATTCTGTATATATGATATACCATTCATTTATATATTATTTTAATATCAAAAGAATGATATTGTCGCTCGTGCGTACGGACGGACTACCGTCTCCACGAACGCGATAAGATTCATTCTCCATCGTATCCATTCAAGTATAATTATCATTTTATGATTTAAAAATGATGTTTAAGGACTTGATATCATTCTGGATATGAATAAGATACAACAAACATGGCTTATGTAACAAAACATATAAAAGAAAATGAGTAAGTTAACACCCGAAACAATGATAATTCTAAGATATTATTAATAAATCAATGTTAAAAGATCATATATGATATCATATTAATATATATGATTCTTGTATAATTTAATAACAATTATTTCACCATTATACAGGAGGTTAACCTACCCCAACCAAGGAAAAGTACAAGGTAAGGGTTATTTCACAATCTCTTCATTATCCGAGGTTGTTTATACGTAATAATCTACTGGGATCTCTTTATCATCCACATCCATGTTTCTTAAAAATACATTTCAAAACATTTTTACTATTTACTAGAATATGAGTTAAAGTCATTTATACCCTTTTTGACTTTTATAAGTGGTTTATAAAGGAATCTTTCGGTCGTTTTCAAAACAAGGTCCTTTTTAACCTTTTCGATAGAATTAAGGTAAGAATGTTTTTTTTAACTTATACGGCGGGTGCGGTTATTTTACGCCGTTATAAAATCTTCAAAGCTTTCCTTACAAGCTTATAAGAATATTTTCAAAGAAAATGTTTTATTTTATATGGATCTTAAATGATTTCAAAATAAAAGGAGATATTTCTTTAAAAAGAATTTTGATTTCATCTATGTCAACATCCTTTGATGGATTTTAAGATTATTTGAAGTTGATTTATTATGATACAAAACTTCTATATTGTATTGAAGGTTTTGTGATATGTTTGACTGTGGATGTGCTATTTTTATACCATTCATAGTTTATTGTGAAAGTATTGACATTTCGTATGCTAGTTTTAATACGAATGTTTATGTTATGTTTAAACCTTTTCATATGGGAATGCATTGGACTTAATAAGTGACGGGTGGAGCCCGCTATAGCTCCTCGATGCATCGGTAGGTCTCATGAGACAAACTAGTGTCTGGGCACAAGGCCTTGACAAAATCTTATTTGTAGTCTTGGCACGAGGCCTTGGCTATGTGGTTATGATAGTCTGGCATTATGCATTCCAACATTATGAAAGTGGTTATTGATTTTTGCATTTGATTATTCATTTAGTAGAATATCCATGTGAATAAGTAAATGGCATTATTTCATTTTATTTATGCCATACCATGTTGAAAGTTCGTATTTAAAAGGCTTTTGTTTTAGTTATACATTGCCTTAAATGTTTATTCTTATTTATGAAAGTTTCCACTTTATTGTTATCCTTACTGGGCATTTGAGCTCACCCCTTTTTTTTATGTTTTATTTTTCCCAGGATGTGAAGAAGTAAGTTATGAATGACCTGCAGGGATTTTATGAGGGGTTAATAGTGTGGATTGTGGAAACATTATGTTGTTGTATTAGTTTTTCATTTTATGATGTAATTTAAAACTTATGAGTATATATAGTGTTTCCAAGGCTACTAAACCAATCGGTCTTTCGAGATTTGATCTTTCTTGTGATCATGCCAATGTTATGTAATTAATGCACCGAATCTGGGTAGCTGGGGTCGGGGCGTTACAGTTGGTATCAGAGGAAGTTTAGTACAAACCTTGGAAGCTATATTTAGATAAACTCTGATTAGAGCACATAGACCTAAGATGAACTTTGAGGATTAGTATAGAAGAACTTCCTAGAATTTTGGTATTGTAGAGACTTTGTGAGTTTTCCGAGCAATACATCCCTGTCTGGATACGAGCAGGTAGAGGCGGCTCTGGCACAGATGTACCTAGGGGTAAAACCCGAAAACACCGCTTTGATCTAGACTCGAACGGGAACTGGTGCACGACAACGGGCCTTGCTGCACTCTTGGTTACGACACTCCCGGGGGATATGCTTAGGATAACTCTCACTTTCTTTACAAATCATTATGAAGGGTTTATGAGTATATAATTCCTCAAAGAAAACATATTTATGATTATGGATTATATCCATAGATAGTTCAATTTATGTTTAGTGTTTTATAAGTATGGGATTATGTATTTTGATGCATAAACTGATCTAGTTTATGCCATTTTTTAGAAATGGCGCCTAGTGGAAGAAATGGAAACCGTATCAATGCACGCACTCCATGTAGGGATTTCCCTCCTGCTCAAGATAATTATAGTGGGGCTGGTGATGCAACTGGTGCTGATCAGCTAATCACCGTACTGGGACAACTTACTCAGGTTATGAATAATAACCTTACCCGTATGGAGCACCCTGATCCGCAGCGTGGAGGATCAATGTTAGATCGATTCATGAGATAACAACCACCAACGTTCAATGGGAGTACAAATCCCTTAGTAGCTGAGCAATGGATATTTTCCCTAGAGAAAATATTTCAGGCTTTGGGGAGCAGTGAAAGGGAAAAAGTTATCATGGCAGTTTACCGCCTCACTGGAGATGCTGATCAATGGTGGTCATTGATTCAGAACATGAAGGAAGATGATGAAGTATCAAATATGGAATGGAGGGAGTTCAAAGATCTGTTTTTAGAAAAATACTTCCCTCGCGACCATCGAGCAGATATGGAAAGGCAATTTCTGAGTCTGAGACAGAAGGAGGATGAGAATGTCACAAAGTATGAGGCTAACTTTACAAGGTTAGCGAGGTATGCTGGAGATTATATTCGCAACCCAAGAAGTAAGATTGATCGTTTCTTTGATGGGTTAAAACCATTTCTCCGTTGAGCGTTAGTCTCACAATCCTTTTCATCGTACGAAGACATTGTCTCATGTGCTATCAAGACCGAAAAGGAATTCTCTAAGTCTTATGACTTTAAAGCAAAGCAAGAGAAGAAGAGACCTTCTGATCAATCTGGGAATGGAAATAAGGGGAAGAAGGGAAAGGTTGAATATCCATCTTGTGGTAAATGCGGGAAGAAACATCCTAGTACTTGCTTGAAGGGAATGGGAGTCTGTTACAAGTGTGGTGAAAAAGGCCACCAAGCTCATGATTGCAAGGGGAAGAAGGAAGCTACCAACGTTCAGTGCTACAATTGCAGGGAGATGGGGCATTATGCAAATGCATGTCCTAAGCGTCAGGAGAACTTACCTCAGAAAAGGCCAAGGGATCAAGGCCAGGCTTATGCTATCACTACTACCGAGGTAGAAGCTCCGAAAGACGTGGTGGCAGGTAATTTAATGGTTTCCTCAAGTTTAGAAAATGCATTATTTGATTCTGGATCATCGCATTGTTTCATATCTTCCCAGTTTGCTAAGAAAATTAGATATTTCCAATTTGATTTAATAAGGGAGTTTTCAGTTAAAACTCCTAAGGGAAGTATCGTTGCAACAAAGTTTTGTGAATCAGTCCCCATTAGAGCACATAAATTTTCTTTATCTGCTGATTTCATCGTCATACCTATGATTGAGTTTGATATAATCCTCGGTATGGACTGGCTTTCAGACTATGATGCGAAGATTTATTGTAATAAGAAAGAGGTTACGATTCTTGATGATAATGATAAGGAGCACCTTATTTTTAGAGCAGAATCGTCACCACCAAATTCTTATTTAGATCCACCCCCAGTAGCTCAACTTAATTCAATTATTGGGGAGGAAGAGAATGAAATAACTGTCGGTGAGGAAAGGAATGTTCAAATAGAGGATGTACCTATTGTGAAAGTGTTTGTAGATGTATTTCCGGAAGATTTACCTGGACATCCTCCAGAACGAGAAGTTGAGTTTTCTATTGATTTGATTCCTGGATCAAGGCCTATATCGAAGACCCCTTATAGAATGGCCACTGTAGAGTTAGTCGAACTAAAGAAACAACTAGAGGAATTGAGTAATAAGGGATTTATTCGCCCTAGTGTTTCTCCATGGGGAGCCCCAGTTCTTTTTGTTAAAAAGAAAGATGGATCTATGAGGTTATGTATCGACTACAGGGAGATCAATGCTATAACAATAAAGAACAAGTATCCCCTACCTCGTATTGATGATTTATTTGACCAACTGCATGGAGCTCAATACTTTTCAAAGATTGACCTTCGATCTGGATACCATCAGTTGTGTGTGAAGAAGGAAGACATTCCGAAAACAGCATTTCGAACCAGGTATGGGCATTACGAGTTTACTGTAATGCCGTTTGGATTGACTAATGCACCATCTGTATTCATGGATCTGATGAATAGAGTTTTCAAGGAGTATCTCGATGAATTTGTGGTAGTATTTATTGATGATATATTGGTATACTCCAAAACCTATGAAGATCATGAAAATCACTTGCGCATTATCTTGAGGACTCTGAGGAGGCATGAATTATATGGAAAGTTTAGCAAGTGTGAATTCTGGCTTCAGGAGATTTCTTTTCTTGGCCATATTGTCTCTAAAGATGGAATCTCTGTTGATCCTTCTAAGACCAAGGCAATCCAAGAATGGCCAGCACCTACGAGTATAACTGAGGTACGTAGTTTTATTGGTTTGGCAGGTTATTATCGACGTTTCGTCCAGAATTTTGCCCGATTGGCTAACCCATTAACGAAGCTCACACGTAAAGGGGTTAAATTTGTTTGGACAAAAGAGTGTGAAGAATGTTTCAAAGAACTGAAGAGAAGATTATTCAATGCTCCTATATTGACTCTACCATCGGGGAATGATGGGTTCGTTATTTATAGTGATGCATCAAAGAAAGGACTTGGTTGTGTCCTTATGCAGAATGATAGAGTTATTGCCTATGCATCACGACAGTTGAAAATTCATGAACAAAACTATCCTACTCATGATCTTGAGTTAGCAGCTGTGATCTTTGCTTTGAAGATATGGAGGCACTACCTCTATGGTGAAAAATGTGAGATTTATACTGATCACAAGAGTTTGAAGTATATTTTCTCACAAAAAGAACTCAACATGAGGCAAAGGAGATGGCTTGAAGGATTATGATTGTACGATACACTACCACCCAGGGAAGGCAAACAAGGTGGCAGATGCTTTGAGTAGAAAAGACCATGGAGTTTTGAACAATATGAGAATTGAAAGGGATCCAATTTTCATGGAGCTAGTGAAGATGGACATGGGAATAACCAGGGAAGGTGAAACATCAATGCTTTTTCAAATGGTTGCCAAACCATCTTTACTAGAAAGGATTAAGAGTTCTCAGACTGATGATGAAGAATTTCAGAAGAAGATTAAAGCTGTGAATGATGGGAGATTGAGAGACTTTGTGTATGAAGATGGAATTTTGAAATTCGGGAAGAGACTTTGTGTTCCCGATTTACCTGATCTGAAAAGGGAATTACTGGATGATGCTCATAGTTCCAATTTCTCTATACACCCTGGGAGCACCAAAATGTATAGAGATTTGAAGGAACATTTTTGGTGGGACAATATGAAGAGGGAGATTGCTGATTTTGTGTCAAGATGTATGGTTTGTCAACAAGTGAAAGCTGGAAGGCAACAGCCTGGAGGAGTCATGCAACCGCTTCCCATACCGGAGTGGAAATGGGACAATATTACAATGGACTTTGTCATGGGGATACCAAAGACTCCTAGAAGGAACGATGCAATATGGGTTATTGTTGATCGTCTTACCAAGTTAGCACATTTTCTTGCTATAAGAGAAGATCTACCCGTGGAACGTCTAGCAAGACTATACATTAATGAAGTTCTGAGACTTCATGGAGTACCCCTATCAATTGTTTCGGATCGTGATCCCCGTTTTACTTCAAGGTTTTGGAAAAGTCTTCAGAAATCCCTGGATACTGAACTTCATTTGAGCACTGCTTACCACCCTCAGACAGACGGACAATCAGAACGGACTATTCAAACCTTAGAAGACATGTTGAGATCTTGCTCACTTGACTTTCAGGGTATGTGGGATCAATATTTACCTCTGGTAGAATTTTCCTATAACAATAGCTTCCATTCGAGTATTCAGATGGAACCATATGAAGCGTTATACGGAAAGAGATGTCGTACACCAACCTGTTGGGATGACGTCGGTGAAAGAAAACTTGTAGGTCTAGAACTGGTGGAGGAAACGATGGAAAAGGTAAAGGTAATCCAAAATCACATCAAAGCAGCTCAAAGTAGGCAGAAGAGCTATGCCGATAATCGAAGGAAGGATTTGGAATTTCAAGTCGGTGATCATGTTTTCCTAAAGGTATCTCCGTGGAAGGGAGTCATACGTTTTGGTAAGAAAGGTAAATTGAGTCCCAGGTACATCGGACCTTTCGAAATTCTAGAACGAATTGGGGCTGTAGCTTACCGATTGGCAATGCCGACAAGTCTCTCCAAAGTTCACGATGTGTTCCACGTATCTCTGTTGAGAAAATACATGCCTGACCCAACGCATGTACTCACCTATGAGGAATTAGAACTGGAACCCGATCTGTCTTATTGCGAAGAGCCCGTCAGGATTCTTGATACGAGAGAACAAGTGCTGAGAAACCGGACGACGCGTCTGGTAAATGTTTTGTGGAGAAATCATAAGATGGAAGAGGCAACGTGGGAACCCGAGGAACTTATGATGAAGAACCACCCGAGTCTTTTTATGCAGTAATACCCTAGAAATTGCGAGGACACAATTATTTGAAGGAGGGGAGAATGTAACACCCCAAGCTTCTACGGTACGTTTCCCTTTGAATAATGCGATAGCGTGTGTTGTACGCAACCTCGAGTTCTAACACACACCACAACTAATTAAACTAGCCGTTGTGAATAGTAATACCTTATTTTTGAAATTATATATATTTTATATTTGAAAATGGACTTCATTTTTGGACTCGGAATATCGAATTTAGCCTAAGGTGAAATTTTGGAACTTTTCGGATAACTTTCATATTTTGATGAATAGTGAAAATTACTAAATTTTAATTAAAAACAACTTTTTTAATCAAAATAATTAATAGTGATAAATTATGAATTTTAGTAGTTTTAAAGTATATTTAGAATATATTTTTACTATAATGTTGGTCATTGGACATAATTTTACAATTAAACCGAACATAAACAAGTGTCAATCTTTTGATAGTTATTATCTCTTAAAAACACGCTTTTTGTTTTGACAGCGGGAATTAATTTTAAATTAATTTCTGCCACTTCTGTGTTTTGAATTTAGGAAAATGGATTCCATATTTGGAATCAGGATGTTCAAATTTTGTAAATAGGAAACTTTTATTTTTAGACATTTTGAATAGTTACTGTGGTAAATATTTTATTTACCATGGTTAAAGGGTAAATCCGGTAAATAAGGGTTAAAAAAATAATATTATAATAATACTAAATTACCCTAAAACGTGTCTTAACCCTATTGGTTGATACATGGTCGACCATGGGCATCTTTGGGTCTATTTTGGGACCCCATGGATCCACTTGTAAGTGATAATGACACTTTATTTTAATTTAGT
Organism: Viscum album; assembly: GCA_963277665.1. Taxonomy (NCBI): domain Eukaryota; kingdom Viridiplantae; phylum Streptophyta; class Magnoliopsida; order Santalales; family Viscaceae; genus Viscum; species Viscum album. Next base: position 1,132,713,976 of record OY728135.1, on the reverse strand, counting down.
TAAAATGAATACAAAAATGACACAAGCATATATCTTTTAGAACAACAATTTTTACATAGGGTTATATATGTTGGATTTTAGATTATAAATATTCATTATAAAGTTAAAAGATTTCCTACATAATGATATTTTATTTATAATTTTTAGACATTAAATAATTTATTTTATTTATGACACAATGATGATGCAGTAATTACTATAATAGTGAAAAATTAAAATAATTGATATTATAAATACCCAAATAAATATAATATGAAACTTTTAATGAATTAAACTAATTTTATAGGATAATATGATATATTAGGATTGATTTAATTGACTTTGTTCTAAGTAATCAATCTGTTATGAGTTTCACAAAAATCAACTATTGAATAGTGTCAAAATTGACATAAAAGAGTTCTTAAAACAAATATTATATTATTAATTGATATTAAATTCCTAAAAATCTAAGGTTCGGCCAAGAGACTTATATTATGATAGGTTCCTCATTAATGGACCACTTGGGGGTCGCTTGGATGTATATAGTAAGTTTATTAACCATAATATATAAAAATACAAAGAGACATTGTAAAAGTGAAACTAATTAACTTAGAGTTAATACTTAAAGATAAGGTTAATATAAGTACCCAAACCTGTATAAATTCTATTGGTTGAGTGGTTTTCGACCTATCCCCACCTTAACCTTTGAATAATCAACTTTGGAGCCATTAGAAACCGAATATGAATTTATTATAAATTAATATTTCTAGCTTTTCCAAAGGTGCCCCTCACCCCTCTTATAAAAGGGCACTCCCCCTTCTCATTTCTTCACACCTTCAAAGCCTTTTGGTTCGGCCAAACTCTGCCCAAATACTCTCCCAACATCCCTCACTACATCCTAGAGGCCTTAGTTTGATCAGAAAGCCAACCTAAGGAGCCCTTTTGATCAAATCAAAAGGAAGAACCCGAAGAAGAGGTAATGATTTCACCACCCTTTTCTAAGTTCATTTCTTCTTCCACTTCTTCTTCCTTTGTTCTTACCATTCTAAAATAATAACTCCAGTATCTCACATATACTGTGATGTTATTATAAGTATGGTACAACCATATTCAGTATTCTATCCACCCTTTGAATAACATGTCACCATACGTACGTACGTACGGCTTACCGTCCCCACGTCGTGGTGTAATTGTTATTCAATATAATATTATTTGGATGGGTATAATAATGATGTGTAACTCATGTAAATAATAAATATAACATGTTAATTATTCTGTATATATGATATACCATTCATTTATATATTATTTTAATATCAAAAGAATGATATTGTCGCTCGTGCGTACGTACGGACTACCGTCTCCACGAACGCGATAAGATTCATTCTCCATCGTATCCATTCAAGTATAATTATCATTTTATGATTTAAAAATGATGTTTAATGACTTGATATCATTCTGGATATGAATAAGATACAACAAACATGGCTTATGTAACAAAACATATAAAAGAAAATGAGTAAGTTAACACCCGAAACGATGATAATTCTAAGATATTATTAATAAATCAATGTTAAAAGATCATATATGATATCATATTAATATATATGATTCTTGTATAATTTAATAACAATTATTTCACCATTATACAGGAGGTTAACCTACCCAAACCAAGGAAAAGTACAAGGTAAGGGTTATTTCACAATCTCTTCATTATCCGAGGTTGTTTATACGTAATAATCTACTGGGATCTCTTTATCATCCACATCCATGTTTCTTAAAAATACATTTCAAAACATTTTTACTATTTACTAGAATATGAGTTAAAGTCATTTATACCCTTTTTTACTTTTATAAGTGGTTTATAAAGGAATCTTTCGGTCGTTTTCAAAACAAGGTCCTTTTTAACCTTTTCGACAGAATTAAGGTAAGAATGTTTTTTTTAACTTATACGGCGGGTGCGGTTATTTTACGCCGTTATAAAATCTTCAAAGATTTCCTTACAAGCTTATAAGAATATTTTCAAAGAAAATGTTTTATTTTATATGGATCTTAAATGATTTCAAAATAAAAGGAGATATTTCTTTAAAAAGAATTTTGATTTCATCTATGTCAACATCCTTTGATGGATTTTAAGATTATTTGAAGTTGATTTATTATGATACAAAACTTCTATATTGTATTGAAGGTTTTGTGATATGTTTGACTGTGGATGTGCTATTTTTATACCATTCATAGTTTATTGTGAAAGTATTGACATTTCGTATGCTAGTTTTAATACGAATGTTTATGTTATGTTTAAACCTTTTCATATGGGAATGCATTGGACTTAATAAGTGACGGGTGGAGCCCGCTATAGCTCCTCGATGCATCGGTAGGTCTCATGAGACAAACTAGTGTCTGGGCACAAGGCCTTGACAAAATCTTATTTGTAGTCTTGGCATGAGGCCTTGGCTATGTGGTTATGATAGTCTGGCATTATGCATTCCAACATTATGAAAGTGGTTATTGATTTTTGCATTTGATTATTCATTTAGTAGAATATCCATGTGAATAAGTAAATGGCATTATTTCATTTTATTTATGCCATACCATGTTGAAAGTTCGTATTTAAAAGGCTTTTGTTTTAGTTATACATTGCCTTAAATGTTTATTCTTTTTTATGAAAGTTTCCACTTTATTGTTATCCTTACTGGGCATTTGAGCTCACCCCTTTTTTTTATGTTTTATTTTTCCCAGGACGTGAAGAAGTAAGTTATGAATGACCTGCAGGGATTTTATGAGGGGTTAATAGTGTGGATTGTGGAAACATTATGTTGTTGTATTAGTTTTTCATTTTATGATGTAATGTAAAACTTATGAGTATATCTAGTGTTTCCAAGGCTACTAAACCAATCGGTCTTTCGAGATTTGATCTTTCTTGTGATCATGCCAATGTTATGTAATTAATGCACCGACTCTGGGTAGCTGGGGTCGGGGAGTTACATGTTAATAATGATTCAATTAAATATTTTCGAACTAATCATGGTGTTATGAGTTTTACAAGAATCAATTACCAAATAGTGTCAAAATTGACATAAAATAGTTTTGAAAAGAAATATTATATTATTAATTGATATTATATTCCTAAAAATCTAATATTTGAAAAAATGACTTAGATAAGGTAATATATATTAATAATGAACCACTTGGGGTTCTCTTGGCTTTTTATAGTATGTTTATTAACAATATATCGTAAGAAAACAAGAAGACCCGTTAAAAGTTAAATTATTTAACTTAGAGTTAAATCTAAATGATAAGGATAAAATAGTAAAATAAACATGTATAAAACCTATTGGTTGAGATGATTTAGACCCATAACCACTTTAGCTTATAAATAAATCAATTTGGAGCTATTATAAACCGAATATGACTTTATTATAAAATTATATTTTAAGTTTTTCTAAAGGTGCCACTCTCCTCCCTTATAAAAGGGAACCTCATCCCTCTTCTCTTTACACAATTTTCAGCCTTCAATAACAGAAAAACCCTACCCATTTCTCTTATAAACATTCCCTGAAACATTATAGATTTTATGGTCCCCTCAAAAGGCAAACTCTAGTGCCTTAAGAGGAAGCTTAAAAGAGGTGCGTCGAAGAAGAGCTAATCTCTTCTACCGATTCTTTCATGTTCTGTTCTTCTTCAAATTCTTCTTCTTTAGTTGTATAATTATAAATTAATGACATAAATATCTCTAATATACTGATATGTTATTATAAATATGAAACAACCCCATTTCACCTTCTCTCTGTCCTATGGAAAACAAAATCACCGCACGTACGTACGTACGGAATACCGTCTCCACACCGTAGTGTAATCTGTTTTTCCACCACCACCATACTTGGATGGGTATAATGGTGTAAAGAATAACTATATATGGTTATTATAACATCATATTGATTCTTATATATTATATCATTCACTAAAATTCCATTAAATAATTATGGGAACTATATCATCGCTCGTGCGTATGTACGGATTACCGTCTCCACGACTCGATGAGATTCATTCTCCATGTTAACCATTCAAGAATGATTATAAAGTATATATGATGAATAATAATCAAATATATGACATAATAAATCTAATATATATATATATATATATATATATGTCATCTACTTACTTCCATTCAAATAAAAAAGGAATGGAAAATAGGGTTCATGCGTACGTACGACCTTCCTTCTCCATGAACTGTGTATTTCATTTCATTCATCTATATATTATATATATATATATACTGAATATATATGATATATAAATCATGATTTAAATTATGTAAGTAATTAAATAATTATATAATTAATAATATTATCAAGTACAACAAGTCCAAACACGTACGATAAATAAAACGATTACACCCAAATTGCTACTTTAACATGGAATTTACAAAAGAACGGGTAATATAAAGTCATAAGTGAACCATTTATGATATCATAACAATGAATATGATTATTTAATAAGCCAATGACATTATTTAAATCATTATATAGGAGGTTCAGATACGTACGAAGCATATCAGACCTAAGGTAAGGGATAAATATTCCAATCTCGTTCTTATCTGAGATTGTTTATTCGTAAGTATTTACTGGGGTTATTGTTATCATCCACGCCCATGTTTTCAAAATTTCATTCATCTATGTTTAATGTACTTTTTACCAATTTATTAATTTTATCACATGTTATGAAAGGAATCTTACTTTTTTTACCACACGAGGAACTTTTTGACTTTTATGACAAAAGTATGAGGAGAATGTTATTTTTAACTTATACAGCGTGAACAGATTTTTACAGTTTCATAATGCCTCATTTTCAGGAATCTTACACTACAATATTGCTTGATTATTTTAAAAAAACCATTTTATTTTAAAATTTCTTGGCATTTTGTGAAAAGAAAATGATTTTGGAGAATAAAGGATATTTTTATTTCAAATTCATTTCAAGTGTTTTATCAAAACTATTTTCCATCTAAAATGAAATTATTTAATATGTTTATGTTTCAAATATAATGTCTCCATTATTTACATGGTTTGATTTTTCTTATGATTAAATTATATCCATTTTGTTATATGGATTATGTTATGATGGCATGATGTTTAAGAATCCCATTCTATTACATGGGTTATGCTATGATGTATGATTTATGATTTTGTGGCACATGAAAGAATGATTTAATTATGTGATGGTTGGGACCACTATCTCCCTCAAATTAATCGGGTAAAGATTTATATCTCATGATATAGACATGGATGGAATGGTATGTTAATCTGGTTCAGTGATACCAGACTGGAACGAGGAGTGAACTCGATTCAGAAAGGGACTTTGTCCACTAAGATGGTCCTGGAAGCAATGCCTTGTCCACTATAGAAATTATATCTTGTTCTTAATGGTTTTCCATAATTACATGTTTTATTCCCATGATATTTTATCATGATTGATGCTCATTTATGATATATTCCTTACGTACTTCCAAAATTTATGTATTTGCTCAAGATTTTGTTGTTTAGATTCTATGTTCAAATTTTTTCATTCAAATGTATATGGATTGTTTTATGTTCTATATGTTTACCCTTGCTGAGAATTTGAGCTCTACCTTTTTATGTTTTATTTTCCCCAGGATATAAAGAAAGGTTTTAGGTAATAAAACAAAAGGGGAAGATCTTTATGGGAGATGTTGAAGACCTTTCACCATGATGAGAAGATTATATTACGAGTTTCCAAAGACAATAAACTATTACGGTCCTTGTGTGTTGGTTTTTGTTATGTATTAAGTATTCCAAAAAAGTAATGTAATTTACATGTACATCATGTTTGGGTCTCTACAATACTATAATTCTTACATTTGGAATAAGTCAAACCGAGGAAGTCTTTTATTATAAACCAAAAGGATTTACCCGATTAAGAGGTAATGTTTTCTAACGATGACTTTTGTTTAATTTACTCCTATGTCCCATAAATTATGTTTATATCATGATTAGATAATAACTTCAATATCTTAAATATTATTAGGAGTTGTTATTCTAATATTTTTACCAACACATTTAATCAAATACATCAAATATGATATGCAATCATGGTTTTTTGTGTACGACAGACTATCGCCTAGTGAAGTGATGTCATTCATTATTCCATTTACCATCATTAAAGATTATAATAATGAAAGATTTATAATTTTTATATGATATATATTAAAATTATAATTTATATATTCGTCTATAATATTTATAAAAAACATTCCATTATGCACTTGTTTTTTTGAATACGATAACATTATTTGTGGATGTGTGGATTACCGCAACCCCAAAGTAATGCAGTATTTTCATGGTAAAAATATAATTTTTTAGGGATATATTTAATAAAAATATTTGAAATATATAAAAAATGTTATATTATAATTATAATATTCATATATATCATTTTCTTTTCATTCTTTTGTTATGAAAAATAAATGGAAGTAACTTTTATGCGTATTTATGACCAACTGTCTCCACAAACTGAGCATTTCATTTATTCTATAAAAATATTATGGATTGCTAAAAATACATATATATTGTATATATAATATATTCACATCTTGTTTTACATTATTTATATGATTAAATCATGATCTAATTACTAATAATAAGTTACATGTCATAACATACTTGAAAAATTATGCCATCAACACGGGAAATAGTTTAAATAATGAAACATTTTTAACAAACAGGTAACAAGACATTATAAAAAGATAATATATGATATTATAAGTTTTATTATGGTTCTGCTATAATATATTAATATTCTAATAGCCTTTATATAGGAGGATAAAGGTTGTTCAACCAAATGGTAACCCAATGTAACGGATTTCATCTCAATTTACATTCCATTGAGACTTATTTATTATTATTCACCAATTAAATTAAATTTAGTGCATATACTACATATTTTTATTTTAAAATCATTCTTTTCTCATACTTAATGGGATTTTACATTTCACTTTTAATTATCTCACCGCAGGGGTTTAGCTTGAAAATTACCAAGAAAATTATCTTTGCAATCTCACATTCTTTTCTGATTGTTAAATTTCTCTTCAAAAAATAAATTTACTATAATCAATTGAATATAAAATTTATTGGGTGAAAGATATTATTATTATCTAAAATGTATACCATTTATATATATGGTGTTTCCTATTATAGTTATTTAATTAACTAGGGAATTATTGATCAATCTGTATCTTTTATTCAATAAAGATATTTAATAATTAATATTGTTTATTGATCAAATTTATTACTCGATGTGAGGAATTATTTTTATATAAAATTATGTTTGGGTCATAGAATGTATACATCTTCTCAATTCAGTTATAGGTTCTCATGAGACAAACATTTTGGCCAAATTTAACGGGTTTCTACCCGTAGTTTTAAACATTCTCATGAAAGGTGTTGATGGTATATGTTTTCATGTTCTTTATACATAATTCAAAATAATTTATCATTTATATCATATATATTTTAGTTACTATTAGTAATATCCATTAGATATTCACTATTACGAAATCTATGGATGCATTTAATTATCTATTTATTGATTAAATGGCATGTGTTTTCAGTTTCTTACCATCCCATATTAATTATGCCTTATCCAGTTATTTATATGGAATGTGTTCTTTGTTATTTACCTTTCCATGTGAGATTATTACCATGTATTCATTAGTTTTTCCATTATATTTACCTTTACTGATGATTTTATATCACCCTTTTTATTTCCATTCCCCAGGTTATGATGAGGATCTCTTTGAATGAGTTTTAGGGATGTGGTTTGTTATTCTTTGTTATGTATTATGTTTTATATAATATTTCCCAATTTAATATGGGTATCATGTATGTAATCTGTTTTTCCAAAACTACTAAACTATTCTATTCTATTATAATAAAATAATTCATCAGATCATGGATTTTGGGGTCAAGGCGTTATATTTGGTATCAAAAAAAGATTAGCAATAAACATTGAAACTAAATTTAGAAAAAAATTATTAAGGAACATAACCCAAATTTATACAGTGTGTATAATTATAGAAAAACATCCTATAATTTTTTAAGATATAGATAATGTGTTTTATCCTAGAATTATATCCCATTCTATATAGTATATGTTAATGTGGTTTTGTAATAGATATACTAAGGGGTAAAAACTCTGATAAGGTGCATTGAGTCTAACTCAAGTGTAACATGGTATAAAAAAACATGCGTTATTGTGAACATGTTTTGAAACTCCTAAGGGATATTATTGGGATAATTTATATTCTATTTACCTACCATTATAATGGATTTAAAAGTTATGATTCCCCTAAAGAAAAAAATTTAAGATTCTATGATTTACGATGTATAAATTTATGGTACATGTTATACCATATATTGAATTATACATTATTATTTTATGAGATAATCAAGTATATTCCATTTTTTATAAACGACGGATGGTAGGATGAATGATATTAATACCTGTGGAAACATTTTGGGATTCCCTATTGATTATACCAATACAGTTGGTATTAGAATAGATAAACTTATAAAAATATAGGGGCAACATAATTAGGTTATAAAAAAACACGGGAAAATAGAGAAACCTACTCCATGGAGAGAATCTCCCATACTTGATCACCTTATGTGAAAAAATCCCACATCATTTAGTGGGACTACTTCCAATTAACTTTTTTTATTTTATAAAACATTTAAGGGGGAAGTGATAACCCTTGATATTAAAGTATATCAAACATAAAAGGATACTACTAGTTTATAAAAAAAAGTCTAAGGCGATCAGAGTATCCATCCCTAAATAGTTTCTAGAGAAATGAATTTACCTGGTAATTTGGATCCTCCTCTAGGATATCTTCATAATTTCTTTTGAGATAATCCCAGAAATTCATATACTCTTCATTATTAATCTTCTCCATGTTAAATCCTCTAAAAAATATGCAGTCTTCCTTATAAATCCACTCTGTTTTCTCTCGGGTAACTTCCACTTAGAGCAATATTCCAATCATTTGATCAATATCTTCCCTCGTCTTATTGATCACCAAAACTCCATCCTTCATTTCTTTACTATATTGAATGATTAGTTCCATATTATTATCCAAATACATGTCCTTTAGGAACTATAAACCATCAATAGGCCCTACTGCACACTGCTCTCTAGGGGGAAGAGCATCCTTCATCGACGACATCACCTCCTCATATTGTAGATGAATCAACTCTTGTTGGTCATATTATTTTGAGGAAACTTTAACTTTCTATTGAGACTTGGTGACACCAAATTTCTAAACCTACACTCCTCCCACAGGCTACATATCGTTCTCATTGAGTTTACCCTCTATTTTGGTCGATCGAGTCTCCAAAGTTCTAGGAATATAGGAGTAGTCTTTACACCCCGTAGGTTTTAGATTACTAGAAACAATGCGGTTACGTTGGTCCATATTTTCATTATTCCCTTTCTTCCATATTTGGATATGAAGACCCTTACTAACCCCTCCCAAATCATTATCACATAAGGATTTCAAATCTCTATCAAACTCAGCCTCAGAGGGACAATTGGAGTTGCCATGAAACACGCCCTCATTCCTCAAACTTTCAAATTGTTTTTTATGTTGAGACATGACAAAGTCCACCTCGAGTTGGTTCCATGTATATTATTCTACAACATTCTTACACTATGTGAAGTCTACTCCTAGTCATGTCCATCCTTTGACTTACTCTCACTAGTAGAGTGGCTCACCCTTTAAAAGTTTTTTCATCCCCCTTCATGCATAGCCATAGCATTGGTGCATGGATATTGGATCACCTAACCCTTAGAACATAGTCCAATGGCTCCAATAGAGTCCCATGGAGCATAAGTATAATCATTGAGTATATCCATATTTTCTTCCACCCCTACACTATCCTAAGGACCCCCTACAAACAACATGTTTCTTAGAGGACTTGCCTGGTCACTCCGCAGTTTCATAAAGATTCCCACTACACTAGGCTCAAGAGGTAATACTATAGCTGGGTTTTCTTCATTTCTCCACGTGAACACATGGTATCCTCATCCTTATCATTTCATTGACCAGAACCTTCATATATTTCTATAGGCCCAACACCAATCGTATCTAGAAATTTTCCATCATCACAAGGAGGACCACGCTGGACCTAATCTTTTTAGACCTCCAGAACATCTCCCTATTTCCTCACCCTTCATCTATATATTTCAAATCTATACCCTAGAATCATTAATAATGAACAATAATCACACCAGGATTAAAATATAAAGGTCTTCTTATATCTAAATTCTTCCCCAATGGCTATCCAGATGGATTTAATAGGCTCCTTTAATACATCTACTTTGACACAAACCCTCGGAGAAATCGGGTGGAACATATTTCAAGTAATACTATTAATACAATGGAAACACCTAAAAAATATCTGATCAAACAGAGAATCATTGGACTTTGAAATGGAAGAGGGAGTTTTGGAAATATTACCCAAATCGCCATCTTTGTAGGATCTCATTTAATATGAAGATCGTATGAACATCTGGAGAGGAGAAATAAAGCACCAATATATGAGCGATGTGTGCTCAACCAAGCGAGAATCATGTCGTCTTTATAGGAGAACCGAATCATGATGTTCTCAGAGTCAAGAAGACCAACCGTTGCTCACACCTGCAAACCCATGTTTCAAAAATCAATCGGTCGAAATAATCCACTTACGGTATGCCCCACTAGAAATGTGTAATCAATGTCTGGTTTTGTAGAGAGGATTTGGCAGTGGATTTTAAGGTTGAGAGTCGTATAGGCGGTGGGCCTTCGAGGAATTCAAGAAATTTTGGGCTGACGAGAATCAGTAGAAAGAATGGTATGACATAAGGGTTCGAAAAGATGATGAATGTAGAAGATCGATTTATATGAATATTTGTATGAGGAAACTCCCCCTCCAAGGGGAGTGGGGCCAATATGGGGATTATATAAACCAAAGGCATGGAATTCCGCAGCGTCTGATGAATCATCATGTTATCTCAATAGTTTTTTAGTGGGACTACTAATCCAATTGTAGCCGAGAAATGGATTGAGTCTCTGTAGAAGATATTTAGGGCCTTAGGGTGTAGTTAAATGGAAAATGTTTCACTTATGGTGTATTGTATCTAAGAATATGTTGATCAATGGTGGTTCTTGATCCAAAATACTATGGGGGAAGATGAAATAGAACTCATATAATGGAAAACATTTTATGGTACATTCTTTGATAAATAATTTCATCGTGATCAATAAATTGAGATAAATATATAGTTTCTTAGAATAAATAAAAAGAAATAATAAAGTGTTTCATATTTTTAAGGTACTTTATAAGTTTATCCAGGTATGCTATAAAATACATATAAAACACAATGTTCATGATTGAACACTTATTTGAAGGTCTTATGCCAAATCTCTAAAGGGCACTGGTTTATCATAATTTTTCAACATATGATTATATAGTTTTATGTTCCATCATCATGGAGAAGGAATTATATATAATCAATATATTCAAGGAAAACTAAGAAAATAAGAGGTCATCTAGTCACCATGAAAAATGGAATGCATAAATGAATAAGAATAAGTTTGGTATGAAAATTGTGGTAAAAAGGAACCCTATGAAATGTTCTATGGGACTAAGGGTTTAAAATAAGTGTATTGATAGGGCTAACTAGGCTCATGAATGTAAGGGGAAGAAACTAATCAATTATTTCTAGTTCTAATATTCTAATTATATGGGTCACTATGAATCAAAACCCCCTAATCATCAAGGGAATCTTGCACAAAAGAGGATAAGGGGAGATGGACATGTTTATGCAATTACAATGGTTGATATAGAAGTAGACAATGATGTATTTTCAGGTACATAAATCCTATCTTCAAATTTATCCAATTAATTATTTTATTCTGGATCATCATACTCTTTTATATCTACCTATTTTTTAACAAACATCAGACATTTTACATTTGATTTAATAAGAGAGTTGTAAGTAAAAACTCATAAGAGAAGTATAATTACAACAAATATGTGTCAGGAAGCCCCAATTATAACACATAAACATGATTTAATTGCTTACCTGGTTATTATACCTATGGTTGAATTTGATATAATCCTCATTATAGACTGATCCAAAAAATATTATGCAATAATTTATTGCAAGAGGAAATAAATTATGATTTGTGAGTAAGATATATAATACATCATCATTAGAGTAGAATCTTACTCAATTTATTCTTATATAGATTATCCCCCTATGTCTCTAATGAATGACATTATCAGGGAAGATGAGAAAAAATGTCTAGTTACTGTGAAGGTAATCATCAAATTGAAGATGTACCTATCATGCCAGAATATATTGATGTATTTCCTATGGAATTTCCTCAACAGCCCCAAGATCATAAAGTTTAATTTTTAATTGATTAAATCCTTGATTCAAGGAAAATATGAAATAAAACCTATAGAATGGTCACTATTTAATTAGTTTAATTAAGGAAACAACAAGAGGATTTGTGTAATAAGGTATTCATTCTCCCTAGGGTTTAACAATGGGGACCCTGTGTTCTCTTTGTTAAGAATCAATATGGATCCATGATGATGTTCATTGATTATAAGGAAATAAATGTTATTACAATAAATAAAAATTATCATCTACCTTACATTGAAGGCAGGTTTCATCAACTTTATGGAGCCCAATATTTTTCAAAGATTGATCTTCCTCATGAGTTTCATCAATTAGGAGTGAAGAATAAAAGAATTCCGAAGACAGCCTTTCGAATGAGGTATGAACATTAAATGTTCAAATTATGTCCATTTTGATTGTCCAACACCCCATTTGTTTTTATAGACCTAATAAAAAGTGTATTCATAGATTATCTTACTGATTTTTTATGGTCTTCAATGATGATATTATAGTGTATTTTAAAATCTATGAGTACTAATAGAATCACTTGAGGATCATTATTAAGACTCTTAGAAGGAAAGAGTCATATGGGAAATTTAGAAAGTGAGATGTATGGCTTCAACAAGTTTCTTTTTAGGGCTATATTGACTCCATGGAAGGAATATCAGTTGATCCTGCAAAGAAAAAGGTTGTCAAATAATAGGCTACACCAAAAAACATAACTGAGATATGGGGAATTATTGGTTTTGAAGGTTACTATTTGTGATTCATTCATAATTTTGATCAATTAGATGACCTGTTGACCAATATTACATGTAAAGGGGTTTTGTTTGTTTGGGAAAATGAATTAAAATAATGCTTTGATGAAATAAAGAGAATATTATTCAATGGTCTGATTTTAAATCTACCATCAAGAAGTGATGGGTTTTTCATATATAGTGATTCATTTTAGCCGGGACATAGTTGTGTACTAATTAAAAATGAAAATGTTATTTAATATGCGCCAAGTAAATTTAAGACTCATGAATAGAATAATCCAAACCACGATATTCATTTAGCTTCTATAATGCCCGCCTTGAAGATATGGAGACGTTATCTCTATAATGAAAGACTAGAAATATACACAGATCATAATATCTTTAAATAAATCCTATTATAGAAATTTATCAATAAGAGACACAAGATATGTATTGATAAACTCTAGGATTATTATTTCATAATATATTACCACCTAGGGAAGTCAAATAAGGTAGTGGAATCATTTAGTAATATGGATAATAGAGTTATAATTAAAATTATAATTGAGAAAGATCATATCTTTAGCGATCTCATAAATACGGATATTGGAATTTATACGAAATGGGAGATATCATTCATTTTTCAAATGATTGGAAAAATATATTTATTAGAAAAGATAAATAATTCTTAATCTAATGATGAGAACATTCAGAAGAAAATTAAAGCTGTGAATGAAGAAATATTGGAAGACCTGGTTTGGGAAGAAAGTGTTTTAGTGTATGGAAAGAGAAAATGTGTTCCATCTATACCAAAGCTAAAAGGGAAAAATTGGATGATTCTAAAAGTTCAAATTTATCTATAAACACTATTATCACAAATATGTATAAGCAAATTAAGGGACATTTTTCATGGGATAGCATGTAGCGGTAAATTGCTGATCATGTGTCTAGATGTTTGATTTTTTAACAAGTGAAAGTTGCGAGGAAGCATCCTAAATTAGTCCTACAACCAATTCATACTCTTATATGAAAATTTTATGAAATTACTATGGTATTTTCATTGGAATATTAAATACTCCTAGAAATAATGATGTCATATGGGTTATTATTGATCGACTATCCAAATCATCATATTTAATTTCTAAAAGAGAAGACCTACCACTTGAGAAGCTATAAAGTCTCTATATTAATGAATATTTAAGACATCAAGTTGTGCCTATATTAATTTTTTTATCAATGTTGAACCTTAAAATCTTCCCACCTTTCATAGCCTAAAACTTATTCTGTAACAAAAAATCTTCATTTTTAGATTTATTGATATTCTTTGGTAATGATAGTGGAGAAATAATTTGGGATAGATTTGATTATGTACCTTCCCTTATGATTCCCATGTCCAGTTTTACTAGGTCTTTGATCAAGGGATCTATTTGAATCCTCATCATTTCTAGTACAATAGGTTCTTTCATATTTAATGAATCAACAACTTTGTTTTCCCTTCTAGAGAAACAATGAATTGAACCATTATTGTCTTTAAGAAGTTCCAACCATATTCTATGTATCATTTTCAATTCCTTTTGTGTGAAAATATACTTTAAACATTGATGGTTTGTGTATATATCATACTAGTCCCCATAAGATAGTGTCTCTGTAACTTTCGAGAAAAAACAACTGCAGCCAGCTCCAACTCATGTGTAGGATAATTCTTATCATGAGGCTTTAGCTGTCGAGATTCATATGAAATCACCCTGTCATTTTTCATTAGAATTCACCCAAGACATGTTAGTGATAATTCACAAAAAATAATGAATCCTTCACTGATTGAGGGAAGAGTTAATACAGGTGCTGTGACCAATCTATTCTTCTGCTCTTGGAAACCTTCCTCACACACCTTTTTCCAAATGAACATGACCCCTTTTCGAGTTAACATGGTTAATGGATTATAAAGTCGTGAAAAATATTTCATAGACCTCATATAGTATCCATCCAATCTAGGGAAACATTGGATCTCAGTTACTATTATAGTATGAGGCCACACCTCCACAACCATTGTCTTTACATCATCAACTAATATTCCTTCACTGGTTACAATGTGACCCAATAGAGAAACTTTCTATATACAAAACCGACACTTGATAAACTTTTCAAATAACCTATACTTCCTTGGTGTTGGTAATTATTTCCGACTCTTTCATCGGGGCGTGCACATCCGTCTGTGGAGGACGCGCAACTGTTTCCCCGCATTCTTGCTTTCCAAAGGCGGGCGACATTTGTTCCATGTTCAGGTACGTCTGCTCTTTGATTGAAACAGGATGATGGGATGTCAGTTCTTCCTTCCGTGGATTCCTCCTCAGAACTCATCACCTAGTCCGGGTCTCCCTCATATACATAATACGTTGTTCGTGAATCTCATTCCCGATGCCATATCTTCATGGACGCCGGTTAATTACACTACTTCTGTCAAGACATTCCATAGGGTCTTGACATGGTAGTGACCTTCGGTCAGAGTAGACAGCAACATCAGGCATGTCAGGGCATCTCTGGGTGCATGGACATTGGGGAACCTATATTCTTCCTCATGAGAGGGCATCTCAAGGGTGCATAACCCGAGGCATCCCGCGTAGAGTGCGGGGAATCATATGCCATAGGCATGTACCTGGGGTTTTCCTTAGCTTCCCGTGTTTAATATAGGGTATGCAACATGTTTAACGTCTTGCGAAGACGGTTATGCCAAAGGCGTTCCGTCCGAGGTTTTCCCCAGGCATCTCATGTTTATCACGAGGTAGGTCGTGAGTTTAACATCTTGCGGAGACAAAATAAGGGTGATCAAAACGTCCCATAGAGACGGATCGATGGTGGTGTGCCCCGTAGAGGAGAGATGTCACACCGTAATGGCTGATCTGAACACCACTGAGGGCGGATCAGGGAAAGTGCACCCCAAGATGGGGTACACCATGGATTACCATTGGTTGGGATTGAACCTCTTGGAGGTTTCCTACGTACCCTATGTAGAGGATAGGGATCAAAACCCACGTTGTTTGAAGGGGTGATGAATCGAGGTGAACACAGAAGACAACGACCTGGAGATATGATGGGACTTACATGTGAAAATCGGCCCATGCGCCACTAAGAGCAGCGAGGAGGTGGATGGCATGATCCCACTGGGATGTGGTGGCCCAGGCGAGAATCAGGACGGATGATGGAAGCATGAATGAAGTGGAGGGGGGATGAAATGGGACCGTCGCAAGGGTGACGGTGAAGTTGGGATTGAGCCTCGAAGAGACCTCCTACGTATCCCCGTGACAGGGAATCAATGTCCGCGTAGTTCGGGATGGTGCGCCCGAGGACCAACGTGAATGTGGACCTTGGTCCGATGGGTGTCGTCAGCGAACCGACGTAAAGGTGGACCTTGTTTTGATGGGCATCATTAGTGAACCGACGTGAATGGGGTCGGGATGATCGGGTGATGGGCTTGAACCTTATGGAGGCTTTTTACGTACCATGCCTTGACATGGATCAAAGATTAAGTAGTTCTTAATGGTGTGTCAGCGAACCGATGCGAATGAGGACCTTGGTCTGGATGGTGTGGGGCTTACACACTAGGCTGCCCGGGTGTTGGTGAACCGACATGAAGATGGTTGGAGGGACCAACGGGTGGTGGGCTTGAACCTCTAGGAGGCTTCCCACGTACCATGCCTAGACATGGATCAAATTCCTCGTAGTTCAAAGGGTTTCATCGGTGAACTGACGTGAAAGTAGACCCGGGGGTCCACCAGTGGTGGGCTTGAGCCACGTGAAGGCTTCCTATGTACCGTGCCTTGACATGGATCAATGTCCTCATAGTTCGAGTTGGTCACAACCGCTCGCCGTCGGATGAGAATACAGTTTAACTTCATACTAGACGAGAGTGAACCCTGACATGAATAAACGACAGGCGGTGGGCATGAACCTCATGGAGGCTTCCTATGCATCATGCCTTGACATGGATCAAAGTCCCCATAGATTAGGGGGGCTTCGTCGGTGAACTGATGTGAAGGTGAACCCGGGGGTCCACTTGTGGTGGGTGTCAGTGAACCGATGTGAATAAGGGACCTTGGTCCGATGGGAGATGGGCTTGAACCTCAGGGAGGCTTCCTACGTACCGTGCCTTGACATGAATCAAAGTCCTCGTAGTTCGGGTTGGTCACAACGGCTTACCGTCGGACTGGAATAAAGTTTAACGTCATGCTATACGAGAGTGAACATTGACGTGAATAAATGATGGGCGGTGGGCTTGAACCTCATGGAGGCTTCCTACGTACCATGCCTTGACATGGATCAAAGTCCCCATAGTTCGGGTGGTGACAGCGGCTTGCCGTCGGACTAGAATGCAGTTTAATGTCATGTTGGACGAAGGTATAACTCGACGTGAATTGGATGACGGGTGGACTTGAACCTCGTGGAGGCTTCCTACGTACCATGCCTTGACATGGATCAAAGACCTAGTAGTTCAAATGGGTGTGCAGTTTAATGTCATGTGGACAAGGGCATATAGTTTAACGTCATGCTGGATGAGGGCATGCAGTTTAACGTCATGCTGGACGAGGGCATGCAGTTTAACGTCATGCTGGATGAGGTATTGTCATGGCCAATTCCAACTCTAAGCCCACGTGAGTCATGCCCGGTGTGAGAAACAAGAGACAGCAAGGACCTGATGATCACGCCGCGAAGGGTGCATCCGTGAGAAGCGAACAGGGGCTTACACGTTAGGCTACCCATTAGTGATGGGACTTACTCTAGGATGGAGGCCTGAAGAAAAGGATGACGATGGTTTCAGGCTTGAGCCTTGAAGAGGCTTCCTACGTACCCCGTGGTAGGGAATCAAATTCTACGTAGTTCTTCTGATGACGGCTTACCGCCGATTGGGGGTTTCAACGGCTTACTGCTGGATTGGGTGTGAACGACTTACCTCTAGATGGGGTCACAACGTTTTTCTGCTGGATTGGGTCACAATGGCTTACCGCTTGAAAATTATTTCAACGGCTTACCGCTAAATGGGGTCACAATGGCTTACCGCTGGATTGGGTCACATTGGCTTATCGCTGGAAAAGGATGTCAACGGCTTACCGCTGTATAGGATCACAATGGCTTACCGCTGATTGGGATCACAACAGTGGATGGGGCTTACACGAGGAAGCTGCCCGGGTGCCGTTATGGAGAGGCAATGGTGAATGAGGCTTACGCAAAGAAGCTGCCCGGGTGCCGCTATGGAGCGACATTGGTGAATGGGGCTTACGTGGGGAAGCTGCCCAGATGAAGCTAAGGAGCGGAAATCGTGGATGGGGCTTATGCTAGGAAGCTGCCTGGGTGCCGCTATGGAGCGACAATGGTGAATGGGGCTTACACTAGGAAGCTTCCTGGGTGCCGCTATGGAGCGGCACTGGTGAATGGGGATTACGCTAGGAAGCTGCCCGGGTGCCGCTATGGAGCGACACTGGTGAATGGGGATTATACTAGGAAGCTTCCTGGTGTGCCGCTAAGGAGCGACAATGGAGGATGGGGCTTACGCTAGAAAGCTGCCCGGATGCCGCTAAGGAGCGGCAATCGTGGATGTGGATTATGCTAGGAAGTTTCCCGGGTGCCGATATGGAACAACAATGGTTAATGGGGCTTACGCTAGGAAGCTACCCGGGTGCCACTATGGAGCGGCACTGGTGAATGTGGCTTACGCTAGGAAGATTCCTGGTTGCCACTAAGGAGCGGCAATGGTGAATGGGGCTTACGCTAGGAAGTTGCCCGGGTGCCGCTAAGGAGCCGCAATGGTGACTGGGGCTTACGCTAGGAAGCTGCCCGGGTGCCGCTATGGAGCGGCACTGGTGAATGGGGCTTACGCTAGGAAGCTACCCGTAATGTCTTCCTCATGTCTGGCCATGAGGGCATCCCAACTCACTGGTGGGTTAAGGAATTTACCTATGTGCTAGTGCACAAGTGGGATAATTCCAGGGGCATTGGAATCATGCCACTATAATCACGACATTGAACATCTTACGCTTGGAGCATAAGGCATCTCTTATTTGGAATAAGGGGCATCCTACGTTAGGAACATAGGGCGCACTACAGTTTAGAGTCTTGTAGGTAGGACTATTGGCATCTCATGTTAGGAGCATAAGGCATCTCTCGTATAGGGCAAGAGGCATCCTATGTTTCGGACATAGGGATTACTACAGTTTAGAGTCATGTAGAAAGGACTATTAGGCGGAAGGTGCCTAGAAATCGTTGGTGTTGGGACTTACAAAAGGGTGGCCCTTCATGGTTCAACCTGTCATAGGAGCCAAGTGATTGGGTTTGGAGGAGTTTCTTGAGGAATGGTTCGACTCCAGGTACATGGGGAATTGATGATGAGAACCTCAACTCACGACATAGGAAACAAAATAAGAAGAATACATCAAATCAATGTTTTTCATGGTGTGTGGATGAGTGTATCAAATCATGGTATTCCATACATTGAAGGTGGGAGCTCCGAACTACGCAATGGAAAATCCCGGCCTGAAAAGTTCGCGGTGCGACTCTCCATTTCTCATGGGGGTCTATGACGGTAGCGAAGGGACCGGCCCGTAGGGGCGGGACGGCAGCCCGGCACTAACCCCAAGCAGCGGTGTGGGGGCACCGCCCCCGCGGTATGGATCGGTGGGCGCGAAGGTAGGATCCTCGCGAAGGATAGGTCTTCACGAAGTGGCTTCATGGAGCATGGCCTCCCGGAGCAATGGTCTCTCGCGGAGCAAAGGGGTCTCTTGGAGCAAAGGGGTCTCACAGAGCTTGGTCTCACAGAGCAGCATCGCGGAGCATTGGCTCGTAGAGCATGGACTCATGGATCATGGTCTCGTGGAGCAGCATCATGGAGCATGGGCTTGAGGTGCATGGAAACACAGAGCCTTGGCTTGCGGAGCAGCAACGCGAAGGAAGCTGCTCGCGGAGCATGGTCTCGCGGAGCCGCAAAGCAGAGCTCCGCGGACCGGGAGATCGACCGCCGAAGGGGCGAAGTGGTCGTGGCCGTCTCTCGAGAGAGGGGGTGAGATGGGTATTTATAGGAAGGGGTGCCACGAAGCAGAGCTCACGCGGCACGAAGACGGAGATTACTATGCGGCGGAACTTTGCGGCGAGTCGTGACCGTCAAAGCACTTCGCGGAGCCATCCTGCCTCCTTTTCTTCGCAGCGGGTTCGCGAACGTCAAATTCATTCGCGGAGCATCCTGCCTCTTGTGCTTCGCGGTGGGTTCGTGAATGTCAAATTTTTTTGTGGAGCATCCCGTCTCCAGTGCTTCGTGGCGCATCTTCGCGGCGCATCGCTAATGTCAAATAGGTTCGCGGAGCTTCACGCCTCATTGCTTCGCGGTGGCGCTCCGTCTTCGCGGAGGCGGCTTCTCGAATGGGCTTTGCGAACCAGTTTTCCATCCCAACTTCAAATGTTCATAACTCCTAATCTGTAACTATGTTCGGGCTCTTCGACCTACCAAATCAAAGCTTGCGAAATGGACTATGATCTTGGATCGTGTATGGAAGCATTTGGAAAATTTTGGGGACACGTTTTCCGGGGTCTACAGTAATATATCCCTTACATGATCTTCATGCTTCTCTATAATTTAGTAATATATCAAAATATCATAATTAAATAATTCCAAAATGTTATCTAGGAATTTCATAAAAACTCTATTCATAAAATCCATAAAAATAGTAGGAAAATTAGTCATGAAAAAGTGCATAAAAACAAAATCATAATGCCCATATATTGATCATAAGAAGGTCATCGGAATATCTTACTTCTTCGCCCTCAATTGATGATAACCAGATCGAAGATCAATTTTGGAGAAGAATATATCCCCATGAATATTTTCATGTAAATCATAAATTCTTGGAAGAGGGTACTTGTTCTTCACTTTTATTTCATTCATTTCTCTATAATCAATGCATAACTCTATCGATCCATCCTTATTCTTCACAAAGAGAATAGGTCCTACCCAAGAAGAAACACATGGATGTATAATACCCTTATCCAAAAGATCATGATGTTTGTTCTTAAATTCCTGAAGCATCAAATTTTCTATTCTATATGAGGTCTTTGATATAAGATGAGATCCATGAATGAGTTCAATGGAGAACTATACCACTCTTTCTGGGGGAGGTATAGGAAACTCCTCGGGAAATAAATCATTGTATTGCTAAATTATTGAAACATTCTATATTCATAAACAATGATTTTCATCTTTATCTTCATTAATTAACTCCATAAAGAATTATATAGGTGGTGCCTCTAGAAAAAACACAGCTTGATATATATCCCGTTTAATGATAGTTGTAGGTTTTCCATTCAAGACTACTAGTATTTCCTTTCTTCAGCATTTGATATTATAATTATACTTTGAGATCCAATCCATCCCTAGTATAATGTTTAATTCCATCATGGGAATGACTACCAGATTTGTGATAAGATTTTTATCACTAAAGATAACACTACATTTTCTTAACACAGATGTTTCTTGGATAATCCCACAAGGAGTCTTGACTGATAACAATACTTTTAGTAATCCAGGGGTTGATTCTAATTCATAGAAGACTTGGAGGAAATAAAGGAATTAATAGAACTAGAATAAAACAAATTACATTCTAGAATTGATAGAACAACAAGATCAACTTATACTACATCGTTTAGAGCCTTAACTTCAGCTGTCCTGATAGAAAAATCACGACCTTTCTCCATTAGCCTATGCTAACACTAATTTTTATTCCCCTCTATTACCCTTGGATTCGGATAGTGACTTGAATAGTTCCCAAGCTTTCCACACATGATTCATTGGACTTTATTTATGGCCTTAACCATATTCCCCTTATCATTAGTGTTGGGAAGTTAAGGGTTCACTTCACAATTAATATTCCGAGTGATATGGACAACTCTTACACACTTTTAACACTTCATTATAGAGAGCAAGTAGTTCCTTGAATTATTCGTCCAAAATTTATTACACATGGGATGTTTTACTTGATTTCATACTCTTCCCTGATCAATGGTTATTTCCATGTTTCGGTCTAGATATCTCTTCTTATCATTCGATTTGTGACACCAATGCATCTCGCTGAACTCCAGTTCGACCATCATAGTACATCATTCAATTTTCTCATAGCTCTCATAGTCTCAGTTGGATAAATTATTCCATAGATGAGGTCTTATTCTATCTAATAATTTATCAACCTTCCAATTAGGATCCATGAAAAATATATAGGTATAATGGGAAAGTTTAGTGAAGTTTATCTCATAGATTCCAACAGATTCATTCTCCATCTGCTTTAGTTTGAGGAATTCATTCTCTATTTTTGTTATCATGGAATGAGGGAATTACATAATAAATAATATTACACTAAAATAGTCCCACTCAATAGATTTAATATCTATTATTTTCCATGTGTTTTAAATTAGAGACCACCACTGGTCAGCTTATCCTAATAAGCTGTAAATAGCTTGGGTGAATTTCTCTTTTGATGAACAATGAAGTAAAAAAAGTTTTTTTCTATCGTTCTTATCCACCATTCCACAATCATTGGGTCAATATATCCTTTAAAAAATGGTGGTCAATGATTCATGAAAGACTCAATAGAAATTTGTTCCCCTCATGGTAAAACTGGTCTCTCATCTTGATTCATGTTATTTACCATAACCTGAGTTAGTTGATTTGTCATTACTGAAAAGGATTACATTATGGCTCCTATTAGAAGGTCGTCAGCACCTAGTCCATTACGGTCATCATTTTCATAGTTCCTCCTATTTCACTCCATTTTCTAAAAGAAGATAAACATAGTGAAAAAATTGTTTCATTTAATATTCTTATAACTCTAAAGTGTTTTTATGTCTTAAAACATCATGCTTAGACATGTTATTCCTTATAAACAATTTCATTTTCTATAAATCATTCATAATGGTTCATTAAAATCTTATTATTAAAAAAAATAACCCCCAGAAGTTTCGTACTAGGAGTGAAGCAAGGATCATTTTCATACACCAGTTCCTGTTCGATTCTATCCCAATGTGGTGTTTTCAGGTTTTATCCCAAGATATGCATGTTCTAGAGTGACATCCACTTATTTGTATCCAGATATGGATTTTATTATTCAGAAACCACTTACTTAATATTCCACAGAAATACAAGAATGTTTTCCAATATTTAAAAATTTTATTAAGGTTCTTCCAAAGGTTTTAAAATCGCAATTTCCATAAATAAAAAAACCATCCTTTAATACCAACTATAGAATCCCACCTTTTTATTACATAAATTTTCATTACATTTTACAAAACATAGGATCTTTTAAAGTTTAGTGTCTTGGAAAAAGGTAAAGAATACATAAAAACATAAAACATTATTCAAATCAACTTTTAAGGATGAATTATAGGTTCATAATATGTATAATTACTACATCTCATAACCTGGGGACATACATGAAATGAAACGGGTGAGAGGAAGGTCCCATAAGGGAAAACAAGGGAAACAATTTACATGTGAACATGAGAAAAATCAATAAGAACATAAGGAAATACATAAACAAATGAGAAATAAAAAATTTAATATCACAATAATAATAAATTTAATCATAACTTGACAATATGCCTATAAAAATCAATTTATACATTCATAAGCATATCACCAAGGTCCATCCCCAATGCGTCATAAAAATTACCAAGGTTATTCACCAAGGAATCGTAAAACTTTTCATCTCTAGAGATTAATTTCTTTTCCCAATGCACTATAGAGATATTAGGGTGAACCCATAATATGTATTCATTTTCTTTTGTTCCAGATGGATAATGATCATAAAAAATTATAAAGAACCAAAATAGAATAAAATAAGTGGGTTTCATATCAAATTCACGGCGTTTAAAAATTGCATAAAAACATGATCATTATGTCATTTATAACCCATAAAAATGGAATGAGGGCTTTATGTATATAAGTTACCAAATAAAATAAATAATTTTATGTCTTTATGAATACCCCTATAAATTAAAGAGGTTTGGGTACTCATTTAATGAAAATAAGATACTTTCTTGATAAAAAGAGAGAGATTTTGAGATGAAAATTATGCAGCATAATGAGGAGGACACATGGTTTTATAAAACATTAAAACAGAGGTTACATGGATCACCCATTATTAAAATAATAAAAATAAATTATTGGGATATCATAAAATGGAAATATGAACATGGTATGGAAATTTTAAAGACATACCACATAAAAGAGAACATGAAAGGAAAAGAAAAGTTAAGAATTCCATTCCCTTGAAGGTTAAATTCAAAAACACTATGATTGGTAACATGGGGGATTGAGGACACCTTATAAGGACTATTTTAGAGGTATAACTAGTAGAACATCATGGAGGGAGAATTTAAAATGATGAAAAACGAACTAATGGGTGGATATTTATAGCAGAAGTGAGAGAGTTTTTTTATTAATTTCAAACGACGCCTCGTTAGTGGTATTTGAAAACTCATGGGCTTTCACATGGTATTGTCCATTTAGGAAACCTAATATGATATTTTGTTCCTCAATATTATGCCTAAATTATTTCATCATGATTGAATAATAAATTATGTCATTAAATATACTAATAACTCAAATTTTTATTTTTTCTATTCATTGAAAAATAGAACATTTTATAAAAATATCATAAATTCACCATAACCTAATATCGATGTTATGAATTAAAAATTGAAACTTATTTTATTGTAATTAATATATAAATATGATAAATTTTACTTTTAACAATAAAAATACTTAATTATTAAAAATAACAGTGGTTAGAAAATGCATAGTTACATGGACAGTAAACTTTTCGACACTTGAAAAAAATAAAAAAATAGCATTTGTAATTAAAAATGAGAATTTTTATAACACTATTTCATTATAATAAAAATTATTAATAAAAACGTATTTTAATATGACATTTTATATCGTTCAAAAAAGTACAATTTTCACCTAAAATATCAATTTATCGAATTCCATCTCAATTTTTTTGAGAATATATTTTTTAAAAATAAATGATAGAATAAAAATTATATTTAAACAAATGGATTACACATTAAGTGACTAATTACTTAACACATAACCCCTTATAATACCCACATATTACCTAAGGGTAAGGTTTGTCATAGTGATAGACTCTTGGGGTGGCTCGGATAACATCACCAGAGTGGTAATCTCCAATAACTTGAACTTCTCCTATAGGCGTTTATGTTCAAGATTAATATTATGAATCTCAACATGGGATTGTAAAAGAGAAAATCCTAGTGATTTTACCTCATTACCAAGATCCAATAAATGGGATTTATATGGAAAGATTGAACAAGATTATTCCATTAACTCTTCTTTTGATATTAATTATCCATTAAAAATTCTATTTATAAACAATAATTATAACATAAAAAATTATTATTGTTTCTTAATAGTAATTTTAACCAACAGTCATATAAGGGATGAATATTTTTGATCACATTAAAAGTATAGATACTTCAAATATTTTTAGAAAAAAATAATATTCAATGTTGCAGGTCGTTATAGGGGCTCACCAAGTGAGAGCGGAACATGCCTTAGGATTGGGGTAAATGCTTGTCAAAAAAGTATGGAGGTATATTCTAATGGCCCATGATCAGGACCATATCCCTAATCTATTAGGGGATCACCAATTGAGATGGGAAAATGCCTTTTTTAGGGATCATATTCTTGTTTAATAATATTAGTAGCATAATCTAAAGGCCTAGGATTGGGAATATATCCACGTTATGGCCAAGGATGACAAAGTGAAAATAAAACAATCCTTGGGACATGATCATATTACTATTAGTTGATATTTTTGGAATATTCTACTAGATCATAGAATCAAGATGCATATTCATACATTCATCAATGAATGACTATTGATACATCCTTCTGATGAAGTACATGGGGATGCTCATATCTCTTCTCCCATTCTGGAGGTCCTTCTATACATTCTAATGAGGAATACATATTTGATATGAGTTCATATTCCTCTCCCAAATGAGGCTCACTAAGTAATAACATCACATGACTCAAGGCAAGATCATATTTTTGTCACAAAAGACTAGTGTAATATTCCAAAGTCTCATGATCAGGCTCATACTCTCATCCAGATTGAGGCTCACCAAGTGAGAATGACACATTCCTTAGGACAAGATCACATTCCTGTCAATAATGAGATTTCTCATAGGAATATTCTAGAAGATTCTCATCCATGGGAACATATTCTTGTAGCAATAGAAGTTTATAAGAATGTTCCAGAAACCAACATATAATAGGCTCATATCCCTACATAATTCCATAATGAAGGTCATAATATTTTGACCATGATGTAGAACGTGACCCATATTTCGAATATTCTCAATTCTAGTTTCCATGAGGTCATTCAAGACATATTCTCCACACCCCAGGGGTATGTTAACTGTTCAAATGAAGAAAAACATGGACATTACCATGATAGTTCTCATATAGGTAGTGTAGTGATGGATCATGAAGACTCTACTCATTAAATTCATTGTGCTCAAACATCCAAGGATGAAATCTCCAACGAACATGGAAATCCTCCCCTTACCCAGACACCTCTATATTGAGAGGTTTTAGAAACTCTGACACATTGATATAGATAGGTGAACGAAACATTGTGTCCAAATGTATATATTCCCTCATCAACATCCATAAAAACTCTACTATAGTCATTAGACGAATGTAGAGGCATGTCATATGGTATGAATAGATGGGGGTGTGTAAGTATGATTAAGAGGAGGTTGAAATTCACATATGGAGAGAATTAGATGTAAAAACCCACCCATCATGTTCTGAACCTTCTCCACTTCTGACTTTGAGGTCCAAATGAGCTATAGTGGGAGTTCATGCCTTATCTACACCAAAATATAAGAGATAATAATTAGAGGCTAAAGGATAGAAATATTCTTTATTCAAGATACAAGGGTAAACTTCAAACAACTGAGATACTCTATTGTCTTCTAAACCTGTCTTCTAAATCCACGGCCTCAAATACGAAACCGAAAAAGCACTGATCAAAATTGCTACATGATTTCCACCATTGCATAAAAACCCTTTGGATTCTAATATCTATAGAAAAATCATCAATATGTATTCAATGAGTTCTAGATTATGGAGTATTACACTTTGTTTACCCTTGGAGCAACAAAACCATTTATTTATGTCTTCCTATAATGTCATAGCCTCCGGTGAAATTGGGGACCGAGTAATACTCAAGCTAGTTGGTCACTAAAACATAATTCCATCAATTCAACAATTCCTAGATATTATTAATGGAGGGAGTGGATAGCCAAAAATTATTTCAATTGGGACCCTTAAATAAACATGAATGAATTTCATATATGGAGGCCCATGTTGCAATTATCCCGATGACATCCTGTAGAAACTGACTATAGTCGTGGGATGTCATCTCACCCAGCTCCTACATGAGAACAAAAAAAATGATCTATTGTATAAGTTGTTATAGTTCCCATACAAGAGAAGAACCTACTCATCATTCTAGGAAAATATCTACCACCACCTCCGCCTCTCAGATCATCAAATCCCAAAAGGATTCAGGATTTATTGGCAGAAGCTGCTGACAAACATCAACCAGCTGGGCTGAGGCCATTTATATCTCAATCACTATCACCACGTTCGTCATCCCTTCAGAGGGTCTGGGTGAAATCAATTTTGATTCTAGATCAACCAAATCCCACCAGTCTAGGTTCATTTATATCCCAATGTCCATCTTTGGATTCATTAAATCCTAAAAAGGAACCATTGGATCCTAAAAAATGGGATCCGTCAATGCCGATTGTGGCCCTGGGTATGCCCCAACCCGTAAGGTTATGGGAATTTTCATCATCATCATCATCATAGAGATAACCATTATTTTTTGGGATGGTATATAAATATCAATAGTACGCATCCCACCCATTCCACCCTTTTTAAGACAAACCTATGTTGTTCAGGGCCTATTCGGTAACCACAGCCAGAAACTCCATCAAGTTCACTTTTTATTGACCAAGATGGGAGGAGTGTGTGGTGAAGGAAATCAAACCCTGTCATGTTAAAAAGGGAAAACAACCTAGTATGGCCTAGGGTTCAAATAATGACACTAAAGAAGGAAGTGTTGAATCATCCTGTTGCATTGAAAGTAATAGAACAAACACCACTGTTTGATATGGATCTGTGAATATTTTCACTATAAATATAACATACATTGTGGTTAAATTCAAAAATAAATTGGGTTGCAACATGGAACACCTACCCTGAGCATATGGTTATCTAGATGCATCATCTAAGGCTGCACACTCGAAGAACCAAAGAAGGCTCCAAAATATAGAACCTTCGAATATCGAGTTTCCACCTTTCTATGTGAACACTACCAAAGAAAAAGGTAAATGTGTGGATACATCCTAATCACAAACAAGAGGAGTTTAAGTTTCTTTCATGAAGGAAAAAAAGTGTCTCAATA
Organism: Viscum album; assembly: GCA_963277665.1. Taxonomy (NCBI): domain Eukaryota; kingdom Viridiplantae; phylum Streptophyta; class Magnoliopsida; order Santalales; family Viscaceae; genus Viscum; species Viscum album. Next base: position 1,132,685,259 of record OY728135.1, on the reverse strand, counting down.
CATGAGTGAGATACACAAATCTCATATGACTTAAAGAGAAGGTACTCAGGGGAAATATTGTCGTTGGGTATCATCTTTAGGATGAGATGAATATTCTCCTTCCCATTATAAATCTTCCATCTTGAGAAGCATATGAGTATCACACTGGTTCTATATCCAAGAAACCAATCTAAATATATGGGGAAGATGAATTTTATTTGAACTTCCTCTATTGTGGAGAAAGCTTCTCCCTCGCCAGGATGATCCTTAATTCTTAGGATCAATTGATAATCAACCAGAGATTAAGGTAGGTTCACCTCATCAACCCCCAACAAATATTTATATAGAGGAGGAATCCCAAATAGTAATTTCTTTAAAGTTACTTAACATAATTTACTCTCTATATAATTGATTAAAATCCATGGATGGGAGGCGTGTGCATATGAATCCTAAGATGAATCCATATCTTGAGTTGGTGAATGTAATAATTCCTCCTCCCAATTACAGAAATCCTCCCATATCTATCGTTGATGTTGAAGGAGAACTCGAAAAATGTCTCACACACTTGATATCTCGATGTGGGTCGATGATGGGACCTTGAGATCAACATGAGTCAATAAAGTAGAGTTTTTTTTTCAAACTCTAATAGGGCCAGCCTTTTTCTGGTACAACATATTTCTAGCCAGATTTCTTGTAAAATGGGAAGACCTTCATCATTAGTTTCTTTATCACTTTAGCTTCACACTGAGAAAAATGACAATTTATGAGCTAAAAAATAATAGAAACAAAAAAATGACAGAATTTATGAATTCATATCAATGTTGATGGGTTTAACCTATTCACTCTACATACATCTATTAGGGGAGAAACTACTGGAGGTCTATACTAAAAATATTCTAGATGAGTTTCAAATACCTCTTATCCTAATTAAAAATTTAGGTGGGTCCCTTGAGTGTATATAAATGGCACAACATCTTTGAGATTCCATTCAGTAAACCCAATCCAAGTATCAACTCATTCCCTCAGCATATGGGAAAATTCAATGAAAAGAATAAGCTACACCTATCAATATCAATCTAGAAGTAGTGCCCATCCTAGTCCCTAGCTAACCCTGAATCCGCCTAGAACATCCTTTCAAGTAAGGGAAACCATAGAATTTCCCCCGACCAGAAGCACAAAAAAATTAGGGTCACCCAGGTTTTGAGGAATAGATAAATAATGTTTACGCCCTATGAAATGAATAGGCCTCTGGTTATTTCTTGGTGTACATGGATAACAACATTCTTAGGCTTCCACAACCTTGTAAGCTCGATAAGGATAATCTCATTGATTGTCTTGACTACATAACATCATATATAATGATGGGTCAAAATATCATGGAGTAATTTATCTTCAAAGACATCCTTAATGTCATGTTCAATTGTATATAGGCAGTGTTAAATAAATTCTTAGAGTAGGAGGAATTCATAACCATTGCCTAGTCAAAAAAGATGGTGGTTAGTAGAAAATTCTTAGTGAGGCATGAGCCAATGTTCAATAACTGGATGACACAAAAGATAGTTGATTAAGATCACACTACCCTGAGATCACAACTTTGTAGAACCATAATATCCCCAACCCCTAGGAAGGTCACATTAGATATTCCTTCCAAAAGTGGGCATGACTACTAGAAGGATAAAGAAATAGAATAGGATGATTCATATTCTTCTCTAATTCAAGCTCTAACTCTTTCTAGTTTCTTCCCAAAAATGTCTAATGCACAGAAACTAACATACCAAATAGATCTCCCATCATATGAAGAGATCGTATTTTGTTTTTTCAAAGTGATAAAATATAAATAAACCTTATTAGATTATTAATATGCATCATAATATTAATTTCTCACACATAACTATGGAATGGGATGCTACATGCGCAAGAATTGAGGATACAGGGATAACATGAGTGTTTTCTAACCCAATATTTCAATCATGTCAACAAAAAAGACATATATATAGGTGATTCTCATGGTAAAGTGGTTAATCATGCCCAAAATATTCATCGAGGTGTCTTAGAACCCTCAAAAAATCTCCCATTCTTAGTTGTCTAACATGAACTCCTAGCAGGGGTTTAATTATCTTATCATCTAAGAAAATGGGTAAGGTCATCATGACCACAACAATGGTAGAAGATGCTTCCACAACCTCTATAAAACCATCAATCCCATCCACCTAAAATTAAATAGCTCCTATTCTAGGTGTTAAAGAAAACACCACCTTAGGAAGCATCGACCTCCATAATAAAAATACAACATTTTGAAATAGGTGCTTTTTCCCTATCCATACTCTAAATACAAGATACACTCTGTTATTTAAAATAAATCTGGGAGGAACTCATTCAAGCCTTCAGGATCCCACATGTGCATGAGATATAATACAATACAATTGTGGTTTATCGAGTGGAGACTAAGTCATTAGATATATATTTTATCATCTCATTCACAGAGCATGTCCATGAAGATGTCATATAAGGAAACATCAGGAAACTATTTTTTTGAGAAGACTCAATAATGTCAATTTCCAAAGGGCCTTAATTAATAATGGTTCTAGGATCAATCTCATCTTGGTTCAAACCCTCTAACATTTGGTATATAGCGATGTGGACTTATATCCCTCAAAAATGACCATTCAAGGGTATGATGATGATGAGAAAACCCTTTAGTGAAGATAAAACTTGAATCTCATTTTGGGGATCTCACTTATGACACTACGTTTATGGTTATCTAGTAAGAAAACACATAAAATTTATTTATCAGAAGGACCTATCTCCCTAGAAACAGGACAGTACCATCAAAATTCCATCAATTTCTGAAATACCCAATCAATGGAAACGTCATCATACTACATGGTAAAAACGCCCCCTTTGAAACTTGTCAATCCAGATACACTAAAGCATATTTCTAAAAAAGGGGATGCAAAAAACTAATAGTGATGATGATATTCAGTTTGCATCCCCAATTGTCTTGGGGAACACCCTTAAGAATCCCTATAGTATTCTCGATAGTGACTATGTTCTCCCAATAAATCCAATTGACATAATAGACCTTATCCCAGAGATCCAAGATCCTCATTTTGTAGGACCCCGGGACACCCTGAGAGGGGAGGGGTGAATCAGGGTGACAAGTTTTTCTTTTAAAGAGATGGATCTTGTTCTCATGTTGGTAGGAACTTGTTAAACCTATATGATAAATATAATTATAAAAAAACATTCACATGCAGAGAGATGAGGAAACACTTTTGACTTGGTTCACCATTGAGGGAAACTTCCATGGAGCATACGCCAACAGGTTGTCGGTCATACCAAATTCGAATAAACATCACAAGGTGTGGATTACAAAGGTTTGGGCATAGTCACTCTGTCTCAGGCTCCCTGCCTTTACAAAGGTTCAGGGATAGATCACTATGTCCCTCGGGTCACTCTCGTTGACTCCCCCTAGCTCACTGCCTTTAGTGAAGTCCCACTCAGTTTATAGATGTGAAGGTCTCTTCATCATTGAAAAAGAATGCATCCTCAGTCTTTATGGTGATGCTATATTGAATTCCAACTATCATCAGTAGACTAAACTCACGTTGAACCGAAGGTATCCGACAATCTTCCATATTTCATGCAGCTCCAAAAATACTGACATACTTTAACCACTCCTGGCGCGCTTCTCCAAGCCTTGCGCACAAGTTAAATGCACAACAGAAATTATGCGCACAAGTATCACCAAAACTCTTGGGCGACACCACTTTCATCAGCTCCAAACTTGCACGACTCACCGTATTTTACACCCAAACTACTAAAGAAGTGCGGCCAACAACCGGCGCAAAACTTCTACTTGCGTGACCAAACTACCACTTTTGTGAATTCAACACTTGCACGATGGGATCTCGGAAAAACTCTAAGTGTTGAAGATCATTACAAATGAGGAGGGGCGGTCCTCTATTTATAGGCAAACTAGACACCCTACATGGTGGCGTGCAAGCCTCCTCTCGGCGTGAAAGTTCCGGCGTGCAGCTCCAACCTCCCTAGCCACTGTCGCGCTACTCACTTGCATGACCAAACCAATACTTGCGCGACCATATTTCCTTTGGAATATTTTGAAGTTCTGATCATGAAAAACATATTGCACACAAATTTACAATCCTCCTAGGCACCCGCGCGCAAGACCTTTCTCGGTGTGCAAGTCACTTGCACGACACATATTAGGTGTGCAAGTCCCTTTCCCAAAAACATTGTTTTCCCCTTTTGCCAATTTTGAGGCCCAAAAATTTGGCAAACACTGGAAAATGGTTCCCCCTTCAATACTATTATCTGCTTGACCTGTACGAGTAATCTTCTGGCACACATTCTGAACTTCCTCTGAGTATTGACAACAAACACAAACCATACTCCAATTCATCCATACATGACCATGGTTCCAACAATATCCCCCATTGGATTTGTTGGCAATCAGAAAATAAATTCAATAGATTACCATCCACATGAAAACTGAAAATGTAAAAATCAACTCAGCCAACATTCTATGTCTACATCAGCAATGCTCGATATAGAATACAAGAGAGGAATATTGAATGGGGTTCTCGTGTTTTGGAATTTTCAATGGGGTTCCAATGTTTTTGAATTATCAATGACGTCGAAGAAATGTATTCGTTCTCATCCTTCTCATCCTATCACTGACACTGAATTCTCATGGGTTCCCCTGTTTTGGAATTATCAATGACACCAAAGAAATGTATTCCTTATCATCCTTCTCATCCTATCACTGACACTGAATTCTCATCGTGTCACAGAAGCATTATATGCCTGAACATTCCTGAATTTTTTCCTTTCTCCCTCGTTGACAATAAACCCAAAGACCGGTAATTGGTGCTTTTCCAGCTCAAACCACACTCCCCCTGGATAGTATCTCCCCCAAAAACCTACATCACATCCATAAACAGATTAAAAAATGTTAACATAACTAGGGAGAGGGGATTTTAGTAACATCCTTATGGACTGGGAGGTGGCTGAACACCAAGGGTCAACCGATGCTTCTCAAACACAGCTGCTAATAGTGGCTTGGTCAGGATATCAGCCACTTTCTCATTAGTTCCCACATGATTCATTCTAATCACGCCTTTCTCAACTTTTTATTTGATAAAGTGATACCTGATTTCAATATGTTTTGTACGAGAATGCTGAACATGATTCTTTATAAGATTAATTGCGCTCTTGTTATCATAGTAAATTACCATTGGTTTCTTCACCTCATCTCCAATATCTGTTAGTTGTTGCTTCATCCGTAGCTGTTGAGTGCATGCCTTTGTGGCAGAGATATATTTAGCTTCAGTAGTACTAAGAGAATTAATTTCTTGTTTCTTTCTCAACCAGCCAACACATTTATTTACAATATAGAATGCTCCACCACAAGTGGACTTTCTGTCAATTACATCTCCATCCCAGTCAGCATCAGAAAATGATGATAATTCATGGTCTCTTCCTGCAGAAAAGTATAGTCCATAATTGTGAGTACCTTGAATATACCTCATGATTCTTTTTTACTACTGTCATATGTTCCTCCTTTGGATTACTTTGAAGGCAGGCTACAAGACATGTGGCAAAGACAATATCTGGTCATGTCATTGTCAGGTACAGTAGGATATGAATGATCCTTTTGTACATGGTGGGATCGACAGAGGTCCCATCCTCATGCTTTCCAAGTTTAGTTCCAACTGTAATCAGAGTTGAAATTGGTTTGGAGTCTTGAATATTAAACATCTCCAGAAGCTCTCATTCATACTTTTCCTGAGAAATGAAACTGTAATCCTGCCTTTGAATCACCTCCAGCCCCAAGAAATATGTGAGCTCCCAAATCATATACCTCTCAAATTCTGATTTCATATGATTGGAAAATTCATCCACTGATTTCTACCTGCTGCCACCAAATATGATATCATCAACGTAGACTAGAACCATGAACTGATCTATTGGATAATTCTTCACAAAAATATTGTGGTCTACTCCTCCTCTTTTCAATTATAGCTTCTTGATATACGAGTCCAACTGGGAATACCATGCTCGTGGTGCCTTCTTCAAACCATATAGAGCTTCCTTCAGTTTGTAGACCTTTGTTTCATCAGTACCAAGATCAAAACCCACTGGTTGTTCAATGTAGAATTCTTCTTCAAGTACGCCATTCAAGAATGTGGTCTTAACATCCATTTGATATACTTTATATCCTCTTTGGAGTGCCATGGAAAGGAAAAGCTTGATTGAATCTAGTCTATCCACTGGAGAAAATGTTTCTTCAACATCAATGCCTTAAATCTAGGACTATCCTTTACGTACCTGTCATGCCTTATTTCTAAAAACACTTCTATGCTCATCAAACTTGTTCTTAAATATCCATTTTGTACCAATCACATTGTGACCATCAGGTCTCTGGGAAAGATCCCATGTCTGATTATTTTCAATCTGATCTAACTCTCCATTCATGGATTTCACCCATGATTCATCCTTTGCAGCTTCTTCAAATGAGGATGGATCCATGGCTGATAGAAATGCACATTGTGCATTATTCCTCATCCTCTTTGTTTTTTCGGCTGATAGATGGATCAATCTCAGCTCTTCGATTTCTCCTATGTGGCTCAGTCACATTCTCTCCACCCATGATTTCCTCTTCAGATTCCTCTTCTATGTCAACATCATTATGTGAGCCCTGAGTGTTTTTTACACCTTCCTCTATTTCTGTATTTGTATTTACTCCATGTTCACATTCATCCTCATCTTTTATCTCATCATTATAGGTATTATTGGAAGCATTTGGGGTTTTACCTTCAATTATCTTAACATCATCACTTTCCAAAATCCTCCCCAAGTGTTTTTTGAAACAATTTTAGGCTTTTCTATTCATTGGATACCCAAGAAAAATTCCTTCATCAGCATTGTCACCAAAATTCCCTTGATTTCCTTCTTTATTCCGGATGAAACATTTTCATCCGAAGACACGAAAGTATTTCAATGAAGGCTTCCTTCCATGCCGCAATTCATATGGTGTCTTCGTTTCTCCCATATAAAGCCATGTTCGATTATGAATGTGCACTGCAGCTTCAATAGCTTCCTTCCAGTAATGGCGAGAGATACCACTATCAATCAGCATAGTCCTAGCCATATTGTTGACCTATCAATTTCGGCACTCAATAACTCCATTTATTTGTGGAGTTCTCATTGCAGCTACCTCATGTTGTATTCCATGTTTTTCTAGGTAATTCTCAAACTCAATGGATGTGTATTCTGCTCTATTGTCAGATCGCAAAACTTTTATTGTCCATCCAATATCATTCTCGGTAATTCGGTTATAAGTTTTCATGCAATCAAGTACTTGTCGCTTCCTGTGAATCACCATTACACAAGAAATTATACTATAATCATCAATGAAAAGGACTATGTAACTCTCTCCATGAGTTCTGAAAACATTTATCAGGCCACAAACATCTGTATGAATAATATCAAGAAGATGGGATGCCCTTTTATTCATTAGCCGATAGGAACTGCAGACCAGCTTCCCATGAATGCAAGCATCGAAAGTCATTTCCCATTCACGTTTCAGAATGGGTATATCCATGAAAATCATTAGCTTAGAAATATTTTCCATGTATTGTTTGTTAATGTTCCCCAGAATTCGATGCCTGAGGTTGTTTTCTTCTTCAACAGAAAAATAGCAAAAGTTTACTTTGCTGTCAACCTGATATAAGTTTCCATCTATTCTACAGCCTTTCATGAGAAAATTCCCAGTTTTTCCCTTACAGTGCATCCTTTTTTATTGAAGGTTAATATGATCCCTGAGTCACATAGTTGACTTACACTAAGGATATTGTGGTGTAGACCATACAAATAAAGAACTCCCGTCTTCTTCAGCTCTCCATTGGCGAGAGCAGTGTTCTCACTACCTTTAATCTTGAATGTACCATCATTACCAAACCTTACTATTCCATCAACCTTCTTTTCAATGTTCTTTAAAAGGTCAGCATTTCCTGTCATATGTGAAGAGAATCCAATTTCAAGAATCTAGGTGTGGCTGCTCGTTGTAGCTTTGAAGGCTACTTCTGCAAGATTGTATTTTTTGATCATCTTTTTTTTCTTTCCAAGTGATATTGGATCGAGTATAAGATATTGACAGCCTTCTAATTATTTCTTCCACATAATCAGATTCTTCATACCCATAATCTTCTTCTAGAGGAGAAATCCTGTTTGTGAGACCAACACCACCAGGCGGGTGAATATTGACATGTCTTTGAGAGTTGTATGAATCTATCCTTTTGAATCTCTTCCTGCAATACATAGCCTTATAACCAAATTTATAACAATAAAAACAGTATCCATAGAAACTATTTCTTTTATAAGATGGAGGATATAAAGTTAGTCTTCTTTGTTGGAATCCTAGATCATCCCCATTCAAGTATCTCCTTGCCTCTTCGTAGTATGACATGGTATGACCTAGATAGCCACAGAACTGACACTTCATGAGAGGAAATGTCTTCTCACTTGAATTTATCCTCATTCCTTCTTCCTTGGTAGAATAGTGGAACTTCCTGTCATTTCATAAAGTTTGAGAATAATTTTTTGTTCTTTTATTAGTTTGGATTGAGGGTTTCTTTTTCAGAATTTCGGGTAATGTTTCAACATGTCAAACTTTCATCTTGTCTTTCTTTTGGCTCTCTTTACTTCCAGCAGTTGATGTCTCAACTTCACAGCCAATTCCACTCTTTCCCATGTAAGCGGGTCTTTGATCACTCCAGATTTTTCCAACCCCATATGAACCACACTTGGCTATTGCAAGTAATTCTGCATATGAGTATCTTTCAAAATGAATTTTCTTCTTGCCATCATTTGTGGTTGATTGAAATTTAATTTTACTCTTAAGAGTAACAACTTCTTCTTCAATTCCCTCAACAGTCTTGGACTTATCTTTTAGTCTACAGGTGTGTTCATTGATGAAATTTGCATGATCTTCAATTCTCAGCTTCAGATCCACTACATCATCATTTCATTCAATAATTTTATACTATACATTCACCAGTTCTTCCATTCATTCAATTTTAGCATCAATTTTATCAACATATTCAGTTTATTCTTCTATAATTTATTTCAATTTATTTCAACTCTTACATTTAATCTTATGCTTACTAACAACATCCTTATGTTTCAACTTAGAATCTGTACTTTTTTTCAACTGATTTTCTCCACCAGTATCTTCTGATTTTTCAATAGTGGCCATCATTGTAGCATGGTTCCCATTTTTAAATCCTAGTTCTTCTTCATCACAGAATTCATTATCATCTTCATCCTCTTCACAGACAAAACTCTTCTTCAAAACATTCTTTCTAGATTTGAAGTCTCCTTTCTTGAGAAACATTTTCTGATGATTCTCAATGTTTTCAGCATCTCTATCATTATCATCAATCTTTCTTAAGTACTAAGAGGAAATGTGACCAACTATTCCACAACAAAAGCAATAAAGAGGTAACTTCCCTTTGAATTTCCCTTTTCCCTTATGGAACTTCTTGGAAATGAGAAAAAGAATTTATTATTCCTCATCATCTTCACCACTACTATCTTTTGAAAGTTTCAGTTTCTCCATGGATTTGAATGCCATTTGCTTGCTTACTCGTGTAGTATCATAATCTGGTTTGACTCTTACTTCATATGCCACTAGGCTGCTCAACAAATCATCCAAAGAAAGTTTGAAAATATCTCTCTCCTCAAGGGATGACAACATTGCATTGTACTAGGGTGGATGCCTTCTAAATATTTTCATTACAATGTCAATATCATTGATTTCTTCACCTAGACCCCGAATTACTCTAACCACTTCAGTAATTCGATTGAATAAAGAGTCTGCATTCTCATCAGGATGCATCTTCAGATCATCAAACATATTATATAGGACTTGTAGTTTGGCCTCATTCACTATGCTATCTCCTTCATAAATATTTTCTAGTTTATCCCAAATGGACTTTTTTGAGGTTCAAATCATTACCTTCAGATAGATCTGATCAGAAAGGGCTACAGTGAAATCATTTTGCGCTTTAGCATCATAATCAAGAATTTTCCTATCAGCATCCGTCATAGCCAGCCCTGTTGGATCAGTAACATGAATACCTTGGACAGTGTAAAAAAGGACTTTAATTCTAAGGGCTCTTAGATGAGATCTCATTCTATTCTTCTAGATCTGGAAATTACTTCCATCGAAGAGAGGGACTCCCCTGACATTGACTATATTCTCCATGATGACAAAGGACAGATTCAACACCAGTAACCTCCCTCTGATACCACTTGTAAGACCCCAGGGACACCCTGAGAGGGGAGGGGTGAATCAGGGTGAATTTTTTTTCTTTTAATGATATGGATATTGTTCCCACATTGGCAGGAACTTGTTAAACCTGTATAATGAATATGATCAGAAAAAACAAACATTCTCATGCACAGAGATGACACTTCACTTTTTACTTGGTTCACCACTAAGGGCTACGTCCAAGGAGCATACGCCGACAGGTTTTTGGTCGTACCAAATTACACTAAACATCAATAGCTGTGTATTACAAAGTTTTAGGCACAATCGCTCTGTCCCAAGCTCACTTCTTTTAAAAAGGTTCAGGGATAGCTCACTGGGTCCCTCGGGTCACTCCCGTTGACTCCCCCTGGCTCACTGCCTTTGGTGAAGTCACACTCAGTTTATAGACGTGAAGGTATCTTCGTCATTAAAAAATAATTCATCATTTTTTTATGTAGATTCTCTGTGGATGTCCAACTCTCACAGTAGACTAAACTCACGTTGCACCAAAGGTATCGGGAAATCTTCCAGCTTTCGTGCAGCTTCAAAAAGACCGGCATACTTCAACCACTCCTGGCGCGCTTCTCCAAGCCCGACACGCAAGTCACTTGCGCGGCACAAATTAGGCGCGCAAGTATCACCAAAGAACTTGCGCGACACCTCTTTCTTCATATCCAAACATGCTTGAGTCACTGTCTTTTACGCCCAAACCACTAAAGATGTGCAACCAACAACTGGCACACACCTTCTACCTGCGCGAGCAAACTACCACTTGTACGACTTCAACACTTGCACGACGAAAGCTCGAAAAAACTCTAAGTCTTGAAATTCATTAAAAATGAGGAGGGGTGTTCCTATATTTATAGGGAAACTAGACACCTTGTACGGTGGCACGCAAGCCTCCTCTTGGCCTGCAAGTTCTGGCATGCATCTCCAACCGCCCTTGCCTCTGTCGCGCTACTCACTTGCGCGACCAAACCAATACTTGCGCGACCCTCTTTCCTTTGCCATATTTTAAATTTTTGATCATGAAAAACATATGGTGTGAAACATTCCAATCCTACTAGGCACCGACACGCAAGTCCTTTCTCGACATGCAAGTCACTTTTGCAACACATATCTGGCATGCAAGTCCCTTTCCCAAAAACACTGTTTTCCCCTTTTGTCAATTTTGAGGCCCAGAAATTTGGCAAAAACTGGAAAATGGTGCCACCTTCAATACTGTTATCTACTTGACCTGTATGAGTACTCTGCTGGCACACATTCTGAACTTCCTCTGAGGATTGACAATAAACACAAACCATACTCCAATTCATGTATAGAAGACCATGGTTCCAACAAATGTCTCTAGAAACAGTGTAAAAAATCATCTTAGACATCTCTCTATAATGATTCAGGATGTGGATAATGATATTGTCTTTTCTCATGGCCTCTCTTACCTTAATAGTGATTATGAAGCCCCCAAATTTTTAGCTACATCAGAAAGTGTCTCTATAGAGTTAGAAGTGGTTGAATATGAGGATGCCCTGTGTAATTATACTATCACAGTCAAGGAAAATGTCTCCACTATAATTGATGATCTTCAATAGATAATTCTATGAACATAAGAAGACCTGAGGCCGACACTGATTAGTTCATCCATTCTCTTTAAAGAGGAAGATATGTACATCATCATCCTCAAGAAACACTGATATGTGTTCCAAAATAACTATAAAAAAATTCGAAGTCAAAATCTAGATATGAATTCACACCATCTTGGCTAACTTGATGGGAATTGAGGATTCAAGTAGGTAAACAAGAGGATTCACCCCTTTTATGTAACCAATTTATAGGTAGAATTTGACAAAATAATAAAATACAACTTTTTAAGAGAAGTGAAATACCCAAGGTTTCTTTCCAACATCATCGATGACATGAAAATTAATGGGGATATTAGGGTCTTCATCGATTTCAGATACCTTAATTTTCACTAAAAATGATTATTTCCCACTGTAGATCACAGAAATATTGATCTATTCAACAGCTAAATTCCAAGACATATCCTTTATGGATGGGTATTCAAGGTATAATCAAATAAATATGGCCCCTTAAGATGAATAATACACTACCTTCAAGGTTCCCTAAAGGATATTATTCTTTCAGGTCATGACCTTCAGGTTAATGAAAGTTGGCACCATATGTTAATGTAACATACATCATATACTTAATCTACTACTATAAAGGATAGTTGAATGTTATGTTGAGGACAAGGTTGTTAAATCCCAATGATGATGTGATCACTTCACAGATCTTCAAACAATCATCGATAATATATGAAAATTGAGTCTAAAGATTAATCCACTAAAATTATCCTTCAGGGTAAGATCATTGAAGTTAAATGGATTTGTGGTTTTTTGTGGAATTGAGGTCTACCTGTGGAATACTAGTGTTATTATAGAAATGTCACCCACCAGAAATATAAAATATATAAGGGGGATATAAGGGAACCTGACCTATATTTGGAAATTCATAGCCAACTTGGCCAGAAAATCTGTCCCCTTATCAAGGCTAATGGGGAAGGAAATATCCTATCAATGGACCGATTAAAACCAAGAAACCTTAGAAAGTCTCAAGCAATATCTATAGAACCAACTGGTTCAGATTCCTTATGTGGAAGGGAGTCCACTCATCTTGTATGTGGCCATTATAGAATGCTCACTATTTCCATCCTGATATATTAAAATGATTTTGGAAGGGATAAAAGTCTTTACTACCTTTGGAAAGATATTCTAGGTACAAAGGCCTAATACAATAACGTCGAGAAGAACCGCCATTTAATACTATTCAATGTAAAAAAATGAGTCATTATAAGAATCAACATGAAGTCCATCAGGTCTCTTGTGTTGATCATATCAAATAAATCCTTGGTCATCCTATGTTGATCGGGAATTTGGCTCGATGGGTGGTCATTCTTAAAAAATATGGAATCCAGTTCATATCATAGGGGTCGGTCAAAGGGAATTCCCTAGCTAATTTTGTAGAAGTAAATATTTCTTCAAATAATACACTAGTAGACACCTAGCTTCCATATTATGAGGTCATCTAGGCCCATAACACTCCCTAAACATGGGAGATGTATTTTTATGGTTCCTCCCAAAGTTCTATCAGCAAAAGGATAGAAAACCCGAAGCTCAATCAGGATGGACTATGGATTTTATTCTTCTCTCTAGACAAAAAAGATTCCCTACTCTTTATCACTATCCAAAGGGTGCGTAAATAATGAGTCAGAGTACCAAATCCTCATTCTGGATTGGTTCTAATCCTACATCATCAAATATACTACCTGAATATCAAATCATATTTGGAACTGTGTATAAATAAAATAAATGAAGAATATTCCATAAAAAAGTATGAATCATACCCTATCACTAGATACATAGGGGGACTAATGGAAGCTTCCCATTTTGAGTCTATGTTTCATTATGTTCTATTATCATAGAATTCATGTGATGATGCATTGGCTAATGTTTCCACCATCCTGGATGACCATATTCATGAGGAAGCAATCATGTATATCACACACTAAATAATGGTATCATCGATTTTCACCTATGATATGAAATAAATTAATTAGGTCAACCACTCCATAGATTGTGATGAATGTGTATCCACCCATGGATAGATGGATTCCATAATTGGTTATATTTTAAATGGATCTCTCTCAACTGACTGAGTTGGTAGGGAACATATTCGACATCAAGTAGAAAACATTACCCTATAGGATGGTTTGTATGAGAAAAAACACCTCTATATGTGAGGCTTTGGTGGAACCCTCCATAGATGTAGAGTAGAAAGAGATATTATCAAGATCATGGAAGAATTATATGAAGCCTCATGTGGCACTCATTGGTCCTGGATCAGGCTCTCCCACCAAATCATGGGGCTGGGTTACTATTAGAAAACCATGATATAGAATTGTGCGTAAATCACCATGGAATGACATGAATTATAGATCAATAAGAACTTCATCTATCAAAACCTAGAATTTCTACATACTGCTAAATATTCCGGGACAATTTTCATTTGGGGGATGGGTATTGTGGGGCCATATCTCCCAAAAAAAGTTAAGAGGTTCATGTACATACATAATGCTATCAACTTAATTTTTAAATTGGATGAGGAAATACCCCTAAATTAATTTGGGCTGAATAATTTCATAAACATCATTATATTCCATATAATTACAACATTTTTAGTTCCTCACACAATATTCATGGACAACATCATCAAATTTTGTTCTATGAAGTTAAATAAACTGTACCATAAGTAAAATACTGAGTCCAATCATTAATCTCTCTATCATGCTGCTACAAATGGACAGATAAAGAAATTTAATATGACTATTTTAAATATACTCTAAGTGATAGTGGCCAAGGATAAAAATTCTTGGCCATAAAAGCTCCTCCAGGATTTTTAGGCTATCGTACCTTGACACCTACTGCAATAAAAAAATTTCATACTCATTAGTGTACGAGACTGAGGGGGTGTTACCCATAGAAGTCCGGCCATATTTCCTCCAAATATCCATTTTCTAACATCTCTCAGGTGATGTAACATCGAAAAATTGGCTGACTGAATTGGAGAAGATCGATGAAAATAGGTTGGGAATGTTGAAAAACCATGAAATCCAAAATAATCAGACCACACGAGCCTTTAGTAAAAAGGTTTTCCTCCATTAATTCATCCAAGGATAATTGGTATTGGATCTCATAACCACAATGATACAAGGGATAATGACTCTAATGTAGGAAAACTAAAAGGGAGGGTCCTACATAATACATAATTTATATCCAAAAGAAGCCAACACATTGGAAAAAATGGATGGGGATCATGTAACACCACCCACCAATGTGATATTTCTTAAGAAATACATTTCATAGTTGTCTACAAGAGACAAGTCCTAATAGTAAGACTATAAATTGAATGGTATCCCATATCTTGAACACCTGACATTAAAATGTATAGATATTTCCACACAGCGTGACATTAAACTAACTGGAAGGTCATCCAGATTGCATGTTGTTAAACTAAGAAAGATTTTCCGGATAGTAAGATGATAAAATGCATAACACCTCATGTCTTGACATTAAGATATTAAAATACACGGTTCCCTGCATACTGATGACATATAGATAAACTGTAAAGAATCACCTTTACCACATGACATTAAACTGTATGGAGACATCCTTTCCATATGTCATTAAACTGCACAGGTGATATCCTCACCGCATGACATTAAAATACATATAAAACACCATATTATGAATGAATCACCCAACATGAGCTAGCTCTATGAGAAGGAAGAATTAAATCCCATTTTCCTTGTAAGAGAGTTTACTCTACCTCAGGAATCTCATCAACCAAGAACTACGCTTGGGTTCATTATTATCATAACAAGATATATAGTGACACTATAACCTCTACTCTGGGTCCTAGCCACAACCTTTATTATTTATTTCACATTGGGGGATCCATGTCCTTATCCCAAGACATTAAACTTTATGGCTAATTTCCTTACCACATGAAATTAAAATACATAGGTTTCTAGAACTATGTATGCCTTGATTCTCATTTTGAGTGAGATTTGTAGGGATGACTCAATCCTATTTCTTTTTCTAGCCACCAAATGTTATAAAATACCTATGTCCTATCAATAATTTATTCTTCATATTTAGTGGAACCATTTCTGTTCCTTGTTTCTCACACTAATCATAGTTCACATGAGCGTATGAATTTTAGTAAGGGATTCCTCACACAAAAGAAGTAATGTAATCTCATGAAATGCTCATCATTATCCTAAATAAAAGAACACAAAAGGAATGACATGGGTCATTGCTGCATTATGTTAAATTATTTGGTTGATGTCCCTTGCATGACTTAAAACTTTACATCCCTATAAACATCGCCCAAGAGGACCACCATTATGGGTGTTGTTCTCCAACCACACCTGTATTATATAAATACTTATGACATGATTCTAATTTTCAATGAGATATATAGGGATTCCTTGATCTTATATCTTGGTCTAGCTGAGAAAATATAAAAAATACCCCTTCATTATGTATAAGCTATACTTGCGTAGGAAATTCATTCCCCAAAAACTACTTGTGGCCTGATTCCTGTCATCATGGGCTATGTAGTGACGTCTGGATCTTGAATCCTAGTCCCATATATAATAATATATGGAAACAATTCTTACATCTATATATGGGTCAGACGTGCATAGAGTTTTTCTCATTCAAGAACTGCATGTTGCTTGATTCTTATTATTATAGGATACATAGTGACACTCAGATCTCTAATCCTTGGAATATCTACATAAATTGAATCAAAATCACCCCAAATTCCTAGGGACTGACTCACACAAGATCATTTTCCCTACATATAATTCATATCTATGTATAAATTGATTGTGTATGCAATACTTCATGCAAAAAAATTTCATATCAATTCTCGCATCCTTACGGCATGATGTTCGACTATAAGGAAAATGTATTGGATGCATGAAATTGAAACTGCACAAAAATGTGTCATTACCAAATGATGATAAAATATATAAAAATGTCTTTATTGCATGACATTAAAATGCATAGAGAAGGTTCCCACTATAAAAAAATAAACTGTGAAAACCATCAACTATTATTTATTCCTTATAAAAGGAAATCAAGAGCCTTACCCTAGTCATCCCAAGTATGGGGTGCTTCCACCGTATTTTATGGAACCTCAATCCATAAATCATAATTAATGTGTTGAGTTCCTAATGTTTCCAAAACCATTAATTTTATTTTGTACAGATACCCGTCATCAAGGGACCCATTGTTTGACTATGTATGTATTCTTATGGCTATTGCATATGAACCTATGGTCATCAAAAAAACCTTTCACTCTATAAATAAGGCTATCATACCCCATTCTTCCTTGACATAACTAAGGTAGAACTCAGCACCATAGTTTGATCAAAACTACTCCTTTTATGAATGCCCCATATCATTTCCCATGAACTGAGAAACTCAATCCATGATTCAAAACATTTTCATCACCCAATCAAAAGGATGATGGGGTACTTTTTATCCTACGTATCCTAATTATGCTCTTATGTATCACTCCCCATATTATGTCCATGATAACCATGACCATAAACTAGCATCACTTTTGTTAAAGCTATACTACCTTAAAATCTATCCTATAATGGTCCAAATCGCAAGACCTTAAATATGTAGAGAAATAGACACAAAAATTTTCAGTTTGAAAACCTGTAATGGGATTTTTGAATAAAAGTCAAATATTCACCCTCTAAAGTGTTAATATACAGAGTTTAGTAAAAAATTAGGGCATATATGAAAAAGGCATAAATATCATAGGGTTTACTTTATATCCCTAGTAAAATCCAACATATTATCTCTAAACCGCCTAGGTTAAGGGAAAAGTTATTGTAATTACCTTTCACATATCCTCACCACGAGAATATGTCCAACTAGGTGGTGAAACAACCTTTAGGGTACTCAAACCCATCATTGATATTACACATTCCACAAACCACACTTCATTATTTATGTTCCATAAATAAACATAACCTTCCTTAGCCCATGGAAAGGATACCTAGAATAAAGGTACAATTTTATTGACTATACATGTTTTCTTATGGATCCTACATATTATCCTATAGTCATCAACTGGATGTGTCACTCTACAGAAAGGAATTTCAAATTCTTATGAGCCCTAAAATCACTAGGGAATAACCCAACACCCCAGTGTGTTTTTGGTTTATTCCCAGTACAAATTTTCCATATCATTATCCTAACCTAAACACTTTGGACCATGATATACAATCTCTATACTGAACTATTCAAGTAGATTCAACATCCTCAATGTTATGTCACCATGTTTAGTACCCTTTATCATAGAAGGAATGTGACAATCCATTCACAAACCATTGATAGCCCACATCTCATGATTTGAAACCACATGGTATAGTGAGTGGGCTTGAAAATTAAGAGATGAACTCCCATAGGATGATAAAACCCTTCCATGATATCTCTCTTCCCATACCCAACCACATCATCCAGATGTTTGAGACTTCATTAATTTTTCATGGCCCTCAAAAATAAGTGGAGATAATAATTTATTGTCCATAATATCGACACATAAGGGATCTAAACAGTAAATTAAATGCATATCCTTCTTTATATAATAGTTTTTCAATCCTTTAGAACTCTAGAAACATCTGGGAAGAACCTAGAACCTCAAGGTGTTATGGGCCATCCTCAACATGCCTACCATGTCCAATATTAATGGGCTCAAACTTTTGTTTTATAATTTACACCACCAATATTCCAACTATATAAGTGGGCATAGAATCCATAGTCTTTCTCCGTCAACTGATATCCCCCCCCAAATTTAATAAACCTTAGAAAATAGTGGTGTTACCTATGTTTTGAAATGCTACCACTGCATAAGGGCATCGACCTACCAACCAAGGCATCTCCTCCTTCATGAAAGGATCTCTGGTCCTCGTGAGCCTAAAAAACACCATGAATAAACCCAAAATTTTAGTATGTTTTGGGTCATTCCTAGAATGTCTTCACCATATGACAGGATCACCAATCAAGTCTGAGATAAAAGACCCAAAACTATAGTTATAGATGGTCCAAGCTAAAATACCCTAAACTACAACAATAGAAGGCCCAAGCTAAAATACTCTAAGTTACAGTGATAGAAGGTCTAAGATAAAAGAACCTAAACTATAGTAATAGAAGGTCCGAGATAAATGGCCCAAAACTACAAAAAAATATAAGGTCTGACCTAAGAGACCCAAAACTATAACAACAAAAGGTCCCTGCTAAAAGACCCTAAACTACTGCAAAAGAATGTCTGAGTTAAAAGACCCCAAAATAAATAAATAAATAGTTTGATCTAAATTATCCTAAACTAAACAATATAAGGTCCACGTTAAAAGGCCATAAATTAAATAACAAAAATGATTTGGTTTGGAAGTGCTTGTAAGGCTCATCAAATGGACATAGAAAACACACAACTTCTCTCTCTAAGCCAAAAGGCTTTGAAAAAGGATAGATAAATCACCCTCCAAAACATATATTCTAGTCAATTTTATTCTTTAAAAATAATTGATCTCATGATATATGGAATAGATATATCAGTGAAAAATTTCATCTTTGTGGGAACACATGCAACATTATCCATAAAAACATGATATAATTATAACATTAAATTCTTTGCATTCGTTTTTACATGATATTAAGAAAGGTATGGTCATAATTAGGGATTAATACCATATAAAAGAAATGAAATTTCATGAATATCATGAATAGATGAAAAAATGGATAGGAATATTGAAGGTTTATAAATCTCCATTCATTGATAATGCGAAAAATGGAGGAATATCCACATTTGAGAGTCTCTCCAATAATCTCCAAAAATAATGTACATCAAACTTCAATAAGATTTGATCTTCTGAAATGAAAATTTTGTGAGTGTTATAAAGGAGGCATTGATTGACTGCTGGAGGACTTCTTACCCTACTGATTCTTATTCTTCCCAAGGATAGAGAGTGTCAACTAGAGTAATCATCCCATCAACTCTCATATGAGCTGTTTTCAATGAGGATTATTTTGTTGAAAGGTAAAAACTCAAGAAACAAATGATTTCATCATTCCTTCATATATTTTTATTCTATGCATCTATATGAGATTAGGGTTTAGATATTAAATGGAGAACATTCTCCAATTCCACCAACATCTACTTCATCTACCCAATAAGGGATATCCTATTCTACAAAATCTTGCAAGTCCCACTAATTGTTGTCCAAGTCTCACCATGTTAGGAAAATTTTCATCGTGATTTCATATAGTTCTTCTCAATCAAAACCTCCCACACCTATGTCATGAAATAGCTAATAAAAGTGTTCCACTTTTTCATGAAATGATTCCAAAGGAGTATCATAATCAAGGCATGAATATATTACCAGATCATCCTAAATTCTATTTGAAAATCTTGGACTGGTAACGTGGGTGAACAAAAAATATGAATATCCATGTAAGATGGAAATGGAATAGTAGAGGAGGTTCCACATTTCACCACCTCAAAATACTCATTAAACATTTCTTGTGTTGGGGGGGGGGGGATGATTTTCTCAATGGATTCACTCCCAATATTGGGGTGGTCATCATCAGGATGAGGGATCTTCCCCCTAGTATCACCCAAATATTTAATAAACTCCATTATTTACATGGAGAGAAGATTTGGTGAGGAAAAATGCATATCCACATTGTGAATTAGTCGGTTTAACATACCATCTAGATAAAATTATACCCAAGCCAGGGAATAATAATGGGTATGGAATGTGGGAGAATTGGTTGGTTGAAGAATGATCTCAACATCATTATCTTCATGTAACAAAATCATCCAAAACTAGCAGATGACCCCAGAGTGTCTCTCTTCTCGTACACCATCCATGGGAAGAGGGGAGACCCTTTGGGTGTATCCCAACTGATAATAAAATCAATAAGGGGTGTTTGGATGATAGATGATTAGCTCCTCCACAATAGTTGTAAGAACCTAATGTTGAAGAGAGAACATATATGATTGTTCATCAAGGGAACTGATTTCTGTATCAATAATCATCCTAGTCAGTGCATTGTAAGGGGTAAAATCAAAGCTATCAGATTGGCTCAACACATACCTAACCTCATTAAGCCTTACAGACATGGACCCAAACCCTGATATGTTCTGTAGTTTAGGATGGGAAAATTCATCAGGGATCTTAGAGACATTATAGTATTCATAATAATGTAAACGATCCCATATCTAAATAAAAAAACTATAAAGGACCACTAATCATGTAATGAGTTCTTCCTTGTTGAATGTGTCCTAAGAGTTCGTAAAGTAATGAAAGGAACAAAACTACCAAATTGAGACTTTTTTCCTTCCATTATTTGCACCTACATCACCAACATTATTACACAGATCCTTGAATTAACATCTTCAGTTGGGAAAATCCAACCATTCAAAAACATTTCATTAAATCCCATCATCATAAGGCTCAAACAGATCTCTGATATCACTCGGTATCCCCATGAAGCTTAATCCGCATATTCCAAAATAAACAAATATGAGATGACATTATCGACGATCTACAAGGAAGGGTAATAATGGGGAGGGATAATGGTAGTTATAAACCCACTACGAAAAATGAATATGATGATCTAGTATTTGAAGGAGACGAGTGAGTGCATCATCATCTCCTTCTTCAACCTCTTCTTCACGATAGGGATCATGTATCTCACCAAAAATAGAGTCTGAAAATGGTCATCCCAAACATCAGTAGCATGGAGTAACTCATCATAAATCTCTATACATGGGGGAATATGATCTAGTTGGTAGAAGGCTCATAGGTTGATTCCCAATTCACTGTGGAAAAAACAAAATGTGTTGGTGATAGGGCACCAATTGTAACACCCCAAGATTTCATAGTGTGTTATTTCTTCAAAATAATTCAATAACTTGCACTCCACGCAACACTGAGTTCAATCACACCATGACTTACAATAAAAAAGGCATTAAAAGAGGTCATGAATAGCATTAACTAAATTTTTTCACTTTATATAATCCTTATAATTTTAGAATCCATATTATGAGTTTCTTAGTCATAATGCAAGAACAGATTCATTTTCAGTATTGCACTTTTATCAACTTTTAATAGTGAAACTTTTTTTAAATACAATATTTTAAACTTTTTGACTAAATGGGGACATCAAAAAATTTAAAATGAAACATCCCAAGCTTCCACGGTACGCTTTCCTTTGAATAATACAGTAGCGTGTGTTGTACGCAACTTCGAGTTTTAACACACACCACAACCGATCAAACTAGCCGTTATGAATAGTAATACCTACTTTTTAAAATTATATATATATTATATTTCAAAATGGACTTCATTTTTGGATTCGGAATATCAAAATTAGCCTAGGGTGAAATTTTGGTACATTTCGGATAACTTTCATATTTTGATGAATAGTGAAAATTACTAAATTTTAATTAAAAACAACTTTTTTAATCAAAATAATTAATAGTGATAAATTATGAATTTGAGTGGTTTTAAAGTATATTTAGAATATATTTTTACCATTTAATATAATGTTGGTCATTGGACATAATTTTACAATTAAACCGAACATAAACAAGTGTCAATCTTTTGATAGTTATTATCTCTTAAAAACACGCTTTTTGTTTTGACAGCGGGAATTAATTTTAAATTAATTTCTGCCACTTCAGTGTTTTGAATTTAGGAAAATGGATTCCATATTTGGAATCAGGATGTTCAAATTTTGTAAATAGGAAACTTTTATTTTTAGACATTTTGAATAGTTACTGTGGTAAATATTTTATTTACCATGGTTAAAGGGTAAATCCGGTAAATAAGGGTTAAAAAAATAATATTATAATAATACTAAATTACCCTAAAACGTGTCTTAACCCTATTGGTTGATACATGGTCGACCATGGGAATCTTTGGGTCTATTTTGGGACCCCATGGATCCACTTGTAAGTGATAATGACACTTTATTTTAATTTAGTTAAAATGAATACAAAAATGACACAAGCATATATCTTTTAGAACAACAATTTTTACATAGGGTTATATATGTTGGATTTTAGATTATAAATATTCATTAGAAAGATAAAAAGATTTCCTATATAATGATATTTTATTTATAATTTTTAGACATTGAATAATTTATTTTATTTATGACACAATGATGATGCAGTAATTACTATAATAGTGAAAAATTAAAGTAATTGATATTATAAATACCCAAATAATTATAATATGAAACTTTTAATGAATTAAACTAATTTTATATGATAATATGATATATTAGGATTGATTTAATTTACTTTGTTCGAAGTAATCAATCTGTTAGGAGTTTCAAAAAAATCAACTATTGAATAGTGTCAAAATTGACATAAAAGAGTTCTTAAAACAAATATTATATTATTAATTGATATTAAATTCCTAAAAATCTAAGGTTCGGCCAAGAGACTTATATTATGATAGGTTCCTCATTAATGGACCACTTGGGGGTCGATTGGATGTATATAGTATGTTTATTAACCATATTATATAAAAATACAAAGAGACATTGTAAAAGTGAAACTAATTAACTTAGAGTTAATACTTAAAGATAAGGTTAATATAAGTACCCAAACCTGTCTAAATTCTTTTGGTTGAGTGGTTTTCGACCTATCCCCACCTTAACCTTTTAATAGTCAACTTTGGAGCCATTAGAAACCGAATATGAATTTATTATAAATTAATATTTTTAGCTTTTCCAAAGGTGCCCCTCACCCCTCTTATAAAAGGGCACTCCTCCTTCTCTTTTCCTCACACCTTCAAAGCCTTTTGGTTCGGCCAAACTCTGCCCAAATACTCTCCCAACATCCCTCACTACAACCTAGAGGCCTTAGTTTGATCAGAAAGCCAACCTAAGGAGCCCTTTTGATCAAATCAAAAGGAAGAACCCGAAGAAGAGGTAATGATTTCACCACCCTTTTCTAAGTTCATTTCTTCTTCCACTTCTTCTTCCTTTGTTCTTACCATTCTAAAATAACAACTCCAGTATCTCACATATACTGTGATGTTATTATAAGTATGGTACAACCATATTCAGTATTCTATCCACCCTTTGAATAACATGTCACCATACGTGCGTACGTACGGCTTACCGTCTCCACGTCGTGGTGTAATTGTTATTCAATATAATATTATTTTGATGGGTATAATAATGATGTGTAACTCATGTAAATAATAAATATAACATGTTAATGATTCTGTATATATGATATACCATTCATTTATATATTATTTTAATATCAAAAGAATGATATTGTCGCTCGTGCGTACGTACGGACTACCGTCTCCACGAACGCGATGAGATTCATTCTCCATCGTATCCATTCAAGTATAATTATCATTTTATGATTTAAAAATGATGTTTAAGGACTTGATATCATTCTGGATATGAATAAGATACAACAAACATGGCTTATGTAACAAAACATATAAAATAAAATGAGTAAGTTAACACCCGAAACGATGATAATTCTAAGATATTATTAATAAATCAATGTTAAAAGATCATATATGATATCATATTAATATATATGATTCTTGTATAATTTAATAACAATTATTTCACCATTATACAGGAGGTTAACCTACCCCAACCAAGGAAAAGTACAAGGTAAGGGTTATTTCACAATCTCTTCATTATCCGAGGTTGTTTATACGTAATAATCTACTGGGATTTCTTTATCATCCACATCTATGTTTCTTCGAAATGTATTTCAAAACATTTTTTCTATTTACTAGGATATGGGTTAAAGTCATTTATACCCTTGTTTGACTTTTTATAAGTGGTTTATAAAGGAATCTTTCGGTCGTTTTCAAAACAAGGTCCTTTTTAACCTTTTCGACAGAATTAAGGTAAGAATGTTTTTTTAACTTATACGGCGGGTGCGGCTATTTTCCGCCGTTATAAAATCTTCAAAACTTCCCTTACAAGCTTATAAGAATATTTTCAAAGAAAATGTTTTATTTTATATGGATCTTAAATGATTTCAAAATAAAAGGAGATATTTCTTTAAAAAGAATTTTGATTTCATCTATGTCAACATCCTTTGACGGATTTTAAGATTATTTGAAGTTGATTTATTATGATACAAAACTTCTATATTGTATTGAAGGTTTTGTGATATGTTTGACTATGGATGTGCTATTTTTATACCATTCATAGTTTATGGTGAAATTATTGACATTTCATATGCTAGTTTTAATACGAATGTTTATGTTATGTTTAAACCTTTTCATATGGGAATGCATTGGACTTAATAAGTGACGGGTGGAGCCCGCTATAGCTCCTCGATGCATCGGTAGGTCTCATGAGACAAACTAGTGTCTTGGCACAAGGACTTGACAAAATCTTATTTTTAGTCTTGGCACGAGGCCTTGGCTATGTGGTTATGATAGTCTGGCATTATGCATTCCAACATTATGAAAGTGGTTATTGATTTTTTCATGTGATTATTCCATTAGTAGAATATCCATGTGAATAAGTAAATGGAATTATTTCATTTTATTTATTCCATACCATGTTGAAAGTTCATGTTTTAAAGGCTTTTGTTTTAGTTATACATTGCCTTAAATGTTTATTCTTATTGATGAAAGTTTCCGCTATATTGTTATCCTTACTGGGCATTTGAGCTCACCCCTTTTCTATGTTTTATTTTTCCCAGGAAGTGAAGATGTAAGTTATGAATGACCTGCAGGGATATTATGAGGGGATTATAGTGTGGACTGTGGAAACATTATGTTGTTGTAGTAGTTTTTCATTTTATGATGTAATGTAAAACTTATGAATATATCTAGTGTTTCCAAGGCTACTAAACCAATCGGTATTTCGAGATTTGATCTTTCTTGTGATCATGCCAATGTTATGTAATAATGCACCGACTCTGGGTAGCTGGGGTCGGGGCGTTACAGTTGGTATCAGAGGAAGTTTAGTACAAACCTTGGAATCTAGATTTAGATAAACTCTGATTAGAGCACGTAGACCTAATATGAACTTTGAGGATTAGTATAAAAGAACTTCCGAGATTTTTGGTATTGTAGAGATTTTGTGAGTTTTCCGAGCAATACATCCCTGTCTGGATACGAGCAGGTAGAGGCGGCTCTGGCACAGATGTACCTAGGGGTAAAACCCAAAAACACCGCTTTGAGCTAGACTCGAACGGGAACTAGTGCACGACAATGGGCCTTGCTGCTCTCTTGGTTACGACACTCCCGGGGGATATGCTTAGGATAATTCTCATTTTCTTTACAAACCATTATGAAGGGTTTATGAGTATATACATCATCAAAGAAAACATTCTTATGATTATGGATTATATCCATAAATAGTTCAATTTATGTTAAGTGTTTTATAAGTATGGGATTATGTATTTTGATTCATAAACAGATCTAGTGTATTCCATTATTTAGAAATGGCACCCAGTAGAATGAATGAGAACTCTAGCAATGCACATGATCCAAAGAGAAGGAAGGATCATATCTTTCATGGTCTTAAGATAGAATTTATAAGAGAAATAGTCTCCCATGTATTATCATCATATGAAGAAATAATATCATGTGTTGATAAGATAAGTAAAGAGTTTACTGAGTCCTATGGCTTTGAAAGGAAGCAAGAGAAGAAAAGGATGGAAGAGAGAAAAATGGATAAAGGGAAGAGGGAAAAGAAGAATTTTCCCATATGTGGTAACTGTGGAAAGAATCACCCTGGAACTTGCCTGAAAGAAATGGGAGTTTGTTATAAGTGTGGAGGAAAAGGGCACAAAGTACGTGACTGCAAGGGTAAGAAAATGGTTTCAAATGTACAATGCTTCATTTGCAAGGAGTTTGGACACTACGCGAACCTATGTCCCAGTCATCAGACTATGCCGCAAATGATGCTATTGGATAATAATCAAGTTATGATACTACCACAGATGAAGAGGAATGATTAGAGTTCTTATGTTGATTATGTCAATTGAGTGTTGTATCAACAATGTACTTGTTATAATAATTATGGAGTATATAAGGATTGTACTGCAGTACAATTTCGTTAAGGACTTGAGATTGTGTGGAACAAAGAAAAGTGACTCAATAGCAGGATAAATTTTTGGAAAATATATGGTTGAGAGAAAGATAAACCATAATATGGTTCTGATACCGAGTTAGTGATTTTAGAATAATACATGATTGATTTGGATGAATTATATCGGATATTCTTGACTACCTTGAAACTGATTAATGATTTGTATATTCCATCATTTTTTTGGGGTTTAAAACATTTTTGGATTGATGAAGTATATCCAGCATTCTATATGGAATAAGGGAGCATGAATGTAATCAATAAAGAATATGGTAATTCAAGATGTTTCAGTGTATTAAAAGAATACAAGATGAAGGTATTCATATGCTATTACAGGGTAAAAAGGATCTATATTATGTTTACCTTCCTTATAAATGTTGGACTGTGAGTTTGGACAGATGTATTTTGGATAGTTCTAGTTTGGATTATTTTGGATTACCATAAAAGGACAACCCGGAGGTCGGGCGGCAACCCGTCGCGTCTGGCAAGGCTGCGAGACTTGAACCCGCAACCAAAGGGCGACAAGGGTGTATCACCTACCACTGGCCCATGAGATGTCCTGGATTAAATAATGTAGTTTTTTTAAAAAGATTTGGTAGATGAATTATAAATTCATTTATTTTGGAACCCTGTACGAATAGTATAAATAGAAATTTTTTTTACGTTCTATTATCTTTTAGAGTGAAAGATGAGTTTGTGGTAGAAATTTATTAATGGATAAAACTCTAATTATAATGTAAGTATATCTCCTTATGATCTTAGCCAATCTCATAAATAAATTCCTCTACATTAATAAAAGGAACTTAGAACAAAAATGTTGTCCTAGATGGTACCTTAAATCATCACTAATTTATGGCTTTGGGATTGTTGACCTTTTCATAGCCATGTTCTCTACCACTCTCCATCAGATAATTGATGGTTAGATTTCTCCTCCATATCCATATTTTCCTACATAGAACCCTAGTATGTGTTATTTTCGGTAATCTTCATACTTTCCACTCTTTATTTTAAATAGGGGCCTCATTAATTCATTTTTCGATGTGGGATTTCAACTAAGATATTTTGAAACGTAAAAAATGTGTTATCCCAATACCCTATGTTTTGTTGAACCGATGGTATTTCAAATCATCATAGATTGATGAGTTTAAGGACCTCAATTTTATACTTCTTTGTGATTGATGACCTCAATCACTACCTATAAATATTTACGTTTTTCCTCCAATTAAATGTCTCTGATTGCCACCAATGTTCTTCTAATCAAGATCATAATTTGGTGGTGACCCTTTCATTTCTCTTTTCCACATATTAAGACTATATTTTAGTAACCCAATTTACGATGTGGGTTTTCCCACAAATATATTTTCTATTTTCAACCTCTTATTTTCGAAGAACAATTTCAAATTGCGAGGACGCAATTTATTGAAGGAGGGGAGAATGTAACACCTCAAGATTTCATAGTGTGTTATTTCTTCAAAATAATTCAATAACTTGCACTCCACGCAACAATGAGTTCAATCACACCATGACTTACAAAAAAAAAGTCATTAAAAGAGGTCATGAATAGCATTAACTAATTTTTTTCACTTTATATAATCCTTATAATTTTAGAATCCATATTATGAGTTTCTTAGTCATAATGCAAGAACAGATTCATTTTCAGTATTGCACTTTTATCAACTTTTAATAGTGAAACTTTTTTTAAATACAATATTTTAAACTTTTTGACTAAATGGGGACATCAAAAAATTTAAAATGAAACATCCCAAGCTTCCACGGTACGCTTTCCTTTGAATAATACAGTAGCGTGTGTTGTACGCAACTTCGAGTTTTAACACACACCACAACCGATCAAACTAGCCGTTATGAATAGTAATACCTACTTTTTAAAATTATATATATATTATATTTCAAAATGGACTTCATTTTTGGATTCGGAATATCAAAATTAGCCTAGGGTGAAATTTTGGTACATTTCAGATAACTTTCATATTTTGATGAATAGTGAAAATCACTAAATTTTAATTAAAAACAACTTTTTTAATCAAAATAATTAATAGTGATAAATTATGAATTTGAGTGGTTTTAAAGTATATTTAGAATATATTTTTACCATTTAATATAATGTTGGTCATTGGACATAATTTTACAATTAAACCGAACATAAACAAGTGTCAATCTTTTGATAGTTATTATCTCTTAAAAACACGCTTTTTGTTTTGACAGCGGGAATTAATTTTAAATTAATTTCTGCCACTTCTGTGTTTTGAATTTAGGAAAATGGATTCCATATTTGGAATCAGGATGTTCAAATTGTGTAAATAGGTAACTTTTATTTTTAGACATTTTGAATAGTTACTGTGGTAAATATTTTATTTACCATGGTTAAAGGGTAAATCCAGTAAATAAGGGTTAAAAAAATAATATTATAATAATACTAAATTACCCTAAAACGTGTCTTAACCCTATTGGTTGATACATGGTCTACCATGGGCATATTTGGGTCTATTTTGGGACCCCATGGATCCACTTGTAAGTGATAATGACACTTTATTTTAATTTAGTTAAAATGAATACAAAAATGACACAAGCATATATCTTTTAGAACAACAATTTTTACATAGGGTTATATATGTTGGATTTTAGATTATAAATATTCATTAGAAATCTAAAAAGATTTCCTACATAATGATATTTTATTTATAATTTTTAGACATTGAATAATTTATTTTATTTATGACACAATGATGATGCAGTAATTACAATAATAGTGAAAAATTAAAATAATTGATATTATAAATACCCAAATAATTATAATATGAAACTTTTAATGAATTAAACTAATTTTATATGATAATATGATATATTAGGATTGCTTTAATTGACTTTTTTCGAAGTAATCACTCTGTTAGGAGTTTCAAAAATATCAACTATTGAATAGTGTCAAAATTGACATAAAAGAGTTCTTAAAACAAATATTATATTATTAATTGATATTAAATTCCTAAAAATCTAAGGTTCGGCCAAGAGACTTATATTATGATAGGTTCCTCATTAATGGACCACTTGGGGGTCGCTTGGATGTATATAGTAAGTTTATTAACCATATTATATAAAAATACAAAGAGACATTGTAAAAGTGAAACTAATTAACTTAGAGTTAATACTTAAAGATAAGGTTAATATAAGTACCCAAACCTGTCTAAATTCTATTGGTTGAGTGGTTTTCGACCTATCCCCACCTTAACCTTTGAATAGTGAACTTTGGAGCCATTAGAAACCGAATATGAATTTATTATAAATTAATATTTCTAGCTTTTCCAAAGGTGCCCCTCACCCCTCTTATAAAAGGGAACTCCTCCTTCTCTTTTCCTCACACCTTCAAAGCCTTTTGGTTCGGCCAAACTCTGCCCAAATACTCTCCCAACATCCCTCACTACAACCTAGAGGCCTTAGTTTGATCAGAAACCCAACCTAAGGAGCCCTTTTGATCAAATCAAAAGGAAGAACCCGAAGAAGAGGTAATGATTTCACCACCCTTTTCTAAGTTCATTTCTTCTTCCACTTCTTCTTCCTTTGTTCTTACCATTATAAAATAATAACTCCAGTATCTCACATATACTGTGATGTTATTATAAGTATGGTACAACCATATTCAGTATTCTATCCACCCTTTGAATAACATGTCACCATACGTGCGTACGTACGGCTTACCGTCTCCACGTCGTGGTGTAATTGTTATTCAATATAATATTATTTGGATGGGTATAATAATGATGTGTAACTCATGTAAATAATAAATATAACATGTTAATGATTCTGTATATATGATATACCATTCATTTATATATTATTTTAATATCAAAAGAATGATATTGTCGCTCGTGCGTACGTACGGACTACCGTCTCCACGAACGCGATGAGATTCATTCTCCATCGTATCCATTCAAGTATAATTATCATTTTATGATTTAAAAATGATGTTTAAGGACTTGATATCATTCTGGATATGAATAAGATACAACAAACATGGCTTATGTAACAAAACATATAAAAGAAAATGAGTAAGTTAACACCCGAAACGATGATAATTCTAAGATATTATTAATAAATCAATGTTAAAAGATCATATATGATATCATATTAATATATATGATTCTTGTATAATTTAATAACAATTATTTCACCATTATACAGGAGGTTAACCTACCCCAACCAAGGAAAAGTACAAGGTAAGGGTTATTTCACAATCTCTTCATTATCCGAGGTTGTTTATACGTAATAATCTACTGGGATTTCTTTATCATCCACATCCATGTTTCTTCGAAATATATTTCAAAATTTTTTTTCTATTTACTAGGATATGGGTTAAAGTCATTTATACCCTTGTTTGACTTTTTATAAGTGGTTTATAATGGAATCTTTCGGTCGTTTTCAAAACAAGGTCCTTTTTAACCTTTTCGACAGAATTAAGGTAAGAATGTTTTTTTTAACTTATACGGCGGGTGCGGCTATTTTCCGCCGTTATAAAATCTTCAAAACTTCCCTTACAAGCTTATAAGAATATTTTCAAAGAAAATGTTTTATTTTATATGGATCTTAAATGATTTCAAAATAAAAGGAGATATTTTTTTAAAAAGAATTTTGATTTCATCTATGTCAAAATCCTTTGACGGATTTTAAGATTATTTGAAGTTGATTTATTATGATACAAAACTTCTATATTGTATTGAAGGTTTTGTGATATGTTTGACTATGGATGTGCTATTTTTATACCATTCATAGTTTATGGTGAAATTATTGACATTTCGTATGCTAGTTTTAATACGAATGTTTATGTTATGTTTAAACCTTTTCATATGGGAATGCATTGGACTTAATAAGTGACGGGTGGAGCCCGCTATAGCTCCTCGATGCGTCGGTAGGTCTCATGAGACAAACTAGTGTCTTGGCACAAGGCCTTGACAAAATATTATTTTTAGTCTTGGCACGAGGCCTTGGCTATGTGGTTATGATAGTCTGTCATTATGCATTCCAACATTATGAAAGTGGTTATTGATTTTTGCATGTGATTATTCCATTAGTAGAATATCCATGTGAATAAGTAAATGGCATTATTTTATTTTATTTCTGCCATACCATGTTGAAAGTTCGTGTTTAAAAGGCTTTTGTTTTAGTTATACATTGCCTTAAATGTTTATTCTTATTGATGAAAGTTTCCGCTATATTGTTATCCTTACTGGGCATTTGAGCTCACCCCTTTTCTATGTTTTATTTTTCCCAGGAAATGAAGATGTAAGTTATGAATGACCTGCAGGGATATTATGAGGGGATTATAGTGTGGACTATGGAAACATTATGTTGTTGTAGTAGTTTTTCATTTTATGATGTAATGTAAAACTTATGAATATATCTAGTGTTTCCAAGGCTACTAAACCAATCGGTCTTTCGAGATTTGATCTTTCTTGTGATCATGCCAATGTTATGTAATAATGCACCGACTCTGGGTAGCTGGGGTCGGGGCGTTACACCAATGACTGATCATTTCTTAAAGAATATTGAGAATTCTATAGATAATAAATTGATAAATACGTGAGTATTCATAAATATATATAATGTACAATTTATTTATAAACTCAATTCATCTTTTCCTATCCTAGAAAGTACATTATAGTTCATCATAAAAATTTATACCATGATAAGGATCTAATTTCAATCTTATCTCACTTCTCGGATTGTTTAGATGCGAGAAAAATATACTCAAGTAGTTCTAGGAAATTGGATAATGAGAACAATCATATACATATGGACCCAATGGAGATTTTTCTAATATATAAGACAAAAACCTATGGTTGATATGTGACTAGATGGCCTTTCTCAGAAATTTTCATCTTAATAAAGTGAGAATAAGTTAACACTAATCAAGATGGAAGACTGAAGTCCAAAGGAGGGATAAAAACATCATCTAGAAAACTGAATCTTTATAGAGGATAACATTGAGATAGTGGATAATCTAGAAGCTATCTCAAGAGTAACATATTTAGAATCTCGTTAGCAGAATACAATTGATATTGGGGGAAACATTATGGTTTTTGAAGTCATGGACATTTGATATTCCACAGTAGAGGAACCTAGGAGGGAACCAAAATATATCTAAATAGAGGTAACTGTCATATTTTATACAGATAGAATAAAATATTTTCCGATAAAGGGATTAAATCTTCAACATCATTCACATTACTTGAATCAACAAGGTAATTCACAAATCACCTAACTTGTGAATATCTCATGTTTTATATAAACCTGCATTGTGTCATAAGTGACAAAACATCTCAAAGACTTTCAATCATGACATGATCATGTGAGCTTCAAGATATCCAAATGATGATAGGTTTAAGCCAGCTGGTCCTGCAGAACACTCAAGATGATTGAGATACCTCCAGGCCAATTTTCAAACATTTACTGATATTTATTTCATATATGGTTTGAGTGGGAGCCTGGGAAAAAACAATTGTAGGAGTTGTTCTCAAATAATTGACTCACATAAGGGTCTCAAAATTAGATATTACAGAATGGAATAGAAACAATATCACGTGACATATGCAAGGTGAGAGTGCTATGAAAAAATACGAAGTTAGTGAATGACTTTCTCTATGTTCCTTTATTTATAGGTAATACCATGGAATAAAAAGACATTCCTGGAAGACCAATATTCTCCCAAGACAGTGATCCACAATAGTGATAAAGACTCAGGAGAGAATTTAATTTCTTCATAACTGAGTCATGGCCCTTGTGGATGTCACTCCTAAGTGGGGAATTTGTTGAATCCCACCAAATTATCATCAATAAAATCACAAAGAAATATATAATAGAATATGGGTAATTTTTCCCTCGAAAAGAAAATGGAGAGTATGGTGTCCATGATCTCACAGATCAGATGATCCCCTAAGAGAGACATGATCATTTGATCAATAGAGGGTAATTATGTTGGGCATATACAACACAGAACATGCATTAGATCCCAAAAAATTTATTTTGATACACCCTTTTACTCTCATGAACCCACCCTAGACAATCAGCGATCATATGGAAACTTCTAGGAAATCATCCCCAAGAAACATGGATTATCAACTGGATGGTTCTTGACAACCCGTCCAAGAATCCGTTGAATATAAGAGGAAATTTCTAAGAGGAGGAATCCACTTTCTTTCATAAAACTCAAACCTAAAATCACTGATGGGGAGAATTATTTTCTTTTACCACATTGGAAAAAAATCATGAGATCCACATACATTATAAAATAAAAAAATAAATAAAATTAGTGGATATAAGATACCCTTTCATTCATAAAACATCACATGATACAACCTTGGTTTTCTGTAAGACACCACAATCTCCTAATGATGTATCCATCTCATCTAGTGAATGCTTATTGGCATGTCATCCTCATTATAAGAAGGGTCTCAGGTATGTCTAGGAAACCTCATGTTATCCCTTTGGTTCTACTAGAAAAAATAGATGGGGTTTTCCATGAAATTATCCCACATCTAAATAGATCATTTATTTTACATGTGATGTATCACCAATAGTTAGATTAATTTTCTTCAACAATACTCTTACAGTCTCTCCTGATCCCCAATATTTTTAAATAAATAATTGAAAGAAAAAGGGTAATGGAAAGAGCCTATCATAGTCATAATAAACATAATGTGGGTTAAGGATGTCTAAATCATGGTATCATAATACCCCTTTATGATATATAATTTTCTCTAGGAATGTTCCATTCAATTCACCTAATATCACACAAAAGTCATTCGACAGGCTCCCAGATCTCACAAAGGCCCTTAGATATGTAAAATTGAAAATATGGAATCTCTTCAGCATGCCCAAATGATTCAAAAAACACAAGTTAATTATAAATAATTAAGTAAATGAGGCATTGACAGATTGACTCACAGTCACTAAAAAATAGGCGATACCTCCGGGGCGATCCATGGTAGGGACTCGCAAAGATGCATGACACAAAAGCACTCTGCTAGCTCAAGCCTAGATTTCGAGGATACGTGCTACATAAATTGATGAAAAATAGGGGTGGAGAGGCCTATAAATCCACTAATATCATATAAAAAAAAATTCAAAAATACTCTCATGATGAAAGGTTGTACTTTTTGTATCCAAACACAACGGCCCACCCAATCCCTAGATAGGATTTCTCGGTGTGGCTATTTTCATTGCCAGAAAATATTCCCATTAGGTAAGATACTAATGAACTTCTATGGTGATCATGCATCATGCATAAATAACTTTATGTGATAACTCATATATTATGCAAAGGACTTCTGTTAGGACAAAAGAAAAATGTGCCACACATATGCTCAATATTGTGAGACCTAAATTAGGATTATACTAAATAAATATAATACATTTACAATATGAAGGCTAGAAAAAATACTAAGGAATGGAATAATGAAGAAAAGTAAATATATGCTAACCCTCATACACTTAGTGTGAACTACCATTGATGTGTGATAGCAACAAGACATGTTTCCTAACTCTCATGAGGCTCCTTTGGTATACTATTTGTCTCATGTGAAGTCCTCTAGAAATGTGAAATTTATGTCACATGGTTCCCCTTGGGAATCCCACCCAAGCCTTAATAAACCCTCCATGCTCTCCATTCAAGACTCATGATTTCATTCGAATGTGTCACTAAAATCATATGGTGGAACCAATTCATGTCAGTTTAGTCTAACGGTAGCCCTTTGGAATTACAGCCAAGTTTTAAGATGCCCTCCAATCACATTAGAAAACACTCATTATGTCTTCTATACTAGTCGATCCAGACATTTGACACCCTCTCAGACATGTCACATTGATTTTCATGGTGCACTTCAATCATGTCATTCATCGTTCACAATGAACCCAGGGAACATCATCTGAATCATGAAAAACCATCTAGAAAGTCCATATAAGATTATGTGTTGGATAATAGGATCAACCCTCCAAGTCTCATGATGTCATCCATACAAGTAAACCTTTATCATGCGATGAACCTTTAGCATGATATCAAGGATACACAACATCCCTAAGAAAAGAAAATTGGATCATGAAATTGTCTTTAGACATGTATACTACACGACCAGAAATGTATAGACATCCTAAAACGTGTCACAATAGAAAATCAAGTCATTTTATGTAAAAAGTAAAGAATGTTAGGTAGGCAAGCATGATAGGTGAACATGGCATCCTAGTGCTTGATAACTTTGTACACCCTTGGTGTGTAAGCCCTGACCAAATGGAAATATTTGTGTGTAATCCCCAATCAAATAAACTATAATGAATGTAATTCCTTTCATAACTAGGATAAATATGACGCCTCTTTGAGGCATGACTTATATGTTAGCATTCTAGGGGATTTTCTAGTGCATAAGTCCCGCATCCATAAGAAATGAAAATTATAATTTACTATCCCTTTCTTCTCACACCAAGAAAATATCATTTTTGATTACATAAATTAAATTATAATATCATTTTCATTATAATACTCTACAAAGGAAAGGTCTATGTCATGTGAAAACCCTGATCAATTGAACTATGATGAATCTAATTCCAACAATAATCGAGATATGTAGGACTTATCCCTATGGTTCAAGTTCGATATTAAATATCTTAAGGGTTATCCCAATGCATAATTCCCACATCCAAAATCAATGACTTTGATTATTTTATATCCCTTAATTCCCACAATGATCATGTCTCACACAGGCATAGGGAGTTTTAATAAACATATCTTTCATAAGGGAAACATCAGTCTGTAAGCCCATGTCCAAATTAACTATAAGGAATTTGATTCCTTCTATAACTA
This sequence comes from Viscum album, assembly GCA_963277665.1. Classification (NCBI taxonomy): domain Eukaryota; kingdom Viridiplantae; phylum Streptophyta; class Magnoliopsida; order Santalales; family Viscaceae; genus Viscum; species Viscum album. The sequence continues at coordinate 1,132,648,337 of OY728135.1, read as the reverse complement.
AGATATATAAGATTCATTTATAAGGCCCAAGATCAAACTCAAATGGAATCCACAACAGTGTAAGTCCTACAATGTTTATGAAATTTCAATAATCAGGACCCAATCATTCCCACGAGATGATCACCCAACCTCATCCATCAGTAGATTGAGAAATGAAAATAATGATGATTACCCTGAATCCAACTATAACCAAGACATGCAAGAAACCTCTCCTAATCCTATGCTCCATATTAATATTTTATGGGTTATCCTAGTTCATAAGCCAGACATTATTATGTATTGAGACAGATTATTTGTATTACCTTGTTTATCACAATGAGCATGGATCACCTGAGCTTAGGGAGTTGTAATATCCATATCATCCTCATTGTGAATATCTACCATCTAGGCCAATATCAATGTGTAAGCCTCACTGAGTGGCACGATATATTTTCATTTATATAATGGCATCTACCTTGGGGCTAGTCCCAAGGTAATGACCTAACTATGAGAAATCTGATTCCAAAAAAACTAGGATGCATAGGATGCATTCGTAAGGATTAAGCTCAAATATGCATCTGACTCAGTATAGTCCCCCAACATCTCTGCCATCTCATCCATTATGACCCAATCATTCCCATGGGTTGATCATTCTACCTCATCTGTTAGTGGAATGAGAAAACAAATGAACAAGAAAAACTATGATTCTTGTTATAATCAGGATGTGTAGGGCGTCTCTTTAGGACTCAATCTTAAATACCCAGTTCCTCATAGCCCACATATATTTCATTTATTTATGATATTAAACAATATGGGTCTAATGAACAATGTGGGTTTTTATTACTGTAATAACCCGGATACATAGGACACATCATACTAGCTACATCCCCTCATCATAATATTAACCACCTCCCAGAATCATGGAAAATTTTGAAGTAATTGGTTATATTTCTTTAGCACAAAAGAAGAAACCCATTACTAGGGAAGCAGATGAATAACCTAAGATACAAACAGACAGATTCACTAATAAGTTCCTCGTATTCTACACATAAAAGAGATATACTATATAGTTATTTTGTTATGGTAATTGGTCACGTACTGGGATTTGGAATACATTCACTAACATGTCCTCAATCTATAATATAGTCCTAGAGTAGGTAACTGTACCCTAGAAAAAAAAATTTCCATGAGCCTGACCTCCCATCCTCTTGACCAATACGATTCCCCAAGCATCGTTGGGTCTAAAACCCCAATTAACCACCTTCCTTTGTAAAGAAGGTCCATTCATAGTTATGGATGAGAAAACCATTATGATTTTTCATTATGAAAATGTTACCCCATGTTATTATTTATTCATGAACTATTCCCCTCACAACCAACCATTGGGGTGAACCGAATCCACCTCACCGGGTGTTCTAGGTCGTCTCTTCTATAAAGAAACATACATGTTCTAACATCATGTAAAATAAATAAATGTTTATTATTAACATATTCAATAACCATGCTAAAATATATCATAACATATATGATTTTATTATGAACTTTTATTACATATTTATTCACAATTCCTTGCTAAAATCATGTTTTGGCTAAAAACTCATTTATTTTTCATTAATGTTTTGATTTGATATTTTTTATAATTTCACATTGATCTTGGTTATATAATATCTATAATTTTAACCATGATATAAGTTTAATATATATTAATCATATATTTATTTATAGTAATTCATTAAATTTTTAGATAGAAAACGAATCGCATTGTTCGTGGAGTTGGTAGGTCGTACATACTCATGAACATTGTTTCCATTTTCTTGAAAGATAGAAAGAAATAAAGGTAAATATTTACTTAACCTTAATTAATCATCGTTATATCATATATATAATATATATTAATTTAATATATTCTTATTAGAATCTATTCTAAAACAAAATGAAAAATGTATCACATTTCATCATGGAGGTAGTAGTCCACATGTACACACAAGCAATGTTATCCTTTTCAAAATGATATGATTTTAAGAATTTATATATGATATTATGATTACATGAATATAAATATATAATAAATATGATATAAAAACATTAAATAAATCACTATCTTCAGTGGTGAGAGGTAGTGATGGAAATGTAATTTCATCAATTCATTTGGTCGTAGTCTGTTGTACTCACAATTGATGGTTTCATTCCCCATTTGATGGGGGAGGATATGGATATAGGTTATTCCATTAACATAATAAAATATTAGTATATGAAATATAATAAATTTTAATTTATAATCATATTTCATGAATATTTGAAGGATATTGATGAATAAATAAAATAAAAACGCTTGGTTAAGAATGATACATCTTCTTCAGACATCCTCTATAGGTTGGAACCAAAATCACTATAGGGAGAGTTTACTTATAAAATTAAGTCTCTTGGATGTTGTGAGGTAACTAAAAATGTATTTGGGTAGGAATTGGCCTAAAAAGGCTTTGGAATAGTGAATAGTAAAGAAGAGGGGTCCCCTTTAATAAGTGGAATAGAGGGCACACTTAGAATTTTTTTAAAGAAAAAGGAATACCTGTATTTTAGACATGTACCAAAGATAAAAATTAGAATAATTATAGAAAAATAGATAATATGTGCTAGATATGTGGCCATAGTATTGGAATTGGAATTGTTTTGTTCATTTTTTCCCTTATCATTTTAGTTTATCCCTAAGGTAAACCCATTTTAGCCTTATCATCGGTAATAAATTTTTACTATTTATACAATTCATTATGAAAAAATAAGTTTAGTTTAAAATATAATATTATTTATTAGGATTAAAAATATATAATCCATTTTTTAAACTCAATTATTAGAAGTGGAAGAATTTAATTTAAAATAAAACCTTCAGACATAGCGAAAAAGCAGTTTTCCAAGGTAAACCTTTTCCTAAGTATATATAGTTTATATATCAATGTTGAAAATATAATTAGTTAAAATGAACTATGTTTGATTAAAAATAACATAATTGAACTACATTTTTTGAAAATTTTAATACAAAATTGAAACTTATATATTCTTTAATTGAAAATGCAGTTGTCAATAAAAGTCAATATTTTTCACTAATCAATAAAAATTAATCTTTTCAAATTATTCTCAGAAATTCACTCTAATATAATTTTGGAATGATGATTTAAAAAATGGATATCATCTTTTCAAATAAATTATCTAATATATGAAAAAAATAATTTTATTATTTTTTCAAAAAAAATGCAACAATTCTTTTTGAGAATAACTATTTTCAAAGCTTATAAAGTATTTACTAGAAATTAAGTATTTATTTATCAATATATTTTCATTATATGAGACATTTATAAATAATTTTTAAAATGTGATTATTCTTATTTATATGAAAAATTTTAACTATTAGGTTAAAATATTAATGTTTAAATAATCATATTAGCAATATATTTTGGTTAATTATACCACAATGTTTCATGTAACAAAATCTTTCAAAAAAATTAATTTATTTGAAAAAAAATATTTTATAAAATTTTTGAGTGTTGTGTTAGATGTATGTATTGTATCAAAAATAGTATAGGAGGAAACTTGGTTTTAATTAATGGTTGAGAAATGGACATTCAAAACCATCAATAATTGTTATTATATTTGAGAATTGAATAGAAAAAAATGGGTAGGGTATTTTTTTATGAATGGTAAGTGGGTAATGTTAAAAAATGGTGTTTTGAAAAGATAGTTTAAAATAGTTTTGGGATGTAATTGGGAATAGTTTTCATAATGGGAATTGGAAATGGTAATGGAAATTTATTTTCAATGGTAAAATGGTAAATTATATTAATGAAATGATTTTGGTATAAAAAAATATCATTTCTAGAAATGGTTTTTTTAAAATTTTAATAAGAAATAGTATTATGGAAACTAGAACTGATGCTTTTTGTGAATAGTTTATTCCATAATTTTTTTATTCTATGTTTCTACATTTAGTATATGTGTATGTGTTGATTTTTATATAAATATAATTTATTTGATACAATGGTTGAATATGTAATGAACATGGCCCCTAGGTGGATGTAGTTGTGACAGTTAAACTCAAGGTGAACATTACCCCATGGTGGATGTAGTTATAATGGTTAAACTATTAGAGAGCATATCCCTCAGGTGGAATTGGTTATGCTCAATATACCCAAGGTGAAACTGGCCCGAAGGTGGATTTTTTTGGTCGTCGATTGGTATATTATCCTGGTGGTAGATAGGTTGAAACGATCATCATGACATTATAAGAGACACCCTAACATCAGCCAAATCAAGTATGTATCAACCCTGGGTGTCATCATAGGAGTCTAATTTTTTATTTTATTGTATTTATTTATAATTAAATATTTTAAATGTTTTATTTGTATTAGTTTTTCTTAAGCACCTCTTCCTTCACTATTATTCGACTTGTTATTTTAAAGAAACTGTTGGTGGTGGAAAATTAATTTATATTCAAAACCTTCTCGAGCCACTATGGAACTTGGGTTCTCAAGCAAATATCAATCTTGTTCATAGGTATAGATTTTTGGTAACTCCCAATGTTGATGCACTTTAATTGGATTCTGAGTTTGGAGTTGGATAATATGAACATGATGTATTTAAGGGTAGTTGGGATGGGCTTTTAGCCTTACTTTTATTTTAATATTTTTATATAAAATTTGTATTATTTTCCCACATTGGTTCCAACTGGAATGTATAAATCCTTCATTTGATATCACATCCAATTCTTGTCTTGTTTATTGACGCTTTTCTTGGTTTTGATGTTTATATATGGATTTATATCTAAGTGATTCATTAATATTTCATTTTTCAAATTAATTATGTGGTCATAGTCTCCCAAAAATAACATCAAGAACCCTCACAATGAGTTAGTATCCTCAAGAATATGGCAAGGTATTTCAAAGGCAACATGGAAAATATGTTTAGTTACATTTCATTGAGTGATCTAGTCATGGATTTCACCAATTTCTATCTGAGTATTTTCTTTATCATAATATTTGGGACTGGTATATTGGATATTATGTTGTTGTTGGAGCGTGGTAATTAGCTCTCACCTTGGGGTTTCAACCCCATATATGGGTTAAAATTCATGTTCTCGGGGATGAGAATAGTGGTTTATCTTTGTGATTTTATAGTTGACTAATTTCCACCATCAGTTGTATGGAAGGTGGGTGTGTGAAATCATTCATAAATCAAGAATCATAAGATTTATATGTTATCTACATATTTCCTAGTATTTATATCTTCCTAAGATTCACATGTGGTGGTTTTTAAATTACTTCATGGGGTTTATATCCATTGGAAATTTAAATTTGACAATGATGTTAGATAAATTTAGAGGGGATGGTTATGTAAATTTCATGGAACCATTTATATGTTTTTATATATATAAATTTAGGGTGTAATTACACTTTACCAAATATTTAGGATGCTTTTGGTTAATTATAATAAATAAATGAGTTATTAGGTGAGAGATTGGGTTAAATAAAGAGCAAGTAATAAAATTATAATGTGTTTTCATTTATTACTTGTGGATGGAATTTGATCCAACCAAACCTAGAAGGTGATATCTTAATAAATTATGAGTGTTTATAACATGTAATCATAGAGAAAATTGTGATGATTTAAAATGTTAATACTTTTTATTAAAATATTTGAGTAAATTAAAGTAAAATAAAAATGATGGGACATTTTGGAATGTTGGTAAGTGTTCCACCCAATATTGGTGGATTGTCTGAGGCCTGATCTAATAGACTTAGTGAGATCCTAATGAACTTTGTAATGTGATCTATAATGGGGTCATGTTTGGGAGATTTGGTGTTTGAGGGTAATCATGGGATGGGTTAGCCTAGTATATTATATGTTTAGGAACATAAGGTGTGGGTAGATGCTTCAGCATGTGGCATCAATATATGAAATTTGTGGCTGAGCATCCACCAAATTCATGGTTATGCCTTTTATATCTACTTCAGGAATCACCTTGAGAGATTTGTTGTGTTTTAAAGATGATTTTAATTGGGCATGATCATTCAGATTCCTGACCATATAATTTTGATGGTCTTGTCATGTGGTAATCAATAAAAACCTTGGTGGAAAGGGATAGATATCATAGATAATGGGTATATGATTATAGTCTAGGGAAAATGATTAAGTTATGGGTTGTCATGTGGTTAGGCTTGACTCATGGGTAATTTTAGGTCATTGGTCGCAAACATTGATGATGAATTATGTTCAATGTGACCAATAGGCTAGGAATCTTGGTGATGTACTTTAGTGGGTTCTTGAGCCTATTTCTTATAATGCATTAATCATTGGATATTGATTCAATTGGTAAATCGTCATAGGGGGAATGCGAGACAATATATTTTTGAATAGATAGAGGTGGAAGGTGCATTCTAGAGATGTGTGGTTCCATTGGGGTTGATTGGTTCGATGAATCATAAGTGGGAACCAATTTTTTTTATCATGGAAAATGTGATACATAATGACTACATGTAGGGAATATTTGGCCTTGGATATTTAAGATGGAAAATATTAATTATATATATAATCTGATGGGTATTAAATAATCATTAGCAATGTGGTATCAATAGTGAAACTATGAAAATTAGATCATGACGACTCTGAAAAGATCCATGACATGGTAGATGGTTTTGGTTAATGAATCCATCTCAATATGAGGTGACTAGAAGTTTCTATGACACTTGTAGGAAAGGATTCCTAGGGAAATTTAATGGGATTGGAGACATCCCTAAAGGGAAATGATTCATCATGGGTTGATCAGAGTGTAGTGGCATAGATGACTGGTTTGAACTAAACGAAGGTGTAATTGGTTATTGGATGTATTAACCATGTCCCAAAAGAGGAGAATGGCATTATTTATGTTGGAACTAGAGATGGTGTACCCAAAAAGTGTTATAAGTGATTTTTTATAATGGGTGATTCGCCATCATCCATCAGAGGGTGTTGTCTATGTTATTGGATAAATATCATCAAATGGAATGGATGCCATTCCTATTAGTTGGAGACATTATAGAGATTATGATTATACTATAGATGAAGTGGGAGCGAGATATCCATATCCAATCCTTGTGTTCAAATATTAATGGGGTGTGAGACATTTCAAGTGTTATTTGTTCCAGTAAAGCGAACAAAATGACACTCCACTAGTAGAGAGTTATGTATCGGTCATAAGAATAAGAACCATATGTTTGGAGTTTCTTGGGAATATGAAACAGATCATAGAGTAGTCATGGGGGAATTTATATGTTGGTGAGGAATAAATGAGATACAAAAAAATATTCCTTGGGAAATTAAAATCGGAAATTAAACATGGTAGTTGATTGAGATTGAGTGTTGGATTTTGGATCGAGATGGTTTTATGGTCATCTGGGGGTTCTTGGATTAGCAGTGCATGAGTGTGTCTGGTAGGACATGATAATGGTTTGGGTAGTTGTGGCTCTAACCATAGTATCTCAATGGGATTTAGGAATGGACATTCGAAATAGTAATTATATTATTATAGTATGCCTCCAAGAATGAAAAAATCATTACTAAATATGTTTTTGACACATTAGTGGTCAGACTCAAATGTTCTCAAGAAAAGTTAGGCAAGGATGATTTAACTTGTGTACATCAATAAAACATGATTTGGTAAGTTTTAAAACACATACTCTTTGTAATTTGGGATATTGTGGATAAATTCATGAACAAGAGCAATATTTTCATGGAATTTATAATATATTCTTGGATTATGGATGAATGGGGGTTATGAGTCTATCCTTATTTCGAATTTGGTAATAAAGATGGGTACTGATGTTTAAGCTGTAGTCTTTTGTATGATCATGTGTGGTGAGTTGGGAACTGTATCATGCGTGTTGTTGGATCATATGGTTTCTATAATAAATTATAATGGTTGAGGAACCAAAGCATCATAATTTGGTGATTTTGAGACAACCCTTATATTGAGGAGCACCATGGAAATTCTAGGTAGTAGGGTGATAACACAATCAATTTTTTTTGGAATATGTGTGATCGAGTAAACTGCATATTGGTGTTTTGGTAATGAAAATAGGTGTTGGTTTGGGTTTCGATGGTTTGATCTCACTAAATTAAATTTTATTCCTAGGAAATTATTTTAGAAATTAAAATTGTACAAAGATATCCATATTTTATTATTGAAGTAGGTTGGGAGATGGGGATGGAAGACACCCAAAAATTCATAGAGGTGATAAGAATTATTGTGGGGAGTTTGTAATGCCTCACACTTGTACATGAATTTAAAGTTCTAGAAGAATTTTAATTCTGACTTGGTGGGTAGGTTTAATTTAATCTAGAATTCAAATTAGAGATATGTGGGATTAAAAACATAAAATAGGTTATGTGTCATATGTATGGAGGCTTAGATGGTGGCTAGAGGAAACGGGAAACACCAGAGTGTGTTAATTGTTTGGGGTTATAGTATGAAGTCACTAGCCAGTCAATGGCTTGGCCAGTGCCTTGGAAGGACTATTGTGCTCACCGAATAGCCACTAGACTACTATAAACTATCTGATGGATTCCAAGGGAATTTTTAAAAAAGGGATTCCACTGATATTTTATCAAGACACCCATTTAAACACTCACAAAGATTTGGACTACAAAAAAACTATGATTTTTCAAACTGGGAATTTGAGTAGAAATTTAACTTTTTTTCTTCTAGATTATATTTAAGTGTAAATAGTAATTTTCACCTACAATATTATCTTGGATAATATTTTTAAAAACTTAATTTCTCTCAAATAGTGTTTTTAGGCTAGTAGTTTGGTAGTATTATGAGTCGTAAATGTTTTTGTGGAGTAATTAATATTTAATATAAGTAATTAAATTTTAATTTATTCATACATGTTAATTCATATTTATATATATTGAATAGATCATCATATTTAGATTTTACCTTCACCATTGCATCATAAACATGTAGTTTTTCCTATGCAATGTATAAACTCATGTAGGGAATCGGGGCTAGTGCCCAAACGATATCTATTTTCCTTTATTTTATTATTCATACTTTTTATCATTTTATCCACTATATTATCATGTAAACTGATCTATTATATTACTTTATGGAGGTTGAGATAGGATATGAAGATAGAGAGAGATAATGCGGGTGAGAAGACGATAGGTGTTGCATATAGCTCAAGAGGAGATGGATCATCGTGCGACTGTTGCAGTTCTCGAAAACAGGCAAAGCATTGGTGGATTCTTCCCAAAGGTAATTTTTGATTTCTTTTTTTCTAAAAAATAAAAATAACTTTTTATTGTTTTAATACCTTAATATGACTACTTAGGACACCTTGAGGGTCGATCTATAGCCTTTGGGTAGAAAATGACATTTTGGGCCAAATTGAGGGGTTTTTTGGAGATCCCGATCACATGGTGTATAGTTCAAGAACACTTGCCAGGTGTTATTACCATTTGGGAAAGATGATAGTTTAGAATTAATTTCCATGTATATGGTGTACACATCATGTATCATTACTTATCTATGTATCATATTACCTAGCCAGACATCCTGTGTAGGGGCACTTGGTCATGTGAAGTACATACCCAAAACCCAAATGAGATGTATGCCATGTAGAAGTACATAAACATGATAAAATAAATCATCTTTCCATGTGAGGTACTTGATAAGGTACTATTTTTATGGTAGACATTATATACATGGTTTTGACATTCTATATATGGCTGGAGTACATGCTCAAGTGGGGTGTTGAGAGGACACGTCGAGTACTCCTTTTGCTAACCATTGAGGGTGTTTTTCTAACATTACACCATGGAGTAAGAATTGGTCACAAGAGTAGTCAATTTAGATTAGTTTTTACCATAGGCTATAAATTTTGAATTCATGATGCGATTTTAGAACTCCAAATATGAATTTTGCAAAAATTTATGTTTGATGGAGGTGTTCTTCCTACAATAATCAAATATAGTTGTCTCTTGAGAGTGATACCTTGATCTAAGATGGCCAATGACCCATCTCTCATGTCCAATTATTATTTAAATTTTTCCTTGAGGACGTATACCTTGAGTTATGTTCCATTCTATACTAGTAGTACATAAGATTTGTTTTATTCTAGGATCCCATGTATGGTGACATCGATCAAGTTTTAACTTGGAGGATCCAGTGTAGGATGAAACTACCTTACTACTATTTTAGAGGGTCCCATGTGAGACACCCTTTCTTACACTATGACCCGGTGAATCCCATGAAGGATACCTCTACATGTTTACTCTTTCTGGGGATCCCATGCAGTAAACCTCTACCTAACTATACCATTTCAAGGATCCCATGTAGGGTGACTCTGTCTGTATATATCGTTATAATGATTCTATATTGGATGTGTTTTCTTAGGTTTCAACCTAGAGGATCCCATATAGGATACCTATGATTAATTACTCCTTCTGAGGATCCCATGTTGGATTCCTCTGATAGAATACTAATTCTGAGGATCCCCATAGAAATTCTATTGATTAAGTATGCACTAAAAGGAAACCAAGTGGCATGGATCTTCAGTGTGTTTACATAAGGGAACCAATGGTTTCCTAATGTTTTAAACAACCCTAATCTAGTATGTTGGGATTGGGTATATATGTTAACAGGTTTCAATTTAAAACCTATATTGAACATATAGTCCATGAGGATTAGGCAGTATTGGTGGGTTTATGAATTCATCCACCCTCAATATTTTATTTATTCCTTCACATGATTACCATTTATGTGGTTATGATGGACATAGTTGTTTCCTATTCTTTGGATGGTGGGATTAATGAAACATGATATTTTATTGGTCTTCTTATATGTGCTTTATGGGACCCATCTTCTAAGACTTTTATTTGATTTTCATATTCTTATGGTACCCAAATGTTCTTCCTAGGATCCATATTATTCCTTTCATTGGATGCCCAGATCTACTTCTTAGGGTCCTGATACTAAAAATTTTTATTGTCTGTTATTTTATTAAGATATCGAGTGGAACTTCCATGGATATATCTTATTAATTTCTTGTGATTCCTAGATGTACTTCCAAGGGCCTGGCTTCTGAGCCTTTTTATTATTTACTATATTATTGTGATTCCCAGAGGTACTTCCTATGGTCTAGACTATGAGATATACTCGAGTATGATTACACTCTCCCAAGTGACTAGAATGACTATACTCACCTAAATCATTACATAACCATGGTGTTTTACATATATCTATACATCATTTATGCAATTGAGGATGATTAAACACTCCCAAAAAACATCCTGGATGCTCCCAAGGGGTGGGTGGATACATCATTAAATTATTGAACTGTTCAGGATTGAATGGGAGTGGGTTTCTAATCCATTTTCTATTTAATGAATACAATGAATATAAATGGATCTCGAGAGCATTCCTAATAGATATCTAAAGGGTCATCCCCCTCAGGGGTTATCCAAATGCGATTGAGTGACCACTGACAAACTGGTACCTAGGGATGATACATCGTACTAAATTTACATGGTTTTAGTGGAATGATTTATAACTTAGATACCATTTATTGGATTTCTATTTATTACATAGAATCCATCATTAGAGTGATTGGAGGTGACTACAGGTGATCTACGGTCTAAAAAATGTATCCACCTGTGGTGACATAGATTTCTTAGAGTCATTTTTGATACTGGCCTAAGAAGGTATTGTAAATTGGGATTATGAACCCAAGGATCAAATATTAATAGAAGGCAGGATGGTAACGACATCTAATAGAATTCCTTTTTCATAAGATTCCCAATTGATCATGAATAAAGACCCAAGGATCGACTAAATTATTTTTCATGTTTTTGTTCACCTTACTCATATATATATATATATATATATATATATGATTATTTATATATATAAGATAATATATATATATATAGAAGATAATATATATATATATATATATATATGATGTAACTTTATCCAAATGGTTGGGATAACATAACCATGGAATATTTGTTGACTCACTTATTTTCTGATATCTATTGTCTTTATATTTTTCAAATGGGCCACGACATGGTTAAGCATGTTGCATGAGTATGAACTTATGACAGAAGATTTATTGGTTCATTATTGTGGTTGGCTACTGAGATTATTTCTCTCCCATGTACATGCACCTCGGTGTGTGTATACCATATGTCTGTTTTTTAGGTTGAGCTTGGATTTCATGATGGATAGGGTTGAGACATAGGTTTCCGTGATAAAGAGAAGATGCCCCTATATGGTTTATTTTGATCAAGATGGTTCATATCAAAAGTGTCATGGAGATTAAGTATGTGGCTTGTCTTAGAGTTAGTAGGAGATCCATGTACTTTTATTTTATCTTTATTTAAGTACACTTATAAGTATGGCCAACCCATTGGGTGACTAGTGTTGTTTGTATGACCTGGCTGTTTGGGATTTAATTAATTTATCTTATTAATGAAACATACATATATTTTAGCATATTCACTCCTTCCACCTCAATTTATTGACTAAATTGAATGATATCTAGTTATTTATAATATATTTTTTACTTTGATATGAGGTTATAGACTTTCCACATACACACCTTAGGCCCTCACTTCTAGTTTTTAAACTCTGGTGTATAGAGAGGTATTCTTAAGGCATTATGGAGAACCATATCATAGAATCTATTTACTAGCATCTAGGTCTGTATGTTAGAAATTTTTATTAAATTTTTTCATTTCCTATGGATTTATTATTTGGTATATGGAAGATATTATTTTTAAGAAGGTTTCAGAACCTACGATGGTTATAGGACATGTGCATCGAGAACACCTGTTCCATTAGGAATTCCTAGGTACTAGGGATTTGGGATCTTTTTTCTTCATATGTGATGCTATATTTATATAATATTTTAGCTTTAGGAATTTAACATATTTTCTGATGTTTTCAATTTCTAGGGATCTATAGCTCTTGGATCATTAGTGAGATGCCATTGATGGATTTATGTCTCTTGACCATTGGAAAGACGCATGTGATTGATTTTAAATCTTAGCCGACAAAGGAAAGAGTCATATTAGGAATCATATTTGTCATGAAAGATTCACATGTTATAGGATTTCTTGTGTGATATTACTAATTAAGGAGTATAATTTTTTAATGTTTCTATCAAGACATAAATGGTTTTTCTAGTATAAGTTAATGGTGGAGTTCTACTAACTTTTCTTGACATTAGTATATTTAATTCAGATGGTAGTCCTTGTTGATCCACAATGAGACATTCATCAATGTGGTTGATGTCTCAATCCTCATGCATGGGAGGTGCAATGACCCTAGTAGTTCAATAGGGAAAATAATCCCATGTTTTGGACCCATTTGTAGGTAATTTTTTATTTGTTTTAGTTATATAATGTTTCAGTAACAAGCTATATAGTGTTTTCACACATATCTTGTAATGGAATTATACTAAACCAAACCATTAACGTAATATACAACCCAAATCATTGAGATAGTTATGTCCACATAAAATTATCCCTTACAGTTCAACCCTGGAATTTGATTCCTTCATTTATGGGGATCTTTATGGAAATCTGTGTATGATATCAATAGATATGTAAACATTTATAGATAACTAGACTTAGAGGGGGTATAACCATATACAGATGACAGATGAGTGGGAATCCATCAAAATTCCAATATTTATATGACGACCCATTAGAGAACAGTCCATTATAAGTATAACATGACAATATCAGAGTCCTAGTAGGTGGATTATTAATATTTTAGACATCATTGGTAAATTCTACTTTCTAACATCCTCGTATAGGTTTGAATATTAGGCTAGGTGTTGATACCAATATAACCAGTTTTGAGAATTGAGATGTTGGTCTAGGTTGGAAACCTAAGGACCCTTAGTTGTGACTTTTATACTTGTAGGTTGATGTTTTGTTTGATTAAGGGAAATTGTTGAGAGAGGTTATCTCTAGTGTATGGATGCCTTTTTAGGGAATGATCTTGGTTATATTCTGTTTTTGAGACCGATGCATGATGAGTGCTCATGTTTTTCAATATAGGCTTGTTGATGCATTTTAAATATAAGAAATTACCTAGGGTGATTATGTTTTGATATTGAAATCAATGGATAAGACTCTATTGGTTCCTGGCCTTGTAAACCAGTATTTCTATGTTTGAAACATAAATTTCTGGAAACAAATGATGTCATGTGAGGGTTGTTCATGGATTAAATTATGGATCAAAAAGGTGATTTATTTTGAATATGAATTCCAAGGTATCTTCTGACATAATGAGTTCCATGTAGAATGGTCATCTTAGAATTAGGGTTTGATTACTCGTGGGAGTGTGAGTTTGGTGATGACTTAGTGGTATGGGTTTTTACACGAGTTGTACTATGTGAGATAGCAAATGTACATGTTGGTTGTGCATGGTTCCATTTAAATATTAAATAATTGAATCTTTATGTATGATCCAGGGACTGATGGTTTCAAAAAAAATTGTGAGGATATTTGATGGGATATGTGATAAAATGAAGATTGTTCCTCCATATTAGAGGAGCAATAGAGATAAATCTAGTGTGGTGTGGCGGTATACCCTTGTTCTGACCTAGAAACACATTTTTGGGAGACATGGTGTTAATAATTGTAGCTCAGATAGATTGATACATACCTATTAATGGAATCTTGGTTTACTTTTAGTTATAGACGATCATGATCATTAACTTGACATTGGGATGATTATTCAGATAGATAATTGGCTCTACACTAAACATATTTCTCTTTCAAATATAGATTCCATATTGATTAAAGAGCATGCTGAGGTTATTTTTGAGGAGATGTATAAGGTAATCCATATGGTTGGGGTACACCATTTACCATTTGAGGGTGGTGACCCACTTTTTTTCTTTAAATGAGTCACTTTCATGGTAACCTTTCAAAAGATGCGGAATAGGTTATGTTATGAGGTGGCAATATAGATACCCTTATGATGAGGAGTATCAAATCGGTCATGGATAAAAAATTTCCTTGATGGAGAGCTGTGAACTCTGAAATACTAGTCAATGTATGATTAAGATAACAATGTTTTTTATATGATCAGGATGAGGTCATGGCTATTGATGGACCAAAAAGGATTCATTATAATGAGATGTGTTATGGTGGGGAGGTTGTAATGACCCACATCTCTTCAGATAGAAAATTTGAGGAGAATTTTTAATTTTTTCTTTCAGATGATTTTAATGGGTAAAATAATAATTTTACCCTAGAATATGATCTTAGATATTTTTTCCAAACACATATTTTATTAAAAAATATTGTTTGACCATAAAATTTATTTTCATATAATTTCTATTCGTTCAAGTTTTTCATGAACAATTTACATTTAATAAAATTGATTCAATATTAACTTATTTTAACACATTCATTCAGCTATATCTTTTGAATGGAGCATCAAATTGAGATTATATCATTTATCTTGAATATGAAATATGGAGTTCTTCTTAGGTGTGGCATAAATTCATGTGGGGTTCTAGGGCCTTGCTCGGTCCCCTTTTTCTTTTTCTTTCTTCTCTTTTACTTCAATTTTATTATTTTATTTTTCTTTTCTTCATTTATCTCATGGATTCTACCACAATTCCCTCCATGGGATTTATTCAGTATGAACAAGATAGAATAGGGAGAGGGAGAGAGATAAATGTGATATAGAAAATGAGGTTCCAAAATAGATCTTGGGGGGAGAAAGATCATCATGCGGCAGCTACCGATCACCGAAATGGGCGAGGAATTAGAGAATTCTACCTAAAGGAATGATTTCTTACATTTTTCATAAATCCCCATATATTTTCTATTTTATTGTTTTATATCCTATTTATAAATACTTATCACCCCTTTCTAGACACCCAAATCATGACATACATAGAGATTACATTACTTTGCGGAATACTTAATACATAACAAAAACAAACACCAATGAACCGTAATAATTTAGTGTCTTTGGAATATTGGAATGTAATCTTCTAATCATGGTGAAAGATCTTCAACATAACCCATAAAGATCTTTCCCTTTTGGTTTTCTTACCTAAAACCTTTCTTGAGATCCTAGTGAAAAACATATGAAGGGTGAGCTCAAATGCTCAATAAGAGTAAGCATGGAGAAAATAAAACAAACCATATACAATTGAACTTAAAAACATGAACATAATGTTTAAACATCAAAATCTTGAGCAAAGATATAAATATTGGAAGTACGTATGGAATGTATCATAATAGAACATCAATATTGATAAAATAGCATGGGAATAAGTCATGTAATTGTGGAAACCATTCATAACTTGTTATGATTTCTATAGTAGCCAATGAATTGCTGCCAAAACCATCTTAGTAGACAAAGTCCCTTTCTGAATCGAGTTCACTCCTCATTCCAGTCCTGTATCACTGAACAAGATTAACTTACCATTCCAGCCATGTCTATCTCATGAGATATAAATCTTTACCCAATGCATTGGAGGGAGATATAGGTCCTAGCCATCTCATAATGAAATCATTCTTTCATGTGCCACAAAATCATAAATCATAAATCATAGCATAATCCATGTAATAGAATGGGATTCTTAAACATCATGCCATCATAACATAATCCATATAAAAAATAGATATCATTTAATTATAAGAAGAATCAAACCATGTAAATAATGGAGACATTATGCTTGAAACATATTAAATAATGGCATTTTAGACGGAAAATAGTTTTGATAAAACACTTTAAATGAATTCTTGAGGAAAATATCCTTTATTCTTCAAAATCATTTTATTTTCACAAAATTCCATGCAATTTTAAAAGAAAAGGGTTTTGTTGAAAATAATCATGCAATCTTGTAGAGGAAGCTTCATGAAAATGAGGCGTTATGAAACCGTAAAAATCCGTTCACGCCGTATAAGTTAAAAATAACTATCTCCTCATACTTTTGTCGCAAAAGCCAAAAAGGTACCACGTATAGAAAACAAAAGAAAGATTCCTTCCATAATAAAAAGTAAAAGTCAAAGATGGGTAAAAAACAACTTAAACACACATAATCAAAATACTTTTAGAATATAAAAAATGATTTATATATAATATATATTCTACATATAAATATATATGATAGATCGATAAATGGAATGAAATACACCATTCATGGAGACGGTAGTCCGTACGTACGCATGAACGCTATTTTTGTTTCCTTATTGAATTGAATAAAATTAAGTAGATGACATACATATATATATATATTTATACATAAATACAGTATCATTATTATGTCATATATTTCATTATTATTCATTATATATACTTTATAATCATTCATGAATGGTTAACATGGAGAATGAATCTCATCACGTCGTGGAGACGGTAGTCCGTACGTACGCACGAGCGATGATATCATTCCCAAGATCGTGGAATTGTATTGAAGTGTTTGTTTAACATTTCAAAATCAATTTCACTTACCAATAATAATATATAGTTATTTATTTACACCATTATTCCCATCCATGTAAGTTGGTGGTCGAAAACAGATTACACCACGACGTGGAGACTATATTCCATACGTACGCACGCACGGTGATTTCGTTATCCGTAGGATGGATAGAAGGTGAAATAGGGTTGTTTCATATTTATAATAAAATATCATTATATATGTAATACTGATGTTATTATTTTATAATGAGACAACTAAAGAAGAAGAAGTAGAAGAAGAAAGAAACTTGATAAAATTAGAAGAAGAGATTACCTCTTCTTCGACACACCTCCTTTAAACTTCCTCATAAAGAAGTAGAGTTTGTCTTTTGAGAAGACCAGAACTATAGAATGTTGCTAGGGAAGTGGAGAAGGGATATTTTCAGGGTTTTTCTGAGCTTCAAGGCTCAAAAGGGTGTGGAGAGAAGAGGGAAGGGGTGCCCTTTTTATAAGGGATGAGAGGGGCACCTTTGGATAAACTCAAAATATTATTTTATAATAAAGTCATATTCGGCTTATAATAGCTCCAAAATGATTTATTTAGAAGATAAAGTTGGGATGGGTCGAAACCCTTTCAACCAATAGATTTTAGACAGGTTTGGGTCATTATATTAACCTTATCTTTTAGTTTTAACTCTTAGTTAATTAGATTGACATTTACCAAGTCACTTTGTATTTTTATATTATATAACTAATAAACATACCATATACATCCAAGAGACCCCCAAGTGGTCCATTAATGAAAAAAATATCATGATATAAGTATCTTGGCCAGACCATAGATTTTTAGGAATATAATAACAATTAATAATATAATATTTGTTTTATAAACTATTTTATGTCAATTTTGAAACGATTTGGTAATTGGTTTTTTTGAAAGTCATAACAGCATGATTAGTTTAAAAAAGTTAATTAAATCAATACTAACATGTCATATTAACCTAGAAAATTAGTTAAATTCAAAAAAAGTCTCAAATTACATTTATTTGGTTATTTATAACATCAGTTATGTTAATATTGCATTTATAAGATAATTACTGCAGCATCATTGTGTCATAAATAAATTAAATTATTTAATGTCTAAAAATTATAAATAAAATACCATTATGTAGTAAATATTTTTAAATTTCTAATGAATATTTATAGTTGAATTTATCTTATGTATAACCCAATATTAATAATTACTTTGTTATTAAACATTGATTTTAACTATTTTAACCCTTCTTTAAATAAATTAATAATAAATTTTATAATCTAATCCAAGTGGAACTAAATGGTAATATTTTATTTATAAGGTTTTTTTTGGTAGAATTACACTTATACAATAGAATTAGGCCATGTGTTATGGTAATAATAATATCATTTTTACCCTTATTTACCCTATTTACTTTTAACCGTGGTAAATAAAAGTAAAAAGTTACTATTCACCAAAAATTATTTTCATCTCATTGAACCAAATTTTAGTCCTTGATATTAATCATGTGTCTTAGATTTTTGAAATTCCACTCACAAAAGCGGTAAAATTATATTTTATGTGAATTTCCAAATTCTCCTAGGAGGTGGGTAAAAGACGATGAAAAGTTCAATAAATATTTTATATATCTAAAATTATTATAAAACGACACCAACGAATTACATTGAACATATATAGGTATTATATATCAATTTTGACATAAAATAAATTTAAATAAAATAAATAATTATTTAAATAAAAATTCTGTTTTTAAATAGTAACACAGTGTTTTCACTATTTATCAAAAAATTAAAAGTTTTCAGGAAATTATCAAAAATTCACCCAAGGATAATTTCGATATTCCGATTCCAAAGAGGAAGTACATTTTGAAAGATAAAACTTATAAAATTACAAAAAGTGGGTATTACTATTCATATCGGCTAGTTTATATAATATTTTAATACCATATCTTTGTTTAGTGAAAATCGGTATTGCGTACAACACACGCTATCGTGGAAGGTCACGATTGCGTGTAATGTAAGCCAAGTCAGGGTTGCGTGTAGTGAAGGACTCCTTTGTTTTTTCGTCTAACATAATCCAAGCATATTTCATTTATACATTGAATATATATATATATATATACACTCAATGTTGCGTAGAAGAACTACTATCAAACGAACATGAAATTGTGTGTAATACGATCCAAGAATAGTGTTGCGTATACTTCAAGCTAATACGGTCTTGCCTATAGCACAAGATAATCTTGGTGTAGCGTACAACAGAATATATGAAATAAATTAAAAATAATAAATATCCTAAAATCTCGGGGTGTTACAATCTACCCCCATTAAAATGAATTTCTCCCTCGAAATTCGTCGGGGTTATAAATGGTTTATTACTTGGGAGTTTCATTCATTGTAAATACTAATACTAAAACATAATTTTAAAAAAATGAACGTTAGAAACAAAACCGATACCCAAAGTAACTCATCACTAGGGTTCCCACATAGGAGATCATAGGTGAAAATATGGATATGGAAGAAAAATCTAACCATCAAGTTCTGATGGAGAGTGGTAGAGAACATGGCTATGAAAAAATACAACAGTCACCAAGCCATAAATTTGTGATGATCTAAGGTACCATATGATTCATCAGATATAAGAGCACTAGGACAACATTTTTGGTTTTCAAGATCATTTTCTTAAAGTTGAATAATTTTTGAATTAAGAGAAATACTTACTTGATTTTGGTACAATCTCAACGTTGCTTATGCCTTGAACAATTTCCACTTCATCTCTTAAAGAAATGAAGTTGAATTTGTCTTTCGCGAAGTGTTAAGAAGATCATATGATAGAATGATAGGTCATTCCATCTGTCTCAAACATAGGGTTAGAAAAAGTTATATACATAAGTCCATCTATGGTGATATTAATCGGATATGGTTCCAAAATGGACTTATACTTAATCTATCATCCTTCTTAATAAAATAAAACTAGTTTCTACTAACCAGGGACTTTCTGTAGGCTAGTGGTAGGTGATAACGGCATGTCGCACTTCAGTTGTATGTTCGATTCTCACGGCCTTGTCCGAAGGGATGGGTTGTCGCACGTCCGGCATGTTATCCTTTTTCTAAAACAATACTATTATAACAAAAAGTTCTATCCTTAAACAATACTATCTAATTTCCAGCATAATCCATTCTAGTCTTTTGGATTATTCAAAATACATCTGTCCAATCTCATAGTAAAAAAGAAAATGATTACTTGAAATTTCACATAACAAGCACGTGAATGCCATCATTTATCCCACATATATCATAAGATATATCTTGTTGGTCACATTCCAAACATGCGAATACCTTAATCATGTATGCTTTTGAAACATGAATTACTAAAGAACCATAGTGAAAAGATGAGTGCTGTCAAAAGATAACCCTTTACACATACCAAAATCCCATAAATTCTATATACTAAATCCATGCTATCACTTAGTCCTTATATCAATCATGATCTCATGAATACTATCAAACAATTTATTTTCTCCTTATCCATTCTTTAGGCACATATCATCTACATTATAAAATATTTGAATCACTTTTCATGGTTACCGGTACCATATTCTTATAGAAAACCACAATGGACCAATACACAGATATTTCAATATACTATAAAAGTACCTTAACAACATTATTATTGAATTCCAATACTTAAGCCCTTCAATCCATCCTCTTCTATGATTGTCTTGGAATATGTTCTTCCTCGATTTAGAAGTAACTTATTAGGTTCGGGCATTGAGTTGGGTAATGACCATGTTCTCCGCAGATAAGACATTGGACTCCATAATAGTCTATCACTCTATGACCCTTTTCTCCACATAGATAACATCTTCCCCTCCATTTGAGTTATTCCTAAAGGTTCTTCTTCACTTCTTTAGAAATCTCAATCTTCCTTTCTCTATGCTCCTCACCATGCGAAGATACATAAAATTTCATCTTCCTCTTATTTGATGACTTAGAAATACAACTAAATTTCACCTTGTTAATCATATATCGAGATTACTGATTTGGCATAATAAAAATATCTTCCTTTCCAGGAATTATGTAATTTTGTTGATCGTAGTTACCAATTTGTCCATTGGAATCAATGTTAACTGAATTCCTTCTCGTTCCCTCCATTGACTAAGACCAGAAACTATAGTGTAAGAAACAGTTAAAATAACGAGGAACCACATAATCATTAAAAGTAACTTATGGGATGTATAACTTATCAAAATTATTTAATCCATGACACATTAGGATCACCCTATGTTATTCATGATCGTCAACATAATTCTATGACTTTAACCTATATGTGTACTTAACCTTAGGGACATCCCTAGACATGCCTTAGAAATATCTCTAGGGATCTCACTCAAGTTTTCATATCCTAGTTTCCAAAGGTTAACTAAACAATTCCTTTAATACCAACTATAGAGACCCAATTCTTGACGTACATAGACATTACATTACTTTTTTGGAATAATTAATACATAAAAAATAGACACCAAAGGACCATAATAGTTTAGTGTCTCTGGAATCTTGGAACATAATATTCTAATCATGGTGAAAGATCTTCAACATCTCCCATAAAGATGTTCCCCTTTTGGTTTTCTTACCTAAAACCTTTATTGAAACCCTGTGGAAAATAAAACATATAAAGGGTGAGCTCAAATTCTCAGTAAGGGTAAGCATGGAGAAAATAAAAAAAACCATATACAATTGAACTTAAAAACATGAACATAATGTTTAAACATCAAAATCTTGAGCGAAGACATAAATATTGGAAGTACGTAAAGAATTTATCATAATGGAACATCAATCTTGATAAAATATCAGGGGAATTAATCATGTAATTGTGGAAACCATTCATCACTTGTTATGATTTCCATAGTAGCCAAGGCATTACTTTCAAGACCATCTTAGTGGACAACGTCCCTTTTTGAATCGAGTTCACTCCTCATTCTAGTCCTGTATCACTAAACCAGATTAACTTACCATTCCATCCATGTCTATCTAATGAGATATAAATCTTTACCCAATTCATTTGAGGGAGGTATAGGTCCCACCAATCCCATAATTAAATCATTCTTTCATGTTCCACAAAATCATAAATCATACATCATAACATAACACAAGAAATAGAATGGGATTCTTAAACATCATACCATCATAACATAATCCATATAAAAAAATAGATATCATTTCATCATAATAAGAATAAAACAATGTAAATAATGGAGACATTATACTTGAAACATATTAAATACTGTCATTTTATATGGAAAATATTTTTGATAAAACACTTGAAATGAATTCTTGAGGAAAATATCCTTTATTCTTCAAAATTATTTTCTTTTCACAAAATGCCATGAAATTTTAAAAGAAAAGGGTTTTGTTGAAAATAATCATGAAATCTTTTAGAGGATGCTTTATGAAAATGAGGCGTTATGAAACCGTAAAAATCCGTTCACACAGTATAAGTTAAAAATAACAATCTCCTCATACTTTTTTCAGAAAAGTCAAAAGGGTACCACCTATAGTAACCAAAAGAAAGATTACTTCCATAATACAAAGTAAAAGTCAAAGATGGGTAAAAAGGAATTTAAACATACATAAACAAAACACTTTTAGAAAACATGGACATGGATGAGAACAGTAACCCCAGTAAATTCTTATGAATAAACAATCTCAGATAAGAACGAGATTGGAAAGGTTATCCCTTAGCTTATGTCCAATATTTTTTTTTATGTTTCCAAACCTCCTGTATAATGATTTAAATAATGTCATTGAATTATTACAGAATCACATTCACTGTTATGATATCATATATGGTTCACTTATGATTTTATATTACCCGTTCTTTTGTAAAATCCATGTTAAAGCACTGTGTTGGGTAAAATCGTTTCATTTATCATAGGAGTTTCGACTTGTTGTTCTTGATATTATTACTTATATCCTGATTTACATAATTCAAGAATTTAAAAATTGATTTATATATAATATATATTCTGTATATAAATATATATGATAGATCGATAAATGGAATGAAATACACCATTCATGGAGACGGTAGGTCGTACGTACACATGAACGCTGTTTTCGTTTCCTTATTGAATTGAATGGAATTAAGTAGATGACATAAATATATATATATATATATACATAAATACAATATCATTATTATGTCATATATTTCATTATTATTCATTATATATAATTTATAATCATTCATGAATGGTAAACATGGAGAATGAATCTCATCGCGTCGTAGAGACGGTAGTCCGTACGCATGCATGAGCGATGATATCATTCCCGTGATCGGGAAATAGTATTGAAGTGTATGTATAATATTTTAGAATCAATATCACTTTACAATAATCATATATAGTTATTTATTTACACCATTATACCCATCCAAGTAAAGTGGTGGTCGAAAACAGATTACACCACGACGTGGAGACGGTATTCCGTACGTACGCATGCGCAGTGATTTCATTTTCCATAGGATGGGTAGAAGGTGAAATAGGGTTTTTTCATATTTATAATAACAAATCAGTATATAATTAATATTGATGTCATTACTTTATAATGAGACAACTAAAGTATAATAATTAGAAGAAGAAAGAAACTTGAGAAAATCGGATGAAGAGATTACCTCTTCTTCGACACACCTCCTTTAAGATTCCTCTTAAGGAAGTAGAGTTGGTCTTTTGAGAAGACCAGAACCTCCAGAATGTTTCTAGGGAAGTGGAGAAGAGAAATGGGTTAGGGTTTGGCCTAGCTTCAAGGCTCAAAAGGGTGTTAAGATAAGAGGGAAGGGGTGCCCTTTTTATAAGGGATGAGAGAGAAACTTTTGGAAAAGCTCAAAATATTATTTTATAATAAAGTCATATTCGGTTTATAATAGCTCAAAAATAATTTATTTCAAAGATAAAGTAATTATGGGTTGAAATACTTTCAACCAATAGATTTTTGATAGGTTTGGGTCATTATATTAACCTTATCTTTTAGTTTTAACTCTTAGTTAATTAGATTGACATTTACCATGTCACTTTGTTTTTTATATTATATAATTAATAAACATACAATATACATCCAATCGACCCCCAAGTGGTCCATTAATGATACACATATCATGATATAAGTATATTGGACTAACCATACATTTTTAGGAATATAATAACAATTAATAATATAATATATGTTTTAAAAACTAATTTATGTCAATTTTGACACTATTTGGTAATTGATTTTTTTTGAAAATTATAACAGAATGATTAGTTCAAAAAAAGTTAATTAAATCAATACTAACACGTCATATTAACCTAGAAAATTAGTGGAATTCATGAAACGTCTCAAATTATATTTATTTTGGTATTTATAACATCAATTATTTTAATATTTCATTAATAAGATAATTACTGCAGCATCATTGTGTCATAAATAAATTAAATTATTTAATGTTTAAAAATTATAAATAAAATACCATTATGTATAAAATCTTATTAGGTTTCTAATTAATATTTATAGTCGAATTTATCTTATGTATAACGCTATATTAAAAATTATTTAGTTATTAAACTTTGATTTTAACTATTTTAACCCTTCTTTAAATAAATTAATAATAAATGTCCTAATCTAATCTAAATGGACCTAAATGGTCATATTTTATTACTAACATTGTTTTTTGGTCGAATTACACTTATCCAATAGAATTAGTACATGTGTTAGGGTAATAATAATATCATTTTTACCCTTGATTACCCAATTTACTTTTAACCATGGTAAATAAAAGTAAAAAGTTACTATTTACCAAAAAATATTTTCATCTCATTCAACCACATTTTAGTCCTTGATATTAATAGTGTCTCTCAGATTTTCAAAATTATACTCACAGAAGCGAAAAAATTAAGTTTTATGTGAATTTCCAAATTCTCCTAGGAGGTGGGTAAAAGACGGTGAAAAGTTCAATAAAACTTTTATATATCTAAAATTATTATAAAATGAATACAATGAATTACATTGAACTTATATAGGTATTATGTATCAATTTTGATCTAAAATAAATTTAAATAAAATAAATAATTATTTAAATAAAAAGTCGGTTTTTAAATAGTAACCTAGTGTTTTCACTATTCATCAAAAAATTAAAAGTTTTCAGAAATATAATAAAAATTCACCCTAGGCTAATTTCGATATTACGAATCCAAAAATGAAGTCCATTTTGAATGTTAAAATTTATAAAATTCCAAAAAGTGTGTATTACTATTCATAAAGGCTAGTTTATATAATATTTTAATTGCATATCTCTGTTTAGGGAAGCTCGGTATTACATACAACACATGCTATCGTGGAAGGTCACGATTGTGTGTAATGTAAGACAAGTCAGGGTTACGTGTATTGAAAGACTCCTTTGTTGTTGTGTATAACAGAATCCACCCATATATCATTTATACATTGAATATATATATATATATATACACTCAATTTTTCATAGAATAACTACTGTCAAACGAACTTGAAATTGTGTGTAACATGATCCAAGAATAGTGTTGCGTATACTGCAAGCTAATATGTTCTTGTGTATAGCGCAAGATAATCTTGGTTTAGCGTACAATAGAAGATATGAAAGAAATTAATAAGAATAAATCTCATAAAATCTTGTGGTGCTACACCCTTGATGGGAAATCTATAGTTTTAGGAATAAAAACAGGGTTTCATGATGATTTTTGGGGTTTCCAATTTGCAAATCTTGATCACATGGTGTGTAATTTAGGAACACACAACATGTTTTCTTTGAATTTTCAGAAGATTGACTTTTTATAAGTACACTTCATGTATAGGGTATACATTTCTTTTACTATAAAGTTTTTATATAGGTGAGTATCTAGACAGAAATCCCACATATGGTCACTTATCCATTTTAAGTACACGACCTGACCCCAAGTGGGTTGCACACAATGTATAAGTAAATAACTAGGCTAAAATATATGGCCATTCCATGTGATGTACCAAAGAAGGTACCCCATGTTAGGTGTACATTGTTTATATTTCATAAAAACTATGTATATGGGTTTAACACACTGTTTCCAGATAGAGTATGATATCTATATTTCCTGAATGTATTTCACGGTGTTGTAATATATTGATTTCTGTATTTAAATGATAATTATTGTAAATTATTGAACTTTTTAACTCATTTTATGTTTTATAGAAGGATAAAATAGATAATTTAAAAGGAACAAATAATAGACATTGAACCACAAGAAAATTTATGTAGGGAAACACATATTTTTTAGGATGATCATGGATCACTTCCAAGGAACATAATTAAAGAACCAATGAAAAAAGAGATTCAATATCAAAAATCTGACATTAAATTTCATGTAATCATTACACATCATGAACTAGTTAAATTCATGAATGTGACAATTTTCGTGAAGATGATGAAAGTAGTTATAAATAATGTAGACATGTGTCAGGGAGTGACACATTTATATCATACTGTGACACTAGTGGTGATGCCTAGAAATGTAACTTTTCATGATTTTGGTACACATGGTGTAATCCCTACAAGATGTGTAAAAATTTAGATGGAATAAAAAAGTCTATATTTGAAATAACATCAATTTTGACATGTTTTAACACACAAGACCCAACCGTGACCACTTTTTAACTAATCCATAAGGAATTTCAATGTTTCACCAGCCTATCTATACACTATAAATATAGGTCGAGGATACTATAGTGAATGATATCACATAGAATGAATATTGGAGTAAGAATCATTGTTGTGTATGGTCCTCCCCTGTTTCATCTCCATTTTCATTATTTATTATTTTTATTTATCCTTCCCTCTTATTCTATCATCAATATGATTAAGGGGTAAACTCAAATAAATCTAGGGTTATGTAATAGAAATAGGAATGTGTTGTTGTATTGATTTCTTTTCCTTTATTAAAGAATTTTTTCCATGATTCTTAAATCAAATTCCAATCCCATTATTTTACATTTATCAAGACCATTGGTATTTAAATCAGAAATGAATCTTAAATTTGTGCAGCTAAAAACCCTATATGAGGTATGAACATTTTTAAATTTAGTGGAATTAGATACCAATAGGTTATCATAAAAAATATGATATTATGAAACACTAAATTACCATACCAATGGATATTGGAGATTACCACATCAAGGAGGGGATACCAGGACCATTGGATATACATCATCTCAATTGTGAAACTAATCATGGATTAATCAAATAATTTTCTAAAATCCAATTGCAAATGAATCCTAAAACTAAAAAAACACACTTCCAAATTTTAAAATTTGATTTCAAACCAATAAATTTTATTTCCTTTAAAATTGACTTGACTTATAATCAATCAAATTAATCTTTTCTTCAAATCCATCCAAATTGATTCCTCTCTCCCTCTTAAATTTTTATTATTTCAAGAAATCCTTTTTAAGGAGAAGTGGGAAACCATGTACATGAAACCAAAAAATCATAAAACCTAAAAGGGTTAAGCTATATCATTCTAGTTTAAATTAAAGGAAAAATACTGTCTAATTATATATAATTTCCATTAGATTATAGTTACATAAATTCCTTTATTTTCTTTGATAACATCATTAATATGGAATTCCATTTGTTCCCAAGATTGTACACGTTCTTACAATATTTTATTCCCTTCATTGAAGCTGTGTATCAAGAATATATTCTATTTTTCAATCTAGGATAACTGTTCTTCATTATGATCGAACTTGATCTCTTGTTGAAACATTCAATGGGAATAATACTTAGATATGTTTATCTTGAAATAGTCCTCCAACATCTCATAATTTGATTGATGTAGAGTCTCCTAAACCATTGATACATCAAATACCACCTCTTTAACATCCTTCTCCAAAATATAGTTTGTGGTCGGGTTATTCACTAGGATGATGTCTTTGACACCAAGATCTTGTGTTACATTACAAACCTATGTTGGACCATTGTCATTATTTTCATGACCCCCAACCACCAAGAAGAACAATTTTTTCTCATTGTATTTTACTTTCTCATTTGGATGACCACATTCAGTTTCCTTCTTAATATATGGAGATCCACCTATGAATAATTTGGACCATGACTTCAAGGCCGATTTCATCTCCATTGGTTTATGAAGGTGTGAGCAGTCCTTCCATCTTCCATTTCTATTTTTTTTTTTAATTTTATTGGGGTACATAGAGGTACTTCATCAGATTAGTAAAATTAATTTACTGGGATGAATTGACAAACATCCTAGGATCAAAATTATTAGCATTTTTTTATTAATTTTATTATTATGATGCCGATAAGTACATCTCGAGGTGTGTCCTATGATATATAATTGAGTATTATTACTCTCTCTCAGGTGATGGGGATGATTATTCTCTCACTGGTTGAGTACATGACCACGGTGTTGGACATGGTGATCTTTATCATTGATTCAATTGAGGGTGATTACACTCTCTCGAGTAATGACAAGTATTATCCCAAGGTCTAGGTGGATGAACCATTACATTATTGAACTCACCATAATTGACTAGGAGTGTGATGTTGATCAATTTTATTTTGAATGGTTATCAAGCATGTACTTGGATCGGGAGATAATTCCTTACAGATATCTTAAGGGTCACAAACCTTTGGGATTATCTATGTTGAAATGTTGTGACCACCTATAGAGAAGGACCTATGAATCAATCATCAGAATGAATTTACAAGGATTGAGTGGAATGAAATCCATCTCAGATACCATTTATAGAATATTAAGTTATTACTTATAATCCATCATTATATTGATAGGAGGTTAGTAGCGGTGATCCCAGGGCTAGGACATGTATCCCCCTATGGTGATGTAGCTTTTTGAAATAAATTTATGGAATTATATGAATAATATATTGTCGATCATGTTGACAAAAAAATGGTTTACTAATTATACACATCT
This sequence comes from Viscum album, assembly GCA_963277665.1. NCBI lineage: Eukaryota > Viridiplantae > Streptophyta > Magnoliopsida > Santalales > Viscaceae > Viscum > Viscum album. The sequence continues at coordinate 1,132,618,868 of OY728135.1, read as the reverse complement.
TGATTGGCATGATATATCATTGAATAACTTATTCATCAGATGCCCAACCAATTTTGGTTACAACCACAATGATCAATTTTTTGTGGTTCATGTCATTTTCACCTTAATCATATGTAAGTGTTCCCTTTAATTTAACCCATTGTGTTTCCTTTTCCAAATTACATGCATGGGGTGGTCATGATGTCTTCACAACACTTTAACTCGAGAGAAATTTATTTTTAAGTTTAATATTTTCTTAAGAAAAATATCCTTTTTAAAATTCTTAATACATTAGGGAATAGTGAATTAAGTGAAATTATTAATGTGGGGAATAATCTTGAAAATAATAAATTTCATTAGATGGCTATATTATGTTAAAAATAGAATCATATGAAGCTTGTTTTGAATATATGGTTGTGAAATGAAATTTCCCAACCCTAAATAGTTGTAAATGGATTCATGATTTTAATTAGGAAAACAAAAAAAATATGTTATTTTTTTATAAATGATAATTGGATATTATTAAAGTAGTTTTATTTTTAAAATATATTTTGAAATGGTTTTTGGAGGGAATTGAGAATGGTGTTTGGAAACATGAATTTGAAATGGTAATATAATTTTTTTTAATGGGAAAATGGGAAATTCTATTGAGGAAATTCTATTGGTATCTGAAATTAACATTTATAGAAATTGTGTTTTTTAAATTTTAATTAGTAATTAATTTTTCAAAATTCGAATGAAAATTATTATTGATTCATTTATGAAATTCATATGTTTATTTTTTTTCTAGGATATTCATGATATGTTCATGTATTTCTTTTAATGTAAACAGAATATCATAATATTGATGGTTAAACTAGGGGTGAAGAAAACCATCATGTGGATGTGGTTTTTAGGGCTAAAGATGAGGTGACCATGCCACCTTGGTGGATGTAGTTGTGATTGTTAAACCTAGGGTGAACCTGGCCTCAGGTGGATGCAGTTTTAATCAATCGACTGATGGTGAAACCATCCCTGAGAGGATATTTCTGAACAGGGATGATTATATTATCCTCCATGGGAGATGGGATCTAACAATAATCACAAAATTCTTAGAGATTCTCTAATACTGGCCAAATAACATATGTTCCATCACCAGGTGTCATCACATGATCCCAGGATTGACATTTATTCTATGAAAATAATGTTAAATTTTTTAAATGTTATAATTGTAATGGTTTAGTTTGATTACTTTTTCATACACTATTATATGACTAGTTATTTTAGAGACATCATTTTTTTGGCATACTATGATATACTCAAACCCTACACATGATCCTATATAACATGAATACCCAAGTATACATTGTTATTTTTTTGGGTATAGGTTTTTTGTGAGGTCATATGTTGATTCATGTTGATTGGAGTTTTTTGTTTGAGTTGGATGACATGACCAAGCTAGATATAGGATTAGTTTAGATTGGTTGTTAGCCTCATTTTTTTTATTTATTATGTGTGATAAGACCATGGAGGATCTAGTTGGTATATATGACACCTTCATTTGATATCACATGTGATTTTTGGTTTATTTATCATCAAATTCCATGGTTGTAATTTTTATATATGGATGTGTATATGATTATTTCAATTGTATTATATTGAAAAATCTAATGAAAAGGTAATAGTCTCTCTATAATAACCCCATTCTCCCTCAATTGTCATTGGTATTCTCAATTGTATGTGGTTTCATTCTTGATGTCACACTAAAAAATGATCTTGTTTCAATTCATTGAGTGATTTTGGTTGGGAATTACACACTAAGTAATGCATTGAAGTAAACCATTCTATATCAAAAGAATATATATATATATATATATATGTATAATGGAACCCTACTTTCACTTATTCATTGGGTTTCCACTCTCATTCCCCAATGGATAAATCATGTTATCATCCCTCCTATAGATGAGTCACTCCTTATTTTATTGGGGCCTCATACCTACCTAAATTAGTCCCACATAGGTACCAACACCTCATATAGGAATCCTTCCACGTGTCCATCTCATTATCAACATCATTACATCTATAACCAATTTTATTTCCAAAATACACTACAATCTATGTAAGTGCATTATACGTCATGCTATCATCACCCATAAAGATACAACAATGAGAAGTTTTAACAACCGTGAACAGATATAATAATACACTATACATCAATATATAACATCCACACATAAATATTTTTTAACATTGATCCATCACATCTTAGATAAGAACACACTGTAATGTATGCCATTACAGCCTGAGATACATCTACTCATCTATAGCTAGATGGATAATGGTGTAATGGAAGAAGTTAATCATTTATTCTCTCCCTATCCTGGATGCTTGAGAAAACACCCTCTAAAATATTTGGGTGTCATTTGACCTCTTCAAATGGGTGGATCATGGTGTAAAATTAGAATGCATAGAATAATACCATTCATTAACACACTAAGGGAAAGTAACTAGACATAGATTCATCCACCACTATATTCACACTAGACCCTTGGATTCCACTATTACTGAACTGATAAAAAAGAATCAGACAAGAAAAAAGTTCATTATTAATTAATTAATTAACTATTAAACAATTCACATCAACATTTTGATCTTCTTAATCCAAGTGTTGATGAATCTATAAACTCTTTTTCTTATATTCTCAAGTATTATATTATTTCATTTGAACACCATGAACCAACCTTGTTAATTTATTAATTCAATTATTGATTCTTGAATCATAAGGGTACTTTAGAGCCCATCCTAATATACCTCTTCAAAATTTCACTCATGTTTCATAGCAACAAACTGTATCAAGTAGCTGGATACTAATCAAGTAAAAATTATCCGACCATTTGTAAATCAAGTTATCATTGGGAAATAATGAACAAGTATTAAAGAGAGAAATGAAAACCCCATATCTAAACTCATCTAGTATTCTGAGTGTCTCAAACCATTTTGCATAACATAAAAAATATCATTATCAACGGCATCGACAATCAATTCAACTCAGGTACCCATCCCTTCACTCAAAAAATAAATTGTAAAACAACTTAGCCATGAGACACAATCACGTTTCTCATTAGGTATCCTAAAAAAAATCATTAAATAAAACGTATGTCTATAAATTCTTAGATAATATATATTGTTTTCAAAAATAATTTCCAACCCCAAGTGAGGACACTAGGAAATAACATTGTGGCATCCATGTCTCTGGAAAAAAGGAATAGTCTCATTTATCTACAAATATTTTTTCTCTAACAAAAAATTAGTTTCAGTTACATTTTAAATTTACCCATTCATTAAGAATAGTTTATCCACACAAATAAATATAACGAAATAACTAACCATAACTAACCATAAAAGTAGACATTTTTTATAGTATTATATTACATAATCAATTACAAGATGAGAAATGGGAAAAAAATATTATGTACTTTCCATTAATTATCACCATTTTTCATTACACTATTATAGTTATATGAAATTAACCATGATAAAGAAACAATATCCAAATAATTTCTAAAAATATATCACAATATCATAGTAAACATCATTTGGAGTAAACAAATAAACCACATGTGTTATCAGAACCCATCCATTCATTTACATACCCTTATGAATAATTATATTATATTAATCATTAGAAAATTATAATTCCAATACATCAATTGAATTAATTGTAAAAAAATCTCCTCATATGAAAAAAGTCGTATAACATTATATCTTGAGATAAAATATTTACCTTTTTAGTTTTAAGATTTAATTAAGAATAACACTTTAATATATATTGTGTTGTTGATGTTATAATTCAATTATTGAGTTGATAAAAATACGATTATTCCATGGCATGCGATTAATTACATTAATGAAATTTAGAAAAATTATGAAACAATTATTATTATCTTTATAAATTATATATTATTGATTAATTATTCAATATGTGATTTACTCTCTGAAATATTACTTTATTAAGGTCAATCACACCAATTTATATAAGGATTTAAATCATGATTAATTCATACTAACACATAATGGAAGGAGAAGTAACAAATCCCCTACCTTAATTTGAATCTCAACGCTCTTCAAGAAAGAATGAAAAATTCACAAACAACCATTTCTGATGGAAATGATACCAAAATCAAAATAAAATTCATTGGGACCAAAGAAAAATAACCACCATCAACATTAGATTAAAACCTCAACCAAAAATATAATAATCCTAACATAAAGGATATATATAAATTTGAAACATAGCAGGAACTAGGATATGTGAGAAGAATAAACATAACTTGATCTAAGGCTTCGATCCATCAATTTAAGGATATTAAAATTATAGAGGCATAGCTGGATGGCGATGAGCGGTAAAAGTGAAAACTATGATATGGGAGTGGAAGATAAAATATGAACTACGGGTGATTAGGACTTCCTATTATAGAGGAACCATGAAAGCCTTCATCATAGGTTAGTAAACTCCCAAAATGCATGTTCTATGTTCAGTCGTGGAATGATATAGTTTTCAAGGATATTGACTCAATAAGATTTCATTACCTTAAAACCCGTGTCAAGACAAATTGACTACCACAAAATACTCCATAATATAATGGTGTAGAAACATAAATTGTTTTAGACCAACATGGTCAACAATATGATTTAGAAATCTCACACTTTATATTTCTGATGGGGAGGGGGGGACTCACTGAGTTTCACACCAATCCTACCTTCCTCAAAACTACTTCAATTTTTTTCCTTATTCTTGTTTCTCATCATAGAAACCCTAAAGAAATAAGGATTGTAAAATGTCTATATTCATTTCAGTCTCCATGGTCCACTCTATCACCAAACGACCAACAACATCACCTAACCCCAAACACTCAAGGAAAAAATGGCATTTCTATGCTCAAGCCCCCAAGAAATCACTGAAATGGTCGGAACCATGCCTACTAATACGGTGTAGTGACCCTCAAAATAAAAAAACTCTTTTCTAACCCCCATAACTCATAAAATATTCCTTGTGAAACATTCAGTCCTTAGTAAACTGAAATGGGAATTGTAACACCCTATAATTTAAAAATAAATTTAATATTCAATGCATGAAACACTGAGTCTCTACAAACACCACTTTTTTTATAACCTATCCAAGTAAACATATATTTTCCACCTATGTGATTTGAATTCGAAAATCTAACATACACAGTTGCGTTCAGTAAGATATTTAGAGTTTGAAAATCCCTACACAATTTTTGATAAATATTTAGCTACACTTATAAATAGTAATGAATAGTAAATGGGCCAAAAAATAGAAACTTCATCAATGAATTTATAAATACAATTTAGACATCTTAAAAGTGAAAAAACTATAATATTATAAGTATTGGTATTTTTTTATGTTATAAATATTTTAATTACAATTTTATGATTAATTTAATAAATTAAAATGGAAATGTATTTTCATTAAATGTAATCTAAATTTTTATTTTATTTTCATATCGTTAGAAGATAATTTTATGGGACTTAGATTAATTTTTGAAGGTGTTATAAAATGAGTTATTATTTTAATGTTGTTTTTTTAATAAATTCTGATTTTATTCAAAAATTAAATTAAAATGTATAATTTTTTTTTCATAAAATGGAGTTCATTTTTTAATTTTACACGTCTAATAATGGTTTGGGAGATTTTTTGTTATATTTTTGAAAAACATGAATTTTTATGAATAGTGAAATACTGTAAAATACCGCATATACAAATTATCAGTTAAATACACTTTTTATGAAATCTTGAGTGATACAAGGCCACATAGATAGAACTGAAAATATCTTATTACTCTTAGGTTCACATGAAACAATACTATTGTTTTTATTGAGGTAATTAAAAAATAATGAATAAAATATTCAAAATTTACTCCTCTTCTCCTATATAGACTCCCCCCCACTTCCTCTTTTATTCACTCCTCTCAGGCCTTTTACACTGTCTAATATCTACCCAAATACCCTTAATTAGTCAATCCCCTCATCCAGTATCTCTTGGTCTTTCTAAAAGACCATAACCCCTTCCCTTAAGGAGGTCCTCAAGATTTTATTACAAGAGGTAAATCATCTTTCATTTTCATTTAGTTTCATTTCAATTTATCTTTTTTCCTTATCATTTCCTCACCTACTCTATCCAAATGACACTAATAACTCTAGTATCATATATATTATGGAATTATATCATGTTAATGGAAGAACCATCATCAATATTCTTACTCTCTCTCTCTCTTCTATTTTATAAACAAAATCATCGTCTGTGAGGTTCTAATTTACAACCTTCATGGACGACGGGGTTTCATTCTTCAATTTATCATTCATTACTAGTAATGAAACCATTTTTATGGATAAGAATAACTATATTATATTTTTTATAACCTATTTAACATTCATAAACCCATATACCTACATATTATTAAATCATATGACCAAACTAGTTCTTAATAATCAAAATACCGCTAAAATAATCTAGGTGAATGTCATTAATAATTCACATAATGATTCATCCACATTCCATGTAACCAAATGATATAAATGAACATTAACGCTTATGGATGTTCATAAATAATATTTAATTCCAATTATGGAGATTTACATCCATTCCACATTATGTCCATTATATAAAACAAGTGAACCAATTAAGAAAATCAAGAAAATGAATGCTTCATAATAATGAAATTCAATCTTATAACTAATCAATAAGGAATTAATGGGCTTGATAAAATAATGGTAAAAAATAAATGTTTAATATGTTCTAAATTAAGTAATTAATAAGTCTAATTTCATATCCCAGGACCTTAAGTTAAAGAGTTGAACACATTCAGACTTTAGGTAAGGGTTTGTTCTTCTCACTTCCATTTTTGTGAGATATTCCATATTCAATACTATTTCTCGTGTATGGTGTATATATAATTCTAATTGAAGTTTATTATCATTATTACCTTTATTTTATTTATATTAAATGTTTTATTTAATGTTTATTAATTTTGGGGAATACCATTCAATTGATTACAAAGTTACAAGTGTTTTCTACCCAAACCTCCTTTTTCATTCGGGTTTCTCTTAATCTATACTCACCTCTATGATATTATTTTCTTATTTACTCCTCATAAATTCTATGTAAATTATATATATATCTTTACCAATCATAATACTACTTTCATTTATCGGTATTTATTTGTTTTAATAAAATCATTCAAAAAAAGCTTCCCAAAATACAAGCTCGATTCAAAAGAACTTCTCAAATTATTACACATTTTTAATGTACTTGCATTTTATATTCTAGGATATACATGTTTACAATATAATTTCATGGAGAATAAAAATTATTTTCCAAAATAACACTTCTCTCAAAAGTTAAAAGTATTTTTTCTGTCTCATGTTAACGTTTATGAAGTATATTTTTGGTCATCATTTATTACATGCATGTGGTGTATGTACTGCCCTTTAGAATATCATATCAAGAATCTACTTATAATCATGATATTATAAAGGATTATTATTTGAATATTTCAAGGTGGTATGAGACACTTTTTAATTTTTAAGGATTGTTTCCTTAGGAATTCTTCAATGCTATCAATTAAAAGTATCTTAATTGAAGACAACATCCCTTATCGAATCTTGCACTTCATTGGGATTTATCTCCTATGATATCATCCAACATATTTAAATAAATGGTTTGTGATTAGTTTGACTATGGATGTTCTATCTTAAAACCATTCACTAATTTACTCTGAATGGTTAGTGTATATGATTATTGTTCAGGGAAAGATATTTACATTTCAGGTGTTAGTTTCAATATTAATGTATATGTTATTTATGTTTCTCCCCATTCACCAATGAACATGATTCGAAGAGTAAGAAGGATAAAATATAAGATGGTCTCAGTCCATCATTTCAATGGAAGATTGACTCCTCAGTATCCTCAACATATGAGGATATAGTATCATGTGTTGACAAGGTATTTAAAAACTTCACTAAGTCCTATGGCTTTGACGGGAAGAAAAAGATGAAGAGGATGGCAGAGAAAAACATGGATAAATGGAAGAAAGGAAAGATGTATTTTCCCACATGTGATAATTGTGGAAGGAAACAACTTTTTATATGCATGAGAGGAAAATAATTTTTCTTCATGTGTGGAGAAAAAGGCCACCATGATCATAATTGCAAGAAAAGAAAAAAAATTCTATATTCAATTCTTCAACTTCATGGAGATGGGGAAATATTCAAATAAATGTCCTAAGATTCAAAGAAATATTCCCAAAATGATGATTTTGGATAATTATTTAGTAATGATGCTACCATAGATGAAGTAAAATGATTAACATGCCTAGTCAAGAATCATATAATTTGAATATTTGTTTTGTAATTTATTGGTTTAATAAATTATGAGATATATAAGGATTATACTATAGTGCCATTTCATTAAGGATTTGAGGTCATATGATGAATGGTAAAAATTAATATTGATTCAGTGTAAGGTTAAACTTTTTTGAAAAAAAATCATGATTTAAGGAAATACAACCCTTAATATATATATATATGATGTTGAGATAATGATGAAGAAATGATTGATTCAGATGAGTACTGACTACCTTGGAATAGATTATTGACTTGTCATGAAGTGGTCTATGATATCATTCATGGAGTTTACAGAACTTTTATATTTAAGTAATATATCCAATAACATGTATCTTACTTAAGGAATGCAGAATAATTCATGTTTCCAATATGGTTTTTACAATAATTCATGTTTTTACCTTATTTAAAGTGGATACATGATGAAGTTATTCACATGTTTGGAATTTTAATTTCAGTGCTACTTCTTATTGATTAAGGTGTAAGTATATGTTAATCATGGAAATTTAAAGACCTTCATTATAATGCATTGAATAATTATATTTTTGAATTTTAATCATTTAAAAAACTGTTTTTGTTGATCATTGTATGGGGTTTTAGAGTTTAATGTCACTACAAGATGGTTTGATTATACATCTATGACCATGTTTTCCAACAAGAATTTTTTTTTGTAGTAACTAATGCATTTCCCTTTCCTCTTATTAATAGGATATTTTAACTATATTCTTGAATTGGGTTTACCACAAAGAGAATTTTTAAGCATCAACCATTAACTTTCGAAGTTCAATTTCAAATTTTGAGGGGGAAATTTTTTGAAATGAGAGGAAAATGTTACACCCAAGAATTTAAAAATAAATTTAATATAGAATTCATGAAACACTGAGTCTCTAAAAACAACACTTTTTTATAACCTACACAAGTAAACATAATTTTCCCACCTCTTTGATTTGAATTTTGACAAATTGAAATACACAGTTGTGTTCAGTAGGATATTTATTGTCTGACAAGGAAAACATAATTTTTAGTAAATATTAACATACCTTATGAATAGTAACTAGTAGTGATGAATAGTAAATGGTCCAAAAGAAAGAAACATCACCCATGAATGTATAAATACAATTTAGAGATCTTAAAAGTGAAAAACTATCATAGTATAAGTATTGGTATTTTTGTATGTCATAAATTTTTAATTACAATTTTTTGATTAATTTATTAATTTAAAATGGAAATTAATTTTCATTAAATGTATACAAATTTTTTTATTTTATTGTCACATGGTTATAAGATAATTTTTTGGGACCTTGAATAATATTTAAAGGTGTTATAAAACGAGTTTTTGTTCTAATGTTGTTTTTTAATAATAAATTATGATTTTAATTAAAAATTAAATTAAAAATATTTAGAAAATTATTTTCAAAAAATGGAGTTCATTTTTTATTTCTACACATTAAATAATGGTTAGGGTGACTTTTTGGTATATTTCTGAAAAACGTGAATTTTTTATGAATAGTGAAATACAATAAAATACTGTATATACAAATTATCAGTTAAATACAATATTTATGACATCATGAGTGATGTAATTACACTTGTTTTGAACTCACATGAACTTATAACTATTATGGGTCACATCAAAGGAAACTATTAGTTGTCGTGAGGGAATTAATAAAATAATGAATAAAATATTCAAAATTTACTCCTCTCCTCCACTATAAACCCCTCCTCACTTCCTCTTCTCTTAACTCCTCTCAAGCCTTGTTCCTTGTATATGATAATAAAAAATAACCATCCTTAGTCACTCCCAAAATATAGGATCTCTTGGTCATTCCAAAATAACAAAACCCCTTCCCTTAAAGATTTCCTTAAAGAGGTTATTTCAATAGGTAAATCATCTTTCCTTTTTCATTTAGTTTCATTTCAAATTATCTTATTTTTTTATCGTCTCCTCACCTCCTATGTCAAAATGAACATGATAACTCCATTATCATATATATTCTGAAATAATATCATTTTAATGGAAGAATGATCATAAATATTATTACTCTCTCTCTCTTTTATTTTATAAACGAAATCAACGTCTTTGAGGTTCCAATTTACAACCTACATGGATGATGAAGTCTCGTTCTTCAATTTCTACTTCATTGCAAGTAATTAATCAATTTTTATGGTTTCAAAAGACTATAATATATGAAATATAAACTATTTAACCTTCATTAACTAGTATTCCTACATATTATTAAATCATATTACCAAACTAGTTCTTGAAAATCAAAATACCACTAAAATAATCTAAGTGAATGTCATTAATATTTCACCTAACGATTCATCCTCATTCCATGTAAACAAATAATATAAATGACCATTGAATCTTATGGATGTTCATAAATAATATTTCAATTCAATTCTGTTGATTTACATCCATTCCACAAGAAATCCATTAAATAAAAATAAGTGAACTGATTATAAAAATCAAGAAAATGAACACTCCAGAACGATGAAATTCAATCTTATAACTAATAAATAAGGACATAATGGACTTAATAAAATCATGTTAAACTAAATTAATTTTTAATATTATCTTAATTAATTTATTAATAAGTATAATTTTATTTTTCATGAACTTATGTTCAAGAGAATAACACATTCAGATTTAAGGAAAGAGTTTCTTCTTCTCACTTTCGTTTTTGTGAGATATTTCCTACTCACTACTATTACTTTTTTATGGTGTATGTATAATTAATATTGATGTTTCATATCATAATTCCATTTATTTTCATGATATTAATTGTTTAATTTAATTATTTTTAATTTTGGGGCATATGATTCAATTGATTACAAAGTTACAAGTATTTTCTACCCGAGCCTCCATTTTCATTCGGGTTGTTCTTATTCTCTACTCACCTCAATGATATTATATTCATATTTAATCCTCACAATTTCTATTTTAATGTTATATATATTTTTACCAATCATAATCCTACTTTAATTTATGGGTAGGTATATGTTTTATAAATATCTTTCAAAACATTATTCCCGAAATACAAGCTCAATTCAAGGGAACTTCTTGAATTCTTAACCATTTTCAAGTGCACTCCATAATCTGTTTAAGCCAAAATTATTTTTATAAAATCGCTAATTTTATAATTAAAAATAATCTTAGTTAATTGTTTGTTTTAGGAAAACAAATATTCCTTTCCACTTTAAAATTCACTTTAATATTTTCCTTAAAATGATAAAAAATGTTTTGTTTCTAAAGATTATTAAGAACTATTTTTACATGATTTCACTTTAGTGAGACATTATTTATGAATAACATATAATTTAAATGATTGTAACTTTTATTTTCTAGGATATAAATGTTTACAATATTATTTCATGGAATATAAAAATAATTTTCCAAAATAACTCTTCTTTCAAAAGTAAAAAGTATTTTTTCTCATCTCACATTAACTTTGATGATGTATATTCTTTGTGCACCACTTATTACATGCGTGTGGTGTATGTACTTACCTTTAGTATATCATATTAAAATTATAATTATTATCATGATATTATAATGAATTATTATTTTAATTTTTCAAGGTGGTACGGTACATTTTGGAATGTTTGAGGATTATTTCCATAGGAATTTTTCAATGGTATCATTTAAAAGTATCTTCATATAATCCAATATCCCTCGTTGAATCTTGTACTTCATTGATATTTATCTCCTATGATATCATATACCATATTTAATTTAATCTTTAATGATTAGTTTCACTCTGGATATGATATCTTGAAACCGTTCACCAATTTACACTGAATAGTTAGTGTTTATGATTATTGTTCGAGGAATGATATTTAGATTTCATATGTTTGATAAAATATGAATGTCGATTTTATTTATGTTTATCACTTTTCATATGAGGAATGCATTAGACTTAGTAAGTATGGGGTGGTGCCTGATATATCCCCTCAGTGCATCATTAGGTCTCATGAGAGAAATTGTGGTCTTGTCACGAGGCCTCGACAAAATGAATATTTTTGGTTTTGGCCGAGGAATTAATCATTTTTAGACATCTTGTCCGAGGCTTGATGGTATATTTTAGAATATCTATCATATACATTTACATCATGATGAATCTTTTAATTGACAGGTCATGTGGTTATTATACTAATAGAATACCCAAAATTATGTTTTATTATTGAAATATTTAATCAGCTAATATTCCTTCCAAAATGGGTTCAAGTTTAGAGGCATGTGGTTTTAATTATTGGCCATGCCTATTGTTTATTTTTATGATATCATCCTCTGTATTTCATACTGTTATTGAGTGTTTGAGGTTACCCTTTTCTTATGTTTTATTTTCTCTGTAAATGAAGATGTTTTTAATGATTGACCTACAAGGATAATCTTAGAGTTGTGGATGTTCCCAATAAAACATACATATTGTATTTATTTTTATGTTGTAATGTTGAACTTATGTTTGTATCTGGTATTCCAAAACTACTAAACTACTCATTCCTTCAGGATTTAATTCCTTGAAATAATGAAAATGTATTAAAATAATGCACCGGCTTCGGGCTTTTGTGGTCGGTGCATTATAGGAATGTATTTATAAATCCATGACATTATATCAGATACCTCTCAAACAATTTTTATCTAGAGATTTTTCAAAATTTCCCCAAAATAATAGAAGGGGGTCCAAATAAACACCCAACGATATACCTCTCAAGAATATTTAAAAAATTGGAAAAAGATAAACACAACACGAGGAAAGAGTGTACAAACAAGAGACTCCATCAAATGAGGTAGATAAACAATTTTATGTATCAACACAAGGACAATGAATTATCCCAAAAAAGGAAAAAATAATCATTATAAAAACCTAGGTTATTGAGCAAACATACATGACACCCACTCTCAAGTACTCTCTTCTACGATTCCATGTCTCTATAGGAAATGAACCAAAGGTATATCGTACCATCATTAACCATTCTCTTGAAATTCCTGGATCTTGTTAGGTGACTCTTATAATGGTGAACCATCATAAAAATAATGCCCACCTAAGTTGATGATTTTATATTAATCATGAAAATATTGGAGAATCTATGATATTTGGAAGAAATCATGAATATGTATTATCTATTTAGGGAGTGCTAACTAATACACCACAACCCCAAATTGAGATAACACCTCAAAAGTACCAACAAACCTAGAAGAGATCTTACACCCACAACTAAACATTATCTTTTCATGATGAAGATAATCCTTCAAGAAAACGTGATCTCTGAAGGAAAACACCTTATCCCTCTTCCTCTAATCAACTTATGAATTATGCTTATTTCTTATTACTTCATTTTCTAGTGGATCACCTATACCTTCTCTATCATACTCTACACCAATTTTGGTCCAAGAAAAACTAAATCACTGACTTTGGTCTAACACTATGGAGACTATAAAGTTCTTCCATACAGAACTTCAAAGAGTTCTATTGTAGTAACTCAGCCATAGATAGCCCAAATCCAGTTTTATGATACCATAAAATTGGAAAAAGATAACAGTAAATCACATACCAAATGTTAGGAAAGACTTGTAGTCTTGTTAAACCATATATGTGAATGAGTATTGTTTTCAATTGAATACACTAATTATAACCTATTTATTCATTCGGGGAAAATAAATGTATTATATCCCACGTATAATTGCATAACTTTCTGAGTACACTACAAGGAATACTGGGTAAAGGAAACATAATAAGGGTTATATCAAATTCTCAGTAAGGGTAAATACACTACTAATAAATAATGAATCCGGAGAAGTATCAATATGGTAATTTAATAATTGGAGACACATTCCATGAAATCAATAAACTTTGAGTGAAGTGTATAATCAATATGGCCATCTAAATAAAAGGAAACACATTCCATTAAAATAACTAGATAATAAAAAATAAATATTTAGAAGTAATAAATTTAAAAGGCATTTTATTTAATCAATAAACTGAGAATGAAATGCATAAATTTAATTTTTCATAGAAAAAAATCATGGAATATAAATATTGAATAAAAATAAAGGCATATATTATTTGTTGGAAATAATGTGTGAGGTACATAAAAACCTATAATATCAAGTCATTTTACAATACTTTTTAAAAATATTTGTAGAAACTGGTTTATTTTACACATATAATTTTTCTCATGAGTAAATTTTAATGCATCGAGGGGTATATAAATTCCCAGGCCCACTTTTTATTTCTATTCCAAACCATTCCTCATATCAAATAATAAATTAATTAATATTATTTATCAAATATTTATATTGAATAAAGAATATAGATTTATCAACATTTCCCTAGTTAATCACATAACTCTAAAATTAGGTACCATATGTTCAAATGGTATACAATATAGGGAATAGATATATCCATGATAAATGATATTGATAATTAGGTAAAATTCAATGTCGAATGATTATAGGAAACTAAATATTTAAGGGGACTAATAAAGGAATCATGGAAGTGAATATTGATACTAACCTTGGTAAAAACAATCATAAACCATCCATAGGAATAATAAGGATAGAATCAATACAACATTTCCCAATTGAATTAAAAAATAGTGTTTTTTGTCATTTATGAATAGGAATATTATAAAAATATCTTTTAAAAAAATTATTCCAGAAAATATCTTTTTTATTTTGAAAAAACATTTTATTTTTTTTTCAAAATTTTTTTTGATAAAAGTTTATTTTAAGAGAATCCTTTTAAACATTAATAAGAAGATTCAAAAAATTTATTTCAGGTAAAACCATTCATGTTATACAAGGTAAAAAGTATATTCTATTTTCATAATAGAAAAGATAGAAAAGTACCTTTTCAGAAAATGAAATGGATATTCATACGAAAAAAATAAAAAGAAAAAAGGGTAAAAATTTCTTTAATATATAACTATTTAATAGTTAAAAAAATTTAAATCCTTTTTAGAAAATAAATATTTTAGATAAAAATAGGTTCTTAAACTAAAGATATAAATGTTTTCAGATTTTTTTAAAAAAATTATAAAACATTTTAAATAATAAAGAGTGGGAAAATAGTGTTATTAAATTAAAAATTTCATGAATATATAGAGGATATTAAAATTAATGTTTTTATTATACAATGATAAAATAATTTAATATCATAGATGTTCAAGTGTAAACAATACCAAAAAATGAGATTGTGCAGTAAACCCTTGAAAATACCATACCATTGATGTGAGAATCAATTAATGAATAGATTATGTGTGAAAGATAAATCTATATTAATTAAATTTAAATATAAAAATATATTTTAATATGTTATTACACACATAATCTTAGGATATTAATGACAAGGGGGAAGTAATATAACCCAATAAAAATAAATTACGTCATAAAATTCATTACAAGTTGGTAACATTTAACACAAATCCCCTTAAAAGAAATAATTCAAATCGAAACTCAAAAAACCACGAGTATAAGAAGTTTTATTACATAATAAATCAAAATTTTCTATATATACACCACAAAAATTAAGTAATTGGTAAATATGAAATTTACCTCACATATGTAAAAAGTTATATGAAAATATCTTACCTTGCATTCCTTTCGAGTGACTGCCCTTTAAATTATGGTTTAATAATTTTAAATATGTTAATAACTTATAAAAATCATAATTATATTCATAATATTATATATTATAATATTAAAATATATTATTACCCGTACGATAATAATCTTTTATTATTTCTACTAATTTGGGTGTTAATTTTCTATTTTTTAGTGTGTTTTGACTTGTTACTTATTGGTCCTATTACATAGATCATGATTTAGTCATAATAATAATGTAAACAAAGCTTTAATTATAATATATGTTAATTATATATGTGTTTATAATAATCCATTTAATTTTGAAATAGGAAATGAAATTCACCGTTTATAGAGATGGTAGGTCGTATGTACGCATGAACACTGCTTTCATTTGTTTTTTGTATTTAAAATAATTAATGGTAAATGATATATATATATTATAATTTAATTATAATATCTATTTCATATATTTTTCATAGGTTTATTAAAACAATCTTTTAAACATTCCATGAATTTTTTGAATGATCCGCATCTCTTTGAGCAAACAGTTGTCAACACTTCCACAAACGTTGTTATCGTATTTGCAGAAAATAGAAAAAATAAGGATATATGTTATATAAAAATTATATAACCATAAAATAATTATAAAAATAATATTTATCATATATAAACATCATGTTCATCATAATTCCCAACCATGATAGGTGTTAATGAAATACGAACGACGTCATTTTGTGAGTTCGTGCTTCACCGTTCACATAAGCAGTAAGTTTGTTGCCCGTTAGATAGAAGTGTGTGTAATTTTTTCTCTAAAACATATAATAGAAACATATTAGTATATTTAGGATACTTTTATTATTATATAATAATTTAATAATAATATTTTATGGGGTGGAGATGGAAAATAAAACAAAAGAGTATGATGATGGATGTTACCTCTTATTCGGGAAACTCATTTTGGCTTGCACCAAAGGACTTCCATGGAAGGATTTATTGCGAAAGTGAGGCTTATATGATGAGGATTATATGTTGAGGATATATTTGGGAAAATATTTTTCAATATAATGTTGCTTGATAGGTGTGAATAAGTGAGAGAGGTGAGTTCCTTTTTAAGTTGAGGAGGAGTGGCATTCTATTTCATTTTTGAAAAGGGAATTCCATCCATATTTTTCCATTGACATGTTACTAAAATAATTTAATTTTTTTGATAAAAAGTAGGATATGGTCAAAATATTTTCATATTATGTCATTGAAACAAGTTTTTATTTCATTTTGGACCTAATGATTGTGGTTTAGTCCCATACAAAGTTAATTTATATCTTAATCACTGTAATTATATTTAATCACTTTCACTAATATATTTTTATGAAAAACTATATTGAACTTAATATAAATTAATAATAATAATAATTCCATATTTTTAAGACATTTTTTCAAATTAAAATAATAGAATTGGAAAAAATTAATTTAAATTTTATCGCGTAGACGGGATGAAAAATAGGGGTTTTAAAGTAAAATGATCAAATGACTTCTTTGTTTTTATTTTCAAATTCAATGTAAAAATGACTAAAATGGCCCAAAATAGATTATTTTGTTTATTATTGATCTAAATTTACATTAAAACCAAATTTTATGATAATTTAACTATATTAATAAAGTATATGAAAAAAATGTTTTGAATAAAAATTTATTGTTCTTCTTTATTCATCAAAAAAATAAAATATCAGTAAAAGATATTAAAAATTAACCCTAAGAAAAATTTTATGTTCCTCTTTAAATTTCTTTTAATTTTTACATATAAAATTTATTAAATTTTCAAAAATTGAATTTAAATTATGTTATCTTTTAAAAGGTGGTAAAATTGCGTTTGTAAAAATATAGGTTATTAATGAATAAAATTAGGTTTATTCTCTTCTTATGGCTATCAAATATATTATATGAGTGTAATAAATAATTGATTTAATATATAGTATATATATATATATTTATTTATTTAACATCATTCACTAATTTATTTTAATTTAATTCATTAGGATAAAACAACTTTGTTAGAATAAAAATATATTTCTATAAAAATATCCCCATTCTATTCAATTGATTATTATATTCATTTATAATTAATTTATAACCAATTAATTCATTTAATATTTTTTTAAATCATATATTTTCATAATTTAGTTAATACTATTCATATCCTATGATTTAACACCTTGTTTATATCATATTATACTAAATAATAATGTTTTATTAATATTTTAATTATTTAGTAAGTCCCAGTCTTGCGTGTAACACAAGTCGTAGAAGAAACTAATTATTGAGTGAGATACACACTAACTAAATATCACATTCATATAAATATATATCATATATTGGTTTTATTTATAATAGTAAATATATTTTAAAATCCCAATATATTATACTCCCTTATGTGCTTGGTGTCTTGTGTCATACATGTTGTTGAATACAATGTTCTTCCATTATAATTTATGGGTGTCACATTCTCCCCACCTTGAATAAATTTCAACTTTGTAATTTAAAATTAATCTTGGTAATATATTTTTTGATATTTTCAATGTTGAAATCCTATATCGTGAGAAGGTTTCGTAATGAATTCTATAAAAAAATAGATAATGTGAATTACAAAGGTCACATAGATTGTCATATAACTATGTCTATAAGTAAGAGAACATAAGTGGAAGAAAGAGATGAATACATGGTGGGAAAGTATAAATATTTATACGGAGTTAGTGAGGACATCAATCAAAAACAAGTGAATGATCAATGGAAATTTGATGGTCTCAAATCCATAAATCTTGAAAGATTTAGAAGGCCATCAGTTCAAAAACAATTAAGGTATTATGAAATCTTTTTTGGTGATCATTTTCCTAATGTTGAGTAATTATTGTACTTCCTAAGGATATATGGAAATGTACATACATAACATATTTATATAAAACAAATTTTATACTTTTTTTTAATTTTATAAATTTATAATGCATCCATTAGTTCATAAAATGGATATCCAGAAATTAATATGGATTCTCGAAGTACTAAAAGACTTTTTCAATAGATATTAAGGCCCATTAAATAGTAAAACACCTAATTGTTTTTCTATAACTATTTACCAAATCCAAATTCTTAATACATTAATCTATAAACCTAAAAATTGAAACTACTAGATCATCATAAATATTTGTTCAATAAATTTTCAACAAGCAACAATGACATATTAACCAAGAAATTTCATAGCATAGTTGTTAGCATTAAACACTTATTATCCTTTGGTCATGGGTTCAAGTCCCATAGCCTTACCCGATTTTAGGGGTTGTCACCCGGTATATATGTTGTCCTTTACAAAAATTGTATTAATAAATATGATGTAAATCCTTAAAATTTAGTTTTTGAAAAACATTTAACTATGGTTTTCTACACAACCATAATATATAAATACTTAATCCATTTATTTCAACATATTCTCTTCCTTGTTGTAGAATTTATTTTATTGAAGAGGGAATTTCATAAAACCAAAAACCATAGTGTGATAATCAATTATTGTATTGTAAAAACCATATAATCATTTTTAGGAATTAAAGATATTGAAAAATTATTTTCTTTCTAAAATAACTCAAGTTTAACCTATTTCATTCATTATCATTTTCTATTCAAATAATTTAGAATGGTTTATAAATAAAATTTAAATAGTACTTTTCATATCTCCCATGAGTGTCAAAAAAGGTGTGTAGAAAGGCTCCTTATTATTTACCAGGTTACGCTTGAGTAAGGCCTGACACACCTTGTCTGAGTTGTTACACCTATATACATATGTTCCTAAACCATGTCCACTTATAGTATACAGACATGGGTGTTTTTTACGAATATCCACATAATCTCTAACTTACCAAAAATCTAGGACATAAATATTTTCATATCCTAAAATTATTTCTATGTTATGTGTTCTCTAATCAATGTTTTCATAAATCTAGTACCCAAGGTTTCTGTTGAAATTTCTCTGATATAAATTGTAGTGACCTGTCCTCAAAAATCCTTGAGTCGGTGTCATGCTATCATCACATTGGAATAAGATACAAGTAAATCTCATCCTAAAGGACTGAAAAATTTAATAGTCTTGAAAAATTAGATATATTCATGGGTCTTGTTTTAAAAATTAATACACTAATTATAACATGTTTTTTTCATTTGAGGATAATAACTCTATTGCATCTTGAGTATTCTTTCATAACATTCTTAGAACGCATCAGGGAATCTTGGGAAAAGTAAACATAATAAGGGTGAGACTGAATCCTATATAATGGTAAATATATTAGAATCAATAATGAATCAATGATAAAAATGAATAAGGAAATGAAATAACTGATGAAACATTCCATGAAATCAATAAACTGAAAAATAAGTTCATGAACAATATCGAATGGTAAATAACTGGAATCAAATTCCATTAAAATAAAAAGATAAGGTAAAATCAATATAGGAAGGTAATAAGATTAAAAAACATTTCATTTCATCAATATAGTGAGAATTAAATATATCCACATATTTATTTATATTAAAAATTAAATGTATAATAAATAATGAATGAAAATAAAGGTAATGCTTAATTATTGGAAGTCATGTATGAGGCACATGAAAACCTATATCTTAAATACCATGCACAAGATTGTTTCAAACTTCTAGTTGAAACCTATTTAATTTGTACAACTAATTTGTCTCATTAGATACTATTGAATAATCTAGGGGATATATAATGTTTAGACCCCACTCGTCAATTCCAATCAAAATCATTCCTCATAAAAAACAATAAAATTAAATAATATTGCATAACAAATATAGGTATTGAATAAATAAACCATATTTATTAATATTTCCCCAGTTAACCAAATAACTATCTAAGTAAATATCATATATATAAATGGTATATAATTTAGGAAATAATATCCATGATAAATTATAGGGATAATTAGGGTAAATTCAATATACAATGATCATAGGAAACTGAAAATTTCAAGGGGACTAACAAATGAATAAAGGAAGTTAATAACAATAAAAACTTATAAATATAAATAATAATCCATGTAGAGGTATAATAATGATGGTATTAATAAAATATATCCTAAGTGAAGTAAAAATAAATGGATGCTATCATTGTTTTATGGGAATATTATATAAACATATTTTACAAACATTGACGAGGAAAATATATTACTTATTTTGAGAAACATTTGGAATATAATTTTCATTGAAAATAACTTTTGAAAACATTTAATTAAAAATTAACCTTTTAAAAATGAAATGTAGGCATCAAATAAAAGAAAACAGGAAAATCCATATACATTGTATAAGTTAAAAAGAATATTCCATTTACATGGTAAACAGGTTAGAAAATGTCCTCGTTTGGAAAAAACAAAAAGATTACATTGAAAAAAATTGTAAAATAAGAAAGGTTAAAAATGTATTTAATAAATAATTTTATAATCATTAAAACCCATTTTTGAAAACTATTTTATAAAAATGATTTTTTAGAAGAATATAGCTTCTTTGATTAAAGAGAGAAATGAAGTCAGTTTTTTCTTAAAACTATTTTCTAAAACATTTTATGTTCTAAAGAGTGGAAAAGGTAATATTACATGAAATAATTCATGAAATACTTGAGGGGATGAAAATGAAAGGTTTTACTAGATAATGAAAAAATAATTTCCTCTTATGGAAAATCAAGCATATACAATCCTAAACAAAATGAGATTGTGAAGTAACCCATTGAAAAGACCATAATGATGATGTGAGAATCAATCCATGGATATATTATGTGTAAAATATAAATCAAAATTAAACATGATTAAATAAAAAATATATAGTAAAATGTTTTTACACACATAATGATATAATATTAATGACTATAAGGAAGTGATATAAACCGATGAAAATAAATTGGGTTATGAAATTCATTACCACTTCTTATATTTTAACTCAAATCCTCTTACAAGAAATAGTTCAAATTGAATCTAATAATAACATGAATATAAAACAACTCATGACATAATATATCATAATGGTAAGTATATACAACACAAAAAATAAGTAAGTAGTGAATATAACATTAACCTCACTGATGTAAAAAGTGAGATGAAAATCCCTTACCTTGCATTTTTTTCCATTAAATGTCCTTTACATTCTCGTACAATGGTATTAAAAATTTTAAGTACTTATAAGAGAATTATCCTTATATTCATTATACCATATATTGTCTTCTTACAATATCTTCATACCCATTTGTTAATAATCTTTCATTATTTTCATTATTTTGGACGTTAATTTTCTAGTTTTTTTGTTTGTTTTGACCTATTACTTGTTTTTACTATTACATAGATCACAATTTATACATAAAAATAATTTCAAACATGATTTAATGGTAATATATATTTATTATATATGTATTTATAATAATCAGTAATATTTTGAGATTAAAATTAAATTCACCGTTCATGGAGACGGTAGGCCATACATACGCATGAACTTTACTTTAATTTCTTTGTCGTATTTAACTAAATAAATGGTAAATGATGTCTATGTATATTATAATTTTGTTATAATATCTATTTCTTGTATGTTATATAGTTTTATTAAAACTACCTTTTATAAATTCCACATATAGCACGAACAAATCCCATCACTTTGAAGAGGCAGTAGTCCACACTTCAATAAACAATGTTATCGTATTTACACAAAATGGAATGAATAATGGAAAGTGTTATATATAAAAACATAAACATAATGAAATTATAAATAAAATATATATCATATATAAATCATGTGTCTATCGTAATTCCCAACCATGAGAGGTGTAAAGTAAAAACGAATGACATCATTTTTTGAGGCGACAGTTCTCCGTACACATAAACGGTAAGTTCATTATCGATTAGAAATAAGTGTGTTTAAGTACGGATAGAACCATTAGAATAAAATCATATATATATATTTGGGATAATTTTTTATTATATATTTATGCAATAAGAATATTTTCAGTGTTGGAGAATCAAAAAAAATAAAAGAGCTTGAGGAAGTATCTTACCTCTTATTCGGGTAACTCCTTTAGGTGTTCACCAAAGGAATTCCTTGGATGGATTTCTTCCCAAAAAAATTATTGTAAGATTTGGTGATAGATTTAGAGTATATAATTATTTATTGACTACTTGAGCCAGAGTGTCTTGAGAGGTGTGGATAAGTGGGAGGGGTGAGTTCCTTTTTATAGGGGAGGAGGAGTGGCGTTCTTATAAATTTTTTAAAAGGGAATTACACCCACGTTTTTCTAATTAATATTGGATAAAATAATTGAAAACATTATATCAAGGGGTGTATAAGTTATAAATATTTCCATCCAATGGATTTTTGACAATTTTCTAGGTTATTTCGGACCTTAAGTTTAGGGTTTAGTCTCTTGTTAAGATGATTTTTCTCTTAAACACTATAATTAATTTTAATCACATTCAATAATATTTTTCTCAAAAACTAAGTTGAAAATATTATAAATTATATATTATTTTGATTCCACATATGGAATCCATTTTACCAAATTAAAATCACCTAAGTGGTAGAAAATAAGTTTAATTTAATCTCATAGAATGGATGACAAAGCGGGTTTTTAAAGTAAAAATGTTTTAAAGCTTGCTATGTTTTTATATTCAATTTCCAAGTGAAATTAATTAAAAGGAAATAAATTGTATTATTTTATTTAAAATCGATATAATTTGATTTTGAAACCAACTTATAATATAGTTTCACTATATAAATAAATTATTATAAAAATTCTTTTTGACATAAAATTCATTATTTCTCACTTTCCCTCAAAAAAGAATCTTCACTAAAAATACCAAAAATTAACTCTAAGCTCATTTTTAAGTTTATATTTCAAAAAAGAAGTTATTTTTTACAAAAAGTATTTATTAATGTTCCAGAATATTTATTTATAATAGGTTCTCCATTTAAATAATCTAAAAGTGGATTTATAAAAATATAGGTTTTTTTGTGTGAAATTAGGTTTATTCTCTACTAATGCCTATAAAATATACTTGACGAATGTAAAATATTTTTTATTGAATAATATATATATTTAATTAAAATCACTCAATAATTATAATTCATTTAAATTACTAGGATAAAATGGAATTGTGGTCATAAAAATAGTTTTCTATAAAAACATTCCCTTTATGTTCAATTGGTTCTTATGTTTGTTTATAATTAATTTATAACCAATGAATTCAATTGTTATTTTTGTAAACCATATATTTTCATAAGTTATTAAATATTATTCATAACCACTAATTTAATGAATATTTTATATCTTGTTATACTAAATAATAGTGTTTTTTAATATAATGTTGTTTTGTAAGACTCGGTCTTGCGTGTAACGTAAGTCATTGAAGAAACTCATTGTTTTGTGTGATTCATGCTAAATCAGAATCATGTGAATTCAAATATATATCACATATTAATATTATTTTAAAAATGTAAATATATTTTAATCTCTAATGATATTATACTCCCTTAGGTTCCTGGTGTTGCATGTCATACTTTCCATCGAATACAATAATATTACTTTAAAATTTTGAGATGTTACATCCATGATAATCATTGAGTGATAGACATTAAAGAATAATTTTACTAATGGAATGTTTCTATAGCACATACAATCATATTACGAAATTAATGCTCCTAACATATACTCAGGATCTTTAATGGTTCATTCTATACAACAATCTATCTTGTGATGAAAATTATTTTTAAGGAATAAATATGAGAAAAAAGAACAATGCATTCTTCTCCAAACATTGGAGGTAAAACATGGATCACAATCATATATGATCATCTTATTTACCCCATGAAGCCTCACTATCGCATCTAGATACTACCTCAAAAAAACCTCAATCAAGATCGATACTTGATCACTAAGAAGTGAACTTACTTCTTTATATGGTTCATGATTACCCATAATTTAATAACCACCCTATGATTTGGGTAAACTAGTGAGGAAGAAAATAACAACTTCCTCCAACTTCATCATGGGAACACCAAGTGGCTAAAGAAGACCACCAATAACATTGGGTTGATAATTCACTTTTTGGAAGAAAAAAACAAATAGAAAAACTCTGAAATTGACTTCTTCAGAACATACTACCAAAACAGGCCAATCAGAGCACAAT
Organism: Viscum album; assembly: GCA_963277665.1. Taxonomy (NCBI): domain Eukaryota; kingdom Viridiplantae; phylum Streptophyta; class Magnoliopsida; order Santalales; family Viscaceae; genus Viscum; species Viscum album. Next base: position 1,132,593,683 of record OY728135.1, on the reverse strand, counting down.
ACATCATTATTACTCTATGATTTACGGCTAATAAATAACTATTTATATCATAGAGAACCATATTACACATATATAAAGGAATAATAGAATTCTCATGTAACAATACACAATGTTATCTATCCCCAATCCAACCCTCAAGACTCTCCACATAAATAGCATAATCATTCCAAACCTCTCTTACAAAATACACAAGCTGAGATTCCTCCTCCTTTTTCACCAATAATGGATACACTACCATTTGATAAATACTGTATATTTCATCCACTACCACCATATCAAGTTTCATCATGGATAAGTCTTTCATCACTCTCCAAGAGTCTCTAGAAACATGTTCAACACCACGATGTGAATGCTTACTCCAAACATCACCCAAAAAATTCCCATTACTAGTTATAAATTAAATATGAATGTTATAGTACTGCAAGAACATTTTCCACCATCACTATCACACATTCATGTCATGCAGGTAGAATACATACTTTAGGATTTTATAATCTGTAATGACTACAAAAGATTCACTAATAAGATAGTGCTTCCATATATTCAAGGAAAAAATTATTTAAGAAAGATTTATATCAAGGGTGGAATAGTTACATTCATGATATTATAACAACCAAGACACATAAGAGATATCCACCGTCTATTGAATCATCATAAAACCCAAACTCATATGTGAAGAATTGATGTAAACCTAGAACACAATTCTTTCATCTGGAATGTGAATAATAAAATTACTGAACAACTTTTAATTCATATACATGAAACAATCAAAACATTATTCAGTCCACATAAATCCTTAATCATTTCTTTTCAATACAATCATAGGATTCCAAATCTAGGTGAATTTGGGTATGAACCTCTTATAATAGTCAGCAAGAGTAAGAAAACTATGCACCACTGTAATATTCAAAGGTGTTACCCAAGATACCACAACATATACCTTTTAATAAAATATGAAAACTCCATGTTATGACATGAAATTCAACATGAAATAGACCTCATATTCATGTAAATCACACCTTTATATCTTCTATAAACTCTAAGAAACTAGAGAATACACAATGAAACCCACATGTGCTTCATATTCTTCTCCTACAATGTGTAAAACATAAGGATTTCACCAATTAAGAACATAATGAAAAGGTTTAGAAAATCTAGTAATGTAGCATTCATCAAACCCATGAACATTATTAGATTATTTCTAACTACAAACAGGATCGCAACCAACTTATAATTCCCATAACAACATATGAATTCAGTCTTCAAGATATCCTCATCCTTTAATCACATATCCTGATTCCCAAACCACATGTTGATCTTTGAAACCAGATAGCTCCCATCAACTAATAGAATATATTTTTAATTTGTGGGAGAAAATAGTCGTTTCTCACCATCTCATGACCCAAATATAAATAATTAAATCAAAAAACCATACCACCACCTTCCTTAATAATAGAAATATATCTCCCTAAGGTGACACACGAGGTAAAATGAATCCTATATTCAAGAGATAATCAATTAGAATGTGTTTCTCCTACTACTAAAAAGGTTTTATCTAATATGGATATGTTGATATCACAAAATCATCTAGTTGCAGCACTATCCCGAACTTGATCTCTCATCAAGGGGTTAATGACATAAACTATTGGTAAAAACATCAAGTTACTATTATATAACCATTTAAAACACCAATGGATGATCCCCCCACATAACTCAGCATCATTCCATCCATCAAAGAAGATAGAGAACCAATATTATTCTAACCCATCTGAGGGTCTCAATCACCAACGAACACCTCCTTGTCACTATTAGAATCATAGAATATGAAACAACTGATAAAGTAATAAAAAATATCATGTAATTAATACAATGAATCCATACCGAGGATGATGTTTTACGGTTATATCCACCAACATAGTAAATATCCCCTTGGGTAGTGTTTAGCTTAAAGAAATTCATATTATTTTCATATAGAAAATAGGCTAGCTCAACCTCTAACTATTGTTTAAATTACAAGGGCACTAGAATCCTCTCCACCTCAAGCCCCAAAGAATGTAATATAGAGGGTGAAACAAAAGAGTTCATATCTCCATAATAAAATAATGAATAAACCAAAGTAAAAAACATGTAGATAGTAAAGTTTACGATATTAATCTTTCCTAATGGTGATAGTGAAAAAGCATGCACCTCAAAACATCTAAATACATAACCTCAATGGCCCTGGTGGTTAACACATCCATGGCTTCACATTCCCCATTGTCCCAAATTTGATGAATATATTGGAACTAATATATTCCTATCCCATCGCCCCTATTCTACTACTACTTCAATTAAATATTTTTCAATATCTAGGCCTAAAATGGGCCACTATCCACATGATGAATACTATGTAATGTTAGTAACACTAAATTATTATGGATAGGACCTCCATAATTGAGAAAACTATTCTTGACATGTTTTAATTGTTTTTCCAACTACTAGATCTGGTGGAACATGTTTAGTAAGGATTAAGCCTACTCATTACTGACGAAAACTTTTTCCTCCTCCCAGAAAGCTAGAACTCCCAATCATATCTCTACTTTGTGGAAGATCATGGTGACACCCATCTCATGAGGGCCAGTTCATAACCAATTTTATTTTAATATCCTCTACCTTCACTAGTCTCACAGTATATGAATTCAACATTAATAGGGTAACCTAGTGATGAATATATATAGGTGAAATCAAACTAGAAATTTCTACCATTGCCTCCTCATCTGGAAATTGATATAATTAATAATATATGAGGTTTATCTAGTGGATAGTAAGCTCTCAAGAACTAAAATTCCCATTCCTAAGGGTAAGGATATTTCATTGACAAGACACATTAATTGTTCAAGATAGAAACATGGTCCGAAACCGATCCCTACACTTTTCCTAACTAACAAATTACTCATTGGAATTCCTGGGTAAAAATCACACCATGACCCAGCCCATGAAAAATTTGCACTAGTAGATAATCCTAATGTTCCCAAAAATTAAGAATCAAATTGGCACCTATCTTCACCTCCTCAATCCAATAGTATATCATATAATATGAAACATATACCTCTTAATTCTACAAACATAGGGTTTGAAACTCTCATAGTGTCCTCCTATAAGTGTTTTCTTCATAAAACTCTAATATACATTGATCAATTGGAACATCTTATTGAATATATTCTACTTGAAAAAAAATACATTGTACTAAATTCATTTATAAAAAATAAAAATCCTTAGTACTCTTAAACATGTGATAATGTAAATTCTAATATCGATTAATTTATTCATTAATGCATTTTAACCTACCTTCCATTATCAACCCAAACTCAAAACACGGAAATAGAACCATCATGATGCATGATCCTTACATAGGACACTTCTTTGTAAACAAAATAACCTTTTTTTATCTTGTTTAGTAAAAATTAATTACCTTACAATGGATCATAGATGGTCATAAAAGATTCTATCTTAGTCATTCTTCCTTATTTAAAAAATGTACTAAACCCAAATGATATGATTTACCTATAAACCCATGCATAATAAGTAGTTACCAACTCCAAACATTATATAATCTCTCACCCATCATATGGGAAACCAAAATTTTATAAACCCCTCCCTCTAAAGGTACCCCTCCTTGGACAAAAATTAAGAAAGAGGGATAATGATGCCCAAATCTAATCTCCAATATCCCAAATTTTGACACTAGCACCAAGGGTATATCAGTCAAATAAATGGACATCATTATCCTCAATAAGATTAATGAGTAAGAGATAATAATGATAAACCCTCATCCAAAACAATGCATAAACCAAAATAAATCCAATTATATATAATTTCACACATAATATGAAATGAAAACTCATATAAGAAAATTAAGACTAGGTAATGACCATGAACTCTATAAACTATGCATAACTTCTTAATAACTCCTCCAAGCTTGTAACATCCAACCCAATTACCAACCTTCCCCTTATAACCTTAAAAATATCTTGTATATACATAGGGTGAGAATAAAAATTATACCTATTAGGATCCACCCGAAACGCTCTTATCCAAATTGTGACAGAATCACACTATATCTCAGTGAATAAACAAATGAAACTAACTCATCTCTCAATCAGGTAATAAAATTTCCCATTCTCACAATGTATATCTCACTAAGTAACACATAAAATTAAAATTTTATATATCAAAATAATTTATATATATATATATAAAGGTACAACACTTCCACTTCTCCATACGATTATCTCCCTCAAGCCACATTGACTACGTCATCGTCTTGTCCCTTCAATAAGTCATCACTAATATGTGTTGGGCCTCAACCATGCCTACCTTAGTCTGGCATAGGACTTGAAATTTCATGTTAGAATCAGTCCACTTTTCTATCTCATCACTATAATAATCTCATCAATAACCATGTCTATGTTTGGAATCCATTACATCTTCTGTAATTTCATTATATGGAAAGCCATCACAACCATACATGTACATAAATGGGATTCCAAAGGAAATATAATAATATACAATAATGGGATATACCTCAATCCATTATACCTATATTTTAATTGTATAGTAACCATGATCCATCATAGAACTTGTAGGAACTAATCCTATATTGTAATCCACTATAACCAAGAATATTCCTACTCGTCTACCAATAGATAAAGAGAAATAAATACTGATAAGTTATCCATCCATTCCATCTACATACATGATGCTATAGAAAGCACCCCCACCCACCAAAAAATACATTTGGGTGTTGGTTTCCCTAATAACATAGGTTTGGTAGAATGTGAAATTAGAAAATATAGAATAATATCCTAAACAACCACATTAATGGAAACTACATAGAATTAGACTCATCTATCACATTGGTCACATTGGATCCCTTACTACCATTGTTAAGAACTATATATTGGAAAAAACATACAAGCATTAAATTCATTATTAATTAATTAATTCACACCTACATTTTCCAAGAGTTACATTTTGATTTTATTAAGATAAGTTTCAATAGTATTAATAATTATAATTTTGTATTTATATGTTTGTATTCATTATTTATGAACATTGTGAACCGACCCCATTCATTTATTAGTTTAATTATCATTTCATGAATCATATGGGTGCTCTAGGACTCATCCTATGGAACCTCTTCAATAATTAATTATTATTGTATTGTAACAAATGGCATCTATTAGTTGGACATTAATGAAGTAAACATCATCCAACAATCTAGACATTAAGAGTCAATCAAGAAATATTAAACATATCAATGATTAATCCCTTATCTATACATGGATTTTCCACCTGGTATCCCACACCATTTCACTAAACATAAACCATCCCACTATTGTCAACATCGACCATCACTATAGCTTGTAACTTCCAGTCCTTTACTTATTAAAAGAGTTACCACACAATATATCCTCCAGCATCCATCTTATTACTCATCAGGGTTCTCAAACACCACAAATCCATCAACAAGTCATTAATGTTTATAGGTATCTATATTACACATACATTTAAAAATCATCCTACACACATGATAAATGGAACTAAGTCAATGTCATTGATTCATCGAAGAATCCAACAAGGAATAGTCTCATTCATCCCCAAATAAAATTATTTTTTACAAACCAACTTTTTTAATTCCATCTTGAATTAAAGTTTTCCTAAAGAATATGTTATCTGAACCAAAAAAGATAAGGTAATTTCTAACCCAAATAGTAAACATTATTTTAAGAATTATTTCAAATAAATAATTCTAATATAAGAATTAAAAAAACTAATTATACCGCTTCTGTTAACTATCATCATTTGGATTCATATTATTATTGTTTCAAGAAATTAAGTGTTCTAAAAAATTACAAAAACACTGCTTAACATATACCAATTTATCTCAGAAAACATCTAGTGGATGCATAAAAACACAAGCCACGTGAATTATCAAAACTCATCCATTCATTTAATTCCCCATAATAATTATTAAATTATCTAAAAGACAAAAAAATTATCATTTTAATTGATTAGTTCATATAATTATAATAAATTATAATTTTTTGAAAAAGGCATATGACATTACAATATAGGATAATAACTTTAATATTTTAAATATTTGTATTTGAATAAGCTAGACACTTTATGACACAAAATGGAATTCATGTTCTATTTAAATTTTTCAAATAACAACAAATAATATTATTCCCTGGAATGCGATTAATTCCAATGAAAAAATAAGAAAAATGAATAATTATTATTTTCTTTACAAATTACATATTATTGATTAATCATCAACTAAAACATACATTACAATATTATTATATTATTAAGGTAAATCCCACCCATCTATAAAAGAATAAAAACCATGATTAATTTACACTTTCACAAAAATAAAGTAAAAGTAACAAATCCCTTACTTTGATTAGAATATCATAGTTCATTAAGAAAGAATAACCAATTGAGAAATAACTACCACTAAAGAAAACACTGCCAAAAATAGAAGGAAACTCCACTATAACCTAATCAGTGAAACCACATATCAAAACTATCTTTAAAAATCAACCCATGATAGCAGGATCCTATGAAAACAAATTTCTTAAAATAAAAATAATAGAGGAAATATTGATAAAGGTAGAAAAGAGAATGTACCTTGATTTTTTAATTTGATTTGGTTATCCAAGATTTATAGACTCTTTAATGAATGGTTGTTGGTTTATGGGAGGTGAAGCTAATGGATAGGGTTCTAGATAGGGACAAAATATTAGAACTATGTGATATTAGGCCTTCTATTTATGGAGGAAGTTAAAAGTCCTTCAATGTGGTAAAATAAACTCCTGAAATGTATGTGGTGTCTTTGGTCAAAGTGGGATCTAATTTTCAAGGAGTTTGAATACTGTATATCATGTTATTCTAAAACCTACATCAAACCATTTTTACCACCACCACATCATCCGGCTTAATTTAGTGTATAAACCTACGTCATTTCACCCCCACGTACTTATCATAATGGTGTGGAGAGCTCCACTCTATCTGTTTCTAACAGCGGGTCTCACCAAGATCCACACCGGCCTATATTCCTTAAAATGGATTTCCAAGATGATTCCATATTTATATTTATCATAGGATAAACCCCAAGGTAAAATGTTTTATAAACTGGCCAAAAATATTGTTTCACTCACCATGGTGTGCTCTATCACCAAGCGGGTAACACCATGGACGAACCTTGAACAATCAAGGAGAAAATGATATACTTCATGATCATTCCCTCAATAAATATTTTAAATGGATATAACCATTCCTATTACCATGGGGCGGTGACCCTCTAAAAATCCAAAACAGTTTTCCAATATTTATTACTCCTCTGAACTCCTTTCCAATAGCTTCAAGACTCAAGAAAAATAGATGCGAATGTATTTATAAATTATAGAACTTGGACATATATTCTTCATGGATTTGATGACTATATTATTCGGATATTATCCTGATAATTTTAAAGTAGTATTTATAGATGATTTTATTATATTTTTGAAGATAAAATTGGAACATGAGATGAATTTTAGGATCTGGATAAAGACCTTGTGAAAGGATAAATTGTATTCCATATTCAGCAAGTGTGCATTTTGGATACAATGAGTATCCTTATTTGGCTACATAATCATAAGAAATGGTATATAAATGGTTCCTTCAACGAAAAATATGATTGATTAATGACCCAAACCAACCACTATAAAAAAGACTTGTAATTTGCTTGGATTATCCCAAAAAAATAAACGTGTTATTACAAATTCGCCACCCTTTTCCAAACCTCTAAAAAAGTTAATACAAAAGGGAGTAAAGTTACTATAAATATAATAATTTTAAAAAATAAATTCAGGAGAACTACACCTTTAATAAAAATAACCTATAGAAGAGAGGGGTAATTCATATATAGTGATGCTTCAAAGATGGTATTGGTCTATTTACTCTTGAATAATAAGAAGATAATTTCTTAATCATGAAATTAATTAATGGACCATGAGAAAAATTATCCAACTTATGATATATAGATGATAGATGTTATATTTTCATTAAATATTTTGTAGAACTATATCTATGGTGAAAATATTGATATATATACTTATTGCATGATCATAATATATATTTTCATATTAAAGGAGTTTAACATGCACCAAATAAGATGTCCAGAGTAAATTAAAGACTTTAATTTCTCAACACATTAAATTTTGGGTAAGGAAAACAAATTATAAGATTATATAATTATAAATCATTATTACACCCTATTCTTGATGTGGATTTAAAAGGAGCCAATATTTACAAATATTAAAAGGATTTATATAAAAATAAAAAAGGAAGGATTGAAATATTATTTTTCAAAATGATTGTTGAACCGTCCATATATTTAAAGATCTTAATACTTATAATGATGCTATAGAAATCCAAATTAAGGTAAGAACTACACTAGGTTTAAACTTTGAAAATGATTGATTATAATTGTTGGGAAGCAATAATTCATCCCTTCAGAACAATAATTGAAGAATGATCTTTTGGATGGTGTGCATATCTCATCCTTATCTATTCACATGGGAAGAAAAGATTTTTATATAGATCATATGTAAAATATTGAATTAGGACTACATGAAAATGAATATTTCAATGTATGTATATTTATTATTGGTATGTCAGCGAGTTATGGTGGAATGATATAAATTTAAAGGGATGATATATCCATTATTCATACTTGTATTTAAATGTGAGTACATCACCATGAATTTCATTATAGGTCCTCATAATATGTATGAAGACCATAATTCCATTTTTTTGTAATTGATGAATGTAAAAATCCAATACACTTCATTACTATTTGAGATAACTTCTTAATACATCATATTTTCATGTTACACAAAAATAAAATTGCAATTTTGTATGAAGTACCTCATTCAATTGTATCATATTGAGATTCTAGGTTCACATAAAAATTATAGATGAGTATTCAACAAGAATTTGATATATAACTAATCTTTATCACAAACTATGGTCTTAAAAATTATTTCCAATAAAAAATAACCATTCAAACATTTAATAATATGAGAAGATCCAATATGATAGATTTCAAAGGGCGTTGGTATTAACATCTTCCTCTAGTTTATTTCTCGTCTAATAATAGCTTTAAATCTATAATTAAAATAGAAAAATATGAAGATACATATTTGAAGGGATGAATAACTATGAAATTTGATGAATTAGTTTGAGAATTGAAGATTTTAGGACCAAATGTTATATTTGAAAGGACATAGAGGGTCCTAACCATTCAATAAAAAATGAAAGAATAATAATGATTATATATGTGTTATAATGATAATCATATATGAGACTTTAGGTTTGAAGTGGTTGATAATTTGGTTATTTAAATATATCCTTAGAATATTCTTATGTGTTTTAGGAAGAATTGGAAGTTAAGACCTAGATACATCAGACACTTCATGATTCTTGATCTTGATAGGACTATGTCGTACACATAGCACTTCCACTAAACATATATTAGGTAAATGAAGGGTTCCACGTATTGATTTTTAGGAAGTATATACCAAATATATAAAATCTATTTAACTAAGAGTATTTACAATTAAAAAAAGATATCTCCCAATACGAACAACTGGTGAAGATCTTATATTGAATACGCAATGGGTTATGGAACTAGATTACTAACCTGATCAAAGATATAAGGAAAAATTATAAGTTTGGGGAATATATGTAAGAATATGATGATTTTATGAGACAAAATTACCGTCATATGATTCCATTAGAAAAATCATTTTTTTGGATGAAATTATTTTATGTGGTATAATCAAACTTCAAATGATTCTACTTTTTATTTTCCCCTTAAATAAATATTTTGTTTGAATATCTATTTTAACACGCAACATCAAAATAAAAAAATACATGATATATTAATGATATAAAGTTACCATATATGACTGTTATAAAAAATTCATTAAATGGTTGGGTATTAATAAATGTATCCTTATATTAAAATATAATTATAAAATAGAACAAATGTAATCATGTCGTGGGAGTCTTCCTTAAAGGGTTTTTTTTCAAGATAGGAAAGGGGTAGTTCCATTAGGGATTTCCCTATACAATGAATAATATAAAAATCAAAAAGTATAGATTGTGTTAAGTCATATGTGATATAAGTTCAATCTCATAGAAATCTATACGGAATATTTTATATTTGAATCATTACTTGTGACTCTTGTGACTTTCTCATTCTCATAGGTTCTTATGGGAATTTTTATGTTGAATTTAGGATGACATAAATAAGTAACCATTCATCTAAAATTTTTACATGAGTTTATTTACATTAATAATTTATATAAAATTTACTTTCAAATTTTTAGATTAATTAAATAATAAAGGGAATATGTAATAAACATGTAATTATTAATTATTTTTTAATTAGTAATCAACTAGGAAGAAAATAATTAAAATGCAAATGGGCCTAATTTTGTTTTTAAAAAGTATTTGTTTTATAATTACTATATTTAGTTTAATAAACTAAATTTATCACTTTAAATGAATTATTCTAATGAAAGATTTGAATGTATAAATTAATATATTAATATTGAATTAATTAGTAATTCATATAAAATTGTTAATAACTCATCAATGTTTTAAGGGCCTTTTTTAATAAAAAAAATTCATTATATTTTATATTTTAATTTAAATTATAAATTTTTTAATTATAGAACTTTATTTTTATAAAATTAATTTTATTTTTATATTTATCTCAACTAATTTTACCTAGGGTAATTTCTTGATTTATTTTGGAAAGAAGTGGATTTTTAACAGAATGATAAAAAAATACATTTCTTATAAATACTATAAATTTTGTGAATTAATTATGTTGTATGAATGACTTAAAAATTTATAAAAAATTTTTATATACAAAAATTAATTATTTAATGAGTAAAATAATAAATATAAAATTTTTAATTTTAATTTAAAAACTTATATTTGAATTTTTAGAACTTAAATAATATATTTCCCTAATAAAAAATCCACTTTTCTTCTTTATATTTAACATAGTTCTTACAAGGATTCATTAGCATTTAGATTGATATAATCCTCTAATAAACCTCTATTTTTTAATAATAAACCATAAAATCAATGGTGATCAATACTATTGAAAATAATTTGGCCAAAGTGATAAAATAATTATTATTTTAACCTAATAGTACCCTTATCCTCTAGTGTACATACCTCATCTACACTCCCTATTAAAATCACTTCCCATTAACTTCTTAATTCCAAATGTCTATACATTTACCCTCCTTTAAGCCTCTTATTAAACATACGTATGTTGTTGAGATTATCAACCCCAAGCCTTCAAGGCTTTAGTAAAGGAGAAAAACTTGAATGAAGTAGTAACCCTAAATCTATTTCCATTGTTTCTTTCTCTTCTTCATCCTACTCCTCAAATAATCATCCCTTTTATAAATTCATAAAATATTTTTAATATAACTCCATAAAATAAAATAAATAATTCTTATGGTACTCGTATAAAATTTTAAATATATATATAGTATAAACTCTCTTATAGTTTTTTTGACACATAATGATAATGGCTGATTTCATCTGCCTAGAAGAACATTATCAATGATTTACCTATCATTACCTACATGGATTATTAGTGTATCATTTTCTATTTAATAATTTTTATGTATTATAATAATTTTTAATTAATTTGACCAAGGGATATATTAAAAATAATCAAATTCATGGAATCCAAATAAAGAAGGATAACTTATAAATAAGACATATTTCCAGACCATTCTCTCATAAAATGAAGTAGTATTAAATAAATTTCAATGATTATTACTATAAAAAATATAAATAAGAATATAATTTAATTCATGATTTATATTTTAATAAACGTAATATTATTTTTTGGGATGATGAAACATGATGAAATAAAACAGGACTTAATGTAAGGGCTTATCGTCTCAAAAATTCATTCTTTGTGACATATTTTTTATTTTGGGACTATCTTTTATATTGTTTATAAAATACAAACCTAAAAAATTATATCATGATTATATATTAATTCATGATATTTAATGTTTCATTTCTGGGTCTCTATTTCTATGGATTTTTTTAATAGTTACTAAAGTCATAGGGTCTTTGTCGCCACATTTCCAATTTCATTAGGTCATAATCATTATTCCTTGATTGTAAAAATATTTTTTCTTTATATTATTCAATTTATTTATCTTATAAGTTATTTATATTATTAATTCAGGAATATAATTTTTCACATCAAAATATTCTTCTTTGATGAATCCCTTTCTTAATAAAAATATGATGATGTTAAAAAAAATTATCACCAATTCTGAAGGATCTTTTCCTTTCATGAATATATTATATATATTGTCTCAATAATGTTATTATATATAATAATATTATTGTTTTATGGTAATTTTACAATATAATAATATTTTTTAAAAAAGTTAAAATGAATGTTATTAACATTTTATATATGGCTCAATTTAATTTTATAATAAATTATAAATAAAATTTTTTTAAATATCATCTATGAAAAGAAAATTCCTATAATCATGGATATTACTAATAATTAATATTCCATTCCATTTTTACATATTTTTTTAGAAAATCAAATTTTTATAAGAATTTTTCATTTAAAAAAATAATAATGTTTTAGAATAATATGTAAATGTGTTTTATTCAACTTTTGTAGAATTTTATATTTAAATACACATATTTAACATTATTTATTTTCAAGGTTTTAATTTTATTTATTTTCTCTAAAACTTATGTTTTTGTTTCCTCTTTTAACCCCTATAATTTTATTTGTTTAATTTACATTTTTTGACAACCATGTCACAAAGGCTTTATGAAAATCCCTCTTATGAATTTAGTTCCATTTTACTCTCTAACACAAGAAATATATACCTTATATGGAGTTATATTCACCATTATACATTAAATAATTTTAAACTCTTTAATAGATATTGAATGTTTTGTGTCAGTTGATCTAATTTTTATGTCATTTTCTTCTATACCATTTGGAAATGATGTGAAACTCATTTTCTTTCCCTGGGGTTTTCATGATACTAGGATTGGTTTATTTCATATGGAACTCACAATTATTGTATAACATTATATTAATAATCAACCCGAGATATACCTCTAATTCATTTGGTAACCCTTCACATCTCACTATATAGTAATGAAAAATGCGTTTTTATGCACAATAGACAATGGAAATTAGGTAGTGACAGTTTATAGACTCTATTTTGGGAAACATAGACTAAATTTATGTACCATGTGTTACGATGGTCCTGTAATTATCATTGAAAAAATGATATGGTCTATATTTTTATTTTTGTGTCACATTTCTATGTTAATTAGTATACCAATCATATTCTTCCATGTTTTATGATTATGTTCACATGTCTACAGGCCACAATATCTGTTTTGTGATTCTATGAATGTTATTTTTTAATCCTACGATCTCGTTTCATGATTGATGATTTTCATTAATTCCTTATGATTATTTATTATGATTATACAATCTTTCTAATCATATATTTCTACCATATTCATATTTTCTTGCATTCTTATTATCTAAAAATTGATGAAACATTGATAAGTATTCCTTTACTAAACATTTAAACTCAATCATTTTGCTTTCCAATTATATATGAAATTATATATAGGACTAAGTGTAAAATGATGTTTTATTTTGATATTTTTTAGTGATATCTTGAAGTAATAATGTTTAATAAGATTTATATGATATGTATCTCTAAAGGCACTAAATGTTTAGCATTAAGGATTGTGTAATAATTTTGAGATGTAATATATTATGAAATTGAATTAAAGTATATCTATGTTTAGTGTTGTTCATCTCATTAGAAATAATGGGAAAAGAATGTTGAGATGTGAGAGAGCACCACCATGTGGGGTTCCATGGTGGTAGTGTTCGTGCAGTATGGAGGATATATGCGAATTAAATGGAATCCCTTTGTATATAAAATATGACAAAATAGATGTCCCCGATAGAAAAGATAAACTTGGGACTCATATATAGCATGTGTTATAAATAATTTAATCCCCTTCATTACATGTCATTCTTAACATTATGTTTTCTCACAATTTAATATCAATACAACTCCCCACATTTCATTGACACTCAATACAACTTTATAAACCTCATAATAGTTATTTATTCTTCCATCGTAAAGATGCATGGAACATTATCTGAATAATTCATATTGTCATTCACTCTCCAAATTAGGTTAATATCTTAGTTTAATATAAAATTTATTACACAAATTAAGTTATCTGATTAAATTAATTTTATGCTAAGGCATCTGGTATTACATTAATATATAACAAAATATTCAATGGGGAAAACTAGTTATGTTGTGATAAAAATGTTCCCTATTTTTGAAAAATTAATTCAAATAATATAACCACAATGAGGATTCGATACCACTTTTAGGTTTAATATGAGAACAAAAAACACTTGTTTAAAGAATAAAAGTAATTATAAACCATTCCTAACATGTCCATGTATAGAATATATGAAATGTATTTATACTAAAAAGTAACTTCTACAAAATTTACCTTTCACTATAGATACCATTAAAAACACTTTGAACTACTCTGAATATGATTGAGGATGATCATTGATGTAGTAGACAACGACCTACCACAATTGAAGGTATACATATGTTGTAACTATAATGTTTTTCATACAAAAGGGATACACCAATCTCTATGGTATACTAGCACCATATTGAGCTAAAGAGTAACACGGTGAGAGATATAGGAGTAGAGAGATTCAACCAAGCATAAGGAACTACTACCTCTTCTATAACATGGTATAAATCTCCTTATAGAGACCTTGAGTATTCTCATCGGGTGTTTTTCATATTAACTCTGGTTTTATAAAGCATGAGTTAATATATTGTTCAATGAATGTGTCATGTGAATTAATGAATATTTTCATTATATCCTATGTAATTCCACTAATATTATATCAAACATTGAATAAACATTCTCATACGATCGATATCAATTAAATTTTATTCATACCAAATCAATATCATATTGTTTGATCAACATAATCTTAAGGATTTCCATAAGAATATTTTGTTAACAACATATTATCAAGCTATACATAAGGTTATGTCATTGGAAATTTAATATAAACGGTATAACTAATAAAATTTTTCCCATGTAGGTTTTGGATTTAGTTTTTGTTTATTTTGGTTTTACCCACATATTAACTACAGTAATGAAAAAAGGGTTACTGATATTTCATCTTGGGGTGTTTGTATGTCATAATTTTTAAATATCCCAACAAAATAAAAACAACATAGTGTAAATAAAAAATTCCAAGATCATATATAATAAATAATAAACTAATTTTAAAATGACTACATTAGTTAAGAAATAACTAAAAATTATAAAAGTGAAAAAACATAAAAAATATGGTTGATTACACCACCAAATGTGACTCCCTGATGATAGATCTTGAAATACATTTCTATGCCTCCCAAAAACTCTACGATTCATCCCATTATCGGGACGAATAATTCTTCTTAGATCCCCCCCTATGGATATAGAACATCACTATTCAATTAAGACGCCATTCCCTTGCCTATGTTATATTGCATATAATCTACCAATCCATATAGAGGGTGAGTAGGGGGTGAGTATAAGATCTTGTATGATTTTAAAAATATTTCAAATGAACCCCATGTATATAAAAATTGATAAAGATATATATGAGTTTTATAGAAAATGTCCCAATGATGAAATTTTATAAACTAATAAGAAATAATTTTATATTTCTACCACAATAAACATAACATAAATCATTCCAAACAAGTTATAAGTACCTAATTTTTGAAACTACATGCACGTCAATAAAATTTTAAGCAAAAAATGTGGGAATATGGGAACCAAGAGAAACCACAAATAATCACCATGTTCTTTTCTTAATCGCGAGTAAGCCACCATAAAAATGTTCTCTAACACCCCCATTAACCATGACGTGGAACCCACACATAAGTTAGAATTAGAACCTTGAAAACACTTGTAAATAATTAACACTCATGTACGAATTTCAAACCCATTTCTAATCCATCAACCAATAATACCAATAATAATATCAAAATTATGAATCTCAATTCAACCATTGATAAAAAATTATAAAAAACATCTTTTAATTTCCCCAATTTCTGAAAAACACACTCTCACTTGAAAAACTAAAGAATTCCATTTTTACTAAAAATAAAGCACACCCAAAAGAAATTCATTATCAACAAATCATTAGAAAAAACACTTAAAACATATAAAGAAATTAATAAAATCATTAATTCTAAAATAAATGGATTTCTCATAAGTTTATGAGATTAAGAAACTTAAAATCAATGAGAAAATGAAATAATACCACCAAACACGATGTCCATGGTCTTCTTATCCTTATCAAACATCTATAACCAACATCCTCAAACATATTCTAGATAAAACCTCAATGTTCACTGAAAACCATTCTTAATTAGGGTTTCATACATAATAACCCACTAACAATATAAGAGGAGTGATCAGGATGTAATATACCTTATATAAAGACACTAATAACCCATGTATCTATGAGTGAATAACTCTAAAGGTAGATATCTCGTCCAGATATAAGAAAAGCACCTTAAATTAAAAATGGTCAAGTGAAAAGAGAGATAATGAATCCAAAATAACCAAAACAAAGTTAAAATGGATTATATGTGTGAGTTTTTAAGTATATGTGTGGCCTGAAAGCATGGTCATAGAAACCATTCACCTCTCACTATCTAATAATATTGGGAATTTATGTTAAACAGGAATGGTCCGAGTGACCATTCATATATGGTTCATCCCTTCATGTCTCCCCCAAAAACACTTGAATTGTTTCTTCGATATTCTGTATGAATTCTAAGAATAAAGGAGATCTAATGTGGTATAACGTTAGAGAATTAATGAATAAATATTCAGAAAAATGGATGATTTTTTTAAGACCCAAAAAATTGATTTTAAAAGAATAATAAACTCAATAACTTTCTTACCACACAACACAGATCTTTAAAAGAATTGAGATATATTATAAAAATATTGTTATTTAAATGTGACTGTTATAACTTATCCATTTAATAGATATATATGAATATGAGTAAATTAATTATGAAATAAATTTATAATGGTTCCACTCAAAAAAAATATTGATTCATTCTTAATAAATATGCACTCATTTTTAGTGAAGTCATTTTTTGCTTCAAAAAGGCATTTTCTTCAAAAGTTGTTTTTATTGCATTTTGTGAGAGGAAATTATAATTAATTTATTCTAATTTGAAAATTTTATTTTATAAAAATAACATCATTATTTAAATTATAATATAATAATTAGAATAATAGTGTGGTTTGGGATTTTTCTGAAATGATTGATTTTTCAATGAATAGTTGAAAATGTTAATCTTTCAAATACTGGAATTAATTCATTAAATCAAGTGCATTAAAAGTAATATTTTATTTTGGATCTAGTATTAAGGAAAAATATTACACATTTTATTCATAATAATATAATTAAATTGATTTTATTCCAAAATGTTAATTATTTTGATATAAGTTGATTTTTATTCTTAGAACTCATTTTTCTAAAACCTGTTATTCATTTCATTTTAATAATTTATATTTAAATTGATTTCTACAACTTATAGAGATTTAATCCTCAATAATTTATTCCATAATTATAATTAGGTTGTTGAAATTTTTAAATGGTTCCCTTTTATTTATTTCAATATGAATAATAGCCCTGGTAAATATTTTTTACCTTGATAAGGTTAAAATGGGTGAAATAGGGTTCAAACCATGATATAAGGTCTCAAAATCATCCTAAAACTTTAATTTGTTTCATTTTATGTGATAAATTCAAACATACATCCTACATTATAATATATGTTCTTTTTGTTTCATTTTTCCATGATAATGATATTTATTTTATTTTAAGTAATGAATTTTCTAAATTATCATTCTCTTGATTTTAATTTCTTTTATTTGCTCACATAGGCATATAAATAATTTTTAAATAAATATAACATATTATTTTAAGTATAATAAAAAAAATTCATGATTTTTATTTATTTCTAGTTTTTAGTGAATATATAATTGCCTAAAATTCTTATATAATGCAAACTCAATGCTTGTGGAAGCAGTTGAATTATTCTATTAAATATAATAAAACAATAAAAGTAATTAAATTTGGTTGAATTATTGAGTAATATTGATTTTTTATTCAAATATATAATATTAATATTTTTTGAAAATTTTATATTCTAATTATATCACTATCTTCTTGAATTTAAAGTCAAATTAAATTAATAGTGTCAAAAAGGACAATAATGATATTATCAGCAAACAATATTAAATTAAATTCATTTAAAATCATAAAATCATGATATTCTACAAAAAAAATATGATTTCGTAAAAAAATTGTCCCATGTCAATTTATGAGCTGATTTTTACCATATGATAAAATTATAATACTCTAATATTAAAAAAAGTCATTTCCTTGGTTAATGTAAAAAGTGGCTAACCAAGGGGTTAATAAAAATATATATTCTTTAAAATGATATCTAAACCAATATAAATTTATTTTATTGATTAAATTATGACCATATACTCAATATATTTTAATCTTTTTCATTTTATCACCATTTTACATGAGTTACAAACATATTATATTATTATATTTCATGAATTTGTAAAAGTGATCCTCCCCTCACTTATAAAAGTAAACCCATTACCTCTATTATTTACCCCACTTTAAGCCATATAAATCGATAAAAATATTCCCAATAATCATTTAATGTTCTATAAACTTGGATTACATGTTCACTTTTTCATTAAACACCAATACAAGGGTTTTTAAGATGATGATCTAATGTAGGTAATATTGAAGAAGAGATAATCACCATACCAGACCTCTTTCAATTTATTTATTATTATAAATACTCTAAATCTAACATATTCATCATAAAATAATTAATTATTATTCCAAAATAGTATTAAATGTTATTATTATTATTTAAAACCATTATACATCTAATTTTACATCAAATGGGAAGTGAATGTATCACTCATGCATGCGTGCGGACTACTGCCTCCACGTAGCAATAAAATTAATTTTCCGTAACCATATTTCATTAATTGTTATTAGGAAGGGTTAATTTTTAAATATTATATATATAAAATACTTACACTATTTAAATTATTATATAATATCTTTCTTCTTACCTTTCAATCCATTAGAAAATGATAACATTTCTCATGCGTACATTTGGACTATCACCTCCATGAAGTAATGTGATTTGGTTTACATTTATGCATTAGATAGATGGTAATATGGTTGTTTTTAATCAATTTATATATATATATGTTATTTATTAAATAATTATTGGTTTTCAATGATAAAATATTATTTATCTTTATTTATTTATTTACATTCAAAGTTGAAAACAACGTTTATGTGTATATAAAACCAACCATCTCCATGAACATCATGGATAATTTTTCTATATATAAAATTTATTGATGATAATAAATATGTATATAATTAATATATATGATAATTACATAATAAATTAAATTTCTAGAGATTATTGAACCATTATAAATGTAGAAGGATGTGATCTATACAATTGAATCTTCCATGAAAAAACATAACAGTTAACACCCAAAAATGATATTTCTAATAATTAAAGATTAATAAATGGGATTTGAAAAGATATAATTAGATCATATAGATATAAGTTTTTAAATAATTCTATTATATAATTAAAATAAATTTAAATTTACTATACAAGAGTTTGGGTTTCTTTTGAAGCAATTTAAACCTATGGTAAGGAATTTACATCTCAATTCTATGATACATATTCCATATTCACCACTTCATTAATTTATGTGGTCTATAAAATTCACATAAATTTAATTTATGATTATTTTCAATAATAAAATTGGATGTTTAAAAATCCATAAAATTTTCTCTCTTTCATGATGTTTTTTATTCAGATATTACCAAAGTTGTAATGGAATATCTTTCGAAATTGTATTCTTTTGGACATTTGTTTTTTTAAAAACCTATATTATTTTATGAGGTTCATATACATCCCGTTGACATGTTATATCATAAATATCCTTGTTTTTATGATATTTAATGATTAATTTTATATTATTATTTAATTGGGATTAGGATTCAAAATTTTCCAATAAGGTATGGGTTTTATATTACAATCTTATTGTTTATCAGGATTGTTTAAGATTAAATTTCCAATGATGAAATTTCATGATCTACCTCTTAATAGTATGTGATATTTTCATATACTATGTATTTTCATGTAATAATACCATTTTCCACTATTTATTATTTAAAATGATTGAAAAGATGTTTTTAATAAAAATATGTGTTATTTCCTCTTCGGTCGATAATTATTTTCCTCATTGTCGATGTTTCCTTTAATATTTTTTCAATAATTTTTTAAATGTTATCCTATTATTTTTTTAAATAAATTTTCACAAATTATTGAATGTTCAAAATGGGTTCTAAAAATTAATATTTTTGTTGTTATTCAAATGGTGTTCTTTTGGAATTTTAAATGAATGTGAAAGGAATATTTGTTTTAATATACACAACATGGCCACTCACGGTTTTGAAGATTCATATATATTTTTTCATGGATATTTTTAAATAAAAGGTTTTAAAAAATATTTTCTAATTTTTTTATTTAAAATAAGTGATTCCAAAATTAAATGGGTATTTTCTTCAAGAAATATACTGAGTGATATTTTAATTTCATTTTCATTTTTGATAAGATCCTTTGATGTTACTTATGATTTACTATGGATATGATCCAAGGATACAAATATTATTCTTTCTCCAAATTTTTTATGATTACTATAATAAGATGTTTATGAAACTAACTTATTTTCTAGGGGTTATGCTAGGATGAATTGTTTAAATTCTTATAAAACCTATTTCTCATCCATGTGTTATGATATATGATGAATGTTTTATGATATTTTGGAATGAATATGAATGGATTTTGATTATGTTATTAGTGTTCCCATAATTATATAACACTATAATTCATTGGGTAAAGATAGATATCTCATGTGATAATAATGACTGGAATGGGGAGTGATCCAAGGTCATTAAGGGACTCTATCCACTATGATAATCATGGGAGTGAATCTTAACTATGGATATGTTTGATTGGGGAGGTAAACCAATATATTATCATAGTATTGTT
Organism: Viscum album; assembly: GCA_963277665.1. Classification (NCBI taxonomy): domain Eukaryota; kingdom Viridiplantae; phylum Streptophyta; class Magnoliopsida; order Santalales; family Viscaceae; genus Viscum; species Viscum album. The sequence goes on along the minus strand of OY728135.1, from coordinate 1,132,572,288 downwards.
AGTGATTATTGACTATCTTTATTGTTTTCTATGATTATGTATATGCCAAAAACATATGTCTTATGATATTTTTATTCTGTCATGGCTGATGTTCTTTGATTACATTGTGATTTATATCTTATGAATTGTTATGATTTACAATATCATTCATGATTATGATCTATGGTATATTGGTTGTTGTTTTCAAATTTCATTTCATGTTATCATACCCTTATTTTACTGTAATGCTTATGTGATCATTGATATCTCTCTTCTTTACTCTTACTAAGCATCTGAGATCACCATTTATTATGTTTCATTTCTCTAGTTTATGATGAAAGGTTATAAGTAGGTTATATATAAGAAGAGTACTATATGGGGAGATATTTGTGGGGTATGTTAAAGATATTATATGAAATAAGAAGATTTGTTATCTACTCTACAAATACCCAAAATGTAAGATCCTATATTTTTTCAAGATATGTTCCTCTTTGTGTTTTGTGTTAAAAATATGTCATGGAATTTCCCTTATATATAAACCTTGGTTATTGATTCTTGTTATTGGGAGGAGAGACTTTATTGAAGAAAATGGCCTAAATTTTAGGTATGTATGTTTTTTAATTAATGGAGTCCATCTATAATCATGTTAAAAGGTTTATGAGGGGTTTTACCTGGTTTAGAAATTTTCACTGCTGTTTAGAGTGCTTATGAATAAACTAGTTTGAGAACTAATTGCCTAAAATTTACACATAATGAATGTTTGACAAGATGTTTAAATTCATATAAATATTTCATGAGCTAGTGCAGGGTGTAAAATGATAAAACATCATTTGAACCTTTCACATCATGTAAAAGTAAACTAGGGTTAAATATTAACTCGATCCAAATGTTATTTCAGCATGTCCATTTGAAAATAAATACATGATGTGTAAATGGATTACAATCCATTTGAATATCACAATCATCACTTTTAAGTAGCATGGTATTCTTTTTCCTCATGATTACATTGGGTCTATTAATATGCAACCTAGATTGTGGATTCCTTCGAAAATAATGAATTGGTAATGAATAATACATTATTTTAGCATGACATGTGTTTCAGGTGATTCCTTGTTATAGATTCACCATAGAAAAATTTATTTTTTGATTAATTGAATAAATGTGTAAACTAGAAGAAAAATGGGAATTATTAATGTTAACTATATAGTCTTACTTGGATATATTTTGAATTTATTTATATTTGGATATTCAATTATAACAAATTCTATTGTTATTATATATTAGACTAGGCCCTAACACATGTTTTGATTCTTATATTCCAGGCTGGGCCCAAACACTTGCTGTGGTTCTTATATACCAGTCTAGGCCCTAACACATGATCTTATTCTTATATATCAGCATAGTCCCTGACACATGTTGTGATACTTATATAATGGGCTAGGATATGACACTTACTGATATAATTATATAGTTATATAGGACGATTGATATGTTATACTATTTGTATGTGGATATGGTTGTCATGATTATGTTTCTTGCTCAGATACATTCCATCATGGTGCTAAAACTGGTTGTTTGGTTTCCTAGTTATTATTGGAATGGTTTTTTCACATGCTAAGAGACATTCTTGTATAGTGTTGAATCATGTTTATGGATGTATTATATTAATTATTGAATTAATTTACAGATGTTTATCACATTATTTCATGAAATTATTATCATAGTAGTTTTTTTAAACACTGAGGTTTTGACTTACTAAGCTTTACTCACACCCTACTCAGCCTCCATTTGGTACACAAGTAGAGTACATGGGTGTAGGTTTGGATCAGGGAAAAATGACATTTTAGTTGATTTTTACTAACTGGATGGGTTGGATCGTTGAGTCGGGACTAGAATGAGGTTCCAAACCAGGTTCAATGGAGTCTTTATTTGAGTCATATATTCTGTTATTTGTATATCTCTCATCATTCAATATAGTTTCAATTATACTTTCTTTAAACAATTCCTTTATTTTCTTGATTTATTCAGTTGATCTATTCCCATCTTTGGTAGTATGATTATTTTCCCATATTTTATCCACTATCTCTTCTACTCTTCTATATATTCCTCTTTTATTGTAACTCTTTACCATAGGGTGTAGTGTCCCTACTTGATTCTTTAGATCCTCACTACTAGTTGAAAGACTCTGTTGTACATTAAGTCGTGCATGTGGTCACATAGACAACTTGTTCGGTCGCTTGAGGGAGCACTGGGTCAGGGGTGTTAGAAGGTGGTATCAGATATATATTTCTTTGTTTTACTATTTCGTAAAGGTATAAAGGAGACTAGTATGATTTGGGAATCGGTAATGAACTTGTGTATGGGAGTTTCTAACCCATATATAAGAGAAAATCTGAGTTCCCATGGATGGGATTATAATTCATGATGTTTTCATATTACGATTTGATATTATTTTAGCTTTGGTGATTCACAGGATTTTTCATGTTATTGTTTATTGATATTTATACTCATGTCCTGGTATGGTGTTACATTATCATGCATAAGTCATAATAGGCACATAAGGATATATTCTACAATTCATTTTTCATTATAGAGATATATTTATTGCATTTGATATATTATACTATATGAATTGTGATTTGAGATACCTATTATATATGATAAATAAAATAAATAAATTGATATGTCATGCTAAATCAATTTTTAGTCCATATTTAGAGGCACAAAGATCATTGGTTCTCTATTTTTTCACTTGTTGGGTAGGAGCTTGTTATTACCCTATGTTCTAAGTAGATTCATTTTCTTATAGATAAAATGCCTCCACATCATCCTAAAATTGAGAATCAGGAGAGTGAAAATCCAATCATTCCAAACATATTCAAGAATGAGCTTCCTATAGCGCCTAAGGATCAAATGGACATTCATATTCAAGAAAACTATATTAGGGTCATGTGATCCATGGAAAGAGAGACTATTGATGTTGTGAGTTCAATTTATGATTTTATGAGAGAGTTTTAGTTGTAGTATCCAACTACATTCAATGGGTTAGGAGGGCCCCTACTAGGATAGCTTTGAATTGAGTTAGTCCATATGATCTTTAAGCACCTAGAGACAACCATATATATGAGGGTGAGTCTTGGTGCACACATGTTTTGTGTACTAGATAAGCATTGGTGGTATATTCTAGAGCATGTCCAATGGAAAGATGAGTTATCTTGGAAGGACGTCGAGACAAATTTCCTAATACATTTTTATCTAAAGTCATTGAGGGATGAGGAGGGTTGATAGTTTATTCATCCTATATAGAAGGTCATGTCAGTACCTAACTATTCTATACATTTAACCAACCAGTAGATTTTTACATCGTCTCTATCAGCTGATGAGTTCTCTTGGGTTAAGCATTTTCAAGAGGTGATTTTCTATGAGATTAGGTTTCAGGTGAATGATTTTTATTTGAAAATTTTTCAGGGTTTGATGAAATAGAAACTCATCACAGAAGGGAATGTGAGAGATTCCTTGAGCAGTTGTCACACTGTTTTAGCAGGGAGAACATGGAGCTCTTCTTCGGGAGGATAGAAGCACTACTATGAAAATTTTATTCAGGTAATTGGTGGGCATAACAGTCATGTTAGTGGGAATCCTCCTCATGACTATGTTCGATTATGTTGCTATAAGTGTGGAAAGTTGGGTCATAAGAATCCTAATTGACCATTCCCTTTTATTGGTTGTCATGCTTGTGGTATACCGATTCATCTTTAGTAGCTTTGTTGGAATTTTCCATAGTATAGCATAGTCATGGGATCAAGATAGAGACCTATGTTTGGAAGGTTCTTAACTTACCCTCATTAGAGAAGTCATTAGAGTTCCACTAGATGATCTGGCTGAGGTAGGGGACGTGGTACCCTAGTGCAGGAGTGGTAGTACCACTCAGAGTGAACAATATATGGGACTCATATGAGATCATAGTAAATAAGGGAAAGACGAATACTTTTTATACATTCTGCTATAACTAGTTTAGATTCAGGTCCTTCTAGCATCAAAGGTATGATTCTTATATCATCAACCATATCTTGAATTTTTTTTGAAACATGAGCATCACATTCCATTAGACCTTCACCTTTTAAAAATGGTTAGGGTTTCGTTTTTGAAAGCATATATGGGTTCAAAACTATTGACACAGCATTGGGAGTTAAGTTAAAGGTTATGATGGACTTCATGGAGTGATATCTTGAAATTGGTGGATTTCATTTCTTTTGGGGGATTTTTGTTTCAAAAATTGATAGGATTTGATTTGATCTATGGTATAGATTAGCTCTTTATATACTAGGATCATATTGACTCTTATCAATGGATTTTATTCTTTTCTATCTCTTTATGGTGAGATCTATACTCTATAGGGTGATTGGGATATTCGATATGGTTTTGTAGGACCAATTCAGTCATTATTGGATTGACTTACAACTCATATAGTATGCATTGTTTTAGATAATGGAGGAATGCAGTAAGACTATTTTCTTCTAGTGGTGGACTATTTTTAGGATTCTTTATTGGATGAATTATCTATAATACTTCCTAGGACAAATACTTTGTTCACTATCAAGTTGATTCTAGGAGATGAGACAATTTATATCCCCCTTATAAGATGGAAACAACAGAGTTTCATGAGATGAGAGTTCAGTTGGAAGATCGAAATCCAAGGGTTTCATATGGCCTAGTACATCTTCATGGGGTTCTCCAATTATTGTCCCCAAGAAGGATAATGGGATATAGAACTTATGTGTGGATTGTTGGAGACTAAATCAGATGACATTCAGGAACTGATATCCTCTTCCACATAATGACAATCTCATCGATTAGTTGAGAGGTGCTTGGATTTTCTATGAGATCTAATTGAGTTCAGGGTACTACCAGTTGAGGGTGAGGCCATTATACATACCTAAAACTTATTTTAAGAGTATTTATAGCTTTTACGAGATCATATTTATTCCATTTGTACTAAACAACACATTGGTGGTTTTCATGGACTTGATGAATCAGATATTTCAACCTTTTTTGGTTTGATTGTTGGTATTTTTCACTGATGAAATCTTATAGTATTCTCATTGTATAGATGATTATTACTAATATCTTGACATCATCTTTAGTACATTAAAAGATAATATTATTCATTACAATCTATCCAAATGTGTTTTTGTATTGATAGAGTGCCCTTCTTGGTCCGGGTTATCTTAGAGGCTGGAGTGTTAGTGGACCCAGAGAAGGTTGTATCTATGTTGTCTTGGTAGAAACCCAATAATTTCTTCAATATTCATAGTTTTCTAGGTTTATGAGCTTATTACTGGCACATATTCTAGGAAATATCCTATCCAAAAGAACCAATATCCAGGATGACCAATAAAGGGTTGAATTTTGTTTGGTTAGATTCTTTCAATAAATATTTCCAAGAGATGAATAGCAGAATGACATCAAAAATGATCCACACCTTACCTGAGTCAGATAATGAGTATACTATATACTATGTTACATTCAAAGTTTAACTCAATGCATTACTGATGTAGAAGTATCGAGTGGTCACTTATGAATGTAGATATTTAGGACCACATGAGAGGAATTATCCCACTCACAATCTGGAGTTATCAATGGTAGTACATGTCCCAATATATCATAGACATTATCTTTTGGGTGAGATATCTTTGGTGTATATGGTCTAAACAATCCTTGAGTAGATAGTTTTTGTGAGGTATATACCTTCAAAATAGAAGGTTGGTTGATTATCTTTATTCTTTATACTTTGAGATATTTTATCAACCATAAAAGATAAATGTCGTTACCAATGCCTTATACTAGAATATTATGATAGAGGAAGTGTTAGAATCTTGTAATAAGTAGTGGATGATGATACTCTATTCAAATATGCATCTTGATTCCCATGATCCTTAGTAATGAGTATCTTTGACTTTGACATCTATTATACCCCTATAATCTTGGAATGAATCGAGACACAACATTTTTCAGATATGGAGGTCTTCGTTCTGAGAGAAACCTTATAGGGTGGGGATACACCATTGAAATGGTCCTTTTGTACAGAAAATTATCTTGTTTTATGTGGATAATAATGGGTTCCTATGGGCTTACGTGAGGATATAATAAGAGAGTTCCATGCTTTTATATGGGTGGTACATTCTGGTTTGATAAATATGAATCGTGATATTTATAGATAATATTGATGGCCAACAATGAAGAAGGGGGTAGTAGGATTTGTGGTGAGATGTTTCATATGTTAGTAGGTGAAATCCAAATATTAGAGGCCCTATAGACTACTGTAGCCGCTTTTATAGAAACCCAACCCAATACATCCTGGAGACGGTGTCTGATACTATTACATTAGTAGGACTATATAAAATCAAATCAATAAGGACATAAGAGTATAGTAGTCTTGGTAAACCAGAAACATAAGTGTGTCTTTTATTAAAAATAAATAGAATAATTACAACATAATTTTTTTAATAACTTCAAGGATAAAATTATTTCATCTAGTAAATCACTACATTTATTTTAAAACATGTTTCTTAGATTCCTAGGGAATTAAAAATAATAATTTTGAGCATAAATTCTCGGAAATGGAAAATTTTAGTTGAAGGAACAGTTATTCAATGAGAGTAACAATAATGGAATGGTAAATAAATGAACACACATACCATGTAATCAAAAATTGAGAAGGAAGTGTATAAAAATATGGACAGGTATTAATTGGAAACACATTCCATTCAAATGACTGGATAATTAAAACTTAATATGGAAAGGTAATAAATTTAAACACATTCCATTTAATCAATGAATTGAAATGAAATGTATCCATAAATATGTTGATGCAAAATCTCGTGGATGAATAAAAATTGAAACTAAATGAGGGAAATTATCAACTACTGGACATAATATTTAAGGAAAATGAAAACCTATACTATCAATTCCATTCAATATATGGTTTAAAACTATAGATAGAAACCAATTTAATTTGTACAAAAAATTGGTCTCGTCAAAACCTATTATTGCATCGAGTCGATATATAATGTTTGAGCCCCACCCGCCATTTCCTATCCAAATCATTCCTCACATCTAACAATATATGTAAATAATATTCCATAATAATATCAATGTTAAATAAATAATAAATAGTTATGAATAATTACTTCGTGGAGGATAACTAAGAACAAGGGTTTTTATGTTGATGAATGGAAATACCACTTAAAGATAATTAAAACATTCTTGAGGAAAATAATCTTTAAAAATTCAGAGCTTAATATTAAAATATTAAAAATTTGAATCATAATTTCCTAGGATATAATAACATCCAATGAAACTTATGATATCATGTGATTAAGGAGATTCATGATATAACATGTTAATGGGCTGTACATACACCAACTAAAAGTGAATTAGTGCATGATAATAATTAAGCCTCATAAAGGAATAATATTGAATGAAATCTTTAAATACCATCAATATAAAATAATTCATGATATTATTTATCAAAAAAAAATTTAAATACACCAAAGTAAATATGTAAAATCAAGGACATGACATTTATATCATGGATGTAAAAAGTAAGATGAAAATCCCTTACCGTGTGCCTGAATTGTCTCGTGTGAATTTATATTCTTAAAAAAACGTGTCTTAATTATATACTTATTGAAAAAACATTTTTCATGTTTATAATAAGTCTTTTAACACTTATTAACATGTCTTATACAATTACATAAACAATTAATTTCACACATAGTGTTTTGACCAAATTCAATTTATATGTCCAAAAGCATTTGGTAGGTCAACTATGGTCAAATGGTCATTGTATAATATATAAAGAATAATTATCATTAAATAATTATCATATTTATATATAAATGATACTTTTAAAACCAATAATTAAATATGGCTATGAAAATGTACCACTGTTACAATCATGGAGACGGTAGGTCGTATATACGCATGATTAATGTTCAATTTTTCAATGATCATTATTGAAAGAAGGTAAGTAACATTATATATTTATAGAATGATCATTTTATCATAAATTAAATTTTATATAATCCTATATAGTTATATGTATAATTATTTCAAAATTAATCACATCATGTCGAGGAGGCGGTAGCCCACACGTCCACAGACGAAGTTATCACTTTTTAAGTGTGTGAAAAGGTAATAACGAAAATGATATATATATATATATAATATTTAATGAAAGTTAATTATTTAATTAATATATTATATATTTATTTAATGTTATATATTTTTAATTAAAACCATATTTTTTAAATTCCAGGTATATTTTGAATGAATCACATCGCTTTGAGGGGGCGGTAGTCCACACTTCCACAAACGATGATATAATATTTACACAAAATGGTAAGTATATGGGTATGTATTGTAAAATAATTAAATAATATCATATAACTAATAAATATAATATATATAATATATAGATATATTGTCCTTAATTTCCACCATGAGAGGTGGAAAAGGAAAAAATGAATAATCATTGTTTCATGAGGTGCTAATTCACTGTTCACGTAAACAGTATGTCTGTTACCCATTAGATAGAAGTGCATGTAATTGTTGTACAAAACCCTTGAATAATAATATCCTTGTATATTTAGGATATTTATATTTTTATATAAACATGTAATAAGGATAATTGTAGTAGTGTAGAAAGAAAATAGAAATAGGGAGTTTAAGGAAAGATGTTACCTCCTAATTGGGTAACTTCTTTTGGTTTTCACTGAATAGATTCCTTGGATTAATATCTAAAAAAATTGAGAATCCAAGAATGTAGTTAGGGATTTTTTGGAGTGAATTGGGGAGAGAATTTCTAAACCTAGTTTTCTTGTTAAGTGTGATGATGTTGGATGAGAGGAATCCTTTTATATTATAGGAGGAACGACACTCTTGTAATATTTTCAAAAAAAGGATCTATGCCCATGGTTTTTATTTAAGGTGAATAAATAATAATAAAATTTTATAAAAGGTATTATAGGGTCCAAATATTTCCATACAATGTCTTTTGGATAAGTTTCCATATCATATTAGGCTTCATGTATAGGTTTTACTCCTTTGTTAAGCTTAATTTCACCTTAATAATTGTAATAAATTATAATTAATTTCACTAATGTTTTTGGGAAAAACAATGTTTACCATATTATAAATTATAACTTATTATAAATCCAAATATTTAATCAAATTTTAAATATTAAAATCACAAAATTGGAAGAAAATAATTTAAATTTAACCTTGTAGACAGGACAAAAATGGGGGGTTTTAAAGTAAAAACATTAAAATGTTTTCTAAGATTTTATATTCAATTTAAATGTGAAATTTATTTTAATGACATAAATTGGTTTAATTGATAAAAACATGATCTAATTAAAATTTAAAATTAATTAGAAATATTATTTATTATAATGAATAAATTAGATGAAAAGGCATATTTGAGTTACAAATCAATATTTTTTCATTATTCATCAAAAAATAAATATTCACAGAGAAATATCCAAAAATAACCCTAAACTAATATTTATGTTAAATTTAAATATATTTACTTAATTTTGACATATAATATTTATAACACTTCTGAAAAAATGGATTTAAAATGGGTTCTCCATTAAAAGGTGGTAAAAGTGCGTTGATAGATATATATTCTTATATGTATAATATTTGCTTTGTTATTATCTTAAACTTATAAAATATATTGGATGAACATATAAAATATTTTATTTGAATTATAACATATATATTTCATTAATATCATTTAGTATTTTTAGTTAATTTAATTTATTTAAATATAACGTTACTAAAAATAATAATATTTCCTTTATATTCAATTGGTTTATATTTTCATTTCTAATTAAATGGTAAAATATTTTTTCATTTTATATTTTTGTAAACCGTATATTTTCATAAGTTAGTTAATAATATTTATAAATTTTAATTTAACTTCTAGGTTAATTATTATTATGTTAAATAATAATATTTTAATAATATATTATTATTCGGTAAAACTCGGTCTTGCGTAAAACGCATGCCATTGATGAAACTTGTTGTTTCATTAGTTGAACTCTAACTCAGTAGCACATTCATTGCATGTTATAAATTATATTAAATTTCATTAAAATAGTAAATATATTATTAATTATTTTCATATCATATTCCCTTATGCACTTGGTGTTCCGTGGAATACACTCTATCAAATATAATATTACTACTTTGGATTTTTGTGGCATTACATTCACCCCAAGTTAACATAATTGTATCCTAACAATTTAAAATCAATTATGGTGATATATTGTTTAATATTTCCTATACTGAAATACAACATTATGATAATGGTTTGTTAAACATCCTCTATAAAAGAGATAAAGGGAAGTAACAAGGTCACATAGACTAACATATAACAAGGTCTCTATGTATAAGAACATTAGTGCCAAGTAGAGATACATACATTTTGGAAAAACATAAATATTTATATGGAGTGATTGAAGTCATATATCCCAAAAAGTAAATGATCAATGTAATTTTTAGGGCCTCAAATACACAAATATGTGATGATTAAGTAGATCAATGGTTCAAAAAAATTATAATATAATGAAAACACATTTTTATCATTTTCCTAATATTGAGTAATTTTATTACGACCTAAGTATAGAATGAAATATAATTTCATGATATATTTCAATTTAATAATAACTATTTCATCTTCTTATTCTTCTTTGATAAAATTATAATTCATCCGTTACATTAAGAAATGGGTATCTTAAAATTAACATTGATCTTTAAAGCACTAAAAAATTTAGCATATCATAAGGCCCATAAAAAAGAGACAAGTCTAGATTTTAGTACATACCTATTATCCAAAGTTAATACGGGTAATATATTAATCTCTAAATCTAAAAAGTAACACTATTGGTTCATTATTAATATTTACTGATTAAATTGATTAAATAATTACAAATTAACATGGAAATCACTTAGGTCAGTGGTAGGCACAAAACCCTTATTGTCCTTTGGTCATGGTTTCAAGCCCCAACGAATTTTGAAACATTATGTTTTGTCACTTGGAATATGGAATTTCCCATTATTAAATTAAAATTAATTTAATTCTTAATATAAATACGATGTACATACTTTAAATAAGGTTAATCTCTAAATTTCCATTTTACTAAGGTTTTCAATACAACCTAAATACATAAATATTGCTCCTACTTATTTCGATATAGATCCTTCCTTGTTCAAGATGCTATCAACTAAAAGAGGTAATTGAATTGGGTAATGTCTGGGATCCCCAAATTTATGGAAACAAACTATAAAGGATTATTTATGATGAGTTTTGTTTCCTTCCATCACAGTCTTTGTTCTTACTCAGTAATTATTTTCATTATTTTCTTCTTTCTCAAACATAAATAATTTCCCAAATCCTCTGAGAATCATTCCTAGGTTTCTCCTTCCACATTTATTTCTTTATGGAAATTAAGCCTTCTTCTCTCTATGGTATGCACCACTTGGTATTTTAGAAACCTCCATATTTCTCTTCTATTTTGAGTTCTATAGGGTGTTCATGTATATACTGTTAACCATATTTTGAGAAAACTGATTAAATCTAAACACAATATCTTTCACTCCTATCAACACCTCCTTTGTTTTCTCATTATCATAAAATTTTCCTTCATGTTCAATATAAACTCGACTCCTCTGGGTACCATCCATTGACTAAAATTAAAAATCAAAGTGTGGGTAATAATATTACTGTAAATACATATAATTGTTTATTAGATATCTAAATCATGACACCTTATCTTAAATCTAAATCACCTTAGGTTTAAACTAGGTTATCATTTTCAAAATAATTCATAATTCATTGTAAATAAAATTTGAATAATCTTAATCATATCCGTCAGGAGTGTCATAGTAGGTGCATAGTAAGGCTCACTATCTTGAACTAGGTTACCCCAAGTCAGGCTCGGGACACCTTGTTAGTGTTTTTACACACAGGTACCACTATTCTAAAACCATATCTACTTTTAGTATCTATATAAGGATTCACTACTAGTAATACCCACATAATCTATACATTACCATCATTTTATAATTTACTTGTATTCTTGTCCTCAATTTCTATCTTACAGTTGTGTTCTATAATTTATGTTTTATAAATGTAGTTTCCAACGTTTCTACTAAAATTCATCTAAGACAAACTAGAGTGAATAGACCATAGATATACCAGATCCAGTGTCTAAAACTATTACATTGGCATTATTATAACGAATAAAATCACAAATGACTTAATATTTTAGTAGTCTTGGTAAATTAGATAAAAAAATGAGTCTTTATTACAAATTAGTACACTAATTGTAGCATAATGTTTTTATAAATAACTTCTAAAATAAATTTATTCCATCTAGTAAATTATATCATATCTTTTAAAGTATGCTTCATGGATACTTGGGGAAATTAAGATAATAGGGGTGGGATAAATTCTAAGTAAGGGAAAAATATAGTGGAAGAAATATTGAATCAATGAGACTAATAGTTATGGAATGGTAAATAACTTGACACACATAACATGTAATAAAAAAAGATAAGTAAGTGCATAAAAATATGTAAAGGTAATAACTAGAAACACATTCCAATAAAATAAATAGATAAGTAAAAACAATATGGTACGGTAAGAAACTCAAACACATTACATTTAAATAATGAAATAAAATGAAATATATCCTTAGATATGCTGACGGAAAATCTCATGGACGAATAACAACATAAACTGAATGAGGAAAATTTTAATTATTGGATGTCAAGTCTAAGGTATATGAAATCTTCTTCTGTGAATACTTGTCACAAGATGGTTTCAAAGTATAGATAGACACATGTTTAATTTGAGAAACTAGTTTTCCTCATGAGAACCTATCGAAGAATTAAAGTGATATAAAAATCTGGGCCCACCCATCATTTCATATCCATATAATTCCTCATATCACATCATCAAAGTATAAAATATTATTTATCAAATATTTTTATTTATTAAAGAATATAAAATTATCAATAATTCATTAGTGGAGGATAATAAACAACAAGGGTTTTTTATGTAGATGACTATAAATACCACTTAAAGATCGTTTAAAAATTCTGGAGAAAAATAATCATTAATCATTCCAAAGCCTCTCATAACACATTGAAACATTTTATTCATAGTTTTTTATGAATTAATAACATCAAATGAAACTTATATTATCATGAGAGTAATGAAATTAATCATATAACATTTTAAATGGCGGTATATACACCAAACAAAAGTGAATTGGTTAATAATAACAAATAAGTCTCATGAAAGAATAATATGGTATGAATGTTTTAAATACCTTTAAGATAAAATAATTCATGATATAATATTTCAAAATGGGTAGTTCATACATCACACAAAATAAGTAAATTGTGAACATGAAATTTATCTCACAGATGTAAAAAGTGAAATGAAAATCCCTTACCTTTAATAGTAACTCTTATTTTACTTATTTCCTTGTTTTTTACAACTAGTTATAAAATTAAGTTTACTTTGAGTGTTTTGATCAAATTTGATTTATATGTCAAAAAAATTGGTAGGTCAACTATGGTCAATGTGGCCATTATATAACATATCCACAATAACAATAATGATATATTTATCATATTTATATATAATTTATATTTTTAAAACCAATAAATAAATTTGGTTATGAAAATGGACCAACTTTAAAATCATGGAGATGGTAGGTCATACGTAGGCATGAGTAACATTCCCATTTTTAAATGATCATAACAGAAACAAGGTAAGTAACATTATATATTTCCATAATGATAATTAAATCATAAATAACATGTTATTTAATAATATATAGTTATATATATCATTATTTAAAAATGAATCACATTGTGTTGAAGAAGTGGTAGTCCACACATCCACGAACAATGTTATCACTTTATAATTATGCAATGGGTTAATAAAGAAAATGATATATATATATATATATATTATTTTAAAAAAATTAATAATGTAATTAATATAATATTTTTTTTATGTTATATATTTTTAATTAATAACATAATTTATACATTCTATGTATACTGTGAATTAATCACATCACTTTGAGAGGGCGGTAGTCTAGACTTCCTTAAATGTTGTAATTGTATTTTCAAGAAAAGGGAAAGTATAAGGGTATGTGTTGAGAGAGAATTAAATAATATTAAACGCATAATAAACATCATATATATCATATATAAATATATTTTCAATCTTAATTTCCACCATGAGAGGTGATAAAGGAAAAGTGAGCAGTCATCGTTTCGTGAGGCGACAGTTCGCCGTACACATAAAGAGTATGTTTGTTATGCATTATATAAATGTTTATGTAATTTGGGGTCCAAATATTTGCAGAAAATATCCTATAATAATTATTATACTTTATTTTTTATATAAAAATGTAATAAAGATAATTTATTGAGTGAAGAAATAAAATAAAACTGGAGAGCTTAAGGAAAGAAGTTACCTCTTTATCGGGTAACTCCATTTGGTTTCACTAAATGGATTTCTTGGATTACTTATTTTGGAAAGGTAAGAATCAAAGAAGAAGGTAGGTATTTTAAGGAGTAATTTTTTCATATCTTGGACCAATATAAGTGGATTAAGAGGTGTGGGGAAGTGGGAGGAGAAGAATCATATTATAGGGTAGAGGGGTGACACTTTTGTAAAAGTTTTGGAAAAAAGGAACCCCAGTGATGTTTTTTCTAGTGAAAGTTGATCAATAATGGTAATATTTACATAAAAGGGAATATATAGTACCAATATACCCATAAATTCTATTTTTTACAATTTTATAGATAATATTAGGCACTATGTATAGGATTTAGTTCTTTATTACGCTTTATTTCACCTAATTCGTTGTAATTAATTGCAATTACTTTCACTAATTGATTTGGTCAAAAATTAAGTTGAAATTATTATAAATTGTAAATTACTTTTATTATAAAAATATAATAAACTTTATGAAAATTAAATAACATAATTGTCATAATTTAATTTAATTTTTATCCCATACATGGGACGATAATGAAGGTTCTTAAAGTAAAAAACGTTTAAAAGTTGGGTAAATTTTATATTCAATTTTAAATTGAAATTTATTTCAATGAACAAAATTGGATTGAAATATAAAAAATATAATATAATTATACTTTAAAATAAATAAAAAATATAATTTATCCTTATAAATAAATTATTAGAAAAAACATTTTTGAGTTAAAATTCAGTATTTTTCATTATTCATAAAAAATGAAACTTCACAGAAAAATACCAAAAATACAATGTACCCTAATTTTTATGTTATTAATTAAAATGAAAGTTTATTTTGACATATAATATTTATTAAAGGTCAAAAAATTATATTTAAAATAATTACACCATTAAAAGGCGGTAAAATCAGCTTAATAAAAATATACATTTTTATCTGTAATATTGTGATTGTTATTATCATATACTTTTCAAATATGTTGGATGAATATCAAAAGTATTTTATTGAAAACATAACATATATATATATCATTAATATAATTCAGTAATTTTATTTAATTTAATTTATTAAAACAAAACTCAATTTTGAGCATAAAAATAATAATATTTCTTTTATATTCAAATAGATTATATTTCCATTTCTAATTTATTGATAACCTATTAATTCATTTTATATTTTTTTAAACCATATATTTTATAAAGTTAGTTAATACTATTCATAACCTCTAATTTAACTACTAGATTATGTATTATTATGTTAAATAGAAATATTTTAATAATATATTATTGTTCGGAAAAACTCTGTCTTGTGTGTAATGAAAGCCATTGAAGAAACATGTTGCTACATATCTCAAAGGATAAATTAGTATCACATGCATTGGAATATATAAATTATATTGATGTTTTTTTGAATAATATATGTTATAAATTATTGGGTTATCATATTCCCTTACACGCTTGGCGTTGTGCGTCATACACACTATCGAACACAATGTTCCTAGTTGATATTTTCATGGGGGATACATCTTCCTATTCTAGAGTAGAATTGCGATGATGTCACTATGGATTTTTTGACAGAATTACCCAATAAATCTCGCATGAATGATGTTGTGTGGGTGACTATGGATCGATTGATGAAGGTGTTCCACTTCTTTCATATTAGGGTAACCTGCACCCTTGATGATATATGTAGTCTATACATGTTCAAGATAGTTCAGTTTCCACGAATTCTAGGGTGTATCATTTTTAATTGAGATCCAAATTTCACATCATGGTTCTCATAGGGTCTTCATAAGGCTCTGGTATTTCATGTCCTCTTGTGAAAAACCTATCATCCATAGAATGAGTGTAAATATGAGTGGACTATTATATTTCTAGACGATATGTTACATGACCTTGTCATAGATTTGTGTAGATCAGGGGATCATGATATGGAACTCATAGAGTTTTCATATAATAACATCTTACATTAATTTATCCATATGAAACATTTTTTTGATTTTTATATAAGGTCTAGTAGTTCACCTCTTTATTTGTTGAAGGTAGGTGAACCAATTATTTTTTGGTCCAATCACATGAAAAAGACTTGTGAGTTAGTTCATCTAATTAGGAGGTGGTTGTTGGCCATTCGAAGTTATAAGAAATCATACACTAACCATAAAATACATCCTATGGGTTCTGAGGATGGTCTTTTTGTTTTCCTTTGGGTGTTTTATAGGTTGGGAAAATGTCGTATCAAGAAATAGGGAAAGAAAGTGCCCAGATTTTTAAGGCCATTTGAGATTGTGGTCAGTCCTATAGAGTACCGTTTAGTCATTCTACAATGATACAGTTCCTTGTAAAGACCCGTAAAATTCAAGGGAAGTTTTTTCTTAATTTTCTTTAGAATTTTACAAGAGCGCGGTTTCAGACGGCACCTGATTCCGAGGCCCGGAGTGCCCGGAATTAATTTCTGAAGTTTGGCTCGGGTACGTTTAGTGAACGAACGAGCGGGTTTTTCTAAATTTTGATACGGTGCTCGGAATTGAAATCTGAGGGCACCGATGAACTCGCAGCGCCGATATTCTCTTAAAGAGACCTTTTCGGGAGTTGCGTTTATTTCGGGTTAAAAGTTAGTTTTTGGGAGATTTATAAAAAAGTTGAATAAAAAGTGTGAATTCTTTTTATTTTATTTTTTTGTAGGTTAACTCCTCTCAAAGGGAGTTGGGTGTGGGACCCACACCCACTTAACCTCCCTTGAGAGGATTAAGTGTGGTGGGGCCCACACGAACCCCTAAACCTTTCAAATCCTCCCAACTCCTTTAACGCCTCTTTTAATGGCTTAAGTTACTTAATTAATTAAGGGAGTTAAACCCTTTTTGAATTTCAAACCTTTGAAATTCTTGTGGTTAAGTTATGTAATAATATAAGTTAAAGCTTATATTATTCTAGGGGATTCTTTTACCACCTTGGGAGGATTTCTTGAGAGCTTTGGAAGCTTTTCTTCTTCTTCTTCAACTTGACGAAGAACCTTCGAACTTGACGAAGAACGCTCAAGCTCCGACGAAGAACGACGCCTCTCTTCTTCGTCCTTGGTGTCAACGTGAGGGAACGCCGCTTCCTCCTCGGATTCCCTTCGTCGACATAAGAGGTTTCTCCAACGACGTATCACATCGGACGTATCTCTTCGTCAACAGAATTGACGAACGACTACCGCGACGCCCGATCTCCGCGACGTCGACTTCCGCGGACATAGTCAAATCCTCGAACTTATACCCGAGGTAGGGGTTGTTGAATTTTGTTAATTTATTCCATTTCTTGATCATGGACTTCGCATGTCAAACATGAGACTTTTGAATGTTTTAAGTTGCGTTATTATTATAACGTGAGGGGGGTCGGACCGCACGAACACGGCCGAACCCCCCTCCATCGTTCTTGTTTATTTTTGCGGATGGAAGCAAGTGGCGTGGTGCCGTCGCACCACGCGGATGATCGTACTTTTATTTTACGCTGCGCCGTCACGCTACGCCAAGGAAAAATCTTCAAGAACGCACCGCCGTCGCGCCGCGTTGAAAGGAATCATGGCACGGCGAAAGGGGCGCGGTGTCGTCGCACCGCGCCGGACGACGAACACCGACGCCGGTTCCGGGCCGCGGCGGGACGAGAAGACCGCGGCCGGTTCCGGGCCGCGACGGGACGAGGAGACCGCGGCCGGTTCCGGGCCGCGGCGGAAGAGAAGACCGACGGTCGGGCCGCCGGCGTCGAAAGCCGAAGGAGGGGACCGGAAATTCCGGTCCCGTTTGAGAAAACCGGCCGGCCAGCTGGCCGGCCGGATGTCTTAAAAACCGGGGGAATTAATCCCCCGGCCTTCACTTAAAACCCCCCTCTTTATGAGGGGGGGAGCGGTTTCCACGGGGGGGGGGGGGGGGGCAGGCGGCTCCCCCGGATCCCCTTCAAAGCGGGCCCCCAGGAGGGGGGGCCGTTGTTTTACAAAAACGGCGCGGCAAAGCCGCGCCGCCATCCAAGAAACGGGGGCTTGATTGCCCCCGCGTGCACAGCCTCCTCGCGGCGCCAGGCCGCCGCGCCGCCCCAGGGGGGGGGGGGGGGTCGGGCCGGGTCGGCCCGGACCCGGACCCCCCCGTTTCGAACAGAATTTGGTTTTTGGCCCATAACTTGAGCCTCGGACCTCCGATCGACGAACCGTCAGCGGTAACGCGATCCTTGGATCGAGACGGTCGTTTCGGTATATCGCACTCAAGGTTTCGGATTACATTGAGTTCGGCCGGGTTGGTTCGTTCACGAAACCAACCGGGCCTTCGGAGCGGAAACGCTCATATCTTGAGCTACGAACGTCCGATTGACGCACCGTCAGTCGCGTTGTGTTCCTTTTAGTGAGACGGATCTTTTGGCATACTCCGCCCGAGGTTTGGACGCAGGTGGAGTACGGTCGGGTTGGTTTTGCCATAAAAACCAACCGGGCCCCGGAGACGAAAATGCCAATAACTCTCAGACCGGGCGTCCGATCGACGCACCGTCTGTTGCGTTGAGTTCCTGTTTACGATACGGAACTTTTGGTATCCTTCGCCCGAGTTTTGGATACAGTTAGTAGAGGCCGGGTTGGATCGCTCCCGAAATCCAACCGGGCCCCTGGAACGGGAAAGCTAATATCTTTCAGACAGGACGTCCGCTTGACGGACCGTCAGCGGCGTTGGTGGTTACGTTTAGTAACGGTCCCTATGAGTATACCCTATGGGAGTTCGGGGTACAGTTGAGATACAGCCGGGATTGGTTTCGCTCTCGAAACCAACCGGGCCCCTGGGACGAAAAAGCTAATAACTCACAGACCGGGCGTCCGATCGACGCGCCGTCTGTTGCGTTGAGACCCCTGTGACGAGACGGTCCTTTGAGACACTTCTTCGCGGAACCTTGTGATACTTGGAGTATCGACCAGTAGCTCGTGGAGCGGACCCTCCCGGAGACGAGCGTGCAGAGTACGGAGACCGTGTAGCCGGCTGAGACCTGACGACTGCTTGACCGACTCGACTTGGAGTGAGTCGACTAGCCCAGTGGACGGAGCGCCCGGTATTTGGCGGCAGACCCACGGCGGACGGAGCGCCTGGTAGTTGGCAGCAGACCCGCGGTATTGGACAGGAGGAGTACCTCAGTATGCTATCTGGGTAGCGCCCGATATTTGGCAGCAGACCCTCAGCGGACGGAGCGCCTGGTAGTTGGCAGCAGACCCGCAGTACTCGACAGGAGGAGTACTTCAGCAGTCTTAGGTTAGTGAGCGGCGGCCTCGGAGTCGTGACAGGACCACTGTACACTCTAGAGACGGAGCTCTTCAGCAGTTACGGTTTCGATAATGAAAATCCTGGTTTGAGCTGAGACTTTTGATCTTTGTGTTTCCTCATGATTGAGATGGGTTACTTGATAACTTAGGTATATGTATGGGCATATACCTGGGTAGTGGTTATCCGTTGATCTCATGATCCTTGTGTTTCCTCATGACTGAGATGGGTTACTTGATAACTTAGGTATATGTATGGGCATATACCTAAGTAGAGTTTATCTGTTGTGATCTTCTTGTGGTTATCCTTGTTGGTTTTAGTGAGACCTTGAGGGTCTCGGGGTCCCTACTGAGTATCGTTATACTCACCCCTGCACGGGCTATGCCCGCACCTCGTTGTGTTGGTTGCAGACGATGGCCAGTACTGACAGAGGCCGAGTGTTCGAGGACTGGACGGTACCTGGAGGTGGACTATACGACGAGGCAGTTCCCAGAGGCAGACCACTGGGCGGGACATACTCGGAGCAGACGGCGGGACCCGAGCAGCAGAGGAGCTATCTGTACCCACCCTTCAGGTGGGATTTCCAGTGGACAGCTCGGCGTAGCAGCTTTACTTTTCAGTTGCTGTTTTCCCTTTCGAGTTGTACTTTACAGTTGGGCTTGTATTTCCGGCCCCTTTTTACTTTCCGCACTTTTAGTTGTACTCTGTTTTTGCTTAGTGTTACTTTCCGCTTGCTTACTCTATGGTGTTTGTTTACTTTACAAAGGCAATGCCTTCCCTTTTTACCGAGATTTACGCCTTGGTGCTAGTCGCCAGCCCCTGGCCTATGGAAGGCGGGCTTGGGGTAGTCACGGCACGGACCCCGAGGGCGGGTCGTGACATTCCTAACATGAAATGTTTCACATTTCATCGATTTGGAGATATTTTCCAGATTCTTCTCATGTGGTAGATGTCGAGGACGTTGATCTTTTTCTGATGGGTCCTTTGAGGAGCATCTGATATGAACTGTGGACCATTGTGAGAGGTATATATATGGTAGAACAATAGCTATAGTTCTAGTTTAGTGGAATTTTGGGTGTTTCTAGGAGGAGAAATGGGAGAGGCAGCCTCATATGTGAGTAGAGTGTCAATATTTGTTCACTGAGACCCCAAAATGATTCTTGGATCAGTTCGAGGAAAAGATGTTATATAGTTTGGAGGTTTTAATCTCCCATATTTTTAAAGTATTTTCCTCTTTTACATTTTTGTAAAACATATCTTATTGGGTTATCCATTATCTTTAAACTATGGTGACTGAGTCTTGTTTGGAGATGGTGGTCCATTTTAAGGGATAATCACCTAAATTTCATGGATGTATATTTTTTTGAATTGATGTATTTTGGGTATAAATGTGTTAAATGGATTATGAGGGTTTTCATTGGTCTGGATAGGGTTAGAGGTACTTGGATCTCTTATTCATAAAATAGTCTGAGAACTAATCTCTAGAAATTTACACATCGTGACAGTTTTACATGATGTGTAAATGAAAACGAATATTTCCTGAACCAGTGTCGGATGTGGAGTGGTTACACGTCTTGTAAATGTTGATCTGGGTAAAATATTAAACTTTTATGGTGGGTTTTTTGGAGTATCACTTTAAAAATAAATTTGAGAAATGTAAATTGATTACAGGTTTGGTAAATATCACAAGTTTTAGTTTTAAGTAGAAATATGTACCTATTTATCATGTCACCATTTTACTAATCCCCTCCTCTCAAGACCTTGGATACTCCTAGTGATTATAAGGAAATTTTAACACCTACAAATATTGTGTTTTGGTTTTTAATCATTGTTTTGTTTCAATGATTTGTTTTTATTCTCTTTTCATCATTAAACCATTGAATTGGTGTTATCTTTTAATATCTATTGTGGAAAAATGTTGATATTGTCTTTTTGTGAACTAGGTTAACTTCATTGATCTCCCTCACATTCTTTTACATCTATGATACCCATTGTTTGTGTGGTTAAATCACTATTTAAAGGTATGGGGTCTAAAACCTAACCCTATCATCTGATTTGAATTTCTAACATGCTTGTAATATAAAGAATTGGGTCGAAAAAACATGAAAATTAATTAATGTATTAATTTTAAATTATAATCATGTAATTGGATCACACCTTCAATCCATTTAGGTGTGTTGAGATGTGTCATAGCTCATAGTTTACTTTGAAAAATAATGAATTGATTATCAATTACATATCATTTTAGCACGACATGTGTTTTAGTTGATTGGTTATTATAGATTAACCATTGAAAAATGTATTAGTTAAATAATTGAATAAACGGGTAAAATTGAAGATAAATGGAAATTAGCATAACTAACCATTTATCTTTATGTGGTTATATTTTCATATTAATGAGATTATGCTATGCACATACGACACATATTGTGATGATTATATATTGGGAAAGGCCCTGACACATGTTGTGATAATTATATACCAGGATAATCCATGAGACATGTTGTGATGATTATATACTGGGAAAGGAACTAACACGTGTTGCAATTATTATATACTAGGCTAGGCCCTCACACATGATGCAATTCTTATATACCAAGATAGGCCTTGGCACATGTTGGGATTCTTATATATCAGGTTAGATTGAGTGATATGTTTTAATATGTGTATGTTTTTGTGGTTGGAATGATTATGTTATATGCTCAGAGACATTATGGCACGGTTCCAAATAATATTTTTGGTTTCCTTGTTTTAGTTAGCATGGTTGTGTTATATTTTTAGGGATTGAATCTAGTTTATTGATGTATTATATTAATTTTTGAATCAATTTACACCAATTTATTACATTATTGTGTGGAATTATTATCAAACGTTTTTTAGGAATAGTGTTATCAACCTAGTGAGTTTTACTGACACCCTACACAACCAACCATTTGGTACCCGAGAATATTACATGGATAAATGTTAGGACAAGGGAAAAGGACCATGTAGTTGATTGATTCTTGTTGGATGGGTGGGGTCTTAGAGACGGGACTGGCTTGGGATTTGGGTCCGACATCACTAGAATAATTATTTCAATCTTCTATTATTTTATTTGTAAAAACTTCAAAATGTCATTTAGTTTCATTCATATTTTTATTTAATTATTATTTTATTATTTGGATTTATTCATTTTATCTTTTCCCGGCCTTGGTTGTATGATTTTTTATCTGTATTTTTTCGGAGTTTTTTGTTAATCTACTATTATTTTCCACATTCATTACAACTCTTTACCAAAGTGTATATTCACCCAACAATTTCATTATACTATCATCACTAATTAGAATCCTTTGGTGTATGGGGAGGCATGCCTGAGGTCACGTAGCCCATTGGCTTGGTCAATTGACGATGATACAGGTCATGGACGTTACACAACACTTTTATATTTATACCATGGATCATAATTTTATATAATGAGTATTCATATACTAATATATAATATCTTTTTATATAAAGATGGAATGATACAGTAGGTATCATAATATCATTTAGTTAATATTTATAGATAATGATTATGTAATATTTTTTGAAAATCTAGGGGTCGGTCCATGTATTTGATAACATCTTAATATTCTAATAAGTTTCAGAGTATATGGGTTTATTAATAATACATCCCTTTCTAGATTAAATAATTTAATGTGGTTTTATCGCATATGAATCTATTGGTAATAACCTTGAAAATAGTTGGTGGATTTATCTCAGCCATCACCCTGGTGCATGGTGATTTTTCCCTTTCCACACACCTAATTCGACTTATGAAGGATATGCTTGGTTTAATTCAAATTTTGATTATGAACTATTATGAAGGATATTAATAGATGATGATCATGGATTACCTTGGTAATTCCTAAGGTTTTATAGATTAAAAATAATGTGTCATGATTTATACATCTTATAAATTATTTTTCAATATTATATTATTTTCTACATCGATTATTATTTCTTGCACAAGGATTTTTTTAGTTAGTAACCAGAACCTAGAGGAATCATGTTAAGGATAAGTTTAATGACCAATGGAATTATTTTTCTCATGAAAAACAAAATTTAGGGGGATTTGGAAGGGAAAACCTTGTGATTATGCTAATTTAGTTATCTCTTTATATGATTAACAATCCTATCGTGGTTGAGTTTTCTGAATCACTTAATAAAGTAAAAATAGATTTTCATGAAGACCATAGGGAGGATGATTCAGTTTCTTATATGTCATGAATGGGGAAAAAAGTACTGATGGAACTGTCTCGGAGGAGGATGAAAATGTTTGATGTGTACAAAATAAGAGGATAAAGAGAGTAATTTCTATGGAAAATAAAGATTCATACGATGTGATATGAAGTTCATCCTAAACTGCCAATTATAGTTCAATAAATAATGTATGGGAAACATCAACAATATCCAATTCAATTACCTAATCCAAGTCTTAAATCCTAGATTAATGAAAGACCTATGTTATTCAAATCAGATAAGTGTTCATATTGAAGTGTTTATATTATGTTATTCTAGAATTATGTTTTAGAAGTGTTATACCAGTGATATTATAGTAATATAAATCATAAAACATATATTTATTCTTCCACAATATTTTTATCTAGGGATTTTGAAAGATATGTTAAATGGTATTGATAACCAATAAAAGTTATTTAGAAGTAAGGTCATATTTTTATAGAATATGTGACTAGGGGAAAGATAAACTGTAATATGTATCAGATATTGAGTTGATAATTTTTAGTTGGGATAAAGAGATTATTCAAATTTATGAAGTAAATGGGATAGTATTGGAGACCTTGGGATTGATTGGTTATTTCATGAAAAAGTGTATTATAATATATTTTGTGAGGATTAATGCATTTTTTTATTTATATAGTATATTAGATAATTTTTTCGAGTTAATTTCTTAGAATCATTTATTTTTTCATTGAGGTTTTGTGGTGATTCCTGATATTTTGTCAAAGGATTAGGATGTTTTATGAGAATATATGATCAAGGTATTCGTATGTTTTTTATGTGACTTTATGAGAAAATTTATGTTTTTTGGTGATAAATGTTAAAGATCATGTAAAAAATTATGTGATGAAATCATTCATATTTTTTAGTGTTGAATTTGGTTATGCATATTTTTCTGGAGTATTAAGGTTAATTATTTATGGAATGTATTAAGATTAACATTGGTTTTTATTGTTGAGGTTTTAGAGATTAATTTATTACATTTATCCATATTGAATAACTTGTGACTACCAATTTTGTTTTGGTAAATATTAATATATAGAAATATTTAATGGTAATTATTTTATGGATATTATGATCCATTAAATGTTAGTTTTAGTGCTTAAGGAATGAAAAATTATTCTTGAATATTTGTTTCATAGAGTAAGAGGGGAAGCCTAAATTGATCTATGCATAAAAAAATTATTCTTATGAAATGGAAATAAATAAAGAAAGTATATTTTATCGTTTTATTTATATTTATAGTAAAATAATTTCTAAAATTTTGGAAAATGAACTTGAAATAAAATTTTTTCCCTTTTACCTTTATTTTTGATGAATTGATTGTCATTACACCTCACATTGATATATGGTGTTTAGTCATTATCATTATTAGGACCATGTTCTATCCCACTCTCTATAATTCCTTGGAAATTACTTTCATCTTATACGAATATATTTTAACTTAACAACAATATTATCCTTATCTAGGAACCCAATTATGAGTTATTTTTTAGAAAAATTATGTTTCCCACTTCCCCTTTTCAAAAAATATTTTATTTTCCCTCTGAAAATTGTGGGGTTTCAAGATAGTTATTCTCAAAAAGTGATCCTTGGATAACCATGATAATATTTCAAGGGAAAAATTAATTTATTTATGGCCGAATGTAACACCCCAAAAATTTATTATACAATAATAATAAACAAAATATATTTACAAAAATTGAACACCAATCTTTAAATGAATTTAGATATATTATAAAAATATTATTATCTAAATGTGAATATTATAACATATCCATTGGATCTGATCATGAGATCAGAAGAAGAAACGATGGGGAAAATATTGTATCTTAATGCAACGGAAGAAGAATCTACTAAAATGAAGGTTAGACCTTTAAGTTTGATTCTTAAGGAAGAACAATATGCTTGGATTGATTGGAAAGACTCGATATTAGTTGGAGATTTCAACAACGGGAAGATCAATCTCGAGGAGTATATTCAGACATGGGATATGCTGACTATTCGACTAAAGGATCTTATTACAGATTCACCAACCACTCAGATAACATGTTTGTCCTGGAAAAATTTTAGGGAACCAGAATCAGGTAATATTAAGTTAATTTTTAATGACTTTGGTTAAGTAAGTAGCGTTGGTTGGTTTGGCTGCGAGAGATTCTCTTGCTTCTGGCTCTCCTTTTCATAGGTGTTGTTGCTTTGTGTGACGTTTTTCCAGCAAATTAATTGAGTCTGCTTCACAAGAGGACCAAATCATGAATTATTCATCGATGATGACCTTTTAGATAGGATGCTTGAGAGGGTATGGATTTGCCATCGGTTTTGTGCCCGTGCATTGCTGCACGAGACTGCTTGCTAAAAGGTCCTACTTGGTGAAGTTTATTTTTCATTGAGCATCAGCTGGGAGGGGCAGACCCTGTAGTTTGTTCTGTGGGGGTTGTTCTGTTGTTTTCTTTCTGGACTTCATTGTTTCTCACTTTTCCCTTAAAAGTGTTTTTATAATAAAAAAAGTAATTTTTAGTCACACTCTTTTGATTTCTATTATATTATCACATAAGGATAGATATAATGATTTAATTAATATTATATGTTTTTAGCATAATATAACTTTTTCAGTATTTTAATTTATTTAAAAAATTTAGTGATTATGTAATTTCTTTAAACATGTGTTCAAAATTAACTCAATCCTTGTGAAAGTTTTAGATAAATCAAGTAAATGATTTTAAAAACATTAAATGAAATGTAATTTGAATGAATTATTTATCTACAAAAAAAGTAGATACATATAACATATTATTAATTTGTTAAAGGTTTATATTAAAATTCTATAACTATCTTTAGGATTTTAAAGTCAAATTAAATGAATAGTGTTAAAATGGCAATAATGATATTTTATGAAATACAATATTTCATTATATTATTTAAAAATAATGAATTAGGGAAAGGGAATAATATATCATGTAAAATGAAATCCCTTGTCCATTTATGATCCAATTATCACCATCTATATAAAATTATAACCTTTTAGTATTTAAAAATTATTACCATGGTTAATGATAAAATTTGATAACCATGTAGTTAATCTGAAATATAATGTTTAAAATTATATTTAGACCACTCTAAATTTTATAGGATGATTATATCAGTACCATATCCTCGTATTTTGAATCAATTTCATTTTTGATACATTTTATATAATGACCCAATCTTTTATTAATTGAATTTCTCCCTTATTATTATAAATTCATATAGTTTAAAGCACATAAAATCACTTATATATCATACTATAAGATTTATAAATGCGGTATTAATTAAATAATAAGGGTTTTTAGAAGTTAAGGAACCTACATCGATGAAATAGTAACTTGACCTTAGGAATAGTAATATAAACTTTATGAATAGTAAATTAGAAAAAATTAACATAACCTCACCCATTAAAGTATAAATAAAATTTAATCATATTATAATTGAAAATATTATATATTTATATCATAGTATGAGTAGGAGAATATTTTAAAAATTATTTATTAAGTTTTGGTATTTTTATAAGTCATAATTATTTAATTAAAATTTTATGATTAAATTAAAATCGTAAAAAAATTATTTACATAAAATTTGTTCCAAACTTTTTTTTATGTCTTATGATATTAATAAAATTTAATGATACCTTCATTAATTTTTCAAAGTGTTAGAAAATTAGTTGTAATTTTAAAATCGGTATTTTGCATGTAAATGGTGATTTTAATTAAATATTAATTTACCCATATTTAGAAAATTATATTCATAAAACAGAGTTAATTATTTAATTCTAAACATCTATAAATGGTAAGGTTTAATTTTGGGTATTTTTCTAAAATACTTGAATTTTTGGTGAATAGTGAAATCTGATAATTTATGATAAAAACTTAATAAATGAATTATTGAGTAATAAATAATGTATATGGATGATGTAAGACCATAATCTCAAACTATCCTTCCCATATTACATTATTTAGTCATGTAATCATCACTATGTCTTTTCATGAGGGAAAATAATGAACTAATGAATTAAAATTTGAGAAAACACCACTACCCACCACTATAAATACCACCCCTTACAACCTCATTTTATTACACCTCTAAAGCTTTTAAAGTTTTCTAAATTATTTCAAAACATTATTCTCTAGACCCTCCAATACATCTAAGAGATATTTTTCTCATCAAAATACTATTCCCAGGTTTTCTAAGGAGGATCTCAAGAGGAGAATTCAAGAGGTAATTTTGCCCTCTATTTTATTTCAATTTCCTTTTAAATTTCATTTCCTTTATTCTCTTATCCTCAAATAAACATATTCAAATTTCATGGTAACTCAATTATATTATATATAATATTATTATGTCTTGTTAATCTAATATTTTTCATTAAAATCCTCCCTCTCTCTCTCTCATTTATGAAATCGTCGTCCGTGATGTTTTAATTCACCATCATCGTAGGTGATTTACATTCATTTTTATCCAATTAATTTAGGGATGTAAATAAAAACATAAATGTTTTAATAATTATTTTAATATTTCTGTTTGAAGACTTTTTATATTCTGGAAATAACTTATATACATGATACTATATAACAAGACAAAACATGTTCGTTGTGATCGAAAAACTGCCCAAATTAACCAAAAATGATTATCATTAGATTTTATCTAATGATTCATCCTCAGAGTATATAAACAAATTATTTATAATATAATTTCATGTTCTAGAATACCATTAATAAAATATATTAAAATTTATGGATATTCATACTCATTTTAATCAAATATCTATTCATGTATACAAACAAACTGATCATGAAAACAATGAAAAAAAAGTCCTGAATGATGAAATTAAACTCTATAACTCATCAAAAGGTACCCAAATGAACATGAAAAAACCATAATTAATCATATTCAAGAATAAAATGTTCTTTAATTGTTAATTAATAAAACTAATGTAATTACATAGGACATTAACGTGAAGGAAGATTTTAGAAAAATTGTAAGGGGAATTCTTGAACCTAACTCTGTTTATTTATTTTTACCCTCTTTAACTACATATTCAATATGTTTATTTTTTTAAAATAATTTATTCATAATTATATTATTTATTCAAGGAGATAAATTATTTATACTATAGTTTATGACAAACACAATGTTTTAAAAAAGAACACTTCTTTCAAAAAAAACACTCATTTTTTAGATTGTTTTCTTCACTCAAGGTTGCTGATTCTTATATCAAGTATGTTATTCCCCATTTAATTTGGGAACCTGAAGTTTGTGAAATTATTCTTATGAAATGATACCCATTTCATTGCATGGTTTATTATATGTTCAAAATTGATATATGTTTCACATGGAATGCATGATAATGTAAATGTTATGTTGTGAAGGGTACACATAGAATTATATATTAGAATGTAAATGTTATGATGTGACAGGTGTGCCTGAAATTACATAGAACTCTTATTCAGTGTTAAATGTGATGAACTTTGTGATTAAAGTTAATAATGTTTTAAAATCATTCTATCTTTGTTCATAACTATGTGTGGTAGTTGATTACTAAGACATGATGTTTCATTTTTATACATTTCCACATTCCAAGTCTTCTCTTAATGATTCCTCTCGTGATTATGATCCTAGGAATCTGGTATGATGATAATGATTATTCTCACCCCATGTTATATTTTTATATATCCTATTACTATGATTTTATGTCACTCATTTTTAACGTATATCCTCAGCTGACTACTTGTACTAAAGAAACACAAGATACAATAATAAGCTAGAGAAGAATGAATTAAATAAATGTTTATGTTTTATGTTTTAAAAGTTATGTATTGTCCTAATTTTGTGAAATAAATTAATCCTCTGTATCCTTAATGATTAATTTTTTAATTTTTTAATCTTTAAAATGATATAATTGTAATCTAAGAAAAAAATGGGATGCTATATTTGGTATCAGAACATAGTTTAATTTAGGAATTAGGATTAGAGAACCGTATAGAAAACCTTTAGTATGAGAGTAAGTATAAGTAAGCACCCAAGATGCATAGTTATCCCCAAATATATTCCTTTATACTTAAATTCACAAATGAATAAATTTTATATTCATGACTTTTTGACTTATGATTTTTTCCAACCTTTTATACTTTAGAAAATGGTGGGAACAAGGAAAAACTAGGTCAATAACCCCTGTGAGGGACAATGCAGCGATTGCCTGAATGACATCCCCAATTCTTTTAGAGGTGGATTTTAAAATTTCATGCTGATGACTACCCATTTATCTCATGCTATTAATGATAACTTGAATAATTCATAGATTCCTCCTTCATATAAGAGGGATAAACTAGCAATCATGTTTTTTATGTGACAACAACCACTGATGTTTAGTAGATCTTCTGATCTACTAGTTTCTGAAAAGTGGGTCAACTCAACAGAGAAGATACTTTACATTTCTCACTATTCTAATATAGAGATGGTGAATCTTGATGTTTATGGTCTAGATGTAGAGGCTTATCAATGGAGTTATTTGATTAATAACACCAAGCCAAGGGATGAAATAGAAGAGATGGAGTGGGAAGACTTTAAGAAAATATTTCTTAATAAGTATTTCCCTCAAAATTTTCATACAAGGATGGGAAGATAATTCATATATCTAATGAAAAATTAAAGATAATCTATCATGACCTATGATGAATATTTCACAAGGCCTGGAATCTTCACTTCAGGTTTTATTATCTACAATGACAGCAAAATTGATTGACTTTTTACAGGTTTAAAACCAAACCATCAAAAGGTTCTTTAAATTCGAGACATTTAGTGTTATGAAGAAGTTTTTATATATTTTATTAATGTGTCGATAGATTTTTTATAATTTTACCATGTCTATGGTGATAAGAAATGAAATAGGGAGTTTCAAACTAGAGGATCTAATGAGAAAAGTGGAAAGAAAACTCAACCACCCACATGTCCAAAATTTGGGAAGAAGCATCCTGGGAACTACCTCAAAAGGATAAGAAAATGATTCTAGTGTGTGAGAGAAGGCCCCCAGGATATTTAATGTGAAAAAGAAATGAAAATTCATGACAATGTGGTGGTGGAAAGAAGAGCACCACCCATGGTACAATGAAAAAACTATAGAAAGAAAGAAAACTCTACAAGCCAGTGCACTAAAACTAGAGTCTTCGAGGGTAATCAGCATCTACAGCCACCAAATCCAAAGGAGAAAGTAATGGAATATTCCATTACTACTATAGAAGTTCTTCAAGAGAATGAATTTTTACAAGGTGGACTTCTTATCCAATCAAGAATTGGAAATTGTTTATTTGATTCCGGTTCTACACATTCCTTTATATCTTGCAATTTTTCTAGAACTATTGAATCGAATACATAAAACCTTTATGTAGAGATATCCATAAAAACACCTAGTGGTGTAATTATTTATGCCCAATAGTTAGATTCTTCACCTATTTTCATATGTGGGAAGATTCTTACTAAAAATCTCATGACACATACCTAGGTGGAATTCAATGCTATACTGGGGATGGATTGGATCTATTTACATAGAGCACATATAATCTTTCAGGAAAAGGAAATATATTTCCATATTCCATACCATCCCATGAACCTCTACAAATTCAAGTAAGATCATGAATAACCATTGAAAAATCCTTCAATGGCGTGGGTGTTGATTCTATGTGATGAAGAATACCATGCTCAAATGGTTGTGTCAAAGGAAGGAATCAATTAAGGTTAAATTCCCATCATGGGGGTATACAATAATTTATTTCTAAAAGAGTTACCTAGACCACATCTGGATCATGAGTTAGAGTTCTTAGTATAAATTGAACCCGAATATAATCTTATCACAATGAGTCTATATAGGACGGATCCTATTGAACTGGAGGAGATAAATAAGTTACTACAAGTGAATTTGGATAAAGGGTACACATTCTTTATTGCACCACTATGCGGTGCACCATCACTCTTTTTCAAGAAGAAGGATGGAAAAATTTGGTTATTTATTGATTATTGATAATTCAACAACATCACCATAAAGAAAAAGTATCATATTCAGCAGATTGATGACTTGTTTTGTCATTTGAGATGAGATAAATGCTTCTAAAAGGTGGATCTCAATTCTGGGTGTCATCAACTAAAGGTGAAGAAGGAAGATATTTAGAGGGATGCCTTTTGTACAAGGTATGGGAACAATGAGTTTTTTGTGATTCCCCTCAGACTTACTAAATCCCCTGCAATATTCATGTATTTGATGAATACAGTCTTTAGACATTACCTAGAATAATATGAGGTAGTGTTTATTGATGAAATTATTATCTACTCCAAGAGTAAGGAGGATAATGAAGAAAATCTAAGACTTCTGCTGGAGACATTGAGGAAGGAGATGTTGTAAGCTATGTTTATAAAGTGTGACTTTTTGATGCAGCAAGTCATGTTCTTGGGATTTGTGATAACAAGTGAGGGAATTTATATGGATCCTTCAAAACCCAAGGTATTTGAGTAATGGGATAGACCCTCCATTGTCATATAAATCAATAGTTTTCTTGGATTAGCTAGGTACTACAGATGTTTTTTGTGATACTTCTCATTATTTTCAATCCCTCTAACTAATATAACAAGGAAAGGGGAAAATTATGTCTAGATGGATGAATGTGAGGAAAAAATCAAGGAGCTAAAGATAAGGCTAGTCACAACAACTGTACTCACATTACCAAAACATGGATAATTGTTTGTGATGTAAAGTGATTCTTTAATGAAAGTATTGGGTTGTGTACTCTTGAAAAATGATATTGTGATAGCCTATGAATCACGATAGTTGAGGATCCATGAGCATAACTACCATATTCATGACCTAGAGCTACAATTATTGATTGTTTTCTTGAAAATCTAACAGAATTACCTATATGGTGAGAATTTCGATATGTATACTGATCAAAGGAGCTTAAATAATATATTCAAAAAAACATAGCTCAACATGTGTCAAAGTAGATGGTTGGATCTTATCAAAGACTACGATATCTCTATTAACTATCATCCTGGAAAGGAAAACAATGATTTTGATCCTCTACATAGAAAATAACATTCTAATCTATCCATGTTGTGGATTGAGAAAGAAATTATCTTCATGGTTATGAAAAGGATGTATTTGGAAATCATAATGGTAGGGAATAAATCCTACCTTTCCTAAATTATTTCCCAACCATATATCCAAGAGAAGATTAAGGATGCCAAAGGGTTTATATAGAGTTGAAAATAGGATTAATCCAATGATTTAAGGGAAGATAAAAGAGTTACATATCTATAATGATGGTGTATTTTGATTTGGAATGAGGCTTAGTGTTCCTTCATCACCCAAGCTAAAGAAACAGCTATTAGAAAGTTCACAGAGATCAACATTTTCTATCCATCCTAGTAGAAACAATATGTACTATGATCTCTAAGAACACTTCTGGTGGGATAACATGAAGAAGGATACTGCAAAATATATCTCATGGTTCTTGACATGTCATCAATTTAAATAAGATCGAAAAAATTGCAAAGGGATGATGAAACCATTGCCTATACCCATATGGAAATGGGAGGATGTCACCATGGAATTTTTCACGGGTCTCCCAAAGACATCCAAATAAAATAATGCAAGATGTATTGTGGTGGACTGACTCAACAATAATGCCCACTTTATCTCTATTCAAGAATATCTCTCAGTTGAACAACTTGCTAAGATATATGTGAAGGAAGTAGTGAGACAACATGGTGGTACACTCTCGATTGTCTCTGATCGTGATCCTAGGTTCACATATAACTTCTAGAGGATTTTTCAGCATGCCTTGAGTACTAAATTGAATTTCATCATTGAATATCACCCCCAAATAGATGGACAATTCTGAAAGGACTATTCAGACTCTCTAAGACATGCTAAGAGCCTACACATTAGAATTAAAAGGTGGATGGGATCATTATCTACCATTGGTTTAGTCCTCATAAAACAATAGCTTCCACTCATGTATTTAATGGCTTCATATGAAGATCTGTAAAGAAAATGATGTAGAACTGCAACCTGTTGGGATGAATTTGGTGAAAGAAAACTAATTAGACTAGACCTTGTACAAGAGATGAAGGTATAGGTTCAAGCCATCCAGCAACATATAAAATATACTCAACATTGGAAAAAGAGCTATATTTACAATGATCAAAGGGAATTGGAGTTTGAAATTGGAGATACAACCTTTTTTTGAATTTCACCATGGAAGACAGTCATTTAGTTTGGAATGAAATGGAGGTTAAGCCCAAGGTACATTGGCCCCTTTGATATCCATGATCACGTAGAAGTTTTGGCATATCATCTTTCACATCCACTGAATATGGATCAATTTCATGATGTGTTCCACATATCACTACAGAGGAAGTATATACCAGATCCCTCACATGTACTGATGTCAGAGGTGGTACATCTGGAAGATGAGCTCTCTTATGAGGAGTAGCCAGTAAGGATTCTGGTCCAAAGAGATAAGGTTATATGCAAAAAAGACAACACACCATGTCAAAGTGTTGTGGAGGAACCATAATTATGAAGAAGAAACTTGGGAATTAGTGGAGGTGATAAAGTATAAGAACCCTCATATGTGTTTGTAAAAAGGAATATCAAGGGAGAAATTTCAGAAGGGTGGAAGAATGTAATGACCCACACATTAATCAATGGAATTTATCCTCTCTTATAGTAATATCATATATTATAAAGCACATATAATCACTTAGATACTATAATAAAAAAATTATAAATAATGAATCAATAAAATAATAGTTGTTTCTATATGGTAAGGAACTTATATCGATGAAATGGTAACATGAACTTAGGAATTGTAATATAACCCTTATGAATAGTAAACTAGACTAAGGAATAGTAACCTCACCCATTAAATTATAAATAAAATTTAGGCATCTTATAAGTGAAAATATTATATAATTATATCATAGTATAAGTAAGTAAATATTTTAAAAATTATTAATCAAATTTTGGTATTTTTCTAAGTCATAATTATTTAATAAATCTTTAATGATTAATATTTCAATTTAAAAGAATATTATTTTCATAAAATGTGTTTATAAATTAATATTTTGATGTATTTTTATTTTAATAAAATTTTATGATACCTTAAGTAATTTTTCAAAGTGTTATAAAATCAGTTATAATTTTATAATCTGTTTTTTAAAGTAAATAAGGATTTTAATTAAAAATTAAATTACAAATATTTAGAAAATTATTTTCATACAGAAGAGTTAATTTTTTAATTATAAATGTCATAAAATGGTTAGGGTGTGTTTTTTGGATTTTTATAAAATACTTGAATTTTGTGAATAGTGAAATATGCTAATTTATGATAAAAACTAAATAAATGAATAATTGAGTCATTGATAATGTATATGGATGGTGTAAGACCATAATCTCAAACTATCCTTCTACTATTACTTTATTTTTTATGTAATAATTAATATTTCCTGTCTTGGTGGAGATTAATAAACTAATGAATTTAATATTGAGAAAACAACCCTCCCCACCACTATAAATACCACGCCTCACAACCTCATTTCCTCATAACTCTCAAGCATCAATAATTGTCCAAATTCAACCCAATAATCTTCCAGGGTCCCTCCCCCATTACTAGAAGATATTTGTCTCATCAATATACCAAGCCTAGCTTCATTAAGTAGGATCTGAAGAGGATAATTCAAGAGGTGATGCATCTCTCTATTTTCTTTCAATTTCCTTTCAAATTTCATTTATCTTCTTATCTTATACTCATATTATATTATCCAAATCTCATGATACCTCTAGTATGTTTTATATACTAGTATTATAACTTGTTAATGGAATTTTATTCATTATTTTCCCCCATCTCTCTCTCTCTCTTATGAAATTATCGCCCCTGATGTGTTAATATACCGTCATCATGGGTGATGCACCTTCATTTTCCTCCAATGACATAATGTAAATAAATAAAGCCATTAAATGGTAGAATAAAAATTTAAATTTGTATTTTTAACCCTTTAATATTCTATAACTAACTTATATACATTATTCTAAATGATAAAACAAAACAAGTTCTTTG
Organism: Viscum album; assembly: GCA_963277665.1. Classification (NCBI taxonomy): domain Eukaryota; kingdom Viridiplantae; phylum Streptophyta; class Magnoliopsida; order Santalales; family Viscaceae; genus Viscum; species Viscum album. Next base: position 1,132,536,055 of record OY728135.1, on the reverse strand, counting down.
TGATTGAAAAACTGTCCAAATTAACAAAAATGATGACCATTAAATTTTATCTAATGAATCAGCCTCATGGTATATAACCATACTATTTATAAGACAATTTTATATTATTTTATACCATTAATAACATATAATAAAAATTCTTTATATTCATACTCATTTTAAATGAACATCAATTCATGTATACAAACAAACCAATCGTGAAAACTATAAAAATAGTCATGAATGATGAAATTAAACTCTATAACTCATCCAAAGGCCTAAAAAATAACATAATAAAACAATAATTAATAATATTCATGAATAAGAGGTTATGTATTTTTTAATTTATTAATATAATGTGATTATATAAGATATTAAACAAAAGGAATATTTTAGAAAAAAGGTAGGGGAATTCCTGAACCCAACTCTTTTTCATGGGGTTCTACCTCTTTCACTCAATTTTTAGTATGGTTATTCATTAAAAATCTGTATTCATAATTATATCACATTTAATTGGATATAAATATTTTATTCTTGAGCTTATCAAGAACACCTTGTTTTCTAGATGAACTCTTCTTTCAAAAAACACACATTTTTACTTCTCAAGATTGTTTCCTTCACTCAAGGTGGGTGGTTATTATATCAAGTCTATTATTCAATATTTCGTTTGGGAACCCAATGTCTATGAATGTATTATTATGAAATTAAACAAATTACTTTACATGGTTTATTATATGTTCAATATTGATATATGTTCTATGTGGCATGGATGATAATGTAAATGTTCGGATGTGACATGTGCTCCTAGAATTATATAGTGTAATGTAAATGTTATGATGGGATGGGTGCAGCTAGAATTATACATCATTATAATGAATTTGGTAATGGGAGGAACCTAATTATTAAATTTAAATATGCGTGTAAATGATGTTATCTTTCTTCACAACTATATGTGGTATTTCACAAGTAGGAAACGATGTTTCATTTTTATGCATTACCACATTCCAAACCTTCTCTTAAAGCTTAATATCAGGATTATGATCCTATACCTATTTTATGATGATAATTATTGTGATCCCACAATTTTATATTGTTATCTATCCTCTTACCAGGTAGTTATCTAACCCCTTTTTTATGTATATCCTTGGGTGGCTACATATACTAAAGGGAACACAAGGTATAATAAGAATCTATAGAAGAAGCAATTAAATAAATGTTTGTGTTTTATGTTGTAAATTTTACGTATGGTACTCATTTTACAAAAAAAATAATCCTTTGGATCCTTAATGTATATTTTTTATGTTTTTTATCTTTAAAATTATGTAATATTAATGTAAGAAAAATCTTGGTCTCTATATTTTACATGAGTTAGACTCAAATTATATTATAATATTTCATGAATTTACGAAAGTCCACCCCCGTCTAATTATAAAAGGACACACTTTCCCTCTCATATTTACACCACATTTAGCCATATAACATGACCAAAACCTGATAAATTGTATTCTAAAATTTCCTATAAATTAATTACAGGTTTTTTTCTTCTCAAAATAACATTCCATATATCTTTAAGAAGGGTTTCTAAAGGTGGTCTAACAGAAAAATAGGTAATATTCCTACCCAACCTATTTCAATTTATTTATACTTATACCAAATATAAATTAGTGTTATAAATAATAAAATAATATATTAATTATTATAAATATATATAATTTTTTATGATCATGAAATCACTATTATCGACCCTCAATTCAATCAAAGGTTACATGAAAGTATTGCTCATCTGTACATGTGGACTACCACCTCCTCGTAGCTGTGCAATTCATTTTTCATAATCATATTTCTTGGATGATTGTTGTTATGGATTTAGTTTTTATATATGGTATTTATGAAATAATTATTATTTAATTTTATTATAATATTTACCTTGTTAACATCCAATACTTTAGAAAATGTAACGCTGCCTATGCTTACGTTTGGGCTACCACCTCCATGAAGAGATGCGATTTTTTTTCATTTCCTATTTACTTTGTTTGAATATTGGATAGTTTTATTGTATATTTATGTGTTAATTATGATATTGTTTTATTTAATCATTATAATATAATATATTTTTTTTCCTTCTTTTCAATCGAAAATGAAAATAGTGTTCATGCATACATAAAGTCTACTGTCTCCATGAATAATAAAAATCACTTTTATATCTCTACCATTTATGGATGATTATATATATATATATAATGAATATGTAAAATATTTGTATTATAAATAAAATTCTATAGATTATGAGACCATGATCCAAGTACAAGTACGATACCTACATAACTGAAACATTCATGGGAAACATAATTGTTATCACCAGGAAACAATTATTTTAATAAGAAATTATTAATAAATTAGTGTTTAGATGTTAAAATACAATCATATATGATACTATAATAATATAAATAATTATTTTACATATTTTTAATAAATTTAAATTTATTATACATATGGTTATAGTGCTTCTGATGAAATTCAAACTTCAGGTAATGGTTTTCATCTCACTTTTATTTCTATGAAACACATACCATATTCACCAATTGTTTAATTAATGTGGAATTTATAATACACATGAATTTATTTTTCTATTATTTTCATGAAATTTATAGATATTTAGATTTATATATAAGGTTCACTCATTAATGGTATTTGGAATCAAACATTACCAATGTTGTGGGGGTGTGTCATTTAAAATTGTCTTTTTTGAGAAAATTTTTTTCTCATACACCTATATTATTTTATGAGGTATATATAAAACCAATTTGACATGTAATATAGTGAATATATTTATTATATGATATTAATGTTTAATTTTTTTTCTCTTTCATTGTCCTTATGATTCAGTAATAAAAAAAATTTATACTGGGTTTATGTTACACTATCCTTTTTTATCGGTATTGATTATGATTAAGTTTCAAATAATAAAATTTCATGATCTACCACTCAATTATATCATGAATTTTTTTCTCCTATGGTTATTCACGATATTTTTAAGTGACAATACCGTTTTACTCTCTTTGGTACCTAAAATTATTGAGAAAATATTTTAAGAAAAAATATACTTTACTTCCTATTTGGTTGGGAAATGTTTTTTTTTCAAGCCCATGTTTTTTCTTTAAAAAGAAATCAAGAATTTTTTTTCTCACAAGGTTGTTTAATTTATTTTTAAAATTTTAATTACTTTTTCAAGAAAAATTTAAAAATGAATATTATTGTCAGTTTTCAAATGAGGTACGTTAGAATTCTTGTCAAAAATAATGCATGAATATTTATATTAATATACATGCCATGAACATTCAGTGTTTGGATTCTTATTATAAAAGTTTACATGGTTATTTTCAATAAAAATCCATAATATTTTATAATTTTTTATATTTTATTGAAGTAATCACAAAATTAAATGATTATTTTCCTAAATAAATATTCCATTTGATCTTTTAAATGAATTTTAATTTATGATAACATAATTTTATGTTAATTACGATTTACTGGGGATATGATCAAAGGATACAATATTTATTCTTTATCTAGATAGTTTATGATTATGATTATGATATTTTTATGAAAACCATTAATTTTTCTTGGATTATCCTATGATGTATTTTTTAAACATTTATGGATCTACTTTCAATTCCATGGGATATGATATATGATGGATGTTTTAGGATATTACAACACACATATGAATGAATTATAATTATATGATGGGTGGGAAAAAATTATACATCCCTATAATTCATTTGGAATATATGGATATCTCATGATATAATTAGGATTATAATGGTGAGTGAACCCATTTCAGTAAGGGACTCTATCTACTATGATAGACTTGGGAGTGAACCATGACTACGGATTTTATAGAAAGGGGAGCAGACCCAATCCACTATTATTGTCTCAGTGGTGATCCTTGATTAAGGATATGAATATAAATGTTTTTTGTATTCCAAAAACATTTGAATTATGAAATTTTTACACTCACAATGCTCATTTTTTTTGATTCTGTTATGATTCGTGACTTATGAATTGCCAACCTTTATACCATGAATCATGATTAAAATCAACGATATGTTCTGTATGGTTTTCAAATGATAATCTCATGTTATCATATCCTTATTCTCATGAAATTGTAAATTAATCGTTTATATCTCCCTTGTTTACCATTACTGAAAATTTGAGATCACCCATTTTTACATTTCCTTTTACCATGTTATGATGAAATATTTTTAAGAAGGTTTTGTCTATGAAGAGTAATATGTGGGAGAAATATGGGATATTTCATAAATAAGAATATTTTGTTTCTTGTATACAAATACACTAAACCTTTATGGTTTTAGAATGGATCATAATGTTTTTAATCTATTGAAATTTAATATATATATATATAATGTGGGATTCTATAGTATTCATTTATATTATACTTATAAAAAAATTAAGGGTTACTAGGTCTAGATACTCTTTTTTTTATATCTTTCACAAAATATAAGAATCAAATTCCTATAATGTTAACTCAACTTGTCACCCCCCAATCATACTCGATTCATGTAAAAAACACACTCTACCTTTAGTTCATCCCCCTAATTACTAAATTCTAGAAATAAATTCCAAGGGTTATGAAAATACACAATAGGTATGTTTTACCCTCATTTTTACCACACTCCACATGCCAATAGTTTTCCAACATATAAGCATGAGGTGTCTATATGATGGGAATATTCAATTTATATATATCATAATAATAACCTAGTGAGAATAATTCCATAAATATCATATATTATGCATTATAAAACTCTTTTAAGATATATATTCTCCCCACATGTAACATACATGTTTATTTGGGATACAAACCATTTTTCAAAAGGTCGGTGCTCATTATGATGTTGTAATTATGCCTTAAGTTGTGTGGTGAGGTTGAGAGGATTTGAATTTCACTCATCCAATGATGGGTATTTTTATATACTCTAGAAATATATTATACCTTTAAGGCATATTATTGAAATATTTCCTGGTAATATTATTAGTGACCTTTATCACAGAAGGGATCAATTGATTTCTTGCATCTATATGAAAATTTATATACATTATATTTTTGTCATATGTATGTATGATATGTTATTAATTTTTTTATATGATAGATTCTAAATATTCAACCACATTTTTTAGTTATTATATAGTATAAATTAGTTTTGTTGGGTGATGAGGAATGTATTTCCATTTAGGGAGGTAGTATGTGATTTGGTGTTTGGATTTCACCCATGATAAGGGATACTTATGTACCTCTATAAATGGAATCAAAAATAAAATAGTTTAGTTTCATTTAATGATACATTCCATATCTTTTAGTGTTGTGTGACAAGAACCATGGAATCTCCTTTTATGTTCATGAAACATTAACATGTGAATTTTATATTAAGGTTAGGTCTTTAGGACTGAATAAGTTCCTTTAATTGTTATGTTTCTGGAGACATTATTTATTATATTTTAAATTCATTATATTATAACCTAATACTGTTAGTTAAAATCCATTTATAATGTAATTCTATTGAAATGGACCAATAAATATTTATTGTGGGACTTATTTATGAGAATCCCATTCTATTTCAACATATAGATGGGTCAGGTAAAGGTAGGTTGGGAATTACAAAAGGTTATAGGCCCATTTGTGTCTATGGATCATTAATTGAACATAAAGGAGATGAATATATTATCAATAGATATGAAGAACAATGGATAGTAATAATTTTGAGTATCATAGTCCAAGAATATATTCAATAATCCTATAAGGAGAGGGATTCTCATTATGAAGGGAATATATGAGTGTATGTACACTAAGGACTAAATAGGTTATGGAGGGAAATGAGTGGGAGATCTATTACATGATTTTTTATTCCCATTTTCAATATAATATATGATCAATATAATGAATATTGATTTGAATAAGTTAATCATGTACTTTGGATGGCTGTAATATACGCCTTGGTGGTGAGGTTATTTTAAGGTTTCTCTTAGGCAAAAAAGCATTGGTAAATCATTTTAAGAAATAGATTTAGACTATGTATTGAACTGGTAAAATTGGGTTACTAAAAATGTTTGTTATAGGATGGGATCAACCGTCTTATAGGAGAAAACTTGAGTACCATGGTGGTTGAATATGGGATGTTGGGTTAATCACATATTGGGGTATCTGAGAGAAGGAATTCCCAGTCTAGAAATTTGACAGAATGTGAACCAATTTAGGTGAACTGAGTATACACCGATTATGAAGATATTGGATTCAATATGAGGTGAATTTGACGGAATTTGTTATTTTAGATAAGGTAGTAGAGCTCTATGGTTTCTAGTTATAGCCTTAAAGGACTAGGTATGGGTCAATTGAAAGTTAGATTGGGTTTTTGGAGATTGTATCAGGATCACTTTTGAACACCCCTAGAAAAAAAACTACTCCTTTCTCTTAGTGATGACCCAAGTTAGGTGATCTCTTAGATGAACATAACCATCAATTTACCTATAAATCCCACTATTCTTTCACAGGTTTTGAATCAAAAAATACCATGATAGAAATATTAGAGTGTCTGGGTGTGTTATTAAGTTGCTTCATATGGTTACATACTATTGGGGTTTCTTTTCACCTCAAATCAAAGGTCAAAGGGTACTTATATAGGATAATATAAGAAAACCCCTTGGTTACCACTAACAAAAATCCTTGGGTGTTATGTTCATGAACCCAACGAAAAACATGCATGGTGTGTAATTTGGGATTGGTCACACATTGCAGTCCTTGGGACTAGGTACATGCCATGAACCTTGTAAATGAGAATGAGGTAATAGAACCTAATTATTTTCTCCCCCTTTGTTAATTTTACCATCATACTAAGGGGATTCTAAAATGACGCATTGATCATATTTGAGTGATGAAAATTTCCAAACCATGGAATTGGATGTAATCAAGACAAAGAGGATTAAATTTTGAGGTAAATATGATTTAGGCATGAATTTTTCTTGTAATATTCACTCGAGTCAAATAAAAAAATGCATAACTAGTGGGAGCTAGAGATACTAGTTCACGATGTTGATGATAGGTTTCAACCAGAAAAAATGTAAAGAATATGTTAGATAATGGAAATTTCAAAGGGGTAATAAATCAATGAGTGAATAAAGAATGTATGTATTTCCATTAACATAAATATGTTTGGTTATGTATCTTTGTTAAGATCGATTCAAATTTTAAACTACCTCAAATATGACAAGATCTCTTTTCCTTACAGAGGATAAAGGAAGTACAATCACCAATGTGGTCAACTCGGTATACTATGGGTGGAACACTAATGGGTAGTACAAAGGGGCCAATGACATTGGTGGAAGAATAACTAAATGTTAGTTGTAAAATGATGATGAATGTAGGTGGATAATATCCTCTCTATACCTTCATAGATTTTTGATCATTTAAGACCGATGTGAGGCCTAATATCCCATCAACCATTATCAGGAACTAAATTTTTTTTATATAAAATCTATAAATATTAATATGGCTGAAAGTGTTTATAATTTTAACTACACTCTTACATTCTCATTTTAATACCAATACCTCTTCTATTTATGACTACGACACTTCACATTGCATAGAGGGAACCTTACATAGAAATCCCTTACAATGATGCAGTGGAATGTGTTTCATTGGGTAATAAACATTTCTTTAGAAAAATTGTACCTTCCATTGAATCATATCCATTTTATATTACTTTTTAAAGTGTTGACAGTAATTTATTTTGACCTTCATTCCCTATGCCTCATGAAACGATGGAGGAGATAGTGAGGGGTGATTGCATTTTATATCTCAAAAAGGTTCAAAAGTAGAGACCACAACTATAGGAAGGCAAGTATCAGTGTTCAGAGTTGAACATTTCATCACTATTTAAGAGGTCCCATCCCATCTAGCCAATTTATGGGTCATTGAGGTGGATATTTTTGTAGTTAAAGATAACTCCAAAAAAATAACCATATATCATTCTATTAGGGGTGATAGAATAAATAGAGCTCATATGGGATTCCAAAATTTGGAAAGGGTGATCTTGGAACTAGTCATTCCCTTAACTTTTATCATTCAAAATAATTACATTTTCAGTATGTTGTTTACTATATTGGAAAAAATATCATGGATGTTTTAACTATCTTTCAATAATTTATAATTGGGGATCGATGGGATTTTTCGAGTTAGAGGAATTGGTGAGATAGATTTTAGTTATAATAACTTAAGATGATATAGAGTATCTTATGTAGTTCTAATGACTCAGATTTTTTGGTTTGATTTTTATATAATTTCTAAGAAAATTCTGAGACCAGGAGCTAAGACGGCGTGAAATTCTGATTCCCGGTGTTTCCATAATGGTCCATCAAAAAATGTTATGTTTTTAAAGAGCATGAATGATTAGTTTTCATGATAAAAATATAATAACTCTTAAACAGATGCTCGGATCATAAATCTGAGGGTACCATTGCAATCAATATTGCAGTTTTAACCTACGTGTGGATTAATATTAGTCAATTCAGGCCTCCAGTAAGAAAACCCAAAAATGGAATAATCGTTAATAAAATAATTAAATAAAATTATTTTATTTTTCATTTCCTTATAACTCACAAAAGGTGACTTGGATTAAAAAAATGAGACCGTTTTTGAGCTTGTTAGGGCGTTCATTCCTTAGGTAGAGCCTAACATTGGCCGGCGCAGGCCAAAGGTGGAATGTAGTTTTTGGGATGTGACTGTAAATAAAATAATTATATAAATATTATTTTATTTTCAAATTCTTATAACACCTAAATGATCAATCGAATTGGAAATCCGAGAGTACAGTTAAGCTCTTGAGGGTGTTCTTTTCGTTAGGCAGGGCCTAACCTAGATTGGTGCAGGTCAAGGGAAAAAGTTAATTTTTTGGGTGTTTTAACGAAAAATAAAACCAACACAAGAATGTTTTTTTGTCTAAAAATGTTTCGCTGCAATGCAATATCGAACCAGCTGTTTCATTTCATAAATGAACTACCGTAATGATGTTGAAACTCAAGTATAACAAAAACAATGTTTCTTTTCATAAATGAAACAACATAATGATTCAATGGCTTGATGTACCATAAACACTAAAATCTGTTTCCTATATTTAATTGTTTAATAGAGATATGAGATTGTTTTCTTAATCCTGAATTTTCTCTGAGGCTCTGGAGGGGTAGTATTGGTAAGTAGAGAACAATGAAAAAGGATGACTCGGCACAAGTTCCTTACTTCCCCATCGAAAGATATCATAACTGATGAAAGTTGTGGATCAAGAATTGGAAAATGATGGTATAGAGAATCTGTTATTCATTGACGAGTGATCTGATTCAAGCTAGGGGTTTAATTCTTAGTGAATTCATTTTTTCCTCGTTCTTTGGTTTGAGATTAGAATGCAGATCAAACCACGAATAGTTTGACCCACTGATCAATCGTGTGTTTTAAAGGATGGTATTTGAGTTGTGAGAATTTATGGGAGTTGGATTCACGTAATGTTTTCTTTTCTTCGTCAAAACTCTTTACATGGATGATTCACGTTGACACAAACAAAGGTCGTGGTATATCCTTCTTGTATTCCTTGTGTTTTCTTCTAATATTCCCTTTTCTTTCGTTCTTCATGACATGATTGAAACCAAGGTCCAAATAAGACCATTATGGTGGATCAACCCAAGAATGAGGCTGATGGAGATGATGGAATCTGGTGAACAACTGTCGGTAAGGGAGCCAACAGTGAAAAATAAAGATCCACGACCAGGATGGTTATGGTGAACAAGAAAGCTTGTATCCCGGAGGGTCGCGGTAGTGGAAAGGGCCACTAACTCAAAGTTTGTCGGTGGTGATACCCATGGCAGCAACCCAAGGTGGTGGACTGGGGCCACCGACACGTGATGGCGATAGCAGGCCACGGCCTGGTCGGGCCGCGGTAAGGTGACAGAAAGAGGTTAGTAGAACATTTGTAAGGAGGCGGCCAGTCGATTTGGCCACGTAACACGACACCTGTCCTATCTGGGGTGGACCAAACAGGCCCACCAATGTGGGTCGGGTCATAGAGGGAACTAGCTTGCTAGCACATTTCGTGCCAGTTGAAAGGGACTGGGCCGTTCGGTGGCCTGGTTGGCCATACCCTCGACCCAATGTGCCAAGTCTAGCAGGCCCAATGGTGCTGTTCAGACCAGGTATTCCGAGACCTGACCGATTTGGTTTGGGTCGACTATGCTGGGTCGGGTCGGGTCAACTGGGCAGGTTCGGGCCAGAATCGGACCCAATTGGGATTATTTCAGAAAAAATGTGCACAACGTCCAAACCATGTGTCCAATTGATGATCCATTTGAAGCACTCATACCCTCGTGAAGAGAAGGTCCCATTGAAATACTTCATGTTAGTTTTTATGGAATTTGAAATATGATTGACGTCTTGAGAGTTAGATTCTCTCAGAATTAAGCGCACTATGAGCAAGGAATCCTACGGCTGGTTGTGACGATAAGGATGTGACGAGTGGACCTAAGTGGCCCAGCAGACGAGAAGACTTCATTTTCCTATAAGATGAACAGACCCCAGTGGCCCATTAGATGATTGTAACTCAGTGGCTGAGAAGACCTTGGTGATGAGTGGACCATAGTGGCCTAGCAGACAAGAAGTCCATAGTGGCCCAGTAGACCATAGTGATGATCCGACCTTAGTTTCCTAGAAAAGCATATATATGGGTGGATCTAAGTGATATATTTAGATCAAGAGATGTTCAAATATATGTTATCTAGGTGACCCAAGAGATGAGTGGGTCTAAGTGATCCAAATGGCCCAAGAGATTAGCGGGTCTATGTGATCCAGATGACCAATGTGAAGAGCAGTTCTGCATGATCCAACATCCCTAATCACTCATCTGGGATGAGTGCTTCAGCAGTAAAAGGTGTTAAGCAATACGAATGATATTATTCCTTTCAATTCATTAGGTTATACCTATGTAAGCTAACTATAGTGACTCTCTTGACTATACTTTTTATCGGTTAGACTCTATGTCCCTATTTGGTAGTCTTCTCCATGTATTTATTTGTGGTATATCATTGTTGTTTGGGGTCCCTACTGTGTATTGTTTTACTCAACCCTTCATGGGCTTCTTCTGCATGTATTGTGTTCTGTGCAGATGATCGATTCTTTGACGGAGTCTTTGGTAGAACTGGGACATGTGGTGCTTAGAGTGACCCAATAGACGGGACGTGCTTCTGCAACCTCAGACATCTATTTCTATACATACCATTTGGGTAGGGTCTTCTTACGAGGAGTTCCAGAGACTTGTAATTTTAATTTTTTGTTTCAATTGGGCTTTTATTCTTTCCCAACTTACCTTCAATTCTGTATTTTTGTAACTTTTTTTGTCTAATTAATGTATTCACCTTCCAACATCTATGTCTTGGAGTTTTGTTCATGTGTATAGGTTGTTGAGATAATTCATCCCATTTTTTTGGGATAAACCCACTCGGCGCTAGTCTCCAGCCCTTGGCATACAGATGGTGGGCTTGGGGTAGTCATGGAACGTGCCCCAAGGTATGGGTCATGATATAGTGGTATCAAAGGGACGTTTGTTCAACCTTAAGAACCCATAGTCTATGAGTTTGGTTTGTGGAAATAGTGTTAAGTGTTTCGAGTTTGGATTTCAGTCAAGAGAATCTAGTTTTAGTTCAGCGACCTACGTATCCATACACCCGGAACATGATTTTTGATTTTCGACTTGGTACATGAAAACACCTATTGCAGGGAAAAATGATAGTACATATATTGTACAGGAATGGGTTGAGGTTTCCATGCCCTTCTTGAGTCATCTCACTAGGTATTCTCTATTGATCGTGGTATATCTTGTTTTTTTCATGATGCATCTATGTAGACATCCATTTAGGATTCAACTATGTGGTCATGAGGATGATATATGGGGTGATGAGATGGGTACATGGGTTCATACCAAAGACAAACCATCGGGTGGTGTACCAGCTATACCACCACCTATGGAGTAGCACATGGTACTTGTAGTACTAGAGGATGAGATGCGCAAGCTGAGCGCACTTCATCAGTTTCAGTGATAGAGACCCCTCAGGTTCTGAGGTGATCCAGACTCATGAGCAGCTAAGGATTGGCTTGAGGTGGTGACAATGTTTTCCATCTAGTCAGGACACCATTAGATCAGATGGTGGTCCTAGTGGTGAGCCTTATATGTGGCTCAGCAGGGCGATGATAGGGTTTATATTATTTAATCATACAATGTGGTTTCTCTTCCATGGATAGATCATGATAAGATTTCTCTGAGTAGGGTATCTCACTATAAAATCGAAGAGATATTTGTGTCCAAGATCTTCTAAAACATAGACAATATGACATGTAAATATCTGATTATTCATCAGGGCATACCGAAAATTCTAGGTACTCGATGAATACGATAAAACCAGTGCTTCAGGGATCAAACCTTCAAGCAAGGTGTATTTAGGGACATCAGAGAAAACAATATTTCTCTATGAATTCCTACTTATTACAAGGGTCAATAGATAACCTTTTTGGTTGAATGTCCTTTGGCTTATTAGATACATCGAGTGGATTTCAGCAGTAGGGAGATACCTATGTGAGGGGACTCAATAATCACACTTATACTAACAGTTTGATCTGACCATTGAGGTGAGAGATTCGGTTGGATCCTCTTAGTGGAATAATTGAGGCCTTATGATGGTAGTTTGCGTATGGAATGGCCATCCACATTTCACGGTTAGAATGACTATTTTAGGAAAAAGGATGTGGTGTGTCCGCAGTGTTGGAATGTGGTTTTCCTTGGTCAGTGAAAAAAAGAGAAACCCATGAAGCATAAGATAAACTCATGTATAGGAGGGTGCAACTGATCGAGCTTGAGTCGGCCAGCCTTACCCATGTGGTAGTGGATGTTTTGAGTTTTCAGTTCCCAATAGTATTCGCGAAGTACAAGGAAGTCTTTCCAAAAGATGATTCTAGGATTATCTCCCCATAAGGAGATGTACTTATGCATCATTCTACACCGCAATATGGAATAGATATCATCATTATTATATCATATGTCTTTCGAAGAGCTTCACAAGATAAATTTGTAGGTGGGGTACTTCTAGAGTAAGGGATTAGTAAGACGCAGTGTTCGATGTTATGTTTGGATTATCCGCACTTTAACCATGTGGTTTTGGAGAATGAGTACCCACTACCAATGAGATGATGAACGCATCAATAAATTAATAGGGGAATCCATTATCATGTATTTAATGATTCTATAGGCTTTTTAGTAGTTAATATAGAGTTTAACAAGTACCATGATCCTGAGATTTCCATTGGAGGGAGTTGAGTACATAGTTCTTTGGGATGCATCACGAACAAGACTTGGTTGTGTTCTTATAGAGAGAAAAGAGGCGATTTCCTATGGTTCACGTCAGTTGAGACCACATGAGAAGGACTACATGAACCAAAATTTTTAGTTGTTAGTGGTAGTATTTTCATTGAATATGCAGCGACACTGATTTATGGGTGAACAAATTACCGACTACTCTAATCACGATAGTATCAATTATATCTTCTCTCAAAAGGATTTGAACTTGAGGTAGGGATGATGGTGGGGGTTCACCTAGTACTATGAAATTGAAGTAGTCTATACATATGGTAAGGGGAATTTTGTAGCATATTCTCTCAGCTAGAGATCCAGTTTGTGGTGGTGAACGATAAAACAGAGCAGTTGGCCTTGTTATAGTTATCAATCATGGATATACATGATGCATCTAACCTCCAATCGGTGGTTGTTACCCATCCACTCTTAAAGTGAGTCAAGGAGGCATAGCTCAGGGTTACTGACTATGGGACTTTATGTGCTCGGTTTTCCATATAGAATACCACTGATGGGTCTTCAAAATGTGGGGACCACATCATTCCTTTCTGAGGATGCACAGTAGTAGCAGTGGATTCCTAGAGTGATGATATGCATCGGGGTATGAATATGGGTGTCAAGGTAGACACTAGTGATGAAGGAATAGTTTGAAGCTGGTATTACCTATTTATAAAAAAATTGAGTTCATGTTTAATCACTTTCTTTGTTTGTCAACACACTATATCAAACCCCTGTTTGTGGAAGGTGTATCTATTTTTTTCCTTGGGGTTCCAAGAATGGAGTGAGAAAGAATATAGATGAATATCATGATAAGTTTATCACGTACACCTATGGGACATGGTTCCATCTAGGTGATCATTGACTAACTCACCATGTATGTCAGTTATTAGATTTTTAGAAATGTAGTCCTATAGAGAGCTTGGGAAACCTCTACATGCAAGAGATAGTTCGACTCCATGGAGTCCCAACAATGATAGTCTCAAATATAGGTTCACGCTTTTCATCCGATTTATGGAAGAGATTATAGGAGGTGTTTGGGACTCATATGTGCTTGATAATAGCTTTCCACTTGCAGATAGATGACCAGATAGAGCGGACCATTCAGGTCCTTGAGGACATGCTATGTTTTTAAATCCTTTATTTTTTCCGTAGTTAGGAGGATCACCTACCTCTGGTGAATTTTTCATACAACAACATATAACACTCCACTATTAGTATGGAACTATTTTAGGCCTTTTATGGGTGACCTTGTAGGACACCACTTTGGTGGAATGACTACGAAGAGTTAGAACACATGGGCCCAAAGATGGTACAGGCTACTACAGAGAAGGTTCAGGTCATCAATGAGTGAATGAAGACTACAAAAAGTAGTCACAAGTCTTATTATGATAGGAGACGGATACCCTTGGAGATCTAGGAGGAAGAACATTCATTTATTTGGGTTTCCCCTCAATATGGGATGCAGATATTTGGTCAGGGTGATAAGTTATCTCTGATGTTTATCAGAATTTTTCTGTTACAGAATAATGTGGGTGAGGTGGCATATCCCATGGATCTACCTTCATAGTTAGAGTGGGTGCACGACATCATCCATTTATCCCAACTAATGATATACGTACATGACTGATCAGACGTCATTGATAGGGGAAAGTTGGATGTTGACGATGGGGTGACTTTTGTGATGTTTCTAATGAAGATAGAGGATTGACATGAGAGTACACTCTATTGGTGAATGATTCCTCTTGTGTGTGTTCGTTGGAAGCATAGGAATCTCCAGGAGGGCACGTGGGAAAGGGAGGCTCGGGTTTGTGCTTGTACCCTCATATGTTTAATAATACCTTGGTTTGGCTGTCGGGGATGTAAATCCTTAAGGTGGGGAAGATGTAATGACTCATATTTCCCCAGTTTTTTCTAGAAAATTTCTGGGAAAATTATGAGACTGGGCACTGAGACAACGTGCGATTCTAAGGCCCGATGTGCCCAGAATGGTCTATCAAAAAATGATAATGTTTTAAATAGTGCGTGTGATTATTTTTATGGAAAAAGTGTAATAAATATCAAATAAGTGTCTAGATCAGAAATTAGAGGGCACTATTGTGATCAAGATGACGGTTTTACCCTAGGTCTGACTTAGGTTTAGTCATCACGGGCCTCCAACTGAAAATGGAATAACCGTAAATAAAATAATTAAATAGAAATATTTTATTTTTCAACTCCATATAACTCAAGAATGGTGACTCAAATTAAAAATATGATATCACCATTGAGCTCATGAAGGAATACATTCCATAGGTAGCTCCTAACATTGGCCACCACAAGCCAAATTTGGAATGTAGTTTTGGGTATGTGACCATAAATAAAAGAATTAAATAAAGATTATCTTATTTTCAAATCCTTATAACTCATAAATTGTAACTAATATTAGAAATATGAGAGTACCGTTGAGCTTGTGAGGGCATTATTTCCATAGGTAGTGCATAATATTGTCTGGCGCAAGCCAATAGTAGAATTTAGTTTTTGGGAGGTGACAAAAAATAACATATTTAAATAAATATTATTTTAGTTTAAAATCCTTATTCCTCATAAATGGTAACTCAGATTCAAAATATGAGAGTACCACTGAGCTCATTATGGTGTTCATTCCTTAGGTGGGGCCTAACCTCAACCAACACGATTTGAGGGTAAAAGCTAATTTTTAGGTGTTTTTAAGAAAAATAAAATAAACATAAGAATGTTTATTTTATCAAAAAAAAATTCTGCAATGAAACACCAATCCAACTTTATAATTTCATAAAAATATAGAAAAATTATGTTGTAAACCTATTATAATAGAAATGTTGTTTCATTTCAAAAATGATACAGTGTAACGACATGGTGACTCAGTGTAACAGATACACAGAAACATGTTTCTTACAATTAATTGTTTAAAGGAGATACATGTACGTTGTCATGATCCTGGATTTTCCCTTAGTCTATGAAGGAGTGGTGTTGGAATGTGGCGAATGGTGACTAATGATGAATCGACACAAGTTCCTTCCTACCCCTTCGAAGGCTATCATCATCGACGAGTGTTTCAGATCGAGAATTGACGAATGATGGTGGACCGAATTCGTTATTAATTGATGAGAGATCCAATTCCAGGTAGAAGTTTAATTCTAAGTGAATTCCTTTGTTCATTGTTCTTTGTTTAGAGTGTCGAACATGAATAAACCCATGAATAGGTTGAACCATGAATTGATCGCGTGTTTTGCAGGATGGGATTTAACTTGAAGGAATTTAAGGGAGTTGGATTCACATGATGCTTTATTTCCTTTGTGAAAACTCATAATGAGGAAGAATCACACTAACATGAACAATGTTCATGGTCTGTCCTTTGTGTTTTCCTTTTGCATTATTCTACTCCATCTTCTTATTATATTCATCATGGAGTGATTGAAACTTTGGTCAAAGTAGGATTGTAGTTCTGGATCAACCCGGTCATGAGGCCATGTGAGATGGTGACACCGGGTGAATGATTGTTGGTATGGGAGCTGGCGGTGGTAGAGGGACAACTATGACTAGGCTGGATGTAGAAGAAATGTAAGACAGTTTATAAGAGGCCTATGACGATATCATGTGGTGGTGGCATGCTATGACAATAGAGGAGGCATGTGGAAGAGCCTCAGGTGGAGGCAGCAGGCCGCGACCAAGGCGGGCCGCGACGAGGCGACGACACATGGTCAGCAGACCGCATGTGGGGAGGTGACCAATCGAGTCAGCCACATGACACAGGGTGGGCGTAGAGCCTTCCGTGTATGTGGTGGAAGGAACATTCCTACCATTATTGGCCGATATAGAGGGCGTACCATGTTCTGGGTAGAAACAGGTCCGCAAGTGTGATTTGGGTTGGTGGAAAGGGACCCGGTTGTTAGGCAGCCCGACGGGATGGACCCTCAACCCAAAGGGCCTAATCCTTGGGCCAGACTAGACCAGGTCAATTCGGTTGGTCCGACCTTTTGGGATATGGCACAAACCCAACTGGATCCTTTTCATTAAAAACAGTCATAACTTTCAAACCATGTGTCTGATTGACAAGTTGTTTGCGGAGTTGGGACCCTCATGAAGAAACAGTCCTTTTGACATTCTCCGTGTCAGTTTTTTGGTGGAATTTGAAATAAAAATAATGGATTGATGAGTCTATTTTCCTGGAATAAAGTGTTCTATGAGAGGAAATTCTGTGGCTGGCTGTGATGAGAATGTAGTGATGAGCAGACCTTAGTGGACTAGAAAATGAGTAGACCTCAGTGGCCTAGAAGACGATTGGACCTTAGTGTCCATCAAATGAGTGGACCTCAGTGGACCATCATACCTTATTGATGAGTGGACCTCAGTTTCCCAGTAGAGAAGTGAATCTCAGTGGCCCAACAAACCATAAAGATGAGTGGGTTTAAGTGATTGAGATGTCTAACGATACAAGAGGGTATAAGTTATCATGTTGGACGAAGAGATAATAGGCTCTATGTGATCTATCTATCCCATGTGAAGAGAGGGTCTAGGTAATCCAGTATCCTTAATCACTCATCATGGATGAGTGCTTCAGCAGGACAAGGTGTTAAGCGTTA
Source organism: Viscum album (assembly GCA_963277665.1). Taxonomy (NCBI): domain Eukaryota; kingdom Viridiplantae; phylum Streptophyta; class Magnoliopsida; order Santalales; family Viscaceae; genus Viscum; species Viscum album. The sequence goes on along the minus strand of OY728135.1, from coordinate 1,132,518,021 downwards.
CAACTAATAGTCTTGCTTTCAATACTTTAGGTTATACATGTGTGCTCTGTCTATAGTGAATCATTTTACTGTACCTACCCTTAATGTAACCCAAAAGATGATAGTTTCTTATGAAACTTCAGACAGATGTTTCTGTACCTACCCTTAATGTAGGGTCTTCTGTAGAGGATTTCTAGAGACTTGTACTTTTACTTCTCTGTTTCAGTTGGGCTTGTATTCTGGCCCTATTTACCATAAGTTTTCTATAGTCTTACCTTTTGTTTTTTACTTAGTGTATTTATATTCCAGAATATGTGTCTTGTAGTGGTGTACATGCATACAGGTACTTCTGAAAATGCCTCATATATATTTTTTGGATATGCCTACTCGACACTAGTCACCATCCCCTATCCTATAGGAGGTGAGCATGGGGTATTCACAACATGGGCCCCAGGGGATGGTTTTTGATAGTAGTTTAGTGAATTTAAAGAATTCGAGGTGGAATACATGTCTTATCATCAATACTTATTTTATCACTTTCTCATATATTATATTTTAATTAAATTTTAAGTACATACGACTTCATCTATAGTGAGCGTTCATAAATGAATCCTTGAACTAAAAACTTTAGCTATCATGTACTTACAAGCTAAAATTTTTTCCACTCATGACTTCAGGTCTTGGGTAGAAATTCCATGATCATTGAGTTCACTTGATAAATAAGATATAAAAAAGTCATCTTAGGAGGATTCTCGGAGCATCCAATATGATTAGTTAATTGTGGAATGCATATTCATCTCTCTTATTATAACCAATGAGATAGTGTGTAATGCAGATATGATGAGGGATGGTATTCATATTATACTACTCAATGAGGTGATTGAAGAATGAGGGTTTAACACATTTAGAAGTGGACGTAAACAAAAAAACATAAAAAATTTATATCTTCTATTTATTAACATATTAATATATATATTTGGGACTATCTATAGAAATAAAATCACATTTCATTAAGAAAAAGATAGAAAAAAAATACTATTATGGTGTCATAAACACCATAGAAAATGAAGTTCTATGAAGGTATTGTGTTTATACTATCTCAAACTGAATCAATTCCATATTAAATCTCAGTAAATCTAGTGGGATTTTATTTAGATCATGATTCCATTTTATTCTAGAGGAATCATGTGGTAGTGAGTATGGAAGGAAATTTGTGACTAATATCTAAAACCACTCACAGAAAACCAGACCATTATATGATTTTTTTATTTGAGTTATGATAAATTATATTATCAGGAAATTCTTGTCACTGAAAAGGGGATAGTCGATGATATGATGTATCTAGAGAACATTTTTCTAGAAAAATTAAGAGATAAGGCTACAATATACACAATGGAGATTAGGGGTATGGCACATCCATAAATATCTTAGCATGTAGTTATGGGGGTTGTGTAGTGAAAATTATCTAATGAAGGGGTGGTTGGGGATATTTGTATTTATTGAGATCTAATTGAAGTTGAGTAGAAATTGAAGGAACATGAGTGGATTGATATATAGGCTACAACCATTATGGATAATGTCGATTCCAATGTTGATGAACTAATTTATGAGGTGGCAGACACAACAATGTAACCTAGAAATTAGGGGTGTTTTAATACAAAGAGCGATCAGTGATCCACCTCTGAGAATTAATAGAATAAAATTTTTAGTTTATTTTTGATTTCAGTATCCTATATATTTTTAATAATTATAAATATACTTGATGTCATGAATTATCATACTTATATATTTTTTAATCAACGAGTGATCATTTTTATTCTCCAACACTAATGAATTTAGTCACAACACCATGGTGTCTTATAGTTGGTCCAGATATGCAGTGTATAGATCATCACCAATCAAAGGGGTCATTTGAGATATAATATACCCATTACCAATATCGGAGGATGTTGTTTTGAGATTAATATAGTTAAGATACAAATTATGTAATATGGGGAAAGAATATTTATAAGTAAACTAGGGAACTCTAGTTCAGGAACAATAAATATTGGGTCTTTACATAATGTTAGAGGGTAGTGTGCTCTCACTGTCATGAAACATGAAATTAATTGGGATTTAATGATAATTTATTATTTAAGGATGACCATAGGATCAATATCAGTGGTTTTTGGAAGTTTAAAGCACTATTTTCTAAAATTATTATAAAAATATGATAAATAGAGTGGGGGTGTTTTGAATGATGTTTAAAAATAAAGAAAAAAAAAACAACTTTAATTACTGAAGTTGATGAGTTCGTTTCATTCAATGTATCAAAACATAACAATAAAAATAAAAATTATATTAAGATAAAAACACATGATATGTTTATAAACAAAAATTATACAAAACTAGTTGGAAATTATGTTTCATAACTCCCCCACAAATTGTGTAGCTTCCTTTCGACAATCGGCCACCATTTATCTCTCCATCGAGAAGAGGATGAGGATTTAGAAAAACTCTACCTTCATCCTTGATCTCTTTATGATGAAAGGATGCTCAAATATATTATATTATTATGGGATGAACCATCTAATTCTACAAAATTATTGAAATTATAGGGTTGGAAAAATGAACTAATGAGGTCTCTATGGTGCCAATTTATAGGTAATGTGAAATATGTTTTGGGAACATAATATTTTAAAAATCACATGCATTGAGAAACTTTGTGAGTATACTATCTTATATCACATTTAAAAGTACTAAAAAATTGTTTCCCCACCTCTTGAATATCTCCCCAAAAAATCTATCACCACTTGGTGGTTTATAATTTGAGATATATAAAAATTTGAGATGTGACCATGTGACTATAACATTCAAGATTATGTCAAATGCTTCAAAATTTTATGATATTGAATGGATTAATTGGGCTTAATTTTATTGTTAAATGTTGGATCCCACACTATGAGAGAAGTATTTTCTGAAATTTAGCTCAATAGTATTGACAAATTTGGCTTAATATGTATTTTAGTCCCCGTGTGTTCTTGGGATCTCACATAGTTTTACCTATTTTAATTAAATTTTATATTAACCTCACAAAATTATCTCCAAATACAATTTAAACATCAAATAAATTAATCTTGCCATTTTAAATAGTATTTGAAATCATATATTTTAATCTAATGATAAGTTAAAAAAATTATATTTGGAATTCATGATCCAAAGAATGTTTGACACAGTGTTATAAGGATGGAATAGAATAGTGAATTATGGAAAGATCACACCCCGATACATAAAATTTTTTTATCCCAACAAAATTCACATTTCAGAAAATGATGCGTAATTATATTCCCTTGGTTCATAAAGACTTAAACATCATAGGAAATTAAATTATTGGTAGAAATGAAAGAAAATAAGAACCGCATAAATTAGTTGATCTCAACAAGCATGGGAATGAGTGTCTCATAAATTATATTAAACAAAAGATAAAGAGATTCATGATAATACTATTATTATAGAATTAACAAGTAGACAATGAAAATTATTCCCCATGTGTGTGTGTTAAATCATTCCATTCTTATGAGTCTACTTTATATCTAGTAAATATCTGACTTTTTAAAATGTTTCCACTTATATAATCCTTTTCACTGAACCTACCCTATACCCTTTGTGATCAAATTAAGAAACCCAATAAATTATTCATTCTTAAAATTTAAACATTAAACTCTTGAAATAAATATTGCTAAAATTTTTACATTTCACCATTCCACTATTTATTTACTATTTTTAGTTATTTTTGTTTTTTATGTTTTTTAAGGGACTACAACAGTCGGATAGTAGGTACACAAAAATATCTCTATTTGATGCGGTATTAAAATTTATCATGTAAAGAATGAATGTATGGGGAAATAATTTTTTAAATCTATCTAACATTAACCTAAATTATATATACCTTCCTTTAAGTAATGAATATTCACACTTCTTTGTTTTTCAAAATCATTTATTGAGAAAATAAATGACATAACAAACCCATAAATTTCAAAAATAGAGTGTATCCACAAATAAATGATACTATAGAGATTGAATCAATCATATCATTTAAAAATAAATAATTATAACAAAATCATTCATTGAAATAAATTTTCATTAAATGCTAAAATAAATTGAAAAATAGAAAATTTTCAAGAACATTTAACAAATTCAATAATCAGATGAGGACTTAAATAGATTATTATAGTATAAACTAAAATTAATAAGGAGGGATAAAGAGACCATAAAAAAAATATACAATAAGAATAAAAGATAAAAATAAAAAAGATGATAAAAATTCTAACTAACTTAGGAATGTATCCATCCCCACACCTAGAATTTGTACTCTCCTCATGGAAATTAATTAGAAGATGTAAAGGAAAGTTAAAACTTGATTTTCATAACAAGTATATGGATTCTTGAATGTTCATTTACTCTATAGGGGACTCAACTATGGTTTTACATAAGTTCTTTAGATGCTTCCAATTAATGGTGACTGATTTTTGGTATTTTCAATTTTTAACCTACACAACACCAAAAAATATGGAAATTAGAAATAGTTTATGGATGAAACTAGTGGGAATGAAGGTTACCTAGTTTCACATTTATCATTTGATTGTAAAGGAGGACCTTCTTACCATTATGGAACTAGTGATGAAGGATTAAGTGGTCTGAGGAAACCATTCACTACAAGAAAACCGCCATTTAGCGGCGGTTTTTTCATGGCGGTTTTAAAAACTGCCGCGAAAAAACCGCCGCTAAACGGAAATTTTTTTTTATTTTTTTTAATTTTATTCGAGGAATAGCTGCAGTTTTTTAAAAAACCGCTGCGAAATGAAATGGAAAAAATAAGAAAACAC